>CM059443.1:51530969-52173055 GCA_030390025.1 Squalus acanthias
ATGGCACTCTAGGTTGGTGGTGCTCACTGAGGTAAAGGAAGGCAGCATTAGGGAATGGAAGCATTGAAGGAAAGCACAGGCCAGATGCACGATCTACTTTGCCCTAACTCCAGCCTCGGAATAGAATCCCTTATAGCACCAGCAATGTTCCCTCTAATTTTTTTTTTCGTGCGTGGTCCCTTGAAATTACTGCATGCCCCGTTCAAATTTTGCGCGTTCGCAGGTTTTACAATACAGAAGCCGGTGAGCGGCCTGCACGGGACCTCACAGACACTGCGCCTCCACGCGGCCGCACACCTCAGAGGGAACGTTGAGCACCAGTATGATGCTTGCATTCCTCAGAAACAGCTTTCTGAGTGAGGCTAACTTCATGTCACTTTTATGTACTATATTTTGAACACTTTCACGCTGTAAACTCATTGGGTTTTAAAAAGAAAAGAAAGACTTGCATTTCTATAGCGCCTTTCACGACCACCGGACGTCTCAAAGCGCTTTACAGCCAATGAAGTACTTTTGAAGTGGAGTCACTGTTGTAATGTAGGATACGCGGCAGCCAATTTGCGCACAGCAAGCTCCCACAAACAGCAATGTGACAATGACCAGATAATCTGTTTATGTTATGTTGATTGAGCAATAAATATTGGCCAGGACACCAGGGAGAACTCCCCTGCTCTTCTTCGAAATAGTGCCATGGGATCTTTTGTCCACCTGAGAGAGCAGACGGGGCCTCGGTTTAACGTCTTACCCAAAAGACAGTGCAGCACTCCCTCAGTGCTGCCCTGGAGTGTCAGCCTAGATTTTTGTGCTCAAGACCCTGGAGTGGGACTTGAACCCACAACCTTCTGACTCAGAGGGTTGAGACCACCTCAAGCTAATTTCTTATGTGCCAGTATAGGATGTGTTCTCTGGCATAAGATATATGTGCCTAATTAACCAGCATAATACACTAGTATGCAACATTACCGCTCTGTTCTACACTATTATTGCATTGCGTGTAAATTCCAGATAAATAGGATAGTAAAGTGACAGCATTGTGTTTGCATCATGATTTAATTCACATAAACTGTGTGCACTTCTGGTCACCACATTACAGGAAAGATGTGATTGCACTAGAGAGGGCACAGAGGAGATTTACAAGGATGTTGCCGGGAGTAGAGAATCTTAGCTATGAGGAAAGACTGGATAGGCTGGGTCTGTTTTCCTTGGAACAGAGGAGGCTGAGGGGAGACCTTATTGAGCTGTATAAAATTATGAGGGGCCTAGATAAAGTGGATAGGAAGGACCTATTTCCCTTAGCAGAGGGGTCAAAAACCAGGGGGCACAGATTTAAAGTAATTGGTGGGAGGTTTAGAGGGGATTTGAGGGGAAATTTCATCACCCAGAGGGTTGTGGGGGTCTGGAACTCACTGCCTGAAAGGGTGGTAGAGGCAGGAACCCTAACCCCATTTAAAAAGTACTTGGATGTGCACTTGGGATGCTCTAACCTGCAGGGCTACGGACCTAGAGCTGGGAAGTGGGATTAGGCTGGATAGCTCTTTGTTGGCCGGCGCTGACACGATGGGCCGAAATGGCCTGCTTCCGTGCTGTAACTTTCTATGATTTGTTCAAAGTGCTATGAGCCTAACCCCCTCCAGGGAGTCGCGCTCTGCTTCACTCCGGAGTCAGGTTGGGCCTTGACTCTGAATCTACGTGGCCAGTTTAGGGTTGGTGTGAAGCTGAAACCGTTTTATACCAGTATTAAACTTGTAGTGTAAACTTGCACCCTTAGATTTTGATTCATTCATAAAAAAAAAGTTACCTTGGAATTTCTTCACCAACTTTTTCCTTTCCATCCCCCTTCCCTCATCTTCTCCTGAGGGCATTGTCTCTTTGCTGGAGTACAGTGCCATGCATGCTCAGCATCATCTGGTACCTCACCCAAGTAGTCATTCCTTGGATGTGAGGCTGGATGATGAGCGTCGGCAGGCTTTTTGATTGTGGGAGGGATCGCATTTGAGACCAGTCATGTCCATGCTCACTGCCCGCGCCACGTGCTTCGAGCAAGGATGGCGGGATAGTGGTCAGGTCCAGAAACTCTGGTCCTGACTAACCAGGTGTACTGAGGCCAGGTATAGTTAATAGATCATCGCCTTCAACACAGACTGGGGATGATACTGGGGCTTATAGAGTTAAATTATGAGGACAGGTTGCATAAACTTGGCTTGTATTCCCTTGAGCTTGAGCGGTGATCTGATCGAGATGTTTAAAATGTTAAAAGGATTTGATAGGGTCGATACGGAGAAACTATTTCCTCTGGTCGGGGGATTCAAGAACAAGGGGGCATCATTTTAAAATTAGAGCCAGGCCATGTAGGAGTGAAATCAGGAAGCACTTTTTCCACACAAAGGATAGTAGAAATCTGGAACTCTGTGGATCCTGGGGGACAATTGGAGCTTGAAAAACTAAGATTGATAGATTTCTGCTGGGTAAGGGTATTAAGGGATATGGAAGAAAAGGCAAAAAAATGGATTTGTGGTTGAGATTGAATGGCGGAGCAGGCTCGAGAGATTGAACGGCCGACTCGTAATGTCACTGTCCAAACTGGGTTCTTGGTGATCTGTATGGATCAGCTACCGAGTGCCTAATTAGTTGATCAATTGGAAGAGTTCCTACTTTGCAAGTTTTGATGTTTGTCTGAAAGCAACTGTGTTGAGACATGTCGGAAGGTTATCGTTGCAGCAGGAATTGAAGCATGCGCATAAATATACACCGGAGCAAGTCCTATCTGACGCCTTCTACTAGTGTCTTTCTTGTTTGGATTTGTTGTACTTTTGTGATTATTTCAACAGACAGTGAACTAGAAAATGCTGCCGCCTCAATTTATTGTCATGTCCAGTGATATTTCTTTATCTTTTCCCCCTTGTGTTCTTGGCGACCGTTGCAGCACCACACGTTCTTTTGGGAGGGAATTGATGGCTCCAGGGTCCTGTCCCACTTTCCACCTGGGAACTCCTACGAAATGAAATGCAAGGTAGAGGAAGTAAGTATGAAGTAAACGTCAATCTTAATAGTACAGAGCAAGGGTCAAAAATAACTGCTTTTCGAGCAGGTTGACTTTTTCCTCTCCTCTTTTGAAACAGACCCATAGGGTTCGTACCCAAAGCCACAGCAGCAGTGAACACGCTCTAAAAGAGCCCTCCCTAGAGGATTTATAAAATAGATGATGTCCCGCGATGCCCACCCATTGCGGAAAACCTCAGGCGTACCGGCGGATACTGCGTGATCTCTCTCTCAGGCCACCCTGGCGTCCACACGCCTTAAAGAGAGTGGCAAACAATGTTCCCTGTAGGCTGGGCTTTGTTCTGCGCGGCCTGCTTCTTTTAATGCGCGGTCCCTTTAAATTTCTGCACATGCGCGGTATTTACAATGGAAAAAGCCGGTGAGCGGCCTTGCGCGGGACCTTTCCCTAGAGGGAACATTAGCGGCAAGCGTTCGGAGCAGCCGCTCCCAGCGCATCCTACGCCTTCTAGACCTGTAGGTGGAGCTTTCAGCCAGGCTCAGGGTCTTCCGATCTACTTTTTTTCCCCCCTCATCAGAATCTCATCCTGTGCATCTCCTGGTCCGTAAGGTCATAAGGGAACATGTACTGATCCTGAGCTTTAAAGCTCTGGAACCAGTGGACGCTTTGACCCCTGCCGGGATGCTGTAGTGGACATTATGGAAGTTCAGTCTTTACCTTTCACACCGGCACGGACTCGATGGGCTGAATGGCCTCCTCCTGTGCCATTATGACTCTATGACATAGTGTCGACAGAGGCCTGGGAGCAGATCGCTCCCCTGCTGTTGTTGCGGCAAAACAACGACAACTTGCATTTATATAGCGCCCTTAACCTAGTAAAATGTCCCAAGGCATTTCACGGGAGCGTTAGCGGACAGAATTTGACACCGAGCCACATAAGATATTGGGACAGGTGACCCAAAACTTGGTCAAAGGGGTAGGTTTTAAGGAGGAAGAGAGAGAGGTGGAGAGGTTTGTGGTGAGAATTCCCGAGCTTCGGACCTTGAAGGCTGAAGGCACGGCCTCCAATGGTGGGGCGAAGGAAATCGGGGATAGAAACATAGAAGATAGGAGCAGGAGTAGGCCATTCGGCCCCTCGAGCCTGCTCCGCCATTCGATGAGATCATGGCTGATCATCCAAACTCAGTACCCTGTACCTGCTTTCTCCCCATATCCCTTGATACCTTTAGCTTTAAGAAATATATCTAACTCATTCTTGAATATAGTTAATGACTTGGCCTCAACTACCTTCTGTGGTAGAGAATTCCACAGGTTCACCACTCTCTGGGTGAAGAAATTCTTCCTCATTTCTGTCCTAAATGGCTTACCCCTTATCCTTAGATTATGACCCCTGGTTCTGGACTCTCCGACCATCGGGAACATTCTTCCTGCATCTAGTTTGTCCAGACCTGTCAGAATTTTATATGTTTCGATGAGATCCCCTCTCATTCTTCTATACTCCAGCGAGTATAAGCCCAATCGACCCAATCTCTCCTCATATGTCATTCCTGCCATCCCAGGTATCAGCCTTGTGAATCTTCGCTGAACTCCTTCCATGGCAAGAACATCCTTCTCAGATATATGCACAAAACAAGCCCGAATTGGAGAAGCGCAGAAATCTCGGGGGGTTGTAGGGCTGGAGGAGGTCACAGAGATAGGGAGGGGCGAGGCCATGGAGGGATTTGAGGACGAGGATGGGAAGTTTAAATTCAAGATGTTGCTGGACCGGGAACCAGAGAAGAGAACATGGAGGGGGGTGGGGTGGGGTGGGGGATGGTGGGAAGCTAAAACCTTCATGCAAAAAAAATCCCTCCTTTCCCTTCATACCACATAAACTCGAGGCAAGTATATTCTGCCAGTGCTTTATTACTGCGGCTTTGTGAACAGGTATTTTAGAGTGCACCTACATGATTAGGCTATTTTCGTTTTCTTTTATTTTGCTGTCTTGTAGGAAAAATCCAACCCCCACAACCAGAGTGCAGCAATGTATAGTCCCACTGAGCTGTAATCGTCTGTCTCGATGTTTAATTATCTGCTGGGAAGACAGGTCCTTTCAAACACTTACAGGAAAATTGGGAGAAAAACCAGAACCCTTTTTGCTTTGTACATCTAATAAGGCTGAAGGAATACGTCTGGCATCAGCCCATTGACCAGCAAGAGGGAAGCAATGGCCGTATCTGTCTCTTCAAGGCTAAAAGGACAGTCCAGATGTCTGGGCTTCTAACTCTCTGTCTCCTTGCTGAGCACACTGATGTATAGAGCTGCTTATAAAATTTGGCAAAGGCTGTGTTAATCAGCTCGGGGTTAGTTGAGACACCCTGCTACAATGCTTGCCTACCTCTTGTGTCATGTGCTTTATTTGCCGTGTCGCAGTGTTTGAAGTATCAAGCTTTCACTTTCCAAAGGAAGAACGACATTTGAATGTTTTCAAATTCAGCGTAGTTATTTTGCATGGCGATGTGCTCCATGAGTCATGTTGAGGGATTTAATCTCCAATTCAAGGCCGTTGTCTTCTTTTTGCATGTGGAGCATGAGATCATACAAAACCTAAGAAAAGCTTTACCCGCCTCTCCAAATGTTGCTGTCTGGTAAATAACGATTTCTATACAAATTACGTTGCCACATCTTGACAGTGGAAAGAGCCTTGTTTTTTTTTAAAAGTGGAATTGAAAATATTTCAGTGACAAATTAAACATATGCATACGTCTTGAATCGTATTTTTAAAAATGGGTTCATAATTCATTATTTTGATAAATCATGAGACTTTATTGAAGAGATATTTGCTTATGTTAATTACTAACACGTGTTCATCATTAAAATGTTTTCAATCTCTAGACTTAAGTCTTCAAAGACAAAAAATCCTTAACCATTTCTGTTGTTCTGATTAAAAGGTTTGCTCCTCTGCGGTGTTCAATCCATTCTCATCTTCCTCGTCGCATTTAATTTAATCTTCACAGAGATGTTTGGTGCAACCTTGAGCTCCAGTTTTCTCATTAGCCAGTGTTTTGTTTTAGAGTTTCTTTTTAAATTGCGTTTTATTTTCTCCTCTCCTTCGTTCTACAGCGCTGGAAATGCACCAGTTCAGAGGGCGTGCAGCTGCAATGCACCACGGTCTCGCTAACTCCACCATTCAGACAACTGGGGAGGATATTTCCTCAAATTTTGGCTGCTTCTCTCTGGGTAGAGGGTTTAGTTTCCTTAATGACCACACAGCTAATATCAGGAACTCCATGCAGCCGGAGGAAGGAGGCAGTTGAGATATGAATTTGCATCCTTCTGGTAGGATCCTAGGGAGGACAGAGTATCAGAGGGACCTTGGTGTGCATGTACATAGATCCCTGAAGGCAGCAGGACAGGTAGATAAGGTGGTTAAAAAGGCATATGGGATACTTGCCTTCATTAGCCGAGGCATAGAATATAAGAGCAGGGAGGTTATGATGGAGCTGTACAAAACGCTAGTTAGGCCACACCACAGCTGGAATACTGTGTGCAGTTCTGGTCGCCACACTATAGGAAGGAGGTGATTGCATTGGAGAGGGTGCAGAGGAGATTCACCAGGATGTTACCTGGCTGGAGCGCTTCAGCTATGAAGAGAGACTGGACAGGCTGGGGTTGTTTTCCTTGGAGCAGAGAAGGCTGAGGGGGGACCTGATTGAGGTGTACAAAATTATGAGGGGCATAGATAGGGTAGATAGAAAGGAACTTTTCCCCTTAGTAGAGGGGTCAATAACCAGGGGACGTAGTTTCAAGATAAGGGGCCGGAGGTTTAGAGGGGATTTGAGGAAAAACTTTTTCACCCAGAGGGTGGTTGGAATCTGGAACTCACTGCCTGAAAGGGTGGTAGAGGCAGGAACCCTCACAACATTCAAGAAGCATTTAGATGAGCACTTGAAATGCCATAGCATACAAGGCTACGGACCAAGTGCTGGAAAATGGGATTAGAATAGACAGGGCTTGATGGCTGGCGCAGACACGATGGGCCGAAGGGCCTCTTTCTGTGCTGTATAACTCTATGCTTCGCAGGCCATTCTGTTGGAGTGTCAGTGCCTTGCCCTATAACCCTTTGAGAACTCTGGCTTGCTTGGCCCCCCCCCCCGCCCCACTTAATTCACCCCATGATTGGCGGCCCTGTCTTCAGTCGCCTAGGTCCTAAGCTCTGGAATTCCCTCTTGAAACCTCGCCACCTCTCTTTTCAAACGTTCCTTGAAACCTTCCTCTTTGGCTTGGTGTCAAATTTTGTCTGATTTAGGCTCCTGTGAAGCGCCTTGGGGCGTTTTACTACGTTACAGTTGCGATTTCTATGCACGTTGTTGTTGTGTCACAACACTGCTGTGTTTCCCAGTTATGGAAACCAGTATTGATTTTGTCCTAAGTCTTGTCCCGCAGGACGTAACCAGTTTGAAGAATCGTGTTTTTTTTCCCCTCTGTTGCAGCTGCTGAATACAGTAAAAAATAACAAGGACAAAGGTCGTGTAAATCACAGTGCATTCCTATTTGGGTTTGGTGATGGGGGAGGTGGACCCACACAAGACATGTTGGATCGACTACAGAGACTGGAGGACACAGATGGGCTTCCCAGGTCGGGGAACAAACACTGTTCAAAAGTCTTATACATTTTTAACTAACTTCCCATTTTAGTCGGGCCTGAAGGGATTCATTACTCACGTGTCTCTTTCTATTCCTGTCATTATGTCAAATAGTTTGCAAAATATGCATCGTGGATATAAAATAATTTTTAAAAATCTGCATGCAACAGTGTATTTAAAAAGTCATAATTGTTCGTGGTGCAGTTTGCTGGAGACCCAGACTCCTGTGCATGCGTGCAATCCTTGCCCTGCTGAGTTCCTATTCTCAGCAGTGCTGGTAAGGGGGAGTACTGTGTACAGTATTGGTCTCCTTATTTAAGGAAGGATGTAAATGCGTTGGAAGCAGTTCAGAGAAGGTTTACTAGACTAATACCTGGAATGGGCGGGTTGTCTTATGAGGAAAGGTTGGACAGGCTAGGCTTGTATCCGCTGGAGTTTAGAAGAGTAAGAGGTGACTTGATTGAAACATATAAGATCCTGAGGGGTCTGGACAGGGTGGATGTGGAGAGGATGTTTCCTCTTGTGGGAGAATCTAGAACTAGGGGT
This sequence comes from Squalus acanthias, assembly GCA_030390025.1. Taxonomy (NCBI): domain Eukaryota; kingdom Metazoa; phylum Chordata; class Chondrichthyes; order Squaliformes; family Squalidae; genus Squalus; species Squalus acanthias. The sequence continues at coordinate 51,539,139 of CM059443.1, forward strand.
CACTGTTTAAAAATAAGGGGTCGCCTATTTAAGACAGAGATGAGGAGAAATTTTTTCTCTGAGGGTCGTGAGTCTTTGGAACTCTCTTCCTCAGAGGGCGGTGGAAGCAGAGTCTTTGAATATTTTTAAGGCAGAGGTAGATAGATTCTTGATAAGCAAGGGGGTGAAAGGTTATCGGGGATAGGCGGGAATGTGGAGTAATCAGATCAGCCATGATCTTATTGAATGGCGGAGCAGGCTCGAAGGGCCGAGTGGCCCACTCCTGCTCCTAATTTGTATATATGTATGTTGAAGAAATTTCTGCTCATCTCAGTTCTAAATGGCCGGCCACTTATTCTGAGACTGTGACCCCTGGTTCTAGACTCCCCAGCCAGGGGCAACATCCTCCCTGCATCTACCCTGTCAAGCCCTGTAAGAGTTTTGTATGTTTCAATGAGATCACCTCTCATTCTTCTAAACTCTAGAGAATATAGGCCTAGTCTACTCCATCTCAATCTCTCCAAAAGCAAAATACTGCGGATACTGGAAACCTGAAATAAAAACAGATAATGCTGGAAATACTCAGCAGGTCAGGCAGCATCGGTGGAGAGAGAAACAGAGCTAACGTTTCAGGTCGAAGACCTGTCTATTCTCCTCCTTTCAGTCGCCCATCTTTCCAGCCCATTTTCCTTCTCTGCTCTCCTGCTTCTCCCTCAGTCATAACTGCAAAAGTAAGAACACATTCAAAGAGTTTTAATTGAAAGTGGGGAAACCTGTAAGCACTTAAGTTCTGCTTGGCCTTTTGCCCCTTTCCCCGTTTCTTTTTTTCTCTCCCCATTCTCGTTCTACACGTTTCTAACTTTTTGATTTTACCTTTTTTCTAACGAATCTAAACTAGTTTCTCTCTACCTTATTTCTCTTTTTTTAAACTTTTAAACTCCCAACTGCTCTTGTTCTTCTTCACTTCCATTCTGTTCTGCAGCTGGAGCTACTTAAAAAAAAAAATAGGATTTTGACGAGCTAAAAATCAACTGCAATGGCCACGGGTTTTTTAACCACACAAGAGCCAGAATGGCGATGATTGATGAGGTCCAACACAAATTTAACAGGTGACATTTTTCTAGTTGGGGTTTTTACATTTCAAAACAGGAATGAGTTTCTAACAGATCGCCAGGCTGCAGGGAGACCATTTCTAATAACTAAACGCCGCTGTGGCATGTTAAGGATTAAAACACTATTCTAGAATGGAATGTTTATAGAAACATGTGCGTTCCCGTTCACCTGCAGTGTTTATGTAATGTATGCCTTTCCTCGACATGACAGTAGCTGCATGGGGTGGGTTAGCTATTTGCATCCTTGCAGAGTGTGGATATAATGTAAGTTCGCCTGTGTTTCTGCCAGTGATTTATTTTCTGCAAGTTATATAACACTTGTGGGTCACATTTCAAGGTGTCAGCTGTTGGGGCTTTCAACCATGTACAAGGTGAACAATTTAAGGACACACTGTGCTCTCAGCTGCCAGGTGATACCTGCTGTCCGTGAAGTTTGGTGAATCAAGGGCCGTTTAGTCTGTTAACGATCGCGTTACTCTGTTTAGCAGCACTCCCCTCCCCCACCCGCTTCCCCCCTGGTCCACAATGGTCGATTGATTTGTTCCACTGCTGTTTCCAGCTGTCGTTAGAAACATACGGCCTGTGTGTCTGAATGTATATAATGGAGTTCCTATGTCATTGCTTACAGTAATGTTGTCCAATACATTAGCCATGTGGCTAATTTAAATGCAGATTGGATCATTGCATTTCTGATTAGTAAATTAAAAATGAGTAATAGACACAGTCGCTGGGCATGTGATCTCAGTCCGCATATTGTATGCATGTGAACTTTAACCTTTTGTGGTGTTTGGTGGTAAAATGAAAATCAGAGTGTGTAAGTGTTTTTAGATTGTTGACTGTTTTACTTCCTTGGTTACTGAATGGTGGTCGATGTTAAGTAAATATACACGTGTGAAGTACATTTACCTGTATTGTGTGAGTGTGTGTAAGAAGTTTTGTACTAAAATTAGTGCATGTTGCTAAAATGGTGCCGCCATAGTCACACCTGTGGCTAGTCAGAAAATGTCCAGCGGGATAGAATTGAAAAGCAGAGAAGTTATGTTAAACTTGTATAGAACCTTGGCTGGACCACACTTGGAGTACAGTGAACAGTCTGGTCTCCATATTATACAAAGCAGATAGAGGCACAGGAGAAGGTGCAAAAAAGATTTACTAGAATGATACCGGAACTGAGAGGTTATACTCCTCAGGAAAGATTGAACAGGCTGGGCTCTTTTCTCCAGGACAGAGAAGACTCGGGGGTGACCTGATAGAGGTCTTTAAGGTAATGAAAGGGTTTGATAGGACTATAACCTGGTGTTGTGCGACTTCTCACATTTGTCCACCCCAGTCCAACACCGGCATCTCCACATCATGGTTAACTAGGAGAAGCCTGGTTGGCAGCTACTGTGCGCCAGACCCTAGGATACCTGTAAGCCAGTGTTGCCCATCAGAATTTTTACAAAGTATTTACAGCACAGAAACAGGCCATTCGCCCCAACAAATCCATGCCGGTGTTTATGCTCCATACGAGCCTGCTCCCCCACCTCCATCTCACCCCATCAACATATCCTTCTATTCCTTTCTCCCTCATGTGTTTATCTAGCTTCCCCTTAAATGCATCTATACTATTCGTCTCAACCACTCCCTGTGGGAGCGAGTTCCACATTCTCTCCACTCTCTGGGTAAAGAAGTTTCTCCTAAATTCCCTACTGGATTTATTAGTGACTATCTTAGATTTATGGCCCTTAGTTCTGGTCTCACCTGCAAGTGGAAACATTTTCTCTGCGTCTACCCTATCAAACCCTTTCATTACCTTAAAGACCTCTATCAGGTCACCCCCGAGTCTTCTCTGTCCTGGAGAAAAGAGCCCCAGCCTGTTCAATCTTTCCTGAGGAGTATAACCTCTCAGTTCCGGTATCATTCTAGTAAATCTTTTTTGCACCTTCTCCTGTGCCTCTATCTGCTTTGTATAATATGGAGACCAGACTGTTCACTGTACTCCAAGTGTGGTCCAGCCAAGGTTCTATACAAGTTTAACATAACTTCTCTGCTTTTCAATTCTATCCCGCTGGACATTTTCTGACTAGCCACAGGTGTGACTATGGCGGCACCATTTTAGCAACATGCACTAATTTTAGTACAAAACTTCTTACACACACTCACACAATACAGGTAAATGTACTTCACACGTGTATATTTACTTAACATCTACCACCATTCAGTAACCAAGGAAGTAAAACAGTCAACAATCTAAAAACACTTACACACTCTGATTTTCATTTTACCACCAAACACCACAAAAGGTTAAAGTTCACATGCATACAATATGCGGACTGAGATCACATGCCCAGCGACTGTGTCTATTACTCATTTTTAATTTACTAATCAGAAATGCAATTATCCAATCTGCATTTAAATTAGCCACATGGCTAATGTATTGGACAACACTACTGTAAGCAATGACATAGGAACTCTATTATATACATTCAGACACACAGGCCATATGTTTCTGACAGTCTAACGACAGCTGGAAACAGCAGTGGAACAAATCAATCGACCATTGTGGACCGGGGGGAAGCGGGTGGGGGAGGGGAGTGCTGCTAAACAGAGTAACGCGATCGTTAACAGACTAAACGGCCCTTGATTCACCAAACTTCACAGACAGCAGGTATCACCTGGCAGCTGAGAGCACAGTGTGTCCTTAAATTTGAAATCACAAGCTTTCGGAGCGCTGACTTCACCTGACGAAGGAGCAGCGCTCCGAAAGCTTGTGATTTCAAATAAAACTGTTGGACTATAACCTGGTGTTGTGCGACTTCTCACATTTCTCCTAGTTAAGATTAACCGGTCGCGTTATCCCTATGCCAATCCAGCTTGTTGTAGCTGAGTTCAATTAGAGGTCAGTAAATTGCTAGTCTCGGGCACCAAGTCAGAAGAATTCGGGATGAAATGTTTTGACCACCTTTTTTCCTTTTATTTAAATTAAAAATAATAATATTTGGCATCTGTGACGTTTGGAGACGCGAAAGTTATATATGAAAGGTTAACCCTGTCGAGCTGGCTGCTAATAGATGTTCTCTACCTCAGGGTGAAACAGTCCACACCGGAGATCTTCTTCTCAATGCTGGAAGCTGACACCACGATGCTCTGTACCTGGGTGGGTGAGCTCTTCTTGGAGCTACACAATGGCTCCTACACTTCCCAGGCAAAGGTGGGACATCTTTATCGTTTTAGTTTTTAAGTAGAGATCTCCTCCCTCTTCTGATATCATTAGCGATCATATTTCCATTTCCCAGTCAGTGTTGAAACCACAGTCCATATTAGCTAGAATTTATTGTGAAGTGTTGAGATAAATATGTGATGCAACCTCTGTGATCCTGCAGCAGATAATAATACACACACACACACATATATCATTAAAAAGCTTGTGTATGCATGCTTCCTATGCACACATTTTACTTCCTGTTGCCAGGATTTTTTGTGTGTATTATGTTAACATTTAACATTTAATCTGTGTAATCACTTATAATCCAGTTTCCCTCTGTAAACAGTTGGCCAAAACTTTGTTGATTGAACCAGTGGATCACTCAAAATGCTTTCTCACAAAATTTTCACCTTATTTTCTTAGTAGCTGAAATTTATAATAGATTTTAAACAAATTTAAAATTTTAAAAATTACATATTTGATGCGATTTACCCATTTGAATTGGCTTCTGTGTCTTTTAATGCCTTCATTTAAAGCTTTTACTCTTTAGACCTATGCCTCTCTCAAAAGCCTGGGCTTCAGCTGGTTACTTTTACTCACGGTAGTTGAGAGAGTGAGAGCATTCAATCACATCCAATGAGGATTTGAGTACAGGAGCAAGGATGTCTTGCTACAGTTATACAGGGCCTTGGTGAGACCACACCTGGAGTACTGTGTGCAGTTTTGGTCTCCTTACCTAAGAAAGGATATACTTGCCATAGAGGGGGTGCAGCGAAGGTTCACCAGACTGATTCCTGGGATGGCAGGACTGTCGTATGAGGAGAGATTGGGTCGACTAGGCCTGTATTCACTAGAGTTTAGAAGAATGAGGGGGGATCTCATTGAAACGTATAAAATTCTGACAGGGCTAGACAGACTGGATGCAGGGAGGATGTTTCCCCTGGCTGGGGGCTCTAGAACGAGGGGTCACAGTTTCAGGATACGGGGTAGGACATTTAGGACTGAGATGAGGGGAAATTTCTTCACTTAGAGGGTGGTGAACCTGTGGAATTCTCTACCACAGAAGGCTGTGGAGGCCAAGTCACTGAATATATTTAAGAAGGAGATAGATAGATTTCTAGACACAAAAGGGGTATGGGGAGAGAGCGGGAATCTGGTATTGAGATAGAGGATCAGCCATGATCATATTGAATGGCGGAGCAGGCTCGAAGGGCCGAATGGCCTACTCCTGCTCCTATTTTTCTATGTTTCTATGTTCCCTCTAAGCTGCGCAGCTCTCTGCCGGTCCCGCGCAACCCGGGATCGACTTTTCCGATGTTAAGTTTCGCGCAGGCACGAAACTGTGAGTGGGCCGCGCGGCCCCTTACAGAGGTCGCGCACCCAAAAAAGAATATGGGGCAACATCGACCACATCCCTACATAAAATCTATGCATCGCCAGGAATAGAAAGGTCGAAGGAGTGTGTCCCTGCATTCTGTGAGGAGTTGAGATTTTTTTTAAAGCTTTGTTTCCCAAAAGATTTTGATAGAAACAGGAAATTGAAATCAAAGCATTGAGAATTGAGGCAAGGGAATGGCATTTATATAATGTGCTAACAATAGTAGTTTCTGTTGTGAACTCCTCACAGGCAAACAACACTGAACTGAAGCACCTGTGTCTGTACCTTCTTTAATAGTTAGAAAATAAATCAGATTGGTTATAGAGTCTGGATTGCTGTTTATGGCTGTTGCGAATTCAGTTAAAAGTCTCTCTCAATCATTTTGAGACAATGATTTTTTACATGTATAAAAACTTGAAAATGATAAATTTTCGATTGTTTTATGAGGTAATTTTTGTTTCCGGAAATTTATATTTATTAAACACGGCATTAAGTCGGTAAACTCACTAATCACGCGCTAAATGTTCCTCTTCTGTGCTCCTGGGGCATGCCAGGAGTGCACATCTGGAAACTGCACCCCCATCCCGTGATTATCCAACCACTGATTGTTAAGAAGCAGAAAAAATGCTTTAAGGCTTAAAAATAAAGACAGGAAGCAGATGACGATGCGGCAACTGATAGGGAGAGATCTGGGGTAGAAGAAAGGGCTATGGATGGGTCCGAGGAGGCCGACAGTATGAACATGGAGGGTTGAGGCCTGATGGTTTGATATCGGCCAATGACTGTTTGGGTTTCATTCTCCTGGGCTCCCCTCCTCCACAAGGCTCCGCTACGCCCTGCTCCCTCCAATACTGTCAAATCACAGCAACCCCCAATGCTGACAGACTCTGCTACCCCCCCAATCCAATGCTTAAATCCTTGCTGGATCCCAATACCCAACTGTCTACAAACGTCATCCCTCCCCCACTCACTCCTAGATCTTAGGAGATCCCCTTGGTGTTCAGAAGCCTCGAGACTGCATTCCCAGCATGCTCCTTGATCTTGGAACCACCCCAATGTTCCCAGACCTTGTCCAATGCCCCATAATTTGGGATCCCTCTTCTCGTGTTCCTCGAATCCCTCTCTCCAGCATTCCTAGAAACCACCCCCCCCCCCCCCCCCCCCTCCAAAAAAAATACTGTTGGACCTTGAGACCCTATCCCAGTACTGCCAGACTTCGGGTCATCATCTCTGGACCCAGGGTCACTCCAGTGCTGATAAGTCAGCATCCTTGATGATACTACTTGGTATAATATCCCTGTTCTTATACAACCTCCTGACTCATTGGGCAACACCGCAGGAGATCTGCTCGTACATACTTAAAAACATTGGGCTGGATCTTGCCAGCCCTGGGGAGGCGGGTTTGGAGGCGGGACTGCCGGGAAAATGGCAGAATTTGGGGGCGGGTGCCCATCCCACACTGTCAGTAAACCTGGAAAGGCAGAGGTCCTGCTGAATTTAACGGCAGCACCTCAATTGAATCTCTTTACTCAGCTTCTCACATGGCAGCCAGTCAGATTGAGAGGCTGGCTGGCTGTCGACCAGGAAAGCCTGCTGTACAAGGCCACAGCCAGGGTCCAGAGAGGAGGGAGGGAGAGGGGGTGCGGGGGGGGGAATGGAGACTGAAGAGATCGCCGGGGGAGAAAGAGATCGCGGGGGGTGGGTGGGGTCAGGAGATCGCTGGGAGGGAGGCAGGTTATCTTGAAGGTCCGGTGGGGGACACTGCTCCTCCTGGCCCACAAGCAGTGTTGGCAAAGTACTTGCATAAGAATATAAGAAGTAGGAGCAGGAGTAGGCCATACGACCCTTCGGGCCTGCTCCGCCATTCAATAGGATCATGGCTGATCCGAACCTAGACTCACGTCCACTTCCCTGCCCGCTCCCCATAACCCTTAATTCCCTTATCAGCTTGGAAACTGTCTATCTCCGTTTTAAATTTATTTAATGTCGCAGCTTTTTATTACCTGCTGGATCCGGCAGTTCTCCTGTCCCAACCTGCCCCGGTTTAACCGGAAGTAGGTGCATTTGAGGCGGGTTGGGGTCGGCTTTCCTATTTTTAAGAATTCCCCCCTTCTGCCCAACCTGGGGTATTAAAATTTCCCCTATGGCTCCCACGTACCTATGAATTGCAGAGAATTTTCTTTATGATTAACGCAAAAACTGGCCATTCACATAGGATGCCAGAACTTGCTGCTTAGAAACCCTTCGTATTGGTGGGAGATTACCGCAGACAAAACCTTCATGGAAGCCATTATTAGAAGCAGTTAAAGTTAATTTTTTTATAACACTGAAATCAACAAAGTAAAGCATAAGCGTTCCAACTTTTTTGAGGTAACTGAAAACTCGAACTGCGTATACTATAATACTGGCTGATCTCCTGGAACTGCAGTCAGCAAGTACAGTAAGAGGGATGAATACAGATACTGACCGAAACCTGGCTGAGGAGTGATGTCACCTTACCCTAAATGAAGCTCTACCTCACCACCACTTCTCTCGACCCCTCCACCGTCTCTAAATTGTCAGACTGCTTGTCCGACATCCAGCACTGGATGAGCAAAAATTTTCTCCAGTTAAATATTGGGAAGACCCACCACAAACTCTGTTCCCTAGCCACTGACTCCATCCCTTTCCCTAACTTCTGTCTGAGGCTGAGCCACACTGTTCATAACATTGGTGTCATATTTGACCCTGAAATGAGCTTCTGACCACATATCTGTGGCATAACTAAGACCACCTAGTTCCACCTCCGTAACATCGCCCGTCTCTGCCCTTGCCTCAGCTCATTCTCTGCTGAAACCCTCATCCATGCCTTTGTTACCTCTAGACTTGACTATTCCAACGCACTCCTGGTTGGCCTCCCATGGTCTACCCTACGTAAACTTGAGGTTATCCAAAGCTCGACTGCCCGTGTCCTAACTCACACCAAGTCCCGTTCGCCCATCACCCCTGTGCTCGTTGACCTACATTGGCTCCCGGTTAAGGAGCGCCACGATTTCAAAATTCTCATCCTTGTTTTCAAATCCCTCCATGGCCTCGTGCCTCCCTATCTCTGTAATCTCCTCCAGCCCCACAACCCGCCCCGAGATATCTGCGCTCCTCAAATTCTGCCCTCTTGAGCATCCCTGATTATAATTGCTCAACCTTTGGTGGCCGTGCCTTCTGTTGCCTGGGCCCTAAGTTCTGGAATTCCCTGCCTAAACCTCTCTACCTCTCTCTCCTCCTTTAAGACGCTCCTTAAAACCTACCTCTTTGACCAAGCTTTTGGTCACCTGACCTAATTTCTCCTTATGTGGCTCGGTGTCAAATTTTTTCTCTCGTAATACACCTGTGCAGCGCCTTGGGACGTTTTACTATGTTAAAGGCGCTATATAAATACAAGTTGATGTTACAGTTATAACAGTGAACGAGGAAGGGTTACGGTGGGAGTGACTCCAGGAATCATGGAATTTTACAGTACAGAAGGAAATTATTCGGCCCACTGCATCTGCCCCAGCTCTTTCAAAATGTTATCCTCTTACTTTCATTTCCCTGCCTTTACCCCATATCCTTTTAAAATGTATATTCACTTCCCTTTTAAAAGCTTAAAGTAGCTCTTAATATTGTGTAATGCATTTGAAATGTTTGCACCAACTGCATTTCTTTTATTTGTTTTTTGAGTTCTGATATAAATAATCAGCAACATTTCATACAAACAGCAGTACCAAATTCTGGGAGGACTGTAACATTATTCACGTTTGAAGGGAGGTTCTCAACATAAGTTCTGATTTAAACATGTATGTTTAAGGAGAACATTTTGGTATAACCATGTACTGTTGTAGAGATATTTGATCAAGAAGGAAAAGCTATAAATTGTTTTAGTCTTTTAAGTTTTATACTAATGTGAAAGTTCACCATGAAAACCCACATCCTAAATAGATGGATGATAAAGGAAATTGTGGCTTATCCAAGACTGGATATTGGACAAGCACTCTGACTCATTGAATGTATTCAAGGTGGAGATAGACAGATTTTTGAAAGGTAAGGGAGTCGAGGGTTATGGGGAGCGGGCAGGAAAGTGGAGTTGAGGCCAAGATCAGATCAGCCATGATCTTATTGAATGGCAGAACAGGCACGAGGGGCCGAATGGCCTAATCCTGCTCCTATTTCTTATGTTCTTATACAACACAGAGGCGATGGAGGGCTTGATAGAAGTCGTAAAGCTCCCCAACTTAAATGCAGAGACTTTACATAACTGTGGTATATATTTATCTATTTGCAGTGGGTAAGGAAAACAATTTATTTCCTAGGCACGAATCAAATAACACTCATTTCACTGGCTGTGGCGAGAGCTCTTACAAACTTCTTTCCAAATTCTTTCAGTGCCGATGTGCACCTGTCACCCATTTTTACACCCGCGCAACCCCAATCCCCCCCCTGCAGCAGCAGCACCACCTCCGATTCACCCTGAGAAATACTGCCGGAGAGGTGCCAGTGTCGACTGAAATTTTACTTGTGATTCAAGCATAGCATTGTTTGGTTACACTAGTTGGCGCGGAGTTTCTGCATGATTACGGCGGAACCTGTGCGGGATGAAATGAAATAGCGCAAAAGTTCGCGGCGTTCTAAGCCTGAGTTACGCCCGTTACCACGTTACACGGGAGTTTCCACGATCTTTTACGCTGGTTCAAAGGTTCATTGGCCCGAAGCATTCCCCGCCCACAAACTTGGCCACGTTCCCCAGGGCGGAATGGCGAGCTTCCGCCAGTTGCGCCCACGGGGGCGTGTTGTCACATTGCGCCCAGCTTCTCGGGCGCACAGGCACCCATGGTCACATTAACCCGTCGTTGATGAGCTGCAGCTGCAGTGACCAGCAGTAGCCTCACTCGGGTCTTTCCCCATACCGATGCTACAGTTATTTTAAATTACTTTATGTTTAGTTTAAATTAGTTCAGATTCAGTCAATTGATACACAAGACCTGTGACCAGCAATCAATTGAAACCACTGATTGACCGGTGTGTTCAGTTGCAGCAATTACTTGAGCAAGTAATTAGTTTAAATTCAGTCACCTTGAGGCCCCATTGGCAATGTTCCGGTCAATAATCGATTACAATCAATATTGCTGCTTGATTGCGTTGATTCATGGGCGAGTTTACATTCGGCCTTGTGCTAATGAATTTGAGCGGAAACTTGGGTGTAACTTCACTTGGCAAAATCGCCGCATTCTGGACGCATTTTACTGATTGCGCCCCTAACGGAAACTCCATGCCGATGTGTTTATCGGGATCCAAATTTGAGGATCTGCTGTGTGACCCATTTCGATGCTAACTATTCAAGTTTTTCATAATTTAGCTAGCAGGACTGCTTTTATATATTTAATGTCACATTTTAATATCAATCATACCAAGATCTTTCTGTGGTGAAATGGTACGGCCCTCGGGTATCTAGGCAGTTGGCGTTGCTACTCATAAGGAGGCAGCGACTGGTGCCACAGTGGGCCCTTCAGAGCACGCCAAGACAGCCACAGAGGAGAGCTGTGGGCTTATTCAGGGGGGAATTCATGCCTGAGACGACAGGAGGAAAGTAGGAAAACAGAGGAGTTATGATGGGTTGGAATAAGACTTGGGGGAGGCATTGTGGGGTGGGACAAAGTGCCCGAGAAATGAAAATGGCATGACTGAGTGACAGGAAAGGGAGGAGACAGAAGCGAAAAGGTTAAGCTTAAAAAATAGAAATGGGAGCATTGGGCTCTGGTCTGGAGCGGCAGCCAAAATGGGGATGTGAAAGTAGCGAGATGTTAAACCATGGTCCTGTCTGTTTGTTCGTGTAAAAGAGCAGGGGAGTTCTCCCAGTCTTCTTGCAATCTAGTATACTGTATTCGCTGCTCCTCTACATTGGGGAGACCAAACGCAGATTGGGTGACCGCTTTGCGGAACACCTCCGTTCAGTCCGTAAGGGTGACCCCGAGCTTCCGGTCGCCTGTCACTTTAATTCACCGCTCCACGCCCACTCAGACCTCACCGTCCTCGGCCTCTTGCATTGTTCCACGGAAGCTCAGCGTAAGCTCGAGGAACAGCACCTCATCTTTCGATTAGGCACTCTACAGCCTTCTGGACTCAACATAGAGTTCAACAATTTCAGATCATAACCTCGGCCCCTGATATATATATTTTTTTTTATCCACACTTTTGGTTTGTGCCTTTTCCCTTTTTTTTCTCTCTCCCACATGGCAGCTGTCTTTCATTCTGCCAGCGCATCTCACACTTCTAGAGCCATCTTTTGTTTCTTAACCTGTCCTATTACCATCTCGTCTCGCCTTGAGTATCTCTTAATGTCTCTTTACTTCTCACAGACCTTCCCTTTTGTTCTTTTATTCCTTCCCCCAGCCTCCAAACTTGCTTTTTCATCTGTTTCATTTCCTGCTTTTTTTCTCAGTTCTGACGAAGGGTCTTCAACCTGAAACGTTAACTCTGTTTCTCTCTCCACGGATGTTGCCTGGCCTGCTGAGTTTTTCCAGCACTTTCTGTTGTTATTTGAGTTCTCCCAGTGTCCTGGCCAACAATATACCTCAATCAACACCTCCAAAAACAGATTAACTGGTTATTTATCTCGTTGCTATCTACTGGACCTTGCTGTGCGCAATTTGGCTGCCACTTTTGCCTGCATAACAACAGTGACCACACTTCGAAAGGGCCTCATTGGCTGCAAAGCGCTTTTCTTGTATGTATCCATTTCCCTTTTAAAAGCTGTTATAAATTCTGCTTCCACTGCTGTTTCATTCTAAAAGCCCTCTGGTAAATATTTGTGTGGGCCTCCCTTTGTTCCTTTGGTTGTGATTGTAAATTGATGCCCGCCTGCTGCCAACTCACTGATTGGCAGTGGTTTTTCCTTGTTTACCTTATTGAAACCCTTTATAATTTTTAGCGCTTCTATCGGATTTCCTCTTTAACTTCTTTGTGCTAATGTCATCCGAAACTCCGCTGTCCCGTTCACCTAGCGCCCCCGTGCTCGCTGACCTACATTGGCTCCCGGTCCAGCGACGCCTCAATTTTAAAATTCTCATCCTTGTGTTCAAATCGTTCCATGGCCTCGCCCCCTCCCTATCTCTGTAACCTCCTCCAGTCCTACAAGCCTCCAAGAACTCTATATTCCTCCAAGAACTCTACATTCCTCCAACTCTGGCCTTGTGCATCGCCCACTTCCTTCGCCCTACCATTGGCGGCTGTGCCTTCAGCCTTCTAGGCCCTAAGCTCTGGAATTTCTAAACCTCTCCACTCCTTTAAGACTCTTCTTCAAACCTACCTCTTTGACCAAGCTATGAGTCACCCCTTCTAATATTGCCTTCTTTGACTTGGTGTCAATTTTTGTCTGCTTACGGTCCTGTGAAACACCTTGGGACTTTTTGCTATATTAAACCCGCTATATAAGTACAAGTTGTTCATAAAAAGAGCCCAAATTTCTCCAGTTCCTCGTCATAACTAAAGTCTCTCCTCCATGGTATTGATCTGTGTGAATGCATTGTGGCGCAGAGTGGCATGGTGCAGATCTTGCCTCAGAATCCCCACATGGGAGGGGGAATGAGTTGCTGCGTTCAGTTTTTCATTTGATGATGCCTCTGTGAAGCGCTTTGGGACATTTTTATGTTAAAGGCGCTATATAAATGCAAGTTGTTAGGTGTGGCAAAATCATAAATGCGCTCTCTTTGAATGCATTTATGATTTTGCTACAATAGATAAATTCCCCATCTCAACCAAGCAATCTAGGCCAATCTTTCTAGCAGGACATATGCCTGTTGGGGAAATGATGTAGACCACAAATAGGGGAACAGGGGGAAACATGTTCAGTTGATTTGGGGTTTATATTTATGAATGAAATGAATAAAGAAGTCAATGGGGTTTTTTCACTAATTCAGGCGCCAAGAGCTTGAGGGATCACGTGAGCTATATTTGAGTGAAAGAAAACTTCTCAAATGTGAAAAGATACAATCGTACATAGAATTACACAGAATTTACAGCACAGAAACAGGCCATTCGGCCCAACTGGTCTGTGCTGGTGTTTATGCCCACGAGCCTCGTCCCATTCTACTTCATCTCACCCTATCAACATATCCTATTCCTTTCTCCCTCATGTACTTATCTAACTTTCCCTTGAATATGAAAAGTAGAAAAAACAGGCATAAAAGAACATAAGAAATAGGAGCAGGAGTCGGCCATTCAGCCCTTCGAGCCTGCTCCGCCATTCAATAAGATCATGGCTGATCTTCCACCTCGACTCCACCTTACCGCCCTATCCCCATATCCCTTGATTCTCTTAGTATCCAAAAATCTATCGATCCCTGTCTTGAATATATAAGAGACCAGAATAGTCCATTTGGCTTATTAAACCAGTTCCTTCCAACAGCTTGCACTGTCATAGACTCGTTCCTAAATGTAAGGCTATTTTTTGTATTTCTCTGTAGATTAAGAAAGGCAATCGTAAATGTGAGTGTATCCTTCGCAGTATTGAAGTAGTGAGCAGCCTGGCTTCTGTCCAGAAAAACAGCTTCCAATATCCAAGTTCCCAACTGCAGCACCTATGGAGGTAACGTCTATTTCATGAGATTTCATTTGTTGAGTTAATTTCTCTCTCCTTTTAGATCTCCCCATTCCACATAAAATTCTAAGTCAAGAAGCTCGGGAGCCGAGTTCTTCCCCAGCCTCTGCCACGCATGCTATGTTACCAAATGGTAGGGGCTGTGAAAGGGAGGCTTGTTCCCCCTGTGGTGAAGTGCTTACATCCCCTCCGATGGCCGCACCAAGGCTGGAACATCATCCTGGAGAAGATCATGGGGCAAATCACAGGCCTGCCACTCTGGTAGAATGGAACTTTCATGAGTGGCATGCTGTGTTGGTGGAATGGCAGACAATTGGGAATGATGGAGAAAATCAGATGGAGGAGATCTCCGAACCCTATTTTCCATATAGAATAGACAATGGGCCTGGGAGCAAAGCAGCTGTTCTCCCCAGTGTATTGCATGGGATGACTAAATCGGAGAAGGTTTTCTAATAATTGACAGCAGGAGCAGCCATTCACAGTGTGCCAGGACTTGCTGTTTGTGCAGTTAAAGTTGCAGCACGAATCACAGACATGACACAAGTTCTGTTTGACGCTTGCAATTCATGCAGGAAATTTAACTGTGATTTCCTGCGTGTTTAATTTTCCCACGTGAATCGCAAGCACTTTATAAAAAGCTCTGCAAATGGTGGGACTCGGCAGTGTTGGCAGTGCTGCACTGAGCTGGTTGCTGTATATGAAATCTGTATTGGAAGCTGACTGGAGGCTAGAATGATGAAGCCTTGATAAGGATGATACCAGAACTGAGAAGTTATTCCTATCAGGAAAGATTGAACAGTCTGGGGCTGGCTGAGGGGTGATCTGATAGAGGCCTTTAAGATAATTAAAGGGTTTGACAGGGTAGACGTAGAGCTGTTGTTTCCACTTGTGGGGGAGACCAGAACTAGTAGCCATAAATATAAGATAGTCACTAATAAATCCAATAGGGAATTCAGGAGAAACTTCTTTACCCAGAGAGTGGTGAGAAAGTGGAACTCGCTACCACAGGGAGTATTTGAGGCAAATAGCATCGATGCATTTAAGGGGAATCTAGATAAATACATGAGGGAGAAAGGATATGCTGATAGGGTGAGATGAAGAGGGCTGGGAGGAGGCTTCTGTAGAGCATAAACACCGGCACAGACCAGTTGAGCCAATTCTATGTAATTGTATGTAATTGTCACATTTCACAGACTGCTGCTCCTCAATCAGTTCCATGATGTGCTGCCTGGCACCTGTATTCAGTCTGTGGTGGAAGATGCTGTAAAGTACTATGAAGGTAAGGCATCCGTGCTCTGCATATTGTAGAATCACCTGAGTGCCACAGTTATAGTTACTCATCAGGCAATCAGTAAAATATCTTATTTCTGTTGTGTGATTCCTTACATCATTTTATTATAGATAATTACAGTTTTTTTTAATTAAACTGGATAATTACAATTATATAATTATACCATTATAATGTTATGTAACTATACATATAAACAATTTAATTTTATTACTTTTAAATTACTGTCATTTCCTAAGGTAGTAGAGACAGGAGCACTCATACAATATGGGTAATTGAATAGATGTAGTTTGAAAAGGACTTTGTTTTAGGGTTTATTGTTAGTAACCTTTCTGTTGCGTTGAAGATGGTGATCTGGCAGTGCCTTCTCTATCTGCCTCTAATTTAATCTCTGTTTTGTAATTCACTAATGTTTCAACGAGTAGGCACCCGATATTGTGAGATTTTATCACAAAGGTAATCTGGTCGGTTTCAAACTATCTGATCCTGCTTTCTTCCTTACTTATTTGTTTAACCGCCATATGCAACTAGGAAGTCTTGTTTAAAAAAAGCTGACTGAAAAAGTGTATGCAACTGTTTTCAGTGGCTGAAAAGTGTGTGTAGGCCCCTCTACTGAAATTAAAAATCTACAGGGTCTACCTGCAGCTACACTGCTGGTTAGAGCGTCCTGCATCGTGAGGAAGTGCGCGCATGCTCTCTGGCAGCAGTCTGCATACTTGCTCAAAGCATTACTAGCTTTACATTTCTGCTCAGAAGGGCAAGCACTGCAATAGTCCAAGTTGACAAGCTGTAGGTTGTCAGCGACCTAGCCAGTGGTGTATTATTGTGATGTGCTTCCTGGTTGCATGTGGAGATTGAATGAAAGAGGAAGAATGGTCGAGTCTTCCTCATTCTTTGGAGTGCAGTTTTCACATACAGCTCTCTCCTGCTCAGTCAATCACTCCTCTTACATCTGACAAGGCTTTGAGTTATGGTCAGTGCGCTTTTATTTTTAAAAGGGGAAAAGTTTAATTTTATACCTTTTTTTTTATTGGGGCTCAAATAAGATTCCGAGATTGTGAGCCGTCTGGTTCAACCTGAGACGGTGGCCAGGTAAGGGATGGAGTTTGTGGCGGGGGCCAAAGACAATGGCTTTGGTCTTCCCAATCTTTAACTGGAGGAATTGCAGATAATGGATATCAGACAAGAAATCTGCCAACACAAAAATGGTGGAGGGGCTGAGAGAGAAGGTGGAGAGATTTTATTTTATTTTTCTGTTTTACCTTTGTTCATTGTCTGCAGAAATCCAGAGCGGTGGCAATGAACTTCTGAAAGAGGCCATACAGTGTCTCCTGGGAGGCTCTGTGCAGGAGACTGGGAGGAACATCAATGTGCTAAACACCCTGTCGTGGGAACGGACCGAAGTCATCTCGATGCCTCGACTGGAGGGAGAGGAAGTCCTAGGTACCTAGAATTAAACTTGGTGGCCCAAAAGCTCCTAACTAGAGAGCTTTAGATGGAATCTCTGACTTATCTGAACAAGCTCAGTTGCCCGCTAGCGTGAAAAGCAAGACTCAGCTGATCCCTATATGGGACTGGAACCCTGTATCCCAGAGGGAAAGTGGCAGGAGTAGCCTTGCCCTACAGGAGCACACATCCTATCATCCTGCGTCAGCGGGGTATTGACAGTACCTGTGGAGAACTCTATTGTGATGGAAATTTATTCACGCCAAAGTTTAATTTGCAAAAATATTTGTGGTCAGAAAGAAACTGTTTTGCAATATCGCACTCAAATATAATATTTTTTTTCCTATCTTTAAATGTTCTTTATTTTCTTCCGTATTTTAGGTCCCATACCATTTGTTATTCCCCAGCCGCGACATGGGCACTCTGCTCCCTTGCCTCTGTTAATGCTGCTCTTGAGTCAACACCCAGGGAGACGTTCTCTCCACAGCTCCATGCAGGGGGAGCCGGGCCTGTGCCCAGCGCCCAGCTCCGTGAGGAAGCCTGGCCTGTGCCCAGCTCCGTGAGGAAGCCTGGCCTGTGCCCAGCTCCGTGAGGAAGCCAGGCCTGTGCCCAGCTCCGTGAGGAAGCCTGGCCTGTGCCCAGCTCCGTGAGGGGAAGCCTGGCCTGTGCCCAGCTCCGTGAGGGGAAGCCTGGCCTGTGCCCAGCTCCATGAGGGGAAGCCTGGCCTGTGCCCAGCTCCGTGAGGAAGCCTGGCCTGTGCCCATCTCCGTGAGGAAGCCTGGCCTGCGGCCCATCTCCGTGAGGAAGCCTGGCCTGCGGCCCATCTCCGTGAGGAAGCCTGGCCTGCGGCCCATCTCCGTGAGGAAGCCTGGCCTGCGGCCCATCTCCGTGAGGAAGCCTGGCCTGCGGCCCATCTCCGTGAGGAAGCCTGGCCTGCGGCCCATCTCCGTGAGGAAGCCGGGCCTGCGCCACAGCTCCGTGAGGAAGCCGGGCCTGCGCCACAGCTCCATGCGGGGGGAGCCGGGCCTGCGCCACAGCTCCATGCGGGGGGAGCCAGGCCGGTGCCCAGCTTCTTTCCCTGACAGTGTGAGCAAGATTAAGAATGTTGTGGAAGGGGAATTGCAGGTGATGGTCTGTATTGAGGCACCAGTGTGTTCTGGTGTGATTGTGGTAACACTTTTAGAACAGCCTGGACTGCATTGGTTGCCCTTTGCAACCTTGCCCAAGTGGCCATCCTAGACTGTGAGTGTTAACAGGCCATTTGACTGTGGGGAGCGTCACAGCACATCTTGACAAACTTGCACACATTTTCCACCAGAGGAGGTTGCTGAATAGTGATCGAGAGTGGATGTGCTGGTTCATATTTCCGCTCCCCAGACCAGGGTGCTAAGGCCAGTTTTGTGCCACTCAGATCATCGGAAGTTCTTAATCTTAATTTCCTTAACTGAACCAAACTGTACAATGTTTCCTTTGATCCCATCTCCATCTATAAAATATTATACGTGGTATGAGATTTAAAAATATATATAAGTATTTATTTGCTAACCTTATGAAGACCAAGTTTGAGCCGTGTTCCATTCTCAGCCTTTCTAGTGATGTGGGTTATGGGGACAAGGCAAATGCATCCTCGAGCGGTTTTAATAACTCCATTGGAAGCTGGCATGGTGGACTGGCTCGGGGTCTGATCCAGAGGCACCCGATCCTGGAAGGTTTTTGGTAATATGCTTTCCCAGGCTCTGGCGATTCTGATTGCCACGCTGTACGTAGTGCTTGACCTGTCCATTGCCAAGCCTCAGTTGATTTAATGCTATCTATTCGGTCTTAACCGAGCCAATCTGTCTTCTCTATCCTTAACGCAGCGGAGTTTATCGTCCTATTTCTTGCTTCTAATGACCCTGATTTTCTCCCCCCTCACTCCAAACCAGCTTAATATATCTGTTCGCAAATGACTTGCACATCTGAATCCAATTCCACTAGCTCTGCTAGCGGGCTAGGACTAAGCTGGGTTCTAAAAGAGAGACGGAATTCATTGCAGTTCTGATGAAAGGTCATCGAGCTGAAATGTTAACTCTGTTTCTCTCTCTCTCCACAGATGCTGCCTGACCTGCTGAGTGTTTTCCATCACAGTTTTTTTATTTATGGAATTCATCAAATTAGGAGTAACCGGGAGATCATCCACCGGTTGAGAGCGCACTTCATTTCCTTAAGGTCTCTTCTCCACTTTCACCCAATTGGTTTTGCCCCTGTCCTCACTGCTAACCCAGTGGATTCTGCCTCTCACACCTAACCCAACTGAATTGGTCTCCTCTGACTCCCAACTCTGCTGAATCGGTCTCTCCTCTCAGCTCTTGATATTGGTGTACGTCCAAATATTAATATACTAATATTGTCAATGACCGTGAGCATTTCATTTCATCTCTTTCACTTCACATTATTCCAGCAATAACACCTGTTTATGACAAGTCACAGAAAGTGATTCTTAAGTACAGATTCAGCTGAAATCGTCCGTATGCACAAGCTCGAAATGATTGGTGTGCAAGGCAGGGACAGAATGGTGGTGAAAGAGAAACCATCATTGTTGATCAGTGGAATAGCTGGTGTATTGCCAGGTCTCTGCGTTTACCAGCTCATTGCAGTGGACCCTGTGCGCCAGAATAGTCGAGCGTAAGTAAATGAAGGCAGCTAAGGGAAGTCTTGTGATACTGCGGTTACTAAGGTTTGCGTTCTGTCTCATTTGCAGCCCTAGTCAAGGTTCCCAGTGTGGGGTTTGCTACAGTGACCAGCCCCCTGGTCCCACCTCATCCCGTCATTGTCACTTCTCAGGTAACTATAACATAATGTGGTAAGATACTCCCTTTTCATTCTGTCAATAAATATTTGTGCCCTTTCTCTCACTTTCTTGCTCCCTTTGTTTTCTTACTCTCTTATGCTTTTACATCCTCTCCCTTCCTCTCTCGATTTCTTACTTCTCTTGTTGTCTGTGTCTTATACAGTCACTCCCTCTGCTCCCGCTCTTACTCACTCAGTTCTTGGTGCTCTCCTCGTGCTCTTGCTCCCTGCACACACTCAAACTTTCTTACTCTTTTTGCCCTATTTTGTGCCTCACTCCCTGCGCCTCTCCCTCTTAATCCCTTTTATGCTTTGTGCTCTTGCCTCTCACGCTGTCTTACCCCCTTTGCAGTCTTCCTTACTCACTGTGCGCACGTTGAGTCTTTCCAAACTCACGCAGTATTTGTTCATGTTGTAGGGAGATGGCTCTGTGGTTATGGAGAATGGGATTCTCAGAGTCGTGTTTGATTCACTGGGCCGTATGACATCACTTTCTCATTTACTTTATAAAAGGTACAGGAAAACGATTTTTTTAAATGTGCTAAGCAAGTCCAAATGAGATCCTTTCATTTTCTTTAAGCATGTTTGCAATATCTTCTACACTCAGCTTTTACATTGGCCTGGAATTTCCTGAAAACGTGCGCCACGACTGATACATCTGTGGCATACGCCATCATTGAGGTGCAGGAAGTCCAGGAAATTGTGGCGTGAGTGAGTTATACCATTACTTGCCCCACGTTATAATTTCCTGGGACATTTTTGCGGCAGAGTTCCTCGCCAAAACAATTGTAATACCTCAACCGCCCACCGCACCCCTCCTCCATGCAAACCAATGGCGATTGAGAATTTACTGAATTAACGCTACTTTGATCACCACTGCCACTTAGACCGTTCCAGGACGGAGCCGGAGGACACAGAATCAGCAGAGTATTCAATTACTCAGCAGTTTGCCAAAATCAAATTCAACTGTGTAACACATCTGTACCTTGATTATAATCTGCTGCACTGTCGGAGGTGCCGTCTTTCGGATGAGACGTTAAACCGAGGCCCCGTCTGCTCTCTCAGGTGGACGTAAAAGATCCCACGGCACTATTTCGAAGAAGAGTAGGGGAGTTATCCCTGGTGTCCTGGCCAATATTTATCCCTCAACTAATATAACAAAAACAGATTATCTGGTCATGATCACATTGCTGTTTGTGGGAGCTTGCTGTGCGCAAATTGGCTGCTGCGTTTCTCACATTACAACAGTGACTACACTTCGAAAGTACTTCATTGGCTGTAAAGCGGCTTTGAGACGTCCAGTGGTCGTGAAAGGCGCTATATAAATGCAAGTCTTTCTTTTCTTAACCAGGCACACTATTACTGCACACTAAAGAAGGGCTTCATAGTAAAGTTTAATGTTGTCCCGCTCTTAAATGAATCCTTGAGGGTCCCATTTTTACTGACTTGCTCTAGGAACTTCTTTGAAATCTTAAACCTCAATTAAGTAGTAAAATAAATGTTTTAAGAGCCAGGCAGTTTCCCCCGACCGATGCTCTCTTTATATTAATATTTATTGAGCATTAAGCATGGGTTGCAACCAGTAATGAAACCTGGCTCAGGATCGCACACAGTTCAAGAGATGTGCACACAGGTCCCGATTTATATATTGATAAAATGCAGCCCCGTGTTTGTTTTTCTTCATTAATGAATAAGCAATTTAACCGGAAAGTATAGTTGCAAAGCGATATTTTAAAGTGCCGCTATGTTGGAATGAAAGTACAAAAACAAAATACCAGATTAGAGGCCCGTCACAAAATAAAGCACGTAGTGAACGCAGCAAAAAGGAGGAAAGTTCCAATCTAAATCAGCTGAAGAGTTGTCTCCCAGAGATCGATCCTCAAGTTCAGCCAGAACTGCCACGGGAATGTGAATCAGCAGATCGAAGCTGTGCCGAATTAATAGACACAATATAGAGAACAGTGGAAATGGCAAGAAGCAGCCCTTTCTCGGTAGTTTTGAACTTTTTGTAATACGTAGTGGGCAGTCCCTTGCGAGTCGAAGTGACAGACAGATATGCGACCAGAATTGCTGCAATATAAAGTAGTGATTGTGGGCAATTGCTGTCACTCTGCAGAAACTTTCTAAAATTCTCTCGGGAATCTGCATCTTAAATCAGAAGCAACCTTTAGAGCTTCCGGAAACTAAAGTTCTGACAAGCAGTGAATATTTATCCATCATTTGCTGAAAATTAACATTGTTCATTTCTAAAACGATCTTGATAGATGTTTGTTTGCTCATTTCGATTTGAAAGCGGCTGGAGTTTCATTCATACAGTATTCATTTGTAAAGCATAGCTAATAAAGAATGGATTGCTATAATGCAAAATTATTTACTAAATCGCCAACCCAATAGGCAATAATTTTAAATAAATAGTCGGGAGTTAAATACAGTGAAAGGAAACAGCCTGTGACTTTTATGGAAATGTTAAGTAAACTGTCGTTGTGTTCTGTATTCAGCCCTGGCACCTCTGATTAACAGAGACTAAAAAAGGACTGATACTTCTACCAGATGTGAGAAGTCGCACAACACCAGGTTATAGTCCAACAGCTTTATTTGAAATCACAAGCTTTCGGCGCGCTGCTCCTTACAAGGTGAAGGTGAAGCAGTGCTCCGAAAGCTTGTGATTTCAAATAAAGCTGTTGGACTATAACCTGGTGTTGTGCGACTTCTCACATTTGTCCACCCCAGTCCAACACCGGCATCTCCGCATCATCACTTCTACCAGAGACAGAAAAACTCTGCTTCTGAGACTTGTCAGAAGGGCTCGCCCATTTTTGTGCCAATCATGCCCAACAAGTCAGTCCTGAAGCATGGAATTGCAGAAATTTTAAGGTGCACTTTTACAACCCGCCTCTTACTTTTAATGCAGAGATCCACGCAAATGTGAGGGGTTGTGAATTCTTTACCACTCTCGAGTGCCTCTTCCTTGGACCTGAGCCAGAGAGAGTCCTTTACGGCTTAATTGCTTGAAAGCCTGTATCACTTTTTACTGCCCAGCATTCAGGTCAACAGTTGAACTCTAAACTGTATGGGCATCCTCGGGTGGTTTATAGGGTAGTTCCCTGACAAATCTTGAAGGTAACTCTTGGGCTTTTTTTTGGGGCACTGTTCCTGCAGCATGGCCGTCGATGGTGGGGCAAAATAGAGGACACGCACAAGAGGCCAGATTCCGAGGAACGGAGAGTTTGGCGGGAGGTTTCTATCACTGGAGGAAATTGGAGATAGGGAGGGGCAAGGCCATGGACAGATTCAAACACACAGATGAGAATTTTAAATTTGCAGTGTTGGGGGTACTAGGAGCCAATGGAAGTCAGCAAGGACAGGGATGATGAGTGAGTGGGACTTGGTGCGGTAGAGGAGGGTGAATTCACCAAGCTCACAGCCACAGAGAATATTTTGTGATTTTGGTAGGGCTGTTTCTGTGCAGTGGGATGGTCGGAAACCTAATTGGAGAGATTCAAACCGGGTGGGAGAGATGGGTAGGGATCTGGGAGGTAACAACATGTTCAAGGACTTTTTTTAATTTAAATTTTTTTAATTCATTCACGGGACGTGGGCAAGGCTAGCATTTATTGCCCATCCCTAATTTCCCTTGAGAAGGTGGTGGTGAGCCACCATTTCAGAGGGCAGCTAAGAGTTAACCACACTGCTGTGGGTCTGGAGTCACATATAGGCCAGACCGGGTAAGGACGGCAGATTTCCTTCTCTAAAGGACATTAGTGAACCAGATGGGTTTTTACGACAATTCGGTAGTTTCATGGTCACCATCACTGACACTAGCTTTTTATTCCAGATTTATTTAATTAACTGAATTTAAATTCCCCAGCTGCCGTGGTGGGATTTGAACTCAAGTCTCTGGATCATTAGTCCTTTGGAGAGGTTAGAGATGGGGCGGTAGTTTACAAGGACAATAGAGTTGAGGGTGGGGTTTATGAAATGTTATCTTTCCTTCTCGCTGAGATGTCCTGCATTTTCTGTATTGGTTCAGTCCTAATTCTTTGTTTTTGTGTGAGACCAGCTAAAGTATTAAAGACAGCAACAACAACATCTTTTTCCACACATCTCCCTGCTGTAATCTAGTTCCATGACCATGGGCTTGTTTTGCTCATCACCAGAGTCCAAGTTAATGAGATCATTGTGTTGTGTATTTTTAGGGAAACTACTCCTGAGGGCACCTGTGGCAACCAGTTTGTGCTGTTTGATGACATCCCATTATATTGGGATGCGTGGGACGTCATGGACTATCATTTAGAAACAAGGTAAAGTCCAGAGTAATCATTATAATCAGTGTTAACCTGTTTAGACCGTGCATTTCTGTGCCACTTCGAATGGGAAGTCATTTGTTGTGAACCATAGCTGACAAACTTCTGTGCATACTATTCTAGAACTAGCTGTGAGGGGATACAGATTGGGGGGGGTTGGTGGGGAGTGGGAGGTGTATGTAGGGAGCGGGCAATGGTAAATCTCCATCTGCTTCTTTACATGTCTTATGGGAATGTTTCTAGTTTCCACCTCCCCTTCATGATTCATTGGAGATTAACTTTGCATCTGAGCAGTAATCATGGTTAATCGGTCCACGGTGCAGTCCGTCTGAACAGCTACCTCCTGAAGATTATAGCAAGCAAACCCTCCTATATTAGTGCTTTGCTGAGAATCGGGCAACACGGTGGCATAGTGGTTAGCACTGTTGCCTCACAGCGCCAGGGACCCGGATTCGAATCCGGCCTCGGGTGACTGTCTGTGTGGAGTTTGCACATTCTCCCCATGTCTGCGTGGGTTTCCTCCGGGTGCTCCGGTTTCCTCCCACAGTCCAAAGATGTGCGGGTTAGGTTGATTTGGCTATGATAAATTGACCCTTAGTGTTAGGGGGATTAAATGGGGTTACGGGGATAGGGTGGGATATGTGTCGGTGCAGGCTCGATGGGCCGAAATGGCCTCTATCTGCACTGTGGGGATTCTGTGAATCATTTAAAATGTCTAAATTAATCTTACCAACTATGTTCCTATGCTCCGGCTGCTAAGATGTCATACAGTTTCCATCAAGTGCAAACTTGCTAACACTGATACAGCAATGGTGAAGTAAAGAGGGAGTCCGTGGAAATAAAATGCAAACCCTTCAGAGTTTAAGTTTCCCCCCCTCCAGAATTCTAGGTTATTAGTCGAGTCGACTGCCTGAGTCTGGACTCAGTTCCTCCATAGCTCGCATGGTCTCCTCGTGTTGCTGGGGATTCTTGAGCAATTAAACCGGTGCTGGAAAAAACAAGGACAAAATGATAAGTGCACTTAATTTGCATAACTAAGCATGTGATCTAGCCACAGCAGAATGGTGTAAATTCTCTAAAATTATTTGTATTTTCTCTGTTCAGTTATTTAATCTGATACTGGATCACACAGCTTCTGTGTTAGACTACCTCATTGTCTCTTCTCAACTGTTGTGCTGCCTTCTCCACATAGCTGATGTTCTGCCTGTCCATGGCTTCTCCTGACTCACTGTGTTGGTTCTCTCATGTCCTCTCTCATCCTCTGTACAGCCCTTTCCAGGCCTCCTCCTACCAGCTCTGCTGCCTGCTGCTTCAAGCATCTGTCTTGCATCTCTCTGCTCTCTTGGCTGCTGTGCTCCTGGCACAAGGTCTCACATCCTCTCCATAGAATCACAGAACAGTACAGCACAGAAGGAGGCCATTCGGCCCATCGCGTCTTTCGGAGAGCAATCCGGTTAATCCCGCTCTTTCCCCATACCCCTGCAATTTTTTCTCCTTCGAGTGTTTATCCAATTCTCTTTTTGAAACCTGCTATTGAATCTGTATCCACCGCCCTATCAGGCAGTGCATTCCAAATCCTAACCACTCGTTGCGTAAGAAAAGTTTTTCCTCATGTCGCCTCTGGTTCTTTTGCCAATCCATACTCAATATACATCAAGTAGCAATATTAACCATATGAATCCAATATTTTAAACAGATCACTAGATCTGGCCCTTAAAGAGGCATTGGATGACAATGAACTGTCTTTTCTCCCTTTTGTTAAATTACACTTGGTACAACGTTGGGTCCTTGAATTTGGATTGAGATTCCTCCAGAGCTCACATGGTTTTGCTGGAGGTTTCTCAGCAACTAAACGTGTGCTAGTCAAAAATGATGCCTTTATTTCCCTTAACTAAGCACAGCAGAATGGGGCGAATTCTGCGGCACCAAAACTAATCTGAATTGTTACTGTCGAGGTAGTTTTGCACGGGACAACGCACAGCACAGCAGGGTTGAGTTGTTGGTCAAATTGACATGGGATCCCATTGTGGCGCTCAGCTTGGTTAATGATGCTTTTAGGTTATTTGGTGTGTTTTAAATTAATGCAAATTTTGGAACAACCTCATTGGATAAAGACCAATAACTTGATACAGAAAAAACATCAGTCGCATAATGGATGGTAATTATATGTTCTATAAAATGATAGCGAGTTTCTAATTATTTATACTTTTAGTACTGATTCAACAAATGAGAACTCCATTCATACATACAACTCATGCTATGACCAGCATACTCCTCCTTCTCTCTGGAGTGGGACTTGAACCCACAACCTGCAAGAGTGCTACTGACTGAGCCACGGCTGACACAATGCTTTAGTTTGGGTTTAGCTCAGACAGATGCTTTGTATAATGGAATAGGAATTGGAATTGATCTCATCTGGCACCCTTACTTTTTTTTTTGGTCATTAGGAAGCCGGCCTCACAAGTTCTGAAATCTCTGGAGATAGTTTGCCCTGGCGGAGTCCGGGGAAGTGTAAGATTCTCTCTCCGTATCAGTGACGCCAGCAAGATTCGCCAGGAAATCATCCTGGATGCCTGCTGTCCCTATATTAAGTTTAAAACCGAGGTGAGAAGATTCTTGGGAACCCGAAAGCTTTCTGCTTCAAGTCACGCACTTACCGGCCCTTTGGACTGAACCGTGTTTCTCTGCTGTAGGTGGAATGGCACGAAGCACACAGGTTTCTGAAGGTGGAGTTCCCCACAACGGTGCACAGTCCCAACGCCACATACGAAATCCAGTTTGGACACCTGCAGCGGCCAACACACCAGAACACTTCATGGGATTGGGCGCGCTTTGAGGTACAGATAACGCGGAATTGCATTACACGGGCACGGCACACCCTTCAGCAACACAACGGAAAAATGGGCCCAAAATGTACACGGGAGTAAATCCAGCGTTAATAGATTTGCTGCATTGTTCCGCATTTTGGGATTGAGGGTGGTATGTGAATTTAGGATCAGTGGCTTAGTACGTAAACCTGGTATAGTACTGATCTGTTCGGGGTGATGTAAGGAAGCATTTCTTCACACAAAGGGTAGAAATCTGAAACTTTCTTTTTACCCCAACAAGTTATTACGGCTGGAGGTCAATTGAAAACTGAGATTGATAGATTTTTTGTTAGGTAATGGTATTGAGGGATATGGAAACAACGCGGGTAAATGGAGTTAGGATACATGATCTCATTGAATGGTGGACCAGGCTCGAGGGGCTAACTGACCTACTCCGTTCCTATGTTATACCAGGAAGGTCAGTCCTAATTAAAGCTGAAGTTTTGGATCCTGAAGAACTGTATGGGAAGGCAGTGGTTTTTCAATCTTAAATCTTTCTGCGCCTCTAAGGTCAAGGAGAAGCTCGGCAGACTGGAAAACTGCTAATGTAACACCCTTATTTAAAAAGGGCAGTAGACAGAAGGCTGGTAACTATAGACCGGTTAGCCTAACATCTGTGGTAGGTAAAATTTTGGAGTCCATTATTAAGGAAACAGTAACAGGACATTTGGATAATCATAATTTAATAGGACAAAGTCAGCATGGTTTTACGAAGGGGAAGTCATGTTTGACAAATTTGCTGGAGTTCTTTGAGGAAGTAACATATAGAGTGGATAAAGGGGAACCAGTGGACGTAGTGTATTTAGACTTCCAAAAGGCATTTGACAAGGTGCCACACAAAAGATTATTGCTTAAGGTAAAAAATCACGGGATTGGGGGTAATATTCTGGCATGGATAGAGGATTGGCTATCTAACAGAAAGCAAAGAGTTGGGATAAATGGTTCATTCTCAGACTGGCAATCAGTAACTAGTGGTGTTCCACAGGGGTCAGTGCTGGGTCCCCAACTCTTCACAATCTATATTAACGATTTGGAGGAAGGGACCAAGTGTAACATATCAAAATTTGCAGATGATACAAAGATGGGAGGGAAAGTAGTGAGTGAGGAGGACATAAAAAACCTGCAAGGGGACATAGACAGGCTAAGTAAGTGGGCAGAGATTTGGCAGATGGAATACAACACTGGAAAGTGTGAGGTGATGCACTTTGGCAGGAAAAATCCTAGAGCAATTTATTATCTTAATGGCAAGAAACTGGAGAGTACTGAAGTGCAAAGGGATCTGGGGGTCCTGGTGCACGAAACTCAAAAGGTTAGTATGCAGGTGCAGCAAGTGATTAAGAAGGCAAATGGAATGTTGGCTTTCATTGCTAGGGGGATAGAATATAAAAATAGGGAGGTATTGCTTCAGTTGTACAAGGTATTGGTGAGACCGCACCTGGAATACTGCATACAGTTTTGGTGTCCTTACTTAAGGAAAGACATCCTTGCTCTCGAGGCAGTGCAAAAAAGGTTCACTCGGTTAATCCCGGGGATGAGGGGGTGGTCATATGAGGAGAGGTTGGGTAGATTGGGACTCTACTCATTGGAGTTCAGAAGAATGAGAGGCGATCTTATTGAAACATATAAGATTGTGAAGGGGTTGGATCGGGTGGATGCGGGGAGGATGTTCCCGATGACGGGTGAGACGAGAACTAGGGGACATAGTCTTAGAATAAGGGGCTGCTCTTTCAAAACTGAGATGAGGAGGAACTACTTCACTCAGAGGGTGGTAGGTCCATGGAATATGCTGCCACAAAAAGCTGTAGAAGCTACAACATTAATTAAATTTAAAACAGAAATAGACAGTTTCCTAGAAGTAAAGGGCATTAAGGGTTACGGGGAGCGGGCAGGAATTTGGACATGAGTCTAGGTTCGGATCGGTCATGGCCCTGTGGGTAGTGGAGCGGGCCCAGGGACTGTGTAGCCTGATTCTGCTCCTATTTCGTGTGTGCAATTCTGTTAGATGCAGGAGATGGTTCTGTGATAGATAGTAGATTGGCGGTTAGGATCAGATCAGCCATGATCTTATTGAATGGCGGAGCAGGCTCGAGGGGCCGATTGGCCTACTCCTGCTCCTATTTCTTATGTTATGTTCTTATGTTCTTATATTGAAAATGAAGCACAAGTGGAAGATGTCCTTCTGCATGTACAAGAAACTCATCTGCTAAGTGTACTGATCTTTCAGAAATATGTTGATAATGTAGACCGCATATGGCCTGTGTACCTCAGCAGCCACATTAATTAAGGGTGGTAACTGAGATCAGAGGTGTGTAGCGGCACTGAAACCAGTATTTAACAGGATGCAAAGGGCGACTGCAATCAACAGCTTGGCTTGCAAACAAGCATGAAGATGATGAAATTCTACCTTTTGGTTTGATGGTTTTATGTAGAAATAGAGCTTGGACCCGAGCACGCAGAAGAGAGTGCTTGAATTCTGGCTGTATCTCTCAGACTGGTCCTCCTAAGCTCAATGCAACACGTGATGAATGGCCAGGTACTCAACATGGCAAGGCAAAAAAAAGAGAGAGCTGCGAACAATTGTGAGATCAGTAGCCCAAAGAAAGACCAGATTCTGTGGACATGTCATTCGAGAATCACCGGGACAGCTCATGTCTGAATTGTTGATTTGGTGGAGGGGGGAAAGCAAAGAGAAAGGCCAAGAGATACGTGGATTGAGGACCTTAAAGAATGGCCTGAAGTCAAGAAAGTCAACCAGATTGTACAAAGAGCTCCGGATCATGTTCATTATTAAAACTGCTAACCTGTGGACTGGCGATGGCAGAGCAGGATCCATTCAGTCCTGACGTCTGCCTCACTGTTGGATCTAACCAGTGCCTGTGCTGCTGCACTTGTGAGATGCACGTGTGCCAGACGCCCACGCTTGGACACGGAGGGGTGATTTACTGAGAAAAGGCTGCTTTCCGAACCCAGCGTTCGCCTGTCCGCGTTTGCCGTTGAAAATCAGTAAATCCGCCGTTGCGTTCAAATAGCCCACACTCCGCAGAGCCCTCCCTTCACTCACTACTACATGGGCTGTGTGCTCGGCGACACGGGATTGGCGAGACTGTGCAGTGAGCATTTACAGTGGAAAAGTCATTTGTCCCGTGTGTCCGCATATTTCTGTGATACTTCTGGATCACACCAAGGGGTTGTAGTTGAAAGAAAAGAGTAGCAGTAAGTTTGTGTTGTGGAGCATGTCTGAGTCAGGTCCGCAGGCTAGAGGCTTTACTGTAATCTAACATGGTAATTCCAAGGCAGCTGATGTGAAACCTAGTGATTTTTTTTTTCATAATTTGTGTTTAAAATATTTATAGGAATTGTACACGCGGCGCAATTATAATTTCACACGACTCTCTCCTGCCCTGCTGATCTGCCTCGGGTCCCACTGGAACAGTCACTCTCGCTCTCCAGCTCTGTTCACACCAGGGTCTAGCTGACGCTTTAAGCTGTTGGGTTGGATGCAGGTGCATGTTGTAAAAGGTTTCAGTTCACAAGGCAACACAGTGTACGTGAGCTGCATTCCCACTGGAAGGGACTGGACTCTGTAAAGCTGTACTGAAATCTGTACTTTGGCGTTTGAAATACCTGCAATTATTTTTGATGTGTAAAGCAGAATTACAGTAGGCTCCAAAATGCTGAAAATAGTTTCAAAAATCCACATTTTCTTTTGAGCAGGAGAGAGGGAGGTTTGAGGTATTCCTGCAGAGCCCCGCCTCGGAAGATGAGCCTTACACCTTCAAGACTCGCAGCCCCATCAGAAATGTCTAAATCCGCTCCTGGTGTACACTCTGCTTTTGTGCTTTTTAGGTTTTTTCCCCTCCAATTCAAATGATGGGATGTGGGTGTGCTTTGCAGCTGAAGTTAGCTACTTGTTTTGACATACCATACGCTTGTAGTCAAGGACATTGAGCTGTCAGCTTTGTTGAAACTCTTGGTCAGCTTTGCTAGGTTGCTGTGATTGGAGATGGCTGCTGCCTTGTCTTATTTCATACTTCTGCAAAGAGTTTCTAATATCCTCACTATATTTGGCCGTGTCCTTAGTTGCTCAGTCGGGCAGATCTGAAATGTTTGTTACATTAGTCGCTTCTTCCTAATCGTGTTGACGTCTGTCTCCAAATCACGTGTCCCAATAATTGGTCGGTACACAGAGGCTGTCAAGGAGATGAAAAAGATCATATTCTGATTTAAGTTGAAGACGTTGCAAGAGCTAGATATTTAGAAGATAAAAACATCGCTTGCCCTGCGACAGGAGCCATTTCTCAGAGTGGGTAGATGACCTGCTGCTGTTGTGGAATATATGATCACCTTCAGCCCACACTTTCCCCTGTGAATCCCTGTTATTTTTCAGGACATTTTTGTTGACCCAGTGAGTGCTGATGACGTCTTTTGGGAGGAATCATTGATCTGACACTCTGAATTAACATGCACTCAGTCGAAATGACAAGCTCATTGAAGCATCCTGGCTTCATGAATGTGGCTGCTGATGTTCGGTTCCCTCAGTTAGGCTCAGCAACTCCTCTGAGTCACTTTCTACAATGATAACACCAACCTCCACTCTTCGAAACTAAAATACTTCTCTCATTATGTCAACCAAAAAAACAGCAACAACTTGCATTTCCCTAGCGCCTTTAACATAGTAAAACGTCCCAAAGTACTCCACAGGAGCGTTGTAAAACGTCCCAAAGTACTCCACAGGAGCGTTGTAAAACAAAATTTGACGCTGAGCCACATAAGATATTATGTCTGGTCAAAGAGGTAGGTTTTAAGGAGCGTCTTAAAGGAGGATAAAGAGGTGGAGAGCTTTAGGAAGGGAATTCTCGAACTTAGGGCCCAGGTAGCTGAATGCACGACCGCCAATGGAGGCCACGGAGGGATTTGAAAACAAGCATTTAATTTTTAAATCGCGGCGTTGCCGGACCGGGAGCCAATGTCGGTCAGCGAGCACAGGGGGTGATGGGTGAACGGGACTCGGTGCGAGTTAGGACACGGGGCGGCAGAGGTTCGGATGAGCTGAAGTTTATGGAGGGTTCACGGCGAGAGCATTGGAATAGCCGAGTCTCCTGGTAACAAAGGCATGGAATGAGCAGCAGATGAAAACAAAAACTTGCAAAGAAGCCTTTGCAAAGATCTGAATTTTGAGAGTGGCTCTGATGATGAGACTTTTTAAATGCTTGAAGCCAGGGGATGTTGTACAATGCAGAAGAATGGAAGCATTGCAGACCCTAAAGAACCTGTTGTAGCTCCAGATTTGCCTGAGCAACACTGCGCTATATTCGGAATCTCACTTTACCAGCACCACTGACTCAGAGTTTCTGGAGAAAGAACAGTTTTTGAATCTGAATAAGTGCCTTGGGACGTTTTACTATGTTAAAGGTGCTATATAAGAAATCGGAGCAGGATGGCTGATCTTCTGCCTCAACTCCACTTTCCTGCACTCTCCCCATATCCCTTGATTCCCTTAATATTCAAAAATCTATCGATCTCTGTCTTGAATATACTCAACAACTGAGCCTCCACAGCCCTCTCGGGGTGGAGAATTCCAAAGATTCACCACCCTCTGAGTGAAGAAATTTCTCCTCCTCTCAGTCCTAAATGGCCGACCCCTTATTCTGAGACTGTGACCCCTGGTTCTAGACTCCCCAGCCAGGGGAAACATCCTCCCCTGTCAAGCCCTGTAAGAATTTTGTATATTTCAATGAGATCACCTCTCATTCTTCTCAACTCTAGAGCATATAAATGTAAGTTGTTTACAAGTAGCAATCTGCTCAACTTGAAATGACATTTCAACTCGGAGATTCTAATCTCAAAAATATTTTAATCCAGTGCACTCTTTGCTCTTCCCTGACTTGAAACTGACTGCGCTCTTCACTTTGAAGATTATGACCCGAAGACTGAATAATTCCAGTTCAGCTATGGCAGTCCACATGTTTCTTTAAATCCATTTTCCATCCTCTGATATTTCGCCCAAGTGCCCGCTCTTCGTGTCTGAGGCTAGTTAGTGAGTGCTGGCAGGCAGGCTGACTGACTGCGGGGCATCACAGCCCAGCTCAATCATGCCTTATTTTTTGACAGCTCCAAGCCAACTAAGCTTGAAGAAAGAATCCCTTAATTCTAGTTTCACCATCTGCCAGTTCATGTCATATGTTTTTTTCTCTTGCAGTTATTCAGCCACTCCTGTGCATGACTCCCACAGCTGATGATAGGTTACATGTTAATCACTTTTTTAGCAGTCATTCTTTTCCATATGGTGTTGGAATGGGCATTTCCTTGTGCTTAATAAATGGAGATTGAGCTGATCGTGCACAAAGGAATGTGCGTGCCACGTTCTCCAGCCTCTCACTAGAAAGCACTTGCTGTGCTGGACGGGCCGTTTGGGAGAAGGACACAATCCTCTATGGGGACGGGAGCAGGATAAATCAGGCAAGAGTCACCCTCCGAAGGGAGGGGCGGATGATGAACACGTAAAGGTGTTTGCGACATTGCTCCTTGCAGAGTTCAATAGTATTCGATGAATCTTTTCGATTTCTTGGTGTGTCAGTGGAGCAGCTCCCCCCTGTATCGCCAGTGAGGATCACCCCGTGTTGCTGAATTCCTGGTCACCACTGGGCTGCCCTGGGAGCTGGGCACCTAGCAGTGAAGAGAGGAGAATCAGAAAATATCCACAGCTGTGACACACTGTGTACAGCACTGAAACAGGCCATTTGGCCCAACTGGTCTGTGCCGGCGTTAACGCGCCACACAAACATTCTCCCTCGCTATTTCATCTCACCCTATCCGCATAACCTTCTATTCCTTTCTCCCCCATGTACTTACCTTGCTTCCCCTTAAATGCATCTGATACCAGGGCTAAAAGGGTTAAATTATGAGGACAGGCTGCATAGACTAAGCTTGTATTTCCTTGAGTGCAGAAGAGTAAGGGGTGATCTATTTGAGGTGTTTAAGATCATCCTTCTAGTGGTCAACTTGGAGCAGGATCGAGCAAGGCCTAGGAGGAAGTCATCCACCTGCGCTCTGAACCGGAGGATGTGCACGGTCTGAGGAGAGAAAGTAAATCCTTTCTGCTCCTTTTCCTGATTCAGAGAAGTTCAAGTTATTTTTAAATAAAGCTGCGTTAAATATTCCAAAAGGACCTCGGGTACTCCAGTCCTGAAAGTGAGATGCTTCATTTTTAGCAGTAAAAAATAACTTCCTTTTGTTGCCTAGGTCTGGGGGCACAAGTGGGCCGATCTGTCGGAGCATGGCTTTGGTGTGGCATTGCTG
Source organism: Squalus acanthias (assembly GCA_030390025.1). Classification (NCBI taxonomy): domain Eukaryota; kingdom Metazoa; phylum Chordata; class Chondrichthyes; order Squaliformes; family Squalidae; genus Squalus; species Squalus acanthias. The sequence continues at coordinate 51,573,436 of CM059443.1, forward strand.
AATGACTGCAAGTACGGATATTCAGTGCATCGAAACACAATGACACTATCCCTGTAAGTACTCAATAAAAATCAAGATTATTGGCGTCAATGGCAGTATTATGATCTGTAAATGTGTCTAAGTGAGTGGGGAATCTGATAAAATACAGCGCAAGGTGATTGAGTGGGTTTGGAAGCTCTCATAACTTGGGCCTGGGTTTAATTCCAACCCACACAAAAGGAACTATCAGAGGGTTTTTTATAATTCATTCACGTTGTCAGACTGGGTAAGGATGGCAGATTTCCTTCCTAAAGGGCATTAGTGAACCAAATGGGTTTTTATGACAATCCAATGGTTTCACGGTCACCATTACTGATACTAGCTTTTTTTATTCTAGATTTATTTCATTAACTGAATTTAAATTCCCCAGCTGCCGTGGGATTTGAACTGGATAACTAGCCCTGTAACGTAACCACTATGCTACCCTACCCCTATGGGATGGTTTATGTTGAATGAACATGTGGAACCTGTATTTAATCATATTTATAAAGTGCCCACCTGTCTACAGTAGCCACACTTTGCTGTCCCAAGCAACAGCTAATTTAAGTCACAGGCAGTTATTTTATGTATATGTACATTGTACAGCAGCTCCATTCACTGTTCACTATATAGCCAGTGAATGGTCAAACCAGGAATGGGAGGGAATGGGGCTTGGATCAGACAGGAGTGAGGGGCTGACTGTGTGAGCTGTGCTAAGCTTTAGATTTAGTCTAATTTTCTGATGATCACCAGATCTTTGTATACCTTCAGACTGGCCAGCGCAGCAAGTGCATCAGAACCCAGCTCTGTACTTTAGGGAGGGAATGAGAGGATGGGTTTGCCGGACTGTTGGGAACCCAGAACTTGACTCGCAGATACTGGGCAAAACGGCCCTGAAATCATCAAGGGGCACTTAGGTTAGTTGTTGCAGGAATAACTGAACCAGGCAGAGAGAATTGGGTGACCAATTAGAAAGTCAGAAGATTCGAACTTCCTCCTGTGCATGGGTAAGTTTAACAACCCTACACACACATGAAAATGATGGGCAGGAAAAGACCAGCTGCTGTATCCGTACAAGGTGACGGTGTCAGTGCTGTATCCGTACAGGGTGACAGTGTCGGTGCTGTATCAGTACAGGGTGACGGTGTCGGTGCTGTATCAGTACAGGGTGACGGTGTCGGTGCTGTATCAGTACAGGGTGACGGTGTCGGTGCTGTATCAGTACAGGGTGACGGTGTCGGTGCTGTATCAGTACAGGGTGACGGTATCAGTACAGGGTGACGGTGTCAGTGCTGTATCAGTACAGGGTGACGGTGACGGTATCAGTACGGGGTGACGGTATCAGTGCTGTATCAGTACAGGGTGACGGTATCAGTACAGGGTGACGGTGTCAGTGCTGTATCAGTACAGGGTGACGGTGACGGTATCAGTGCTGTATCAGTACAGGGTGACGGTGTCGGTGCTGTATCAGTACAGGGTGACGGTATCGGTGCTGTATCAGTACAGGGTGACGGTATCGGTGCTGTATCAGTACAGGGTGACGGTGTCAGTGCTGTATCAGTACAGGGTGACGGTGTCAGTGCTGTATCAGTACAGGGTGACGGTGTCGGTGCTGTATCAGTACAGGGTGACGGTGTCGGTGCTGTATCAGTACAGGGTGACGGTGTCAGTGCTGTATCAGTACAGGGTGACGGTGTCAGTGCTGTATCAGTACAGGGTGACGGTATCAGTATCAGTACAGGGTGACGGTATCGGTGCTGTATCAGTACAGGGTGACGGTATCGGTGTCAGTGCTGTATCAGTACAGGGTGGTTACCTGTCTGTTTTCAGCAGAGAGGTAGAAAAGTAGACATCAGACTGCAGGTATCAGACTGCAGGTATCAAACACATAGTGGGACATCCTGAAAGGTACATTCATTGCTTGATATGCGCTTGCTTTTGTAGTTAAATGTCGACAACTTCCAGTCAAACCCCAACCCACTGGCTATTTTCATGATTTTGTCTTGTTTTGCAGTTTGCGAGCTCCAAAAGCACCGGATGCCATGGCAGATATGGGCCATCATCAGTTCACTTACGCTATCATGCCCCACACAGGTAAATAGGCTGCAGTGAGCTTACCTCTTTCACTGATTAATATGCCTGCTGTATTTTCATTTTCACACTAACAATGCAGTGCACAGGGGTGCTGAGAGAATAAGACTTGCCTTGTGTATGGGGCCTTATCACAGCTCTCACCAACTTCAAAACGCTTCACAAATTGTGAATTGCAGTGACTGTAATGCAGGTAAATGCAGCAGCCCTGCGTGCACAGCAAGATCCCACACACAGCAATAAGACAATTGATCAGTTAATCTGTTGGAATTTTGGAGGCATTGGTTGAGGGGGGAATGTTGGCCTGGACACCTTGAGGACGCCATGGGATACTTAACCACCTGAAACCAAGAATCAGGCCGACCGGGCCGGGGTTTAATGTCTTAGCCAACAAGGGCACCTCTGGCAATTCAGCACAGAAGTGTCAGCCTAGAGAATGTGCTCAAGTCCTGGAGTGGAGCTTCAACCCATAACCACCGGCCTCGGTGGGAGGGGGCAAGAGCGCCACCACTGAACCAAACAAACACTCATCGGAGAAGAGGTTAATGTAAAATCCCACCACATGTGTAACAGATTGGCACGCCGCCCACTTACAGAAGCAGACTGAATTTTGAATTAACTTATTCCAAGTAAGTAAACCTTTTGTTCATTTGACTCTTGTCTATCTCTCTCTCTCTCATTCCTACTCTTTGCTCACACTCCTCAGGGATTGTCAATTCTATCGAGGTAAATGCCCAATAATGATGGCGATTTACTTGGATACAGATTGCCTGCACAGATATGGTCTGTATACCTTACAGACAGGTTGCACGGATATAGATTGGTTTAGGTGCTGTTACATGAGCCTGTATCAGTGCAGACACCCAATGAAGGGTTATTGGACGTGTAGCAGTGCAAATCACTCTCTAGAGGAGCATCAGATGTGTTCTGGTGCAGGCAAGTGGCATGGAGGGGTAGCACACTGGCTCTGGTGCAAGCTTGCGATATAGAGGCACAGTATATGGACCTACAAGTAGTTTTGTGCTTTTAGAGAACCTTGTGGCTATGTGCAATCACCACTCCTATACTGAGCATGTGTTTTATATCCCTGACCGAATAATACTGATTGGAGTTTTGAGTTGGATGCCTAACCTGGTGAACCAAATCAGACCACACCTGGAGTACTGTGTGCAGTTTTGGTCTCCTTACCTAAGAAAGGATATACTTGCCATGGAGGGAGTGCAGCGAAGGTTCACCAGACTGATTCCTGGGATGGCAGGGCTGTCTTATGAGGAGAGATTGGGTCAACTAGGCCTGTATTCACTAGAGTTTAGAAGAGTGAGAGGGGATCTGATTGAAACGTATAAAATTCTGACAGGGCTAGACAGACTGGATGCAAGGAGGATGTTTCCCCTGGCTTGGGGGGTGGGGGGGGGGTCTAGAACGAGGGGTCTCAGGATACGGGGTAGGACATTTAGGACTGAGATGAGGAGAAATTTCTTCACTCTGAGGGTGGTGAACCTGTGGAGGCCAAGTCACTGAATATATTTAAGAAGGAGATAGATTTCTAGACACAAAAGGCATGAAGGGGTATGGGGAGAGAGCGGGAATATGGTATTGAGATAGAGGATCAGCCATAATCATATTGAATGGCGGAGCAGGCTCGAAGGGCCTGTCCCTGCTCCTATTTTTCGATGTTTCTTAAAGATGTTGGTATCTGGTTTTCCCCTGGTCCCACCCAAAGAAGATTTCCGTTGTAGTCCTTGTCCTAACTTGGCCTGTACTGTTTCCCCTGCAGGTTCTTTCCAAGAGGCCGGTGTGATTCAGTTTGCGTACAACATCAACTACCCCTTGCACATTGTACCTGCTGAACCAAGTGTCAGTACCTCCAGCTCCTGGAGTGCTTTCTCCATCCAGTCTCCTGCTGTCATTTTGGAAACTATTAAACAGGTTTGGATTTAATTTACAATAACGTTAAAAACTTCGAGATGGTGTCACAGGTTCAGACAGTAACTGTGGTTTTTTTTTGACTCTTTTTAAATCGATCGCCCCAACACCTTCCTCTTTCAGGCAGTAGGATGGTTGTGGTTTGAACAGCGAACCTCTTAATGGATGCTATCGGTGCTGCTCTGTAGCAGGTGGTAGCACACGTTGGAGGGCTGGGTAGGTTGAAGAATGCTGGAGCTGGGAAGATCTGCAGGTGAAATATAGTGGGCATTTCTTAATGCTGTACCTGAGCTGTGCTCCCACTGCACTGGAGGCTTGACCCTCGGCAGGAGGCAAATATTTTGTGAACTTATCCATGTATGTTTCTCCTCCAATAGGCTGAAGACAGGAAAAATGCCCTGGTAATTAGGCTGTATGAGTCACATGGCAGCACCGTGGTCACATGGTTGCACACTTCACTTCCTGTTAAGCAAGCAATCTGGTAAGTGGTTGTCACTGACTGTCTCCAATAAATTGCTTCAACATACATGTTAGTCCTGCTCCTATATGTAGAACCATTGCAATCACTAGTTATTAAAAGAACTTGCATTTATATAGCGCCTTTCACAACCTCAGGATGTCCCAAAGTACTTAACAACTTCAATGGCTGTAATGTCAGAAAGGCAGCAGCCAATTTGTGCACAGCAAGGTCCCACAAACAGCAATGTGTTAATGATCAGATAATCTATATTAGTGATGTTGATTGAGGATTAAATATTGGCCAGGACACCCTGGACAGCTCTTCTTCGAAATAGTGCCGTGGGATCTGTACGTCCACCTGAGAGCAGACGGGGCACTTGTCTTTTGGATGAGACATTAAACCGACACCTCCAACAGTGCAGCACTGCACTGGAGTGTCAGCCTAGATTTTGTGCCCTGGAGAAGGACTTGAACTCTCAACCTTCTGCCTCAGACCCGAGTGCTAGCGGCTGACCTTGTGCAGAGGGTCCGGTATACCTGCCCCAAGCCTTCCATTGCTGCATCTGGCCCCGCACCCATAGAGTTACCGTCAGTCACAGCAGCTCTGCTGATCCTGGCAGAGACTGGCCATCCTAGAAGTCAGATCCAAGTATCTCCTGTTGAGCACTGATGCTTAATCGCAATCTGAAAACGTATTCCGGTAGTTGGAGAGAATGCCTTGCTACTGGAGTGAATGTGTTGGTACGGAGCTAGTTAGTCCCAGGCCAGCAAATGCCCGAGGTGGGGATATGGCGGGGAGCTCTGGGGGAAAAAACCTCCAACTCCAACTGTTGCATTTTTCAGCTGTGACAGAATGGTGTCACATTTTAAATTAACTTGTTCTACTGACTACAACATGATCATAGTTCCTAATTAAGCAGGGACGTGTTGCAGAGGGACATTCTTTCCTTCAGTCTGTACACCATGAAATGGATGAGAGAATTCATGATTCTTGTCTTTATTCCTGAATTGACGCAGGAGATTATGTATTTGGTCTTGCAGTTTAATTCCAGCTCTGTAACTATCCCTCGTCATTTTTAATGAATAAAACAATGTTAATTGAGCAGTGATTATACTGCGACCGCCCTGGGCTTCCTTTGCTGTGTGACAGCTGCAGCTTAAATTTTATTTCTACTCTCTGTAGGTGTGATCTCCTGGAGCGACCTGTGGCAGCCAAGCCTCTCCCCATCACTGACTTTCAAATCGAGCTTTCCTTCACTCCGTTCCAGATCCGCTCCCTAATACTCATTCTCTGAGCGGTCGCCGGAGAAAGTGGGACTCGCACTTGATCGACATTAATAAGTTTCTTTTTAAAGTATCAATGAAATAGTTTCTAAATATAGCACAATCAAGAATACTGTGCGGCAAATGAACAGCACTATTTAATGAAATTAATACAAAATGTCTTTATTCGCTGCACAAAAAATCTATGGCCTAATATAATTTCCTACAGATCCCGACTGGTTGCATCCAGAGTGTGATTTGCAAATTTTCATGTTACTGCTGAGCCAGCCACCACGTTCCAACTTCAGCAACACAACAGCTTGTATTCTACAGCGCCATTAATGTAGTAAAACGGCCCAAGGCACTTCGCAGGAGCGTAAGCAGACAAAAAATGGCACCAATCAAAGAATGAGATATTCGGAGGAGTGACCAAAAGCTTAGTCAAAGAGGTAGATTTTAAGGAGAGGTTTAGGAAGGGAATGCCAGAGCGCAGGGAGTCGGGGATGCGCCAGCGGCAAGAATTGGAGGAGCGCAGCATTCTTGGAGGGTTGGAGAAGGCTACAGCGATAGGGGAGGGGCAAGACCATGGAGGGATTTGAAAACCAGGATGAAAATTTTAAAATAGGAGGCTTTTGCGAGACTGGGGAGCCAATGCAGGTCAGCGAGCACAGGGGTGATGGGTGAACGGGGCTTGGTGCGAGTTAGGATATGGGCAGCAGAGTTTTGTACAAGTTTATGGAAGGTGGAAGGCAGCCAGGAGAGCATTGGAACAGTCGAGACTGAAGGTAACAATCAGGGATGAGGGTTTCAGCGGCAGATGGGCTGACGTAGGGGTGAAGACGGGCGATGTTATCGAGCACACCAACCATTCCACCTTTCCTTAACTCTGGCTGCACACCACATCTCAATTATCAGGGCAAATAGAGGAGCAGTGATTTCCTTTAGGATACATTTATAATAGTTACTGGTCTTGGCCTGTTACCTGCAGTATTGATTCCAGCCAGCCCGAGCTCCTATTCAATTCTCCAGCCCAGGGGGAAAATGTGTGCACCTGTAGACTTCCCCACCTGCTCTTGCCAAACTGCACTTTCAAAGCATTTTAGAGTCAGTAAATTCAAAAACGGTTCAGGATGACTAATGGAATTAAACCTTTTTTGCAATGACATAAAGCAACTGAATAAATGCAGCTTTGATTTCTGGCAAGTGTCCAGAAAACAACTGAATAGTTTCCCCGATTCTAAAGTAAAAGTTAGCGTGGCCCAATCATGGTACATTGCCTGGGGCACCTCACCATGTAACTCACTGCATCACATTCCCGGTCTCAAATGTGCCTTTGCAAGGAGGCATTGTGCACCAATCAAGCACTTCCCCACAACGGAAGAGGGAAAAAAAAGCAGCGTCATTAAGGCCTACTCTTTTCAATATGGGCAGATGCCCAAACACAGAATCACAAGATTCACCAAAAAAAATCTAAATATATAGGAAAGCAGGTTTTTTTTTTTAAAAAGCCCCTCTGTGTCATGCACCAGTCTCCATCACAAAAGCAAAAATAGTTGAGTTGAAGCAGTTCAGCCCCAATCACTGCCAGTTTGGCTGAAATTATAATGACAATGTATTTATCTTCCCAAGTGACATATTGGAAGCATATTAAATGAGGGAGGGGAATAAGCTCCCTGCTCGACGTCTATGTAACCAGAATAAAATTAACTGCTAGAACAGATTTTCCTCATTTACATTTAATTTGTGTATTCAGTGCTGCAACCAGCCTGAACTATGGAAATCAGTGCCGGAACACAAGGTTAGACGCAGCAGCACCTGAGCACTGGAGTGAATGGGAAGTGCTGCTCTTGCTCAAGTTGCTGTAGGGATCTGGGATGGTCAAATATGACAGATCAGCTGGTCTTTTCCCTCCCTGATTACTTTTCATAAATAAACGTTAATGCGCTGGGGTTTTACAAACTCCTCCTCACTTGGCGATTAGAAAGTGCTCCGGGCAGCCTGCTCATCATGTGTTTTGTACACACTGGCTGGTTGCCAGTGTGGTGAGTTCCATTTCCCAACTGAAACAGTTGTAGTTTCCATTTCACAACACAGGCACTGTATAGAAAGCAGGCGGAGTTTTTTTTTTAAAGACAGCTCTAAGCTGCAAGAAGATGCCCAAGTTCAAACAGCAAAGTCCCAGCCCACTTTTACAAAATCAATCTCAGACTGAAATTATAATTTAAAGCCATCATTATCATGAGGGGAGGATAAAATGGACTGAAACATAAGATTCTATGGGAGATTGATAGGATAAATGCTGAGTGAGAGGTTGTTTTCCCTGCCTGGAGAGTCTAGAACTAGGGGGGCATAGTCTCAAGACTGAAATGAGGAGGAATTTCTTCACTGAGGGTTGTGAATCTTTGGAAATCTCTACCCCAAAGGGAGTATATTCAAGGTCGAGATGGATAGATTTTTGGACTCTAGGGGAAATCGAAGGATATGGAGATGGGGCGGGAAAGTGGAGTGAGGTTGATGATCAGCCATGATCTTATTGAATGGCGGAGCAGGCTCGAGGGGCCGTATGGCCAACTCCTGCTCCTAATTCTTATGACTGTTCATATTAGTAACCAAAAAGAGTCTTTAAGGACCAGATTTAGAGAAGTGCACACAAATGCATGAACCTAATCAAGTGCTACTTAAATAACGGAAAATGCTGGAAATACTCAGCAGGCCAGGCAGCATCTGTGGAGAGAGAAACAGAGTTAACGTTTCAGGTCGATGAAGGGTCATCTGTTTCTCTCTCCACAGATGCTGCCTGGCCTGCTGAGTATTTTCAGCGTTTTCTGTTTTTATTTAAGATTTCCAGCATCCGCAGTAATTTTGCTTTTGTACAAGTGCTACTTAATCCTGGTTTCAGTGCTACAGTGACTAACATCTCAGTATCAACAGCCCCCAACCACAGAAAGTGAACATGTGAGTAAAGTTACAGAAACAGTCAACTGTCTGGCAACCACCAGACAGAGCTGGATGGTGGCGAGGAGTGAAAAGGCATGAGGTTTGCCCATGGATATGACATTTATCCACATAATGTAGTCATATTTGTTTCAATTTAAGGGAAGTCAGAGGGTATGTTTTCCACATACACCAAGGAACTTGTGAAAAGTTACTGGATAGTCATTGAGGCAAACAGAATAAGTGGACTGAAGAGCAAAAGAGAGTATTAACATTGCTACTTTTTCCAAAACATGGGCAAAATGTTCATTAATTTTGACTCAAACCAAGGGATTTTTGAAATGCGCTATTTCTTTGGGGTAATGAAACACAAAGCAGCCACTCACTCACAATGAGCATTTAAGGCTTCAAGTACTGAATGAGCCACTTAATTGGTATAAAAAAAAGTTTGCAAGCCAACAGCAATAAAAATCTGATAGCAAGAGTGCCCAAGGACACATTTAGTGGGCGAAGGACACCCCCACCTGCCCAACCACATGAACATGAACATGGGAGTAAAGTTACAGAAACAGTCAACTGTCTGGCAACCACCAGACAGCTGGATGGTGGCAAGGAGTGAAATGACATGAGGTTAGCCCATGGATGAGACATTTATCCACATAATGAAGTCATATTTGTAAAAGATATGCATGCAAAAAAACAAGCCACACAGTGAAACATTTAAAAATGTAGCAAGGGATTAGAAATGAGAAGAGTAGAGTCAAACAAATTCCATTATACATGGGAATGTGCAGTAGGAAGCATGGTTTAAGCTCCACTGGTGAAAGACAACACTGTTGTAATTGGAGGGTGTAAGTTGACCAAATCCCTAGACCATACAACACTGTTAAACGGTCATTCAGCCCAACAGATCTGTGTCCGTGATTATGCTCCACATGTGCCTCTTCCCACTCTACTTCATCTCATCCCATCAATATATCAGAACACCATTAATGGAATGAAAATGAGGCAGGTAAAAGGTGATTGAAGAGGAAACTCGACCCCCTTGGTTTGCAGAGGATGTTACAGCGGCATATCCACATACAGTGGATAAGTGTGCTCATATACTCGGTGTATAATCTACATTGTGCACAGAGCAAGGAGAACCCCAGTACACAAAGATCACTGTATACCCCCAGTTGAAGCAGGAAGCAGTCACCAGCAGATACACAATCAGGGCAAGTACAGAGGGTGAGACAAGTGCAACAGTGCTGGTGGTTGGTGAGGGGCCAGCTAATGCATGACTAGTTGGTAGTGGGGAGGGCAAAAGTGCCATTTCCCAAATGCCATCGAGGAACAATAGATGCACTGCAGGCAGCCAGTGGCCATGTGGCAATACCAGTGGAGACTGTGTTACACAGGGCGTAAACACAGTGAGATCCTCTCTATCTCAAGTACTTCAACTGCTTTGGGCTTCAAACTCAAAGCTACAGTCATAACCTACCCCATCCACCAGCTTAAACATTCACTCCCTCCACCACCTGCGCACCGTGGCTGCAGTGTGCACCATCTACACGATGCACTGCAGCAACTCGCCAAGGCTCCTTCGGCAGCACCTCCCAGACCCGTGACATCCACCATCTAGAAGAGCAGCAGGTAATAGGTGCATGAGGACACCACCACCTCCAAGGTTTCCTCCAAAGCACACACCATCCAGACTGGGAGATATCATCCTACGTAACAGCACTGTAAGAGTATCTTCACCACACAGACTGCAGCGGTTCAAAATGGCAGCTCACCACCCTCTTGAGGGCAACTAGGGATGGGCAATAAATGCTGGCTTTGCCAGTGATGCCCACATCCAGTGAATAAAAGAAAGCCAGTTTCAACTTGTCTTGAAAGTAGTTAAAGGCAAGATTGATTGGCAGGATTTCAAGGCCTCATTAGATGCTCACTGTTCTATGTTGAGACAGCAGTGGGCATGGTGACAAAGATGCCCTCCATAAATTGTACAAGTGAAATAGCACAGGAGCAGCTGCTTGGCACTCATGTTGATGGCTGTCCTGTGCCATCAGACAGCTCTGCACTAATAACGGCAAGTGCTCTGAAAGCAATGAGCCAATCGTAAAGGATCCCCCTCGCGCACAGTCAGATAGAAGGAATGAGCCTCAAATGGAGATCACACAGCAACGACTAACAACTTGCATTTTTATAGCGCCTTCAATGTAGTAAAACGTCCCAGTGCTTCACAGGACCGTAATCAAACAAACAAATTGACACCGAGCCAAATGAGGAGACATCAGGACAGGTGACCAATAGCTTGGTCAGAGGTAGGTTTTAAGGCGTGTCTTAAAGGTGGAGAGTTGAGTATTTTCAATACTGAGAGATAGATTTTTGGACTCGGGAATCAAGGGATATGGGGATCAGGCAGGAAAGTGGAGCAGGCTCAAGGGGCCAGATGGCCTACTCCTGCTCCTATATCTTATGTTCAGAGAGGGAGTTCCAGAGCTTCGGGCCTAGACGGCTGACAGTACAGTGGTCAATAATGGAGCCAAGTAAGAAGTTACAACATGAGGTAAACACATCAATAATAGACGCACACCCCAAGCACGCAATATTTAACATTCATTTACTTTTACTGTGCCTTCGAGTTTTGTGCAGGGGAGGAATAAAAAAGCAAATGAACAGAGTGGTTGACTATTTGAGCTAGCCCCTACGGCAGAGCTGAAGGCCGTGGGGATCTTTATTTCGATGGTCCTTGCAGCTCCTTGTGGACCAGTTGCCACATTGCAATCACACCATGCCCAGGTAGCAGAGTCTTTGGTACATTTACTGCGAGCCCACTGCCTCTAATGCCCTGTGCTCTCAGGCAAAAACTCTTGTACCAGCCATTTCTGTGCTGCTGCTGCTTTGAAATCTATCTTTTTTTGTTAAATACACCAACTCCAAGTCGGGTCGGAGTTAAAATATTCATTTACATTTCACACTGCAGCTTCAGAAATAAGTAGTAAAATGAGTGTCAGCTTGGCTCAATTTGTAGCACCCTTGCCTACGGGGCAGATGGTTGTGGGCTTGAGCAGCACATGAGGCTCTGAGCCAACGCTCCAGGATCACACTCCAGTACCATCCTTTGACAAACAAAAATCCTGCCTCCTTTTCAGGAGGATGGCGAAGTTGTAATGGAAAGATGGCAGGTTGGGTATTCTCAAAAGATGAGATCAACTGGGACTTCTTCACCTGAACTTATTCAATCTAGTGTACGAACCATTTTTCAGAATTTGGGCGAGGTAGGAATCAGAATTTTGTGTAGCCTTAAAATGAGCAAAATCAGGAGCGTCAGCCTCCACATTTCTGGGAGAGGTTGAGGTAGTTGATGAACCATCTCATTGGGCCAAATTCTATTTTCCTAGTTCTTAAAAAAAATCTTGCCCCAAAACCCCACAGCATTCCTTTAACTCGGCAGGACTTGCCTCCTTTATACCCAAGTTCACATCACCTCCCACCATCACACTAAGAACTAGCAAGTAACTCACCAATCACCACCGGCTCCTAACCAACTGATGGGAGCAGAAGACAGTTGTGAGGTGGCGTGATGTTACTGACCATTTCAGGTGAGGTACAGCGAATGGTTATACCACTGTACAGATGCTGTGTGTGTGCGGTGTCGTAAAGTCACAACTTGACTGCAATCAGGACATTCAAACATATGAGGGAACTTGATCGCATCATTAACATTATTGGAATGTCCCAAACGGTCATGGCATCAAACTCATATTACCTGTACTAGTATCTTTATCAAACACGACAAGTTACCTCCCCTCCCCCAAAAAAGTAACAGAGAGCCTCGTGGGTGTGCTAGTAACCAAGGCATGTGGCTGATTTACTTTACTCACTTTAGTATTAAGGAGGCCATTTCTATTTCAGATATGCCTTGTGGGAATTAGAAATAGTTTCACCAAACCATCAGCCATCAACCACTCTGGCAGAGCTACACTCGGAAACTATTTTTGGTTGAGAAGTGATGAGGGAGAGTGGCAGAAATGCACACGTTTTCATTTATTTAGAAGAATATGTTACATTAGACATTACATTACTGCAAATGACAAACTACTCCTCCAGGCTGCTCACTGATTAGAATGTGAAATGGCAATGATTAGAAAATGGCCAGTTCCCTGAACAGGCAGACACTGTGATGGGATGGACACAGCCCAAAGTTACAATGCATTAATCACTTAAAGACACAGGCACACCCTTTTACTGGCTTCCAGCTAATGAAGAATCAAACCCGTGCAAGGTTTCACACACACACACACACACACACTGTGGCCGTAGTCCAAGAATTGCTCAACACCCCTCCCTAACCCATGGGGATTTGCAGAAGGTTTACAAGTGATCCAATAAGAACTGATGATCGCATTTTAAAACCCAAAAGTACATTTACAATTTTGTTCATCATCCTCCGCTTTGCGCGCTTTATTTTTCGGTGAGCCGAGTGTCTGACTCCCACGCAAACTCATCACCAGGCTCCAGTCTTCAACCCAAACTACCAGGGAATCCAGACAGGCACAGCTTCTGTTTAAATGAAAAAAACTGGAAATCTGAAATAAAATGATTAAATGGTGGAAATAAAGATCTAAAACTGAAATATTAACCTGTCTCTACCGCTGTGGATAGAAAGGCACAAGATTTTCCTCATGGTACCTTGCCACTGCTGGTCCAAAGAGGATCACCCTGTCTGATGGGGCATTGTCTAGCACTGCTTATCTGGAGGCAAGTCGGAAGTAATCCCAGTCTAACCCTCCAGGTCCCATTAATGAACCATTCTGGCTGGTCAATCAACAGCGCCCTGGAATACTGTGGACCAGCCTGACTCAAGTTATCCCATCACCGAGGTCGCCATTGAGAGGCAGCTCGATTTCAAACTCCCATCGCCGGGCACAGTATCTCAGAGCTAACGCGACCTCTAAAACGACCCCAGTTACATCCCTTCCCTCTATCCTCCCCGCCAAGAGAGGATCGCCACTGCTTGTTTTTGAAATGCCACCTCCAACTTACTTGGTTTGCCATAGCCCATAAAGTGAGCTCTTGTTGGCCCCCCTCTGATAGGTCAACAGTGGCTTCAATATACACATTTGAAGAAAATTGACGCAATGACAACGACAGCGTGTTACACAAACCAGTCGCCACCTTTAATTATGGATCTATAAATAATTACATTGCAGCTTTAACACTGATGCTTTCAAGAAATTACATGGTAATTTTGAGAAGACTAGGAATTTTTTTTTACAAAAACAATTGCTCCCCCCCCACCCCCACAGCCAGCCTCTGGCAAGTAGTAGTGTGTCCTTATTCTTTGGCCTGTATATAGGCCCACACCTGAACATAATACAAATACGGACGGTCTCCCCCAGTTACCGACAAGGACATTTGGATCCCAGTGCAACATTTCTGCCGTCAGTCCTCGTTACCAGGTCCGCGGTCAGAAAGTTTATTGATGACCTTTAAAAGTGATCCATCAGTCCTTGAATGACACAAAGGCTGCACTGTGGAAAGGAGGAGAATGCTGATTGAAAGCTTCGAAATGTCTCACGATCAGTCTCTTCTCCCCTCACTCACACTGGCCTACTTTGTTTTCCATAATCCTAACCGGGCTGGACCTGCTGGTGAGCTTTGAGGAAGCCATGATACAAAAGAGAGCCAGGAAACCGGTATAAATTCTAAGGCTCTCACACCCAATGATTCCTCGCTCCCGACTAAAGTTCCCCGCTTCCAAAGTACATGATGCAGATCAACATCACTGCCAGCGAGCAACACAAACTCCACAATGTCCAACACTGGCGACTAACCTAGATCAGAGTTTGAATAGCTGTGTCATTAAGCAGCATGGCGAGGTTGCGTAACTGCTCGTTTCATAAGCAATACACAACAAAAAGGGCACTGAAAATACTGTTGTAAATATAGTGTATAGACCATTTTCAGTCCGAGTGTTCAGTGATTTGTAGTGACTGGCCTGAACCAGGCTGATTCCTTCCCAAAGAATTGGGGGAGGGGGGGGGGGGAATATTGTGGACTCAAAAAGGGTTAATTACAAGTCTGGCCTCCTATTAAATACTGACGGTTTCTCAGTTTTCCCATTCCTTGTTAATTCATTTCACCGTCACAACACACACAAGTGTCAAAAGTGGATATTTCCCATTGGCAGCTATGGACAGATCACCAGCAATGAGTCACTGGATGGCACAATACTTACCCCAGCTAGAAAATCCCAAAAATGCAAGAGCCCCATATACTTCTAAATGTGTGTTCGCTCTCTGTCTTAGCAGAGCACAACAGCTCTTAATATACAAAACACCTTTTCTGGTTTTCAATATAAAACAAAAATAAGATTTTTTTTTGTAAAGTCTTAAGGAAAAATTCCCCCCCCCCCCTGTCCCCCAGGCTCCTACATTTTCTCTCCTAGTTCCCCATTGTGTATTAGTGAAATGCAATACTGTACATGCTGCATGCAGGATATCATCTAGCGACAGGCTCTTTACTACTCCACAGTCAGATTTGGACAAAGAGAATATCCACTTGGAAACTTGATTTTCTTGTGTTGAAGAACAGTCAAAATGAACGGATGCTCGGATCCAGCTGCTGAAGGCATGTTCCGTGCATTATACAGTGGGTTTGGAGACTGAAGCTCCCTAAATAATCCAGCGGGGATCCTGACTCTTTAATACCCAGCAATTAACCAGTAGCTTACACTGTCGGTATACCCATTAGTTTGGAGATGGACCTTGGCCAAGGTAATAGTGCTCGCCCCTTCACCCACTGGTCCCAGGCTAACAAATCAGGGCTGGCAAGCGCTAGCATCCTGTACTCTACTGGCCGCATGCTATGGTCGCTCCCTCTCATCAGGAAGATTACGCCCCAGCATCCTGCACTATCCAATAAACATGTTACTCCTTGATCACTCACAGAGGCGGCTACGAGTGGCAACGTTATAACAGTGAAAGATGGGATGAAATGAGGAATGGACTACTTGAAGACTGTTTTGATGTCACAGCTACATTGAGGAAGGGTTCGGGCTGTCGCATGCCTCCCCATCCCCCAATGTCAAAGGTCCAATTGCTTCAGTTTCCATGCTAAGGTGCTGAGATGCTACAGAGAGCGAGGTCTCCCATCAGGACAGCGAGCCTCGATTACCTCTCGCTGCTGCTGCACGAAAAATATTCTGAAAGAGAGAAAAAAGGAAATCTACGTTAATGGGTTGAGCGACAGCGAACACGCTTCAGAAACTCGGATGCCCAACATCAACATGTCTGATTTCTGATGCTCTGCTGAATGACATAAGAACTTGAGAAATAGGAGCAGGAGTAGGCCAACCGGCCATTCGAGCCTGCTCCACCATTCAATAAGATCATGGCTGATCTTGGGGCGATGAAGAGGGGACAGTGGAGGAACAGAAATCCCTTACTGCTTTGCTAAGAAAAATAAATCTTTCCAAATTGCACCATTGAAACACTGTTGTGTTGTGCAGTTTTGCCTGCTCATTTTGAAGATTTACATCCATCGGTGAAACCAGAAGACAGTGTGATCTTTATACGGCCTAATTTCTCTCAGGAGACTCCTTCATATCAACAAACATCTATTAACATCTGTACTGCTCAAATACATTATAGTCAACGCGGTATATAATCAGATCACTGCAATTACAGAATCGCATCTTAGGCAAAAGTCAGAGAGAATTAGCAGATTAAGAGATTAAGTTGGGAGCGGACAGCAGACGTGAGGGTACAGCACCAAATGCAGTAGGTTTGACCCTGGAAGGGGTCAATCCCTGGAGGGATTGTGAGCTGATTAAACCCACGAGTTAATAGCAACTCGAATTAGTATTTTACTGTATACAGAATGATGGGGGGGGAGGCGGGTATGGGCTCAGAGCATTCCCAGAATGTTTGGGGGGGGGGGGGGAAGAGAGAGAGAATGAAGCAGTTCCAGAAGTATTTGCGACCAACTCACTTACATTGGACTCTCGGCCCAATCTCAATCCCACAAAATATTTTTCGGGTGGACACTGAGTGAATGTCGGTTTGGACGCGAGTGTCTGTGGGCTGTGCCCCTCTTGTGGGAGGGGGTGCAAAGACTTACTGCAATCCAGTGAGGTTTTTTATTTGCCAATTCTGTAGTGTAATAAATTCTCTCATTAGGAACAGTTACAATTATCACCAAAACCCAGGCCAGCCAGATGTGGCACTATTGATTACACAAACTAGGGTATTCCCTGGAACTTAGAAGATTATGGGGTGATTTGATCGAAGTTTGCAAGGTATTAAGGGGAACTGATAAGGTAGATCGAGAGAAACTCTTTCTGCTAGTTGGGGAGTCTAGGACTAGGGGGCATAATCTAAAAATTAGAGCCAGACCTTTCAGGAGTGAAATTAGGAAACAGAATTTATGTAGAGTCCAGAGAGTGATCTGAATAAGCACACACACTCAGTCTGAGGGTATATACTGGACTGAAGTAATCATTTGCTGCTGCTGCAGGCTTTTCACACTTTAATTCAATTATGCAGACACTTGGATAGTGTCTTAGTGGATGCATTGGTTTTGATCTTCCAAAATTCCCTAGATTCTAGAACGGTCCCAGCGAATTGGAAGGTCGCAAATGTAACACCGCTATTCAAGAAAGGAGGGAGGGAGAGCGAAAACCGGGAACTACAGGCCAGTTAGCCTGACATCAGTCGTCAGGAAAATGCTGGATCCATTGTTAAGGAAGTGGTATCAGGGCACTTAGAAAATCATAACATGATTAGGTAGAGTCAACATGGTCTTATGAAAGGGAAATCGTGTGACAAATTTAGAGGTTTTTGAGGATGTAACTAGCAGAGTAGATAAAGGGGAACCAGTGGATGTAGTATATTTGGATTTCCAAAAGGCATTCGATAAGGTGCCACATAAAAGGTTATTGCACAAGATTAGGGCTCATGGGGTTGGGGGTAATATAGTAGCATGGATAGAGGTTGGTTAACGGACAGAAAACAGAGAGTAGGGATAAACGGATCTTTTTCAGGTTGGCAGCCTGTAACTAGTGGGGTGCCGCAAGGATCAGTGTTGAGGCCTCAGCTATTTACAATCTATATTAATGACCTAGATGAAGGGACCGAGTGTAATGTATCCAAGTTTACTGACGATACAAAGCTAGGTGGGACAGTCAGCTGTGAGGAGAACACAAAGAGTCTGCAAAGGGATATAGATAGACTAAGTGAGTGGGCAGTAAGGTGGCAGATGGAGTATAATGTAGGGAAATGTGAGGTTATTCACTTTAGTAGGGAGAAAAGAAAAACAGAATATTTTTAAAATGGTGAGGAACTTTCAAATGTTGGTGTTCAGAGAGATTTGGGTGTCCTCGTGCAAGAAACACAGAAAGCTAGCATGCAGGTACAGCAAGCAATAAGGAAGGCAAATGGCATGTTGGCCTTTATTACAAGGGGGTTGGAATATAAGAGTAAGGAAGTCTTGCTACAATTGTACAGGACCTTGGTGAGACCACACCTGGAGTAATGTGCACAGTTTTGGTCTCCTTATCTAAGGAAGGATATACTTGTCTTGGAGGCAGTGCAACGAAGGTTCACTAGATTGATTCCTGGGATGAGAGGGCTGTCCTATGATGAGAGATTGTGTAGAATGGGCCTATATTCTCTGGAGTTGAGAAGAATGAGAGGTGATCTCATTGAAACATACAAGATTCTGAAGGGGATTGACAGGGTAGATGCTGAGAGGTTGTTTCCCCTGGCTGGAGTGTCTAGAACTAGGGGGCATAGTCTCAGGATAAGGGGTCGGCTATTTAAGACCGAGATGAGGAGGAATTTCTTCACTCAGAGGGTGGTGAATCTTTGGAATTCTCTGCCCCAGAGAGCTGTGAATGCTGAGTCTTTGAGTATATTCTAGGCTGAAATAGATAGATTTTTGGACTCTAGGGGAATCAAGGGATATGGAGATCGGGCAGCAAAGTGGAGTTGAGGTCGGTGATCAGCCATGATCTTATTGAATGGCGGAACAGGCTCGAGGGGCCGTATGGCCTACTCCTGCTCCTATTTCTTATGTTCTTATGGCATTAATTCATTGTATAGAGTGCTTGGAGATGTTATCACTTTTGAGGTGCAGTGACCTAGGTATGTGAAATGAATGGCCTATTAATCAGTTGTTGCCCAGGACACTGCAAGATCTCCCTGCTCTGTTCTCCCAACAGACTAAACTCTGCTGCCCGTATCCTAACTCGCACCAAGTCCCATTCACCCATCACCCCTGTGCTCGCTGCCCGACATTGGCTCCCGGTCCAGCAACGCCTTGATTTTAAAATTCCAAGACCTCATCCCTCCCTATCTCTGTAACCGCCTCCAGCCCGACAACCCTCAGAGATCTCTGCACTCCTCCAATTCTGGCCTCTTGCGCGTCCCCGATTTTCTTCGCTCCACCATTGGCGGCCGTGCTTTCAGCTGCCTAGGCCCCAAGCTCTGGAATTCCCTCCCTAAACCTCTCCACCTTTCTACCTCTCTCTCCTTTAAGACACTCCTTAAAACCTACCACTTTATCCAAGCTTTTGCTCACCTGTCCTAATGTGGCTGGGTGTCAAATTTTGTTTGATAACGCTCCTGTGAAGTGCCTTGGCACGTTTTACTAGGTGAAAGGCGCTATATAAATGTTTCGTTGTTGCTGCTCTTCAAAAGGTGCCACTGATGTGTAATGTACACTGGAAGCACCTTGTTTAATTGTCTCGCCTGAAAGCCAGTATCTTCAACAATGCAGCAGTCCCTTAACACTGTACTGTTGACCTAGATTAAGAACTCAAGTTGTGTCGTGTGGGGCTCGAACCCACAACGCTCTGACCCAAAGGCAAGAGGAGCAACGACTGAGCCACGGCGACAGATGCGACAAGAGGTGCCGCTTCCTTGGAATCTCGCACGGCTGCATTCCACTGATACAAGGTAGGGTGAGGAGTATCCAGCACACGATCACTGCTGGGACGCAGATTACAGTGTGGACGTCACCACCAACCCGCGCCTCTCAGCGGTGTTATCCAATGTGTGTCTGCCACCAACTGCATCCAGGACTACCCTGGGAAGTAAGGAGTTAATGACACTTCACCATGTGGTTTTGCGGCCCCGTTGGGATTTATGTAACTGTCAATACAGTTTGTACTGGACTGAGTCAGAAAATGGGTTAATTTAAGCATTTTATAATCCCAAGACCTGAATGTAAATTCCTATTCACTTTCCAAAGTGTACATGCTGGAAGGGAGGGAGAATTCATCTGATACTGCTAAGTACAGACTGGATTATTATATATTGTGCAGAATTTAGCATTCGACCAGCTCCTGGAGATGGGATGAAGCTTTCTGTGATGCTGCCCCTCCAGTAATACTCCCTTTTTTTTTTAAAGACAGTTTTGACTCTGCCAGGCATTTAAAACATCATTCAGATGGACACCCGAAAAATCAGAAGTATGGGAGTGTAAATAAGACAGCAAACAGTGAGCCAGATAAGACAGGACAGGACCCAGAGCCAACGGGATCACTCACGGGCAGTGAGCACACGTTCCCCCGGGGAATTGGAACAAGCCGAATGCTTCAACTCAGTGGTTCCCAGCACAGACACAACCAAACCAGGGGCCCAAATACATCAATGTACTCCTCCCATTAGCACCGTGGAATCAAAACGTACCATTGCTGCAAATATATAATGGAGGCTCTGGGAATTACCATAAAAGAACATTGAAAGAAGAGAGAGCTGGAGTTACCCAACAGACACAGGACAACAGCCACACAAATGTTCCAAAGCTACATTTAGAAATCTCAGGAACAGGAGGAGGCCAATCAGCCCCTCGAGCCTGATCCGCCATTCAATGAGATCACGGCTGATCAGCGGTTCAACTCCATTGACCCGCCATTGCCCCACATCCCTTGATACCCTTACCCAACAAAAATCCACCCATCTCAGTCTTGAAAGCTGACCGTCCCCCAGCATCCAAAGCCTTTTGGGGAGAGAGTTGCAGATTTCTACCACATCTTAGTGTGAAAAAGTGCTTCCTGATTTCCCTCCTAAACAGCCTGGTTCTAATTTTAAGATTATGCCCCCTTATTCTAGATTCCCCCCCACCAGAGGAAATAGTTTCTCCGTATCGACCCTATCGAATCCTTTTTACATTTTAAACATCTCGATCAGATCATCCCTCAAACTCCTATACTCAAGATTATTAACTGAATCAGTGATTTCAAATGGCAGAAAAGGGTCTCATCAGAAACACAGCAAGAGACCAATCGAGAAACTTTCTCTGTCAGATAGTTTGAAAGGGCGTCATCATCAATATCCTACTGAGAACAGGGTGTTGACGGAATTGGTGCTGATGTTACTATTAAGGACTGACTGAATCCGATGACACCAATATTAACATTTGCTCTTTAGGAGAGCTTCAGCTATGCCTGTAAAGGGGCAAATCTGTAATTGGACAACTCTGGGTCACAGCTTCATGCCAGCCTCACCAGCGACATCAAAGCATTTCTACGCGCTCCTCCTTCCCCCATGTCCGTACCATGCGACTGGTGCTGTTCCTGTTATCTTCATCATCGCCAGCTTCCTCCATCTGTGGGAGAGAGACAGAGACAGAGTGAGACAGTGACAGACAGTGAGACAGACAGACAGAGAGAGTGAGACAGTGACAGACAGAGAGTGAGACAGACAGTGACAGACAGAGAGTGAGACGGAGAGGGGGAGGGAGGAAGGCAGAGAGACGGAGAGGGGGAGGGAGGAAGGCAGAGAGACGGAGGGGGAGGGAGGGAAGCAGAGAGACGGAGAGGGGGAGGGAGGGAGGCAGAGAGACGGAGAGGGGGAGGGAGGGAGGCAGAGAGGGAGAGGGAGAGGGAGACACAAGAACATAAGAAATAGGAGCAGTAGGAGGCCATTTGGCCCCTCGAGCCTGCTCCGCCATTCAATAAGATCATGGCTGATCTTCTATCTCAATGCCACATTCCCGCTCTCTCCCCATATCCCTTGATTCCCTTAATATTCAAAAATCTATCGATCTCTGTCACGACTGAACCTCCACAGCCCTCTAGGGTAGAGAATTCCAAAGATTCACCACCCTCTGAAGAAATTTCTCCTCATCTCAGTCCTAAATGATCGACCCCTTATTCTGAGACTGTGACCCCTGGTTCTAGACTCCCCAGCCAGGGGAAACAGACAGGGAGTGGGAGGGAGGGACAGACATTGCTTATTGAACATATGACTTATTTTACACAATCTCCCGAGGAACCTGCAGACGAGTTAAGCAGCAATCCGTCACCACGTGGTTATCTGGTAAAAGCATTTAGGATCACAAAAGATTAGGCTTTCTTTCTGTTGGTGATAAGTAAGCGCTCACACCTAGAAACCACTTCATAAAAGCCCCATCACCAAGGGGTGGCTCAATGGGGTGCAAAAAAAGTGTTTCATTTTAACGAGGAATATCAGACATGCAATCAAAGCAAAAACCAAGAGTTTCTCTGGACTCCGCCTCAGTGAATGCAGAGTCCATCTGGCCTGCTGACTGGAGATGACGATCTCAGTAACACAGCCCTCTGCAGCCTGTGTGTGAATTGCTTTCCACGAGGCTAAAGGTTCCTCCGTGCACTCTGACCGTGATCATCAGACAAATCCTGGGGCTGTTCAGACCACCCCCCTCCACCCCCCGCCCCTTACTCTCTCTTACCTCCTTCCTCCACCTCAGCTCACACAGAACGCGCTCGAAACATTCGTGCATGTAGTTAAACTGTGAAAGGAAAAGGAAACAAAGTCACGCAAACAGGACATCCCAAAGCACTCGACGGGCAATGAATTACTCGCTAAAAGTGCAGTCGTGGTTTATGTAGGTAAAACGTGGCAACGTAAACAGGGATGGGTCCCCGTGCCGTGTCCTCACACACTGGTCCAGTGGGGCGACGAGGGGTAGGAGGGACAGTGGGTGTGGCTACCACATCCCAGGCCATGCCCGAGCCTTCCCTGATGGCTGCCGGAGGTGCACCACAGACAATCAGCAGAAATGACTCCAGCACCTCAGCGCCCCAACAGTTCAGCACCTGGACTGCATGCCCCAGGTCTCCCACTCGAATCCCTGCCTTTACTGAGCAAACCAGCGGCATTGCATCAGCCAGTGTTTCTGCAGGAATACGGAGCACGTCACCAAGTCAGGCAGAAGAACAGCAGATACAATTCAATAGTAACCTTCAGAAGGGAATTGAATATATACTTCAAACGGAGAAATTTGCAGGGCTATGGGGAAAGAGTAGGGAAGTGGGACTAATTGGAGAGCTCTTTCAAAGAGCCGGCACAGGCACGATGGGCCGAACAGCCTCCTTCTGTGCTGTATGATTCTAAAGGAAGAACCTGCATTTATATAGCGCCTTTCATGACCCCAGGATGTCCCAAAGCACTTTACAGCCAATAAAGCAATGTGATAATGACCAGATAATCTGTTTTCGTGATGTTGGATGAGGGATAAATATTGTCCAGGACACCAGAGAGAACTCCCCTGCTCCTCTTCGGAATAGTGCCATGGGATCTTTTACGTCCACCTGAGAGCAGACGGAGCCTCGGTTTAATGTCTCATCCGAAAGACGGCACCTCTGACAGTGCAGCACTGCCTCAGTGTCAGCCTGGATTTTGTGCTCAAGTCTCTGGAGTGGGGCTTGAACCACGACCTTCTGACTCAGAGGCGACAGTGCTACCCACTGAGCCACGGCTGACCTATGTTCCCTCTAAGATGCGCGAGCGTATGGATCTGTAAGCTCCCACGCACTTAAATTCTCAGGCCGTGCACTGGACAGCTGGAGCAGGGTGGGAGGGGCCCAATACTGAACTAGTGGGGAAAAAATCACAGTGCTGAAAGAATGGCCCGGGAACCTCACCGAGCCAAGAGCCCTGGGACCCGACAAGCGTCGTCTCGGACGGCCGCTAACTAATGGCGGCCGTAGGACCCACAATTCTCTGCGCCCCAGCAACCGCTCTATCAACCGCGCTGATTTTCCCGCTGAGTGCGCACATGTTCCCCAGGGTCGCGGCGAATTCAAGAGACATAGTCGAACTCGGTGGAACCGGGAGGCGCTGGAGCTGCGATTAAATGGTGCTGAGCCCGGTGGCTCTGGTTCGGGGCCTGAGACGCGCACTCAGTGACTGGTTGCTGAGGCCTGCGCTGGTCCCCCGCTCAGTTTCCAGGACCCGCTCCTCACATGCTCCGGGCAGGAAGGCAGTCTCCGGCCGCACTTTGGATCAGCACACCCGCGGGGGCCTGACCGATAACAGCAACATAAGTCACCAGTTCCTTGGGTATGCTGAATTATTTTGATGAAAGCTCTATTTTAGGCTCATCAAAGTGATGTTGAAGATTGTATTCAAGTTCCTGATCAGGGTCTGAGTGTCACACTCGTGTTACAGCATTGCCTTTCCACATCTGGGAGCTGGGTTTAAATCCATTGCGGAGAGATGAAAGGAAAGTGCCTAGTCTTCTGTTTCCAAAGGCCAGGGCAGTGTCACTGAATCACATAACTTTACATGAGTTGTGGAATCATTCTGAAGGCTGGAATTTCAGGAGAGTAAACAGTTTATACAATGAAGGGTTACAGCGAGCTTAGAAGTAATGATAGAGATTCGGGATATTGGACTCTCATGCAATGAAACATTGAAAGAGGTTTAACTTTGACTCTTTGTAGTTTCCAAAGGACCGAAGTCCTCAGACAGAAGACCACTCAGTGAAACGAAGGCAGGAAAGTGAAGTTATATTTTTATTCTTATATTTGGAATATATTAATTATTAGATGAATATGTTTTTAAAAATATATTTCATCACGATCACTGGACAGTGTGTGTCTTGGTGAACCTCTTTTATAATGTTTTAATTCATGCGGTGTAATGCAGGCAAAGGTGAGCTGTGGATGTGTAACCCAAGAAGATGGTCCTGCACTGAAATGTGAATGGATGTCTGATTAAAGCTGAACAATACCAAGGCGGAGGGGGAGGGAAGCACCTTTTAATCTTAAATTAGGCCGCAGTTCTACAAAGCGCTTTTGCTCCCATGGAAAGTGGTTTTGGGAGCACTTCAATGAAAAAGTGTTGGTATAACCTAAGAGGGTACGAAAGGCGTGAGGCACAAGTCCCGTACGGGTTTATAATTGCACTGAGCGCACGTTAACTCCAGCTTTAGTTTCTCACCTCCTTCCAGCAAATGTTGGAAACAGAGGTATTGCTAATGTCTGGTGTAATAATAAGAAAACGTAACAGAACAAGTCATTTGATTCATCAGATGTTTTCCTCCCACCAACAATATCCAGTCTATTTGTTTTTGGGATGGCTTGTTAAATCTGCTCCTGCGGTTCAGATGGATTAATAAGGGACAGCCGGCATAGACAAATCCAGTCTGATTGCGGTAGCCTGGGATGCGAGAGACTTTGCCCAGAATGTATATTGAAGTGAAGTTCCTTTCCTCCAAACCTCTAGACATTGACATAATGGCCATCTTTGGTTTAATGGCTAATCAACTTAACCTGATGTTTTCTGTTACAAAACAACAGGAGACCTGCACAATCTGATAGTTAACGTGACCTTGCTAATAGTTGCTAATGTGTTAAGATTCGGTGCCTCTATTGTTGTGGCCCAATCGGCCATTAATACCTCACAGGTGATGAGTCCCCACCTGTCTGTTACGTCCTCCACCATTGTCCTGACTAATCGCCACTAATAGCATATCCCAATGACCCGGAGAGGTTATGATTAACTTTGATGGGACACCTGACAGCGCAAATTCTAACACGAGACACGTGTAATAGAGTTTTTGTAAGAGTTGTGACCGGTTGGATATTAAATAAAGCCACTAATGACATTTATAAACCAAAAAAAAACCCAACTGACTTCATGATTTTTAAGAGTTGGTCTGATTGTCTCATGATTTGAGATGGTGGGGTATATATATATATATATATATACACACACACACATACACACACTTTTAATTGGTTGCTGTTAAAGTTGTTGCAAAGTTTGAACCCACTCAGTACAAAAAAAAAATTTAGAGGGGACACTGCAGCTGACACTACTCGAACTGCCCAGTGAGGAAACGGCTCAACATGTCACTAATGGTAACGGTGCTGGTCTGCCCCAGCAGCAGGAAGCACCGAGGCGAGTCTAGAAACGCACGACACATCAGTTACTCACGTAAGGAGTGAAGATTTTCACCCAGCGGGGTTTCTTTTCGCCACGGATGTACTCGAAGCAGAACGCCATTCCCTCTTCGTCTGTGTCCCACTGGTGCATCTCCTCCCACTCAAACATGATCACCTGGTTCTTTTTTTTAAAAAAATACAAAACTTCAGCACTTTTTCCACAAAAAAAACCCAACTTGAGAAAGGATGAACGGATTCCACTCGGGAAGGATTCGAACCATCCCTTTTATAACCCAAAAACCTGCCAATTACCAGCAGTAGAACTCTGGAATTCTCTCCCCTAAAAGGTTGTGGATGATGGGACAATTGGAGCTTTCAAGTCTGAGATAGACAGATTTTTTTGGTTGGGTAAGTGTATCGGGGGGATATGGAGCAAAGGCTGGTAAATGCGGTTGAGGTGCAGATCAGCCACGATCTAAATTGAACGGGGCAACTCCTGTTCCTCATGTTCCTATGTTCTTCGAAGTGATAGAGGTCTAGGAGAACGTGTCCCAGCCATCAGTGCGTTTGGTGCATGTACTGACTGAGAATGCGGTTTTTTAATTTTGGGAGCCCGTGACACTGCAACCCAAAGCAAGGCGTCAACACCTTCAGGAGCGGAGAGAGAAAACTGGTGGGACAGGAGGGCAGATAAACCCAAGAGATTGCATTCTGTGCCAATGACACGACTACCACATATTACAACTGCGTGCACCAAATACTGAGAGGGCAGGGGGAGGGGAGAAGAGAGTTTCTCCCACAACTCAGTCGGAAGATCAGCAGCTGCTGGGGGATACGCCAACAGTCTGGAGTGACGCTTCCTCCCCGCCACTCACCACCTCCAACAGCGAACCCGAGACCAAGAAATCTTTTAACTTAAACCAAAATTTAATTGAGGTCTTCAAAAATTATATGGGGTTTTGATAGAGTAAATAAGGAGAAACTATTTCCACTGGCATGAAGGTCAGTAACCAGAGGACACAGATTTAAAGTAACTGAAAAGAACGGGGGAGATGAGGAAATGTCTTCTTTTTTTTATAAACGCAGTGAGTTATAATGATCTGGAACGCATTGCCTGAAAGGGTGGTGGAAACAGATTCAATAGTAACTTTCAAAAGGCAACTGTATAAATATTGAAATAGCAAATTTGCAGGGCTATAAGGAAAGAGCAGGGGAGTCAGACTAATTGGAGAGCTCTTTCAAAGAGCCGGCACGGGCACAATGATCTGAATGGCCTCCTTCATGTGCTGTATCATTCTATGAACGTGCATGGGGTCACGTTCCTGACGCCCTGCTCACTGTAGGGAGATTTTATGCTGCAATTGGGAAAAGTAGGATGCTACATTAAGACACCGAGAGAGACCAAAGAACCAGCCCACGGGGACCCAGCTGATCACACATACCTCCAACTGTCCGTCCTCTGTGCAAGCGTGCAGTTTAAAGTGCTGAATGCTAATGGCTGCCATCACGTGGCCCTTTCTTCGAGAGTCACACCGACAGTGTGGGAAGACTATCTGATTGTAGCCTTCACAAGTCCGAATCATGTTCAGGTACTGCAATAATGGACAGGCATTTAGTGTCAGACTGAAACAAATAGCCCGCGACCGAAATAGAGACCCCCCCAGCAGAACTAGCCACTGTTAAATTCTGCACTAATGTCAAGACCTGCATTTTCTATAGCGCATTTCAAGATCCCACGACCTCCCAAAGCGCTTCACAGCCAATTATGTACTTTTGAAGTGTAGTCACTGTTGTAATGTAGGAAATGAGTCAGCCCATGTTTCCTACATTACAACAGTGGCTACACTTCAAAAGCAATTAATTGGCTGTAAAGCGCTTTGGGACGTCCTGAGGTAGTGAAAGGGGCTATATAAATGCAAGTTCCTTCCCTTTTAAAAACCCACCTATTTGACCAATTCTTCAGTCACCTTCCCCTAACTCGACCACTGCACCATGTCCCCTTTCATCTGTGAAACCCCATTGGCATGTGTTGTCCCTTTAGGACGCTACAATAATTCACGTGGTTGCTGTAAGAATTGGTTATATTCTCAGTTTTCGGAAGGCGAGGTTAAAGATCAGAATCAAGTATTCTTCTTGCACAATTTCTGGTAAATAGGAATCTCAGAACAACTTTAACCGGCAGCTTCTGATGCAAACTTCCCCATTCTGTGGACACACAAACATCGAACAGATGGGCAAAATCCTACCATGACTTTCTTGTGCTGCTCGGACAGTTTCTGAAGCTGGTACGACTTATCACCAACTCGAATCCGCCCTTTCTTCACATCCTCCACGGCCTGGAATTACAAGAACACAGCTGGGTGACCTGGGGCAGCGATAGACAGACCAGCGGGAGGATATTACCACCGAACATTTCGGAAGACTCTGCACTGCTGTGGGATCACGCCAGCCCCACAGATCCGAGATCTCTGCGCTCCTCTAATTCTGGCCTTGTGAGCAGCCCCGATTTTAAATCGCTCCACCACTGGCGGCTGTGCCTTCAGCTGCCGAGGCCATAAGCTCTGGAACTCCCTTCCTAAACCTCTCCGCCTCGCTTTTCCCCCTTAAAGACTCTTCTTAAAACCTACATCTCTGACCAAAATTTGTGTCACCTTCCCCAATATTTCATGTGGCTCTGTGCGAAATTTTGTTTGATAACACTTCTGTGAAGCGCCTTGGGATGTCTTACTACGTTAAAGGCGTTGTCTAAATACAAGTTGTTGTTGTAGTTGGGTGTTGGAAACTTGCCACTCCAATCCAGCAACACTTAATTCTCTTTCCAGGACACTGCACAGCAGATAAACCATTTCAGCTAGCGAGGGAGCGGCTGGGCTAACTCTGCACTGATGCACGATCGAGATAAGGAACTTGTCGTACATAGAAACGTACGAGTCAGAAGGTCGTGGGTTCAAGCCCCACTCCT
Organism: Squalus acanthias; assembly: GCA_030390025.1. Lineage (NCBI taxonomy): Eukaryota > Metazoa > Chordata > Chondrichthyes > Squaliformes > Squalidae > Squalus > Squalus acanthias. The sequence continues at coordinate 51,602,238 of CM059443.1, forward strand.
GGACTTTAGTGCATAATCTAGGCCGACACTCCAGTGCAGTGCTGAGGGAGTGCTGCACTGTCGGAGGTGCCGTCTTTTGGATGAGACGCTAAACCGAGGCCCCGTCTGCCCTCTCAGGTGGACGTAAAAGATCCAAGGGTGCGTTTTGAAGAGGAGCAGGGGAGATGTGTCTGGCTTGTTCTGTTGTGGTCTGTGGTAGCCTACTGCTGCTGATGATACTTCAGTGAATTAACAGTAGTCACACAAGGTGAGCCATCCTTCTGCACTGGATACAGTAATGTAGTGGTTCTGGACAAGTAACCCAGAGGCCAGAAGTTCAAATCCCACCACAGCAAATTGAAATTGAATTCAATAAACCTGGTAATTTGTGGCTGGCACCAGGAACCCAACTGAATGAATGACCTTCAGATAAGGGAACCTGCCAGCCCTACCTAGCCTGACCTCCGCGTGCTTGATTCAATACCCTCAGGGCAACGAGAGCCAATAACTGCTGCCCTACCTACATCCCATGAACAAATCTAGCACTGTTGACTAATTTATTGCAGCCCTGTTCCAATACATTTTCCTTGAGCTCCCAGTTATTTCTGCAGTTTGTGCCCTACATATTTCGCAAGGTGATTAATGTCATGAAACCATTCCTTGTTTCAGTTCTTTATAACTGAAACTCTTTTGTAGTCTAACACTGTCCAAATTAAACACAGTGACAACAGGACTGGTCTTTTCGGGTAAGTCTGTGGGTACCACAGCTAATGGACACGTTCCTGCTTCCAGGGCACACGGATAGCGAGGGGGTGGGGATTAGTCCTGGTCTGCAGAGTTCTGACGAAAGGGCCCATGTGAAACAATGACCTTCCTCTCTCCCACATGCTGACTGACTTGCGTATTTACGGCATTTCCTATTTTTATTACCGATTTGCACAGTGACAAATGGGATCATTTAGCTTCTACCAGAATGTCCCAGTTAACAGACTGCAGCTGTACTGAGCAAGGTGAAGCGAAGAGCATTGAAGCAACAACTCTACTTGTTCAGAGTGAGTGCACACACACGCGAGAGATATACACATATACACACACACATATATACACACACATATATATATATACATATACACCGACACTAATGCCAAATCTAAAACATGGAGAAGGTGGCAGCAGGTTTGTCAAAATGAGTCTTCACCTCGAGTCGGTGGTCCAAGTTGGGTTCCAGAGGGAGGAGGGGGAAGTAATGCAACAAGCATGTGAGAGATGCTGCCCAACAGGAAATGGAAAGTATCCGGGCCAGTCCCCTACGTACCCCTCCTAGTGAGTAGTTACAGAGCAAAGAGCAGGATCAGGTAAGCTAGCTGCCGACTCAGGCACTGTAAGGACTCTGCCACAGGGAATTGAAAGTGGGTTAAAATACATTACAATTACAGAAATGAAGCAGAATCTTTATTAAAATCGGAGTGGTGACTCCAGTTAAGAATTTGATTATTTCCCAAACACAGTGGACCACTGCATTCTGACACCGAGGCACTTGGACATGTATAAAAGGAGACATTCCCAAACATACAAGACATAACTGAGGGCCACACATCCTCGAAAATACTGTGCTGCAAGTCATTTGTATAAAATTAAACACACGCACACTCCCAAACTGCAGAGTGAGCTGCACATGTACCTGATGGAAGAAGTAGGTTACTGCGAGATCATTGTCATTCAGAAGTTCTTCTTGGGCCATGGTGAAGAGCCACTTCCTGATGACCAGACAGGTCCCGGCTGCTGCCGACGTGTAGTTCTGTACGTACAGTTTGTGTGGAAACTCATTGGGGACCAGCTTCCGTTCTGCGAATGCACAAATTACCTTCCGCATCACTGAAGTACAACCAATGCCTCAAACTGACCGTCAATTCCAGAGCAAAAAAAGGCTGGAGAACTTTCCCGACTGGTGGGCAACAATGAGGCATCTCTGGCAAAGAATCAATGCCGTTGAGGTCATAAGCATTGTACAGTGCAGGAGCGAGTGTCCTCGTTGGCCAAATGCTGACTCATTGCATCCTTATGTTCAAATCCCTCCATGGCCTCGCCCCTCCCTATCTCTGTACGCTCCTCCAGTCCTACAACCTTCAGAGAACTCTGCGTTCCTCCAATTTTGGCCTCTTGTGCATCCCCGATTTCCTTCGCCTTCAGCTGTCTACACACCAAGCTCTGGAATTCCCTCCCTAAACCTCTCCGCCTCTACCTCTCTCTCCTCCTTTAAGACGCTCCTTAAAACCTACCTCTTTGACCAAGCTTTTGGTCACCTGTCCTAATATCTCCTTACGTGGCTCAAGATCAAATAGAAAGTCCTGGTGGGTGAGATCTATAGAGAACAAGGTCAGTGAGATTAGGACAATACTAAGTCAAATGAGAACATAATTTGTGAATCATGCCCAATTTTTAATCAATGGAAAAGCTTCCATGAAGAATAAGAATAGTAATATATCAATTAATTGTCAAGTGATGCTATGGAAGATCAATGGATTCTTATGGGAGATGGAGAAGGGAGACTTCATCCAAGCTCTTTAAATGATAAAAGGAGCTTGTGGATTGGCTGTGGGGATATTCTATATGATGAATACAAACATACAAAATCAACAGGCAGGAAAAGACCAGCTTGTCCATCAAGCTTGCCCCACACACCATGATGGCTGGATTATCGTGACCAGACACTTCCCCAACCCCCTCCCTACGCCAGAAATGGAAGAAGGAGACACTATTAGAACCTAAAGAAATCATTAACCAAACATAACTTAAGAACTTCTATTTGCAATCTAGCATAGTGAATGCAAAATTGGTTGAAGCATTCGAAAAACAAAGTGGGCAGCTTCCTGATTTAACAGGGAGTAGAAGGCACCCAGGCCTGGTACTGGTCCTGTCCATGAACCTGATGTCATTAATGGCCTCCACATTTAGCTCCTATCCGTCTCTCTCTTCCCCCCCCGCCTTACACCAAACCTTAATTCCGCGACACAACATACTCAGAGCTGGCCAATCGTTGTGTAAGCCGGGCACACTGCTCCTCTCCAACACAGGAATCGCCATCTCACTCCAGATCAAATTTTAACAGTGCAATTCAGAAGATAGACTTGGGTGCATTTCAAGGATATTCTGTTACAGAGATCATTGGAAAACTTCTCAGGGCTTTACTCCTAGTTTATTCTGCCATCTGAACCCCCTCAACTAGTTCTTCTCGAACAAGCTCCTGGACAGGAGTTCAGTTGGTTTATAAATTGTCGTTCCGTTACCATGGTCATCTTACATGCTCCGGTACCATTACTTAATCCCTCAATAATTAAAGAACAAACTCAAGTCGCCCTTACCGAAGAAGTGGTCCACTACTTCAAACAGTGTGAAGAAACTCGCTGTGATGCTATCCATTCGTAGGTGTTCTTGTACAGCCTGCAGGATAAAACAGCAGAGTGTGACACAGGGGTCAGTCAGACGGTGGGCACCCTACACAGCACTGGACATGACAGAGATCAGCTTTAGGAAAGTAAACAATGGCAAGTTAGAACTTCCATTTATTTGACGTGGGGTCAAACTCAGCCCAGAGGGGAAATCGTTGCCACTCTGAGGGGAGATTGGATGGTCAGTGTATAAGCAACACTGCTCTTTCATACTGATCAAAATCCAACCCAACTCGGTTGAAGAAATTCTCAAGACCAAAGTGAAACTAGCTCCAAATTCTGAAGCTCATCAGCTCACAACCTTTATGTTTAACAATTTCACATCAACAGAAAAGAAAAGAAAGGAACAGAAAAGAGCCTGTATTTATATTGCACCTGATGTCTTCAAGCCCCTTACAACCAAAGGAATACTTTTGAAGTCCAACAAAATAGGAATGTGTTTCTGACACAGGCACTGAAATGCATGATCAGGGTTTTATTTAGTTGTGGGGCCAGCAATGCACCAAAATGGCTGTAGACTAATTAATCTGGGGGTGTTTGATGGTGTCTTCAAGTGCGTTAGAGAATATTCCACTCCAAGTGCAGTCAACCCCAACAACAAAAATCAGTCTTCAACTTGCAACACAATAGCAGAGCTCTCCTATCAATTGATGAGAGGCAGGAGTTCAACTGTGTTTAATGGTTTCAGTCTAACAATTCTTACCTTGATTATAGTGCTCGGGATTCAAGTTTAAGGGCACGCTAGCGTGGTGGTTATGTTACTGAACTAGTAATCCAGAGAATGAGAGCTCAAACCCCACCATGGCAGTTTAAGAATTGAATTCAGTTTTAAAAAACCTGGAAATAAAAAAGCTGGTACCGGTGAAAGTGACCATGACGTTGTCAGATGGGCATGCTGATTTCCATGTCACGTCGTAAAAATCCCAACTGGTTCACTCATGTCCTTTAGGGAAGGAAACCTACTGTTCTTACCTGCACTGGCCGAAATGTGACTCCAGACCCACAGCAATGTGGTTGACTCTTAATGTCCTCTGAAATGGCCGAGCAAGCCACTCAGTTGTATCAAAACCCGAAAGAAGGTCGTCCACCACCTTCTAGGGCAACAAGAGATGGGCAATAAATGCTGGCCTTGCCAGCAACGCTAACATCCCAAAAATGAATTAAAAAAAAAATCAGGTTTTGCCTCGGCACATATTGGTTCCAGGCATCAAATGCTTTTACAGTCCAATAATTGCGTAAGAACATTGCTGAACTTTAAGGAAGGTTGGTAAAGAAGTTGCTTCACACCTCTGGAGACATGGTTTAGTCTTTGGCTTCGCCCACCTCATCTTGGCACTCAAATTGGCCAGCAACACTCGAAGTCCTGGCAAAGCCAAACACCAATCTCCAGCAATGCTGGTCATGAGTGGGTTTTTTTTTCCCCCAGACGCCTGATGTTGAAGCTTCTGCAGAAAGAGAACCTGGTTGATCAGGGATGTTCTTAGCACTGGCGGATAAGCAAAGATGCCAGTGGTCTTAAAGGGAATATATTCTGAATTCATCAACATTCAGTGCTGCACAGGTAGATGGTCCTTAACCTTTGAAAGAATAATGTACACGTATCGCCCAATCTTTAATGGCGCCCAATGCAGGTGGATCAGAAATTCTGGTTTTCACGCTGTTCCACCTGAACATAATACTGTAGACCACCAATCGCAAATCTATGACAAAGAGCCCACACCTGGAACATTAAGTCACCGGTTCACTGGCCTGCTGAGCATTTCCACCATTTTCGGGACAGTTTTATTTACGACTAGATTACACGTGAAGTTAGAAGCACTCTAGCTTCAAAGGAGTGTATGTACCCTGGCACAGGCTACCAGTAACACACTGCAACAAACAGCCTCGCACCATTTGCATTACAATTATTTGATCTGAACGCCACAGTTAAGAGATGCATCCACAACAAAAGACGATAAAGGGCCTGCATTATTTTTTTTTTTTTTTTTTTTTTTTTAAAACTGAATTGCAAATATAGGAAAATTATGCAACATCACATGAGAAAACATTAATAAATCACTCCCACCTCCCCTCCAGAGGCATTATCCAAAAGGTTTGATCAAACCTGGTCACACTAACCCAGCCAACTACAGTTTGACTCCACTGGAGCTCGTTCGCTGGGCTCAAGAGTTTCCTGTTTACCCAGATGAGAGCTAAATGTGTTCATCGGTTTCCTTAAATGGGTTCGCCCAACGTCCGACTGAAACAGTGAGCTTTGCTGTCAGTCGAGGACAGCTTCATTCTTATTGCGACCGGCCACAACGCTGAACCACGACTCACTCACCCTGTAGACTTCTTCTGCAGTGCTGTTCTTTTTCACCGAGACTGTGATGATGTTCCTGTCGGGCAAAGCTATCCTCAGGTCCACGTCTGACAGCCCGTTTGTACTCTGGAGGAGTGGAACGATAAACACGCAGCTATTAGCACATTTATTCACTGAAGACAATATCCGTTACAACTCCCTAGTCTAAGGAAGATGTGTGGGAACAGAACGTTATTTTAACAGCGACACCGACACTATTACAAGCACTGGACTCCCAGCAGAAGATCTAAACTCCAATCTCGGACACTCACTGTTGGGATTCCCTTATACACGTGACCAATCTTGACCATGGCCAGTGGCATTTGTCCTAATGGTTACAGCTTCTCAAATGTTAGGGCAGCTAAGGACATCATAGGAACCAAGGGTCCTTCTGCCCTCATTGAGATTGTGTACCCAAAGGCAGAAGTGGTCTGTGAATGGACGACTGATTTTAACCCTTTGAATCCGTGCTACCCCCCCCAGACTCAGGGTAGTGTGGACTGTCCATTCCGATGGTAGCTCTGCAGACAATACCTCCTGGTTTAACCATCATGGATGGTATGGTAAGAAACCCATTGCTAGCCAGTTTTCTCTACATATCCTAGGCAATCCGACTAACATTGGCAAAACGACCTCCCTTCTTCCTCCACCCACTCCATCAAAAGAAAACAATATGCAAATGTCAGTCAGGCTGCCATTCAGTCCCACGCCGTCCAATTTATTGTCCCATCCACCTGCACTGAACCAATAGCCACAAGGCTCAAAATAGCTTCGAGACAGTCCTGAAATCACTTCATACCATCTCAGTTTTGTATGGGGTTTTGCTTGGTTTTGGCCAGTTTTCGTGCTGGCAACAATTGCCAACTAAAAGTAACCTGTGCTCCTGACAGAAGGATGACTGAATTATTTACAGGTGACTGGGAAATTGCATCCACTATATATCTCAAGTGAATAAACACAGCAGGAGGTTTGCACAATGAATGCTAAGCCCACCAATTTAAGGATAGAAAGGTGAACTAATGGAAGGCCACCAGACTTGCTGTAGGTCTTTGTAGGTGAAAGGATGATTCTCCGTTATTCCTATTCACTGCCCTGCTCTACCTGTCATAGACGGAATCCAAGAGATTAGGCCACCGGATCCCAGGCCTCCCTCAACACCAGCCACGAGGAAGTATGCAAGCGCAGCTGGGAATGATTCTCCCTCTTTGACTGGGCTCCACTCAATAGAGCAACACACTAGCACGGCTCAGATCAGCACCCATGTGCAAGGGTCAAAAGGGGATACTGCATACCGTCTCCATTTACGAGGGGCCACAGCAAATCAGGACATACCTGCAAGGGTCTATGGAATAGGTTTCCAATCTAGACTGTGGAATTAGGGCCAAAGAGCAAGCAACAAGCAAAGTCAAGACAGCGAGATAGAGAGTGTGTGCAGATATAGAGATATATTCTGAGCACCAACCATCTTGGGATCGCTCTCGCAGCCCTCCTAGTGTCTGGTTAACAGAGCCGTATTAGCGGAGGCCTGGGAATAAAAGGCATGGTTGTTGAGGCTAAACTCGAGAGAGTGAGGACAAGGCCTTGACACAACGTAACTTTGGTTCAAGCAAAGATAGTGCCTTAACTGTGCAATGTCTCAAATGTCAACTCCCTTTAAATATTCAACAGAGAAGGTAGTTATACTGTTAAATATAGCTGCAGGTTACTACATTTGGAGCTCATCCACATCCACTCCAAAACAGCAGCAGAGGGGAGGCAACGACATCCTCGTTTATAGACCATATAGGATTCTCCCTCCCAAGGTATCTTTACTAAATACCCAAGATTCATAGCATTTCCTGAACACTTGTTTTAAAATAAATCTATCCTCTCCCAGGGAGGGCTGATCTTGGTGGGACTGCTCAGGTAGATATACCATACTGATCAATAACAGCGTATTACATGAATCAATAATGCTGTATTACATGAATCAATAACACTATATGGCAGGTCAGCTTGTGAGTATTTACCATCATATACCTCAATGGTTAAAGTGCAATGCGTTAAGGGCGTTAACCCCAGTCTTGCATACCATGATCTGATTTGCTTTGACTTTTAGTACGACACAAATACACAAAATCTTTCTTATCCTTCCTCTTTCTCAACCACAACTCACCCCACTCTGTCCCATATCTTTTACCCCACCCTGTCCCAAGTTCCTTGGTGCCCTTTGTCTCTCCCTTCCTAGCTCTCCCTCCTCTTCACTGCCCATTGATGCTCATCTCTCTCCTTTGTTACTATTGAGTTCAGCTTCTCTTTCTCTCCCTTCCCCAGTCTCCAGGTTTAATCCCCTCGGCTCACTTTTGTCTCCCTTATTGTGCCACTCCCTTTAACCCCTTCCCTGTGGCTCAGCTCTTGCCCTCATAACTTTCCATACAACCCTAAATAAACCTCGAACCAAACGGGCAAGGCATCACTCAGCCAATAAGACGATCTTTGACCCCACCCAGTTCACACACTGATTGGCGCTCAACATATGCAGATATATGTTGTGATTGGTTGCACCCATGATTCGAGGAGTCTGTAGTATCAGTGCAAGTGTTTACTGAGACTGAAGCAGGCTACATATGACCTGGATTGGTTTTATAGTGATTAATCTCGATACCAAGAGATACCTGCACCTGGAGCACAGATCATGGGGTGAATACCAACTGAAGGCAGCTGAATACAGTACTGATACTAGATTGATGTTTAAGAGGCAGGACATCACATCAGAGTGCTCAATCCCACTTCAACCAGAGACGTGCCCTCATCCCCAGCATCCTGTGTTCTTCAGTCACTATCTGAACAGGTCATGCTGGCAAAAAGGATTCTTGAAATCTAAAAATAGTTTGCTCACTGTCTCTCTCCTCCATCCCCAAACTGAGAACTCCAACACACGTCGATCTTCATTTAACTAAACAGCAACACACAATGATCAGTACAGCCCCAAGGCAGAAGGTTAATTAACCTGAAAGATTTTCAGTACCACAAACTTGGTAAAAAAAATTAACCAGCTATTCACAGCCCCCTGGTACTGTAAACCGGTGTACATCTTGGCATCAGCTAGTGCATAATTAGACTCCATACCCAGTATAGCAGGGAAAGGCATTAAGCAGCGGGACATGTTCATGCCGAGGGAGGGGCAATTATTCAGTTATCCAACATCCCAGATGAAGTATAGCAGCCACACACACTCTGCAGGAGCCAGTGACTTAACGATTTGTGTACCATACAGGCCATGATCTAAGGAATCGAGTGCTGTGTCACTGGTGGGCTAATTTGTATGCAGCTCACTGGTAGCACTCTCGCCTGAGTCAGAAGCTTGTGGGTTCAAGTCCCACTTCAGAGACTTGAGCACAAAGTCCAGGCCGACACTCGCAGTGCAGTACTGAGGGAGTGCTGCACTGTCAGAGGTGCCGTCTTTCGGATGAGACTTTAAACCGAGGTCCCGTCTGCCCTCAAAGGATTCCACGGCACGATTTTGAAGAGCAGCAGGGGCGCTCTCCCTGGCCAATATTTATCCCTCAACCAAAATCATTAAAACAGATGATCTGGTCATTATCTCATCACCGCTTGTGGGAGCTTGCTGCACGCAAATTGGCTGCAATATTTCCTACCTTACAACAGTGGCAGCACTGCAAAAGTACTTCATTGGCTGTAAAGCATTTTGGGACACCGAGGTTATGAAAGGCGCTATATACATGCAAGTCTTTCTATAAAACGTTAGACCACTTTCCTTGGTATAGTTAGCTTCATCTTTTGAATGCAGATTATCCTTCACATGCAGTCTGTTACTTCATGAACTTTCCATAGGCCCATAACATCTGGAACATCTAAAATCTTTGCGGAAGTGCTGGTTAGACCCAGCGGGATCTATAAACTAATCCAACTGGACCCAACAGGTGTAACACAGGAGCATTGCTGGATGAGTGCAGCTCCAACAACACTCAAGAAGCTCGACACCATCCAGGACAAAGCAGCCCGCTTGATTGGCACCCCATCCACCACCTTAAACATCCACTCTCTCCACCACCGGCGTACCGTGGCTGCAGTGTGTACCATCTACAAGATGCACTGCAGCAACTCGCCAAGGCTTCTTCGGCAGCACCTCCCAAACCCGCGACTTCTTCCACCTAGAAGGACGAGGGCAGCAGACGCATGGGAACGCCACCACCTCCAAGTCACACATCATCCTGACTTAGAAATATATCGCCGGTTCTTCATCGTCGCTGGGTCAAAATCCTGGAACTCCCTCCCTAACAGCACTGAGAGTACCTTCACCACACGGCCTGCAGCAGTTCAAGAAGGCGGCTCACCACCACCTTCTCGAGGGCAATTAGGGATGGGCAATAAATGCTGGCCTTGCCAGCGACGCCCACATCCCATAAAAACGAACGTAAAAAATATTTTTTAAAAATGATATCGGGAGACTATTGAATGCAATCAACCACTGCAGTCCATTCTGTGGCGGTGAAATCAGTCGGAGCGGAACATGACTGCCCTGTGCTCGAGAGAGTGCCTTTAGACACACCTTCGGGCACGGGATTAAAGTCTTCTCGGGGCCACCGTATACTCCCAGAATGCATCAACAACCTCTCATTCTGTATTCACCTGGCTACACCCATTCCCCCGGTCCCCTGTTATAGGGTCTCCAGCAGCAACTACATCATCAAAATCAGACACGCACAATATCACTATGAAAATGGAAAAGTGCAGTAAGAAAGCTATGCTGAATCTTTACAAGTCACTGGTTAGGCCCCAGCTGGAGTAGTGTGTTCCATTCTGGGCCCCACACTTTAGGAAGGACTTGGAGAGGGTGTAGAGGAGATTTACTAGAACGGTACCAGGGACCCGGGGCATCAGTTATGCGGAAAGACTAGAGAAGCTGGGATTGTTCTCCTTAGAGCAGAGAAGATTGAGAGGAGATTTAATGGAGGTGTTCAAAATCATGAAGGGTTCTGATAGAGTAAATAAGGAAAAACTGTTTCCACTGGCAGGAGTGTCAGTAACCAGAGGACACAGATTTAAGATAATTGGCAAAAGAACCAGGGGGAAAGATTAGGAGAATTTACGCAGCGAGTTATGATCTGGAATTTACTGCATGAAAGGGTGGTGAGAAGCAGAGTCAATAGTAACTTTCAATGGGAAATTGGATAAATACTTAAAAAGGAAAAATCTGCAGGGCTATGGGGAAAGAGCAGGGGGAGTGGGACTAATTGGCCAGCACTTTCAAAGAGCCGGCACAAGCATGATGGGCTGAATGGCCTCCTTCTGTGCTGTATCATTCTATGATTCGATGAATAAGGGACACATCTAACGGCAAGGTTGGCACAGCACAGAATGCATTACTCTACGTCACGTCTATACTGTAGCAGACACGGTAGCATTTGATGCCAACACTGGATACAAGAAGCAAGTGAGTTCCATTCACCATCCCTCACCAAAAACACAAACAGATTAAGTTGCTTTGATGTGAGTACTTCGCCTTTCAGCTCCAACTTTATATTTAGGAAAAATACTTAATACTTCAGAGTTATATTTAACATAGTAATTGGCACATCTCATTTTCAAGAAACTGAAAATTGCAAAAGTTCTGTACTTCTGTAATTGATGTGTTTAAGATGATCAAAGGATTTGACAGTGTAGATAGAGAGAAACTATTTCCTCTGGTGGTGGTGGGGGGGGGGGGGGGGGGGGGGGGGAGTCCAGAACAACGGGGCATAAGCTTAAAATTAGAGCTAGGTCGTTCAGGGGTGATGTCAGGAAGCACTTCTTCACACAAAGGGTAATGGAAATCTGGAACTTCCCCCCCCCCCCCACCAAAGAAAAAGCTGTTGAGACTGGGGGGCCATTGAAAACATCAAAACTGAGATTTTTATTAGGTAAGGGTATTAAGGAATATAGAACCAAGGCAGGTAAATGGAGTTAAGATACAGATCAGCCACGATCTAATTAAATGGTGGAACAGGCTCGAGGGGCTGAATGGCCTCCTCCTGTTCCTACGTTAAATATTAATCACATGGATTCCTAATAAAAGTGGCCCACGCTAAGCCAGTCTCCCTTTGCGCAGCCTTACCTCGCTGGAATCAGCCAGGAACTCCTGCATCACATCGCTCTCTCCAAGAACACTGACCGAGCACACTGCAAAACAAAGCACAAAAGAGGGCATTACAACCACAGCTCAGTCAGTCCTGATCTCCGGACGTGCTTCATATCTTGGAAATGCCCCACACGATGCTCCATTCCTTAACTGATTATGGACAGGCACCCTGGCCCCAGGCCTCTGCTCCACAGAGTTCTGCTGGGAGATGTTCCCGTGTCCCAGATTTTTCCTTCTTCTCTGAGCATTCATTTTTGGGTGTGGCACCTCCCCTTTGATACAGGCGAGACTGGATACTCAACCTATCAGGACCTTAAGACTTCTGACCCCGATAATTGGGTGCTTGAGTCGGCATGTTTTGGGGAGAAGGGGCAAAGGAGCTTTTTAGCCCATCTTTTCGGTGTCAAAACCACGAGGAAGAAATCGCTTCAGTCAGGCTCATGTTAACTCAGAACTGAGGCACCTGGCCTGCACTGGGAACCTCTCCGAGGTGGGAGAGATGAGCAAAGAGCTTGAGGGAGGTAAGAACTCACTTTCAGCTACCTACTCCACGGCACTGCACACAGCAGGACTCCATCCTGCCCACCCTCAATGTAAAGAAGAAAATAAAAAACTTGCATTTATATAGCGCCTTTTACAACCTCAGGACATCCCTTTTGAAGTGTAGTCACTGTTGTAATGTAGGAAACGCGGCAGCCAATTTGCACACAGCAAGCTCCCACAAACAGCAATGTGATCATGACCAGAAATCTGTTTTAGTGATGTTGGTTGAAGGATAAATATTGGTCAGGACACAGAGGATTGAGATAATGGCCCAGAAATTAATGACCGAGCCTTCGTGCGGGGGTAAGGCTTCCCCGCGATATCTCACTGCGCGCCTGCCTTTTCATTCCGAGCTCGCACGAACTTGATTTTCTAGACAGCAGCTGTGCAGTGCTTCCGTATCCCACAGGCGCAGTTAATTCGTGCGAGCTGTGGGATCACGTGATTCAGTTAGAGCCAATGGCAGCACACCATCTTTCATTCATAGTTTTCACAGCAAGTGCTGTGAAAGCTATGAATCTATACCCCCTCAAAAGAACAGCTAAACCTCAATTAAATTTTTTTTTTAAACCATCACAATAAAATAAAATAAATTAACCACTTTAAACAAAAAATTAAATTTTTGAAAAAATTTAAAATCTTTTAAAAAGTTATAAAAATAAACTTACCTTTCTTTAAAGTCTCTAAAAAAGATATACCTGTTGAAAAAAATTCAAAATACTTAATTAACTACTTACCTTGTTAAAAGAGGGTCTTACGCCTCCTTTCTTTATGTGCAAAATCTTCCATGCTTACCTGCGCGTTCAAAGCACTAAGTGCACTGCGTGCGCGCAGCCTGTAGCACGCACGCGGTTCACCTAGGAACCGCCCCCTTTTGAAATCACCAAGTGCCGGTTTTCAGCGCATGCGCAGTGCATGCAGAAAACCGGCAATTGGAGACAGAATACGCGAGAGTACACAGTGCGTACTCTCGCGTAGAGACACTAATTTTTGGGCCAAAAGTGTGTTCACACTTCCCCCTCCACTAACAAAGTACAAGAAAATATTCTTAATCCATTCCTCAAAAAAATCTCAATGGGTAACAAGAGACTTTGCTCCCAGCAGAACCAACATCTATTTAATTTCACATTTATTGTAAGATCTAAATTTAGAAATAAATCAAACTGCCCTTCGCACCATGGGGTTGTGCCCCCCCTCACTGGGTTGACAACCGGTTTTTGATTCCTAGTTTGGACTTTGCTTCTGAGGAGTAAAGAAACTGCAAAACTGTCTGAGCTACAGTTTCACGAAGTGTTGGGAATGATATGACCCTCGGATTGTGCATTCCTTCCCTCTGTAGGCCAGACAATTTGGCAGCAGACTAATTATCGTTCTCTCCTGGCTCGTCACGGCATTCGCTCATTTGTACTGCACAGGCTTGGCCTCATTAACTCAATAAGAGACCACCTTTTGAACAGAAATGCCAACTGAACCACCTTTCCCACTCCCAGAGAAAGCTTCACGGCCACACCAATTACAGCAGCTTACCCAGATTTTATTTTGATGAATGGTGCGAGATGCAGGGCACTATCGCAGCGCAGTGCGATATACAATTCATCACAGTGCCCTATCACTGCGGTGATTATCATTAATCTCCGTGTAGGGGACTAAAATACCTCATGAATGCAGCAGCAATGACGCATGGCCAACAATCCCGACTGTATTCTTACACCAGGCATCAACACAATACGTACTTCAGTTGCCCTTAACAGAACTGCATTCGGATAATGTGCTGCACTGATGTAACATCCGGAACTGGATCTAAAAAGGAGCCGCCAAGACTCGGGATGTCCAGCACGGTTTTGCCTCGTTTGCACTAAATTACCTCAAGATTTGAGCAACACTGATGTACAGCATCCAGACGCACCACCGCTCGACACAAGAGTTCAACACACCATTTCTGGATGGGGATTGAGGAACGGTGCGGTTTGTCACACAAGTTAGGCACCAGAGCATTCACTAAACCCTGAAACGGCCGAATCAACAACATCAATCAAGGATGAAAAAAGGCCCTTCAGCCCATCAAAACTCATCCTGCTCGTGCCCTTATTCTCTCAGTATTGCACTTGACCCGCTTCTGAAGATCCTAAAATGTTTGTCTTCACAATCCCACCTGGCAGATCGTTCCAAACACTCCATCCGAGGTAAAGAAATTCTGTTTTAAAGCGAGTTCCCACTAATTTTATATGACATCCCCATATCCTACTTCCTGGCTTAATCTGAAGTAATCGGTGTTTCAGCTCTGCGCTATTTAATATTTTGTACAGCTTGAAGATGATCTTCCTTAACTACCTTCTTTGTAGGCTCCAGTTTAAGCCCTTCTATCCTTAGCGCCTCCTCTTTGCACTCTGATTCAGTTTCCTTGCTCTTCTCTGCACCACAAAGAATGCATGGCAAGCATTAGGAAGGTGCAATGATCAGGAATTAAACACACTGCTCCAACCGTGGAGGCCCACAACAACCAACGGACGCAACCTGCTTTTTTGAATCGCTTGTTCACATTGTCCAGCTGTTGAGCATATGAAAATCGCCCGTCCCTCCCAGGTCCCCTTCTCAAGATCCTAGGTGAGCTCCTACCCCATTCTGACATGACTCTTCCCACGAGTACTCCAAGCTTCCTATTTGTTTAATCGAAGTTCTGATTCAGTACCATGTTCTACCCTGCAACATTTACTTACTTCCGCTGTCATTTTGTCAAAGTCCAGATAAACTACACCATGGGGAGGGCCACAATTTATCGAACATTTTCAAAGAAATCAAGGCGATTTAACCAAATTCATGCTGGTTCCTAATAGATTCACCTTCACCAGCACATATTCTTCACCAAAGGGATTCGGATAAAAAGCTGATTTTCTCTGAGAAATGGAGAAAAAAACACCCAGAACTAAATCAGTAATTCCAATTTGGGATAACCAGTAAAGAAATAAATTTTAAAATTGCATTTATATAGCACTTTACAGCCAATGAAGTACTTTTTGAAGTGTAGTCACTGTCGTAATTTAGGCAACGCGGCGGCAGCCAAATTGCACACAGCAAGCTCCCACAAACAGGTAATCTGGTTTTTTTTTTTTGAGTGATGTTGGATGAGGGATAAATATTGGCCAGTACATCAGTAAGAGCACCACAGAACACATTCAATGATGTCAGTGACCCTATTGAGCGAATGCAGCGTCACACAGCATCAACTTTGTGCTGTGCATTATTTTTATTGCAGTCCAGCAATTGGGCCCCAAAAAGATGAGAGCTTTTCTCATATTTAACCACTGAGGAAGCCAAATCAGCTCGTGCGAGTGAAGAGAAGGGCGAGGTCTTTTCATCAACAACCACAAAAAATATATGATCTTACGGCCAAGTTCCAATGGGTTGAGATTTTCCCCTCGGTATCACAAATAATGGGTCATCTGACACGGGGCGGTCCAACACAGACGGGACCTCAAACCTGCACGATATTTTCTCGACTGTGGGCCACAAGCTGAATGGATAACCCCCTTTGACTTGACTTTTCTCAAATACCATTGGCCGTTAGCCTGGCCAGCGTCAACAGCGTTACTGGAAAGTCTTTACTGGGCTAGAGAAAAGGTAGACACAGATCGTGGCTTCATTTGAATCTGGAGGGTAACAGCAACTTGCATTTATGGAACACCTTCAACATAGTAAAACCCCCCCCAAGGCACTTCACAAGAGCATCAGCAGACAGATCTTGACACCGAGCCACAAAGCGATATTAGGACAGGTGACCAAAAGCTTGGTCAAAGAGGTAGGCTTTACGGAGCGACTTAGAGGCGAGGTAGAGAGGCGCTGAGGGGTTTAGGGAGGGAATTCCAGAGGTTGGGGCCAAGGCAGCTGAAGGTACGGCCACCAAAGGTGGAGCGAAGGAACTCGGGGATGGGCAAGAGGCTAGAATTGGAGGAGCACAGAGATCTCGGAGAGTTGTCGGACTGGAGGAGGTTACAGAGATAGGTTGGGGCAAGGCCGTGGAGGGATTTGAAAACAAGGTTGAGAATTTTAAAATGGAGGCCTTGCTAGATCAGGAGCCTATGTAGGTCAGCGAGCACAGGGGGGGGATGGATGAGCGGGACTTGGAGCGTGTTAGGAAACGGGCAGCCGAGTTTTGGACGAGCTAAAGTTTACAGAGAATGCAAGATGGGAGCCAGCCAGAAGAGCATTGGCTTAATCGAGTCTGGGGGTAACAAATGCATGCTAAGGGTTTCAGCAGCAGATGACAAAACTATTTGCCTGGTAGAGGATCGCCATCTAACTTGATAACCAATGGCTTAAAAAAAAACTGGGCCCTGCTTCTGCTGAAAGTGGCCGACGTCTTTCTCGTATAGCAAATGCAGAATGTCCACTCAGGGCCAAAAGATGACAGGAGGATACAAATACATTCAATATGAACTGCAGACATTTGGACATGTACCAGGAATGGATGGCACGTGGAGAACAAAGTCATATTTTCTTCCGGTGAACCGCGACAAATAAATAAATAAATTCAGGCAGTGGGTCACGGAAAACACAAGAAGTAATCTTAAAATTTGATCTGTCAAATAAAAAGCACTCTTGCCATCATCCTAAGTGTGCAAATGGACAGTTGCAAGAGTGGCCAAGCGCCGTCTGTTTCTATAGAGTTGTTCAAATTGACTGGCGACAGCACTCAACAAAGGAAGAATAAGTGGCTTTGAGAAGTTGCTGAGTCTAACGGAACAAGATCAGCAGCGACACAGTCATTAACCTAGCCTGCTTCAGCAGCATGAGGAAGCTGAATGAGCAGCTGGACCAGCCTGCGTTAATGATCACTGGGGATGGTCACATTGTCTTTCTCCGCCCTGGGCCCCCCAAGGATAAGTAACACCCGCCCCCTACCCTCAGGTCCGCCTCCCACAAGGTCACCAGCACTCGGTTTCGACAAAACGATTCCCTAATTCTTTACAACTATTTAATTTTCACAACGGGGCGGTAAGGGCAAGAGTAACGTTGTGACGTGTGTCAGATGCGCAATGTGCCACATAGCAATGGGGTGCAGATTCTACTCTGTCAGTCGAGGGGCGCGGGAGGGCAAGCTGGGAGCTTGCCAATCTCAGCAGTGTTGAGTGAGTAACGGATGGAAAGGCCAAGCATCTCCCAGCGGAGAGCGGGGAAATCAGTCCTCTACAGCTAGTGTTTCTTTCTCTCTTTCTCCCAAGTCACGTCCCATAGAATCATACTGTACAGAAATACTATGGCTACAAGAGCAGGCCAGAGGCTGGGTATTCTGCAGCGAGTGTCTCACCTCCTGACTCCCCAAAGCCTTTCCACCATCTACAAGGCACAAGTCAGGAGTGTGATGGAATACTCTCCACTTGCCTGGATGAGTGCAGCTCCAACAACACTCAAGAAGCTCGACACCATCCAGGACAAAGCAGCCCGCTTGATTAGCACCCCATCCTAAACATTCACTCCCTCCAGCATCGGTGCACCATGGCTGCAGTGTGCACCATCCACAAGATGCACTGCAGCAACTCGCCAAGGCTTCTTTGACAGCACCTCCCAAACCCACGATCTCTACCACCTAAAAGGACAAGGGCAGCAGGCGCATGGGAACACCACCTCCTAAAAGTTCCCCTCCAAGTCACACGCCATTCTGACTTGGAGATATATCACTGTTCCTTCATAGTTACTGGGTCAAAATCCTGGAACTCCCTCCCTAATAGCACTGTGGGATTACCTTCACCACACGGACTACAGCGGTTCAAGACCACCTTCTCAAGGGCAATTACGGATGGGCAATAAATGCTGGCCTTGCCAGCGACACCCACATCCCAGGAATGAATAAAGGAGGCCATTTGACCCATCGTGCCTGTGCCAGCTCTGAGAGGGCTATCTAATTAGTCCCACTCCCCTGCAATTTTTTTCCCCTTCAAGTATTCATCCAATTCCTGTCTGCTTCCACCACCCTTTCAGGCTGTGCATTCCAGATCACAACTCCTCGCTGTTTAAAAAAACATCTCATCTCCCTCTGGTTCTTTTGCAAATTCTCTTAAATCTGTCTCCTCTGGTTGCTGACCCTCCTGTCAGTGGAAACAGTTTCTCCTTGTTCACTCTTATCAAAACCGTTCAGCATTTTGAACACCTCTATTAAATCTCCCGTTAACCTTCTCTGCTCGAAGGAGAACAATCCCAGCTTCTATCGTCTCGCCACATAACTGAAGTCCCTCATCGCTGGTACCATTCTAGTAAATCTCCTCTGCACCCTCTCCAAGACCTCGACATCCTTCCTAAAGTGTGGTGCCCAGGATTGGACACAATACTCTCGCTGAGGCGGGGATTCTGAGGGAGTCAGATCTCAACATGTGGGCAAGTTGAGCAGTTGTTGTTGGTGCACATCTCAAGGCTACTCAGCATGCCATGTCCTACATAGTTTGGAAAAGCTGGAAAGAAAAGCAAACTAACAGCTATGGACAATTGTCAGAACTTCAAAAAAAAATGCATTTGTCCAAAATGGGAGCACACTTAACGGAATGTCTGAAAGTAGATTTTGATTACTCAATTCACTGGTGGAACAAGAGATGAATAAGTACACTAAGTGAGCAAAGCTGAAATGGTACAAAGAATTCCATGGAAAGCTATTCTAAAACTCCAGGATGGCCAGGAACTATTGCCAACCAATAGGCTGTCCTGGTAGGGTTTGACCGACAGCCGATACCACATTCCTGCAGTGTTTGGATACCCGTGACATCAGGAGTTGTGACGAGAGCTTGTTCCTTGCCAGAGTGGGCTGGCATGCTACAGAACCAGGCCACTGATCGCCGGGGTGAGACTGGAGCCGAAAACCTCCATGCTGAGCATTTAACCTCTGCGTGTGGAGCACTTCTGTATGTTTCCAATACCTCATCGCTCTTTTGCTGACCTTTCAGAGTAAGGAACTGGGAAACCACATCAACATGGCCAAATGGAGCTGTCCAATTATATACACTTTTACTAACATCTACAGATATCCACGAACGATTGCCCAGCTAGAGAGGGGCAACGGGAGAGCACGCATTTGATGAGGACAGGGACAAGCCAGGCTGTGATGCCCCTGCTGTCAAACAGCACATTCTGGTTACATGCACCACCATGGTCTTGCAGGTGAGGGACAGGAGGGTGAACGGTGCCAGTAAAATTGTACTCCAGCAAACAATCGATGTATTTGAGCCGGTTTTTTTTTGGGGGGGGGGGGGAGAAAAAAAGAGAGCAGGAGTGGAGGGAGGGGAAAAAATTAACGAGGAAAATAAATACTTTGTAAAAAGTGCCCCAGTCTCCAGTGCCAACATTCTCATCTTAAACAGCACCAAGAAAATTCCCCATCCCCAAAAAAGCAAATGGTTTGATCCAGAAAACTGAACTGAAAGGGAGCATCAGGACCTTTCAAACCACTTCAGACTTTATATTCTAAGCAGATGTTTTATTTTTGGAGACACTTCAGCTAAAAAATCTCTCTTCTATAAAAAGAAAGAAAAAAAGCTGAAACTACAGTCTGTCCTTGAAGGACATTCACTCGGATTATCGGCACATCTTTCATGATGAATTAGAAAGCCCTCCACACAACATTCTGTAGGCGGAAAACTGCTGACTCGGTCGTGTTCAGCAATGCACCGCAGAAATTAACTTCAATTTGCTTCGCCTTAATCAAAGCGGGCAGAGCAGACCTCTGCGATGTGCTTCCGAATCACTCCCTTCAAACAGATCTCCCGAGGAAGGCTGGAACAAGAACAATTCTCCAGACAATTCATATTAAATTGGAAAGATAAAGCATCAGATCAGCCAGGATGAGATTCGGTCAACCATGAATGAAAATCTCCACTTGCTTTTCTTTTTGCAAAGTTCAAACAGGCATCAATGCAACATTGAGGAAACAGAGGGAAGAAATAAAGAGAGTTGGTGGAAGGGGGGGGGGGGGGGGGGGGGGGGAGGGGGAGGGGAAGAGAAGAAACCAGGAGCCAATGCAGATCAGCGATTACAGGGGCGATAGGAGAGCAGGAAGGTGCGGGATAGGACACGGGCAGCAGAGTTTTGGATGAGCTGAAGTTTATGGAGGGTGAAGGATGGGAGGCCGACCAGGTGAGCACTGGAACAATCAAGTCTGGAGGTGACAAAGGACATCTACGAGGATTCCAGCGACAGATGAGCCGAGGTAGGGGTAGAAGCAGGCGGTTTTGTAATGGAGAATATATGTGGCGAGAAGATTAGCTCGGGATCAAACAGAACGGTAAGGTTGCAAGTAGTCGGCGAACGTGGACAGAGAAAGGGATGGAGTCGACAGGCCGCAGAGTTTGAGGTGGCGGCCTAGGAGGGTGGATTTGGACTTCTCAATGATTCGCTAGGCAAAATGACTTCTCACCCAAGACCAGATGCTGGATCAGCAGCATGACAGCACAGAACCAGTGGAGTCGTCGAGAGAGGTGTTGGGGCGATAGAGCTAGGTGTCATCAACATACATGTGGAAGCCGACCCTGCTGATCACATCACAAAGGGCAGCATGTAGATGAGGAAGAGGGGGACCAGAGATAGATCTTTGGAGGCGAGACGAGAAGCCATTACTAGAGATGCTCTCGCTATGAGGAGATGGGCAAGAGCGGGACAACAAAGGAGGATGACGTGGTCGACCATGTCAAAGGCCGTAGAGGTTGAAGATGATGTGAGGAGCGATAATGCACCGTGCACACACTACAAGTCAGACCATTTCTCCATATCACACTGATCCTGAGGGGCTAGGCTGGGGTAATTGGAGGTGTGACACCACTCACCCGCAAGGGAGGGAGAAAATGGGTACATAAAGCAAAAGTCAGAGGTTCTTGGGGAAGAAGGGCGAGAAAGAGAGAGAGAACTAGAGGGGAGAAAACACACACACACACACACACACACACACACACACACACACACACACACACACACTGCAGTTTGTTCAGAGAAAGTTGAAGACCCTGTTACATGGTGCTCTACACAACTCTTCACCATTGCCAGCTTAATTGAGGAGATGGAGAAGCCCCTCAGGATCAGTGAGATCACGATGCGGTCTCCTCTACAATGGGGAGACCAAAGGCGTTGCGGAACACCTCCATTCAGTCCACAAGTGTGACTCCCGAACTTCCAGTCACCTGTCATTTTAATTCTCTGCCCCACTCTGTCCTCGGCCTCCTGCATAGAGTCAGAGTTATACAGCACAGAAAGAGGCCCTTCGGCCCATCGTCTCTGCGCCGGCCATCAAGCCCTGTCTATTCTAATCCCATTTTCCAGCACTTGGTCCGTAGCCTTGTATGCTATGGCGTTTCAAGTGCTCATCTAAATGCTTCTTGAATGTTGTGAGGGTTCCTGCCTTTACCACCCTTTCAGGCAGTGAGTTCCAGATTCCAACCACCCTCTGGATGAAAAAGTTTTTCCTCAAATCCCCTGCCCCTTACCTTGAAACTATGCCCCCTGGTTATTGACCCCTCTACTAAGGGGAAAAGTTCCTTTCTATCTACCCTATCTATGCCCCTCATAATTTTGTACACCTCAATCAGGTCCCCCCTCAGCCTTCTCTGCTCTAAGGAAAACAACCCCAGCCTGTCCAGTCTCTCTTCATAGCTGAAGCACTGCAGCCCCGGTAACATCCTGGTGAATCTACTCTGCACCTTCTCCAATGTAATCACATCCTTCCTATAGTGTGGCGACCAGAACTGCACACAGTATTCCAGCTGTGGCCTAACTAGCGTTTTGTACAGCTCCATCATAACCTCCCTGCTCTTATATTCTATGTGAGAAGTCGCACAACACCAGGTTATAGTCCAACAGCTTATATTCTATGCCTCGGCTAATGAAGGCAAGTATCCCATATGCCTTTTTAACCACCTTATCTACCTGTCCTGCTGCCTTCAGGGATCTATGTACATGCACACCAAGGTCCCTCTGATCCGCTGTCCTTCCTAGGGTCCTACCATTCAGTGTGTATTCCCTTGCCTTGTTAGTCCTCCCAAAACACATCACCTCACACTTTTCAGGGTTAAATTCCATTTGCCACTGTTCTGCCCATCTGACCAACCCGTCTATATCGTCCTGTAGCCTGAGGCTTCCCTCCTCGCTATTTACCACCCCACCAATTTTCGTGTCATCTGCGAACTTACTGATCATACCTCCTACATTCATATCTAAATCATTAATGTACACTACAAACTGCAAAGGACCCAGCACCGATCCCTGCGGTACATCACTAGACACAGGCTTCCAGTCACAAAAACAACCTTCGACCATCACCCTCTGCCTCCTGCCACTAAGCCAATTTTGGATCCAATGTGCCAAGTTGCCCTGGATCCCATGGGCTCTTATCTTCTTGACCAGTCTCCCATGCGGGACTTTGTCAAAAGCCTTACGTCCATGTAGACCACATCAACTGCACTACCCTCATCCACACACCTAGTCACGTCCTCGAAAAATTCAATCAAATTGGTCAGACAGATATGTGAAGAGAAAAAGATTAGTGAAATCAAGTGTAGGTCCCTTGCAGTCAGAAGCGGGGGAAGTTATAACGGGGAACAAAGAAATGGCAGACCAATTAAATGCATATTTTGGTTCTGTCTTCACAAAGGAGGACACAAATAACCTCCCAGAGATGTTGGAGAACATACGGTCTGATGAAAGGGAGGAACTGAAAGAAATCAGTATTTGCAGGGAAATGGTGTTAGGGAAATTGACGGGATTGAAGGCCGATAAATCCCCAGGGCCTGATAATCCACATCCTAGGGTACTTAAGGAAGTGGCCCTAGAAATAGTAGATGCATTGCTGATCATCTTCCAACATTCGATGGAATCTGGAACTGTACCCATGGATTGGAGGGTAGCTAATGTTACCCCACTATTCAAAAAGGGTGGTAGAGACAAAGCGGGGAATTACAGACCGGTAAGCCTGACATCGGTTGTGGGGAAAATGCTAGAGTCCATTATAAAGGATGTAATAGCTGAGCACTTGAAAAACAGTGACAGGATCGGACAAAGTCAACATGGATTTACAAAAGGTAAATCGTGCTTGACTAATCTACTGGAATTTTTTCAGGATGTAACTGGGAAAATAGATAAGGGAGAACCAGTAGATGTGGTGTATTTGGACTTTCGAAAGGCTTTCGATGAGGTCCCGCATAAGAGATTAGCGTGTAAAGTTAAGGCACATAGGATTGGGGGCAAGGTATTGACTTGGATAGAGAACTGGTTGGCGGACAGAAAGCAGAGAGTAGGAATTAATGGGTCTTTTTCCGAGTGGCAGGCAGTGACTAGTGGGGTACCGCAGGGTTCGGTCCTTGGACCCCAGCTATTCACAATATACATTAATGATCTGGATAAGGGAACTAAATGTAATATCTCCAAGTTTGCAGATGACACAAAGCTGGGTGGGCGTGTGTGCTCCAAGGAGGATACTGACAAACTCCAGGATGATTTGGACAGGTTGGGTGAGTGGGCAGAAGCGTGGCAGATGCAATATAACGTGGATAAATGCGAGGTTATCCACTTTGGTGTCAAAAACAGAAAGGCAGACTATTATCTGAATGGCAATAGATTGGGAGGAGGGGAAGTGCAACGGGACCTGGGTGTCCTTGTGCACCAGTCGCTGAAGGTAAGCATGCAGGTGCAGCAGGCGGTGAAGGCGGCAAATGGTATGTTGGCCTTTATAGCGAAAGGGTTTGAGTATAGGAACAGGGATGTCCTGCTGCAGTTGTACAGGGCCTTGGTGAGACCACACCTTGAGTACTGTGTGCAGTTTTGGTCGCCTTATCTGAGGAAGGATGTTCTTGTCATGGAAGGAGTTCAGCGAAGATTCACAAGGCTGATACCTGGGATGGCAGGAATGACATATGAGGAGAGATTGGGTCGATTGGGCTTATACTCGCTGGAGTATAGAAGAATGAGGGGGGATCTCATCGAAACATAAAATTCTGACAGGTCTGGACAAACTAGATGCAGGAAGAATGTTCCCGATGGTCGAAGAGTCCAGAACCAGGGGTCATAATCTAAGGATAAGGGGTAAGCCATTTAGGACAGAAATGAGGAAGAATTTCTTCACCCAGAGAGTGGTGAACCTGTGGAATTCTCTACCACAGAAGGTAGTTGAGGCCAAGTCATTAAATATATTCAAGAATGAGTTAGATATATTTCTTAAAGCTAAAGGTATCAAGGGATATGGGGAGAAGGCAGGTACAGGGTACTGAGTTTGGATGATCAGCCATGATCTCATCGAATGGCGGAGCAGGCTCGAGGGGCCGAATGGCCTACTCCTGCTCCTATCTTCTATGTATGTTTCTATGTAGACAGTGAGGTTCTGAAAATGTGTGTCAGAGCCCCTGCAATCTCCTCCCTTGCCTCACACAGCAGCCTGGGATACATCTCGTCTGGGCCTGGGGATTTATCCACTTTTAAGCCCGCTAAAACCGCTAGTACCTCCTCCCTCTCAATACTAATTTGTTGAAGTATATCACAATCCCCCTGCCTGATTTGTATGCCTACATTGTCCTTCTCCAGTGAACACAGATGCAAAATATTCATTTAAAACCCCACCTACATCTTCTGGCTCTACACACAGATTGCCACTTTGGTCCCTACTCTTTCCCTGGTTATCCTCTTGCCCTTAATATACTTATAAAACACCTTGGGATTTTCCTTTATTTTGCCCGCCACTGTTATTTCATGCCCCCTCTTCGCTCTCCTAATTTATTTTTTAAGTACCCCCCTGCACTTTCTATACTCTAGGGCTTCCACTGTTTTTAGTCCTTTGTATCTGCCAAAAGCTTCCCTTTTTTCCCCCTAATCCATTCTCGTATATCCCTCGACATCCAGGGTTCCCTGGGCTTGTTGGTCCCACCCTTGACTTTTACGGGAACATGTTGCCGTTGTACTCTCTATTGCCTTTCTGAAAGACTCCCATTGCTCTGATGTGGATTTTCCTACAAGTAACTGATCCCAGTCCACTTTGGCCAGATCCTGCCTTATAATATTAAAATCGGCCTTCCCCCAATTTAGAACCTTTATTTCCGGTCCAGCTTTGTCCTTTTCCATGACTACCTTAAATCTCACCGAATTATGGTCAAGGTCACCAAAATGCTCTCCTACTAACACTTCTACCACTTGCCCGGCTACATTCCCTAGAATTAAGTCCAGTACCGCCCCCTCTCTTCTAGGACTTTCTACATGCTGGCTCAAAAAGCTCTCCTGAATGCACTTTAAGAATTCCGCACCCTCTAAGCCTTTCACACTCTGACTATCCCAGTTAATATTGGGGAAGTTGAAATCCCCGACTATTATTACCCTATTATTTCTACACCTCTGAGATTTGCCTACATATCTGTTCCTCTATCTCCCCCTGTTTGGGGGCCTATAGTACACTCCCAGCAAAGTGCTTGCCCCCTTTTTGTTTTTAAGTTCTACCCATATGGCCTCATTAGAGGAACCTGCTAAGATATCATCCCTCCTTACTGCAGTA
The DNA here is from genome assembly GCA_030390025.1 of Squalus acanthias. NCBI lineage: Eukaryota > Metazoa > Chordata > Chondrichthyes > Squaliformes > Squalidae > Squalus > Squalus acanthias. The sequence goes on from CM059443.1 coordinate 51,628,169, forward strand.
ATTGACTCCTTGATTAATATTGCGACACCCCTCCTCTTTTACACCCACCTCTGTCTCGCCTGAAGATTCCATACCCCGGAATATTGAGCTGCCAGTCCTGCCCCTCCCTCAACCATGTCTGTGATAACGATATCATACTCCCATGTGTTCATCAACACCTTCAATTCATCTGCCTTACTCGCAAGACTCCCTGCATTAAAATAAATGCCATCCAACCTTGCCATACTCCCTTGTGCCGTTACATATTTGCTCTGCCTTCCAGGCTGACTTGTTTTTTCCTCTATATTTGGCTGTGCATCACCCCCTACTATAGCTCCACTCCGTATCCCATCCCCCTGCCAAGTTAGTTTAAACACCCCCCAACAGTACTAGCAAACCTCCCCGCAAGGATGTTATGTTGGTCCCGTTCAGGTTCAGGTGCAACCCGTCCGACTTGTACAGGTCCCACCTTCCCCAGAAACAGACCCAGTGATCCAGGAAACTAAAGCCCTCCCTCCTGCACCAACTCTTTAGCCACGCATTCATCTGCTCTATAATCCTATTCCTATACTCACTAGCACGTGGCACCGGGAGTAATGCAGAGATTACAGCCTTTGAGGTCCTGCTTTTTAATCTGCTACCTAGCTCCCTAAATTCTTGTTGCAGGACCTCATTCCTCTTTCTACCCATGTCGTTGGTACCAATGTGAACCACGACCTCTGACTGTTCGCCCTCCCCCTTCAGAATGCCCTGCAGCCGTTCAGTGACATCCTTGACCCTGACACCAGGGAGGCAACATACCATCCTGCAGTCACATCTGCGGCCACAGGAACGTCTATCTGTTCCCCTTACGATAGAATCCCCTATCACTATTGCTCTCCCAATCTTTTTCCTCCCCTCCTGTGCAGCTGAGCCACTTGTAGTGCCACGGACTTGGCTCTTGGTTTCTCGGGAATGCAGCATCTCCCCCATCAGTATCCAAAACGGAAAATCTGTCGGAGAGGGAGATGGACCATGGGGACTTCTGCACTACCTTCCTAGTTCTTTTACTCTGTCTGGTGGTCACCCATTCCTTGTCTGCCTGTGCACTCTTTACCTGCGGTGTGACCACCCTGTTAAACGTGCTATCCACGAAGATCTCAGCTTCGCAGATGCTCCACAGTGACTCCAGTTGCAGCTCCAGCTCCGAAACGCGGATTTCGAGTAGCTGCAGCTGGAGACACTTCCTGCACACCTATGTTCCAATGAAGCTCAACGGAAGCTGGAGGAACAGCACCTCATCTTTCGATTAGGCACTTTACAGGCTTCCGGGCTCAACATTGAGTTCAACAATTTCACATCATAACCACTGCTCCCATTTTTTCCAGACAGCAGCTGTTGGCAATGATTCTGCTATTCCCATTTACACCTTTTCTAGACGCATCTTTTGTTTCTTTACTTGTCCCATTACCATCTCCTTTCGCCTTGCACTATCATCCCTTTTGTCATTTAATCACTCCTGCCTTTCACCCGATCACAGACTGTCCCTTTTGTTCCTTCCCCCCCCCTCCTCACCTTCCCTGCCTCTGTACTTGCTTAAAACCTGTTACATCTCTAACTTTTTCCAGTTCTGACGAAAGGTCATTGACCTGAAATGTTAACTCTATTTCTCTCTCCACAGATGCTGCCTGGCCTGCTGAGTATCTCCAGCGTTTTCTGGTTTTATTTCTAAACCAGTGGTTTCTGTTCTTCACAGCTCGCCATGGCATTGGCGCGCTGAGGCAAGGGTTTCAGACGTCCATCATGAGAAACATCAGCAATTCACACTGCTGAGAAGCCTTTGATTGGAATAATAATTTCTTACACTGAAGTAACTTGTTACATCAGATAATCCACACTGGAGGGAAAGCATTTGAACATCCTGTGCATAAAAGACAACTTACATCTCTGTTAACTTCTAGGATTACCAAAGGGGAGAGTGCATGTCGGTGAAAAAATATATTCCATTCAAAAACATTGAAGAGCCCAAAGTAGAAGGAAAGACTTGTAGTGCCCTCAGTCACAGCACTGAAACAGGCCATTCAACCCATCAAGTCTGTGACAGTGTTCCCCCCACCCCCACCACTTAGTCTAATCCCATTCATCTGATAACTCCCTATAAGCCTTTAATATTCCTCTTGTTTACACAACTGTAATTAATTTTCAAAAGAATTCATGGACTCTTAAAAACAGTTTGTGCAGGGGGGGGGGAACTCCACATTCTAACGACCCACTGCATTTTTTCCTAACCTCCCCTTCAATTCTGTGAGCATCTTAATTTGTGCTCCCTAGTTACCATCTCGCTAACTAGTGGAAACATTACTATTTAACCTATAACAATCTTTCCGAAGTTTGAAGACCTTGATCAGGTCACCCCTTCAACCTCCTCCGCTCGAGTGAAAAAAGCCCTAGCTTCTAGTTCTCTTCATAGCTGCAACCCCCTCCGTTATGTTTTTTGGGGGCTTAACGCCAGCTATTCTTTGGGTTCAGCATCTCAGACCACTTTCTAAGGTGACACTCTGCTCCCCATGCTTCGTAGTGTTCCCAGAGATCAAACAGAGGACACTCTCCACTCCATTTCTGTATGATCTTCATTGACTTCAGAAAACAGCAGAGTAACCACTACACTAGACTCTGGTTTAGACTTTAACTGACCAACTTATTAAACAGTAAAAGAAAAAAACGAACAGCAGCAGTGCCAAGAATGTCGACAGAGAAAGCCTGAAGGTGAAAGCAAAGGTTAAAATATGGCAGCTGTGGTTTAGACTTGTGAAAGACACAAAGAAGCCATCTTTGAAGAAATGTAAAAAACGGGATTTTCATTTCCCCCACTGAAGACCACGGAGGGGGCTAAGCTGCAATGTTGAGTGATTGCGCTCTAAAATGCGCGGAGGTTTTAAGCACCGAGGGCGATCTTGAGGAAGTTGATGAGCAAAGAGTGGAATCGTCAGCAAAAAGTGTGACGAGGCTGGATGATGGTGGACAAGACCACTCTTATGAAAGAGCAGCAGCAGAAAGAACCCTAGGGAGCCGCCCCCCCCCCACACCCCCCACTTAATGGGAAAAGTCAGAGGACCTACAACCGGGATGGAGAAGATTTGAGAGAACACGACATAACCATGAATATAGCTTTGGTGGGAAGCCAAATCAGAGGCTCTGGAAGCATCGAATTCAATGAATGATGATCCAAAGTTCTTCAGAGCAGCATTCCAGAGGTGTGCAGCACCAATGGAGTTGAGGTACAGATAAGCCATGATCTAATTGAATGACAGCGCAGGTTTGAGGGGCTGAACGGCTTCCTCCTGTTCCTAATGGAATATCAGTCCTTCAATTCCTTGGTTGGGGGGGGGGGGGGGGGGGAAGGGGGGGGTAGCAGAGCGAAAAAACTGTCAAGAGAAGACATTTTTATTGGTCTAAAGCAGGGTGCAAGGGAATATCCTGATTCTCCAGCTTTTCCAATTCATTTAATTGGATATAAACAAGGACCTTGACCATGATTATTTAATAAAAGCAAAAAAAAAGTGGTTGCAAAGTCCAGACACACTGGTATGTGCACACCATCTCCATGATACAGGGTCACGTGGTCATCAGCCTCTCTACTTACAACAATCTGCATTTATATATCATCTTTAATGTGCTTCACAGGAGCGTTATGAAACAAAATTTGACACCAAGCCAAACAAGGAGATATTAGAACAGGTGACCAAAAGTTTGGTCAAAGAGGTAGGTTTTAAGGAGCGTCTTGAAGGAGGAAAGAGAGGTAGCGAGGTTTAGTGAGGGAATTCCAGAGCTTAAGATCCAGGCAGCTGAAGGCACGGCTGCCAGTGGTGGAGGGATGAAAATCGGGGATGCTCAAGGGTCCAGAATTGGAGGAGTGCAGAGATCTCAGAAGGTTCTAGGGCTGGAGGAGGCTACAGAGATCCGGAGAGGCGAGGCCATTGAGGGATTTGAAAACAAGAATGAGAATTTTAAAATCAAGGTGTTACCGCTATACTAAAGTTCACTGGGGGTAGGAACGAGATAATAAAAGACTATCATTGGGAAAATGAGGTAGAATCCCTTCACCGGGCAGTAATGTACAGCCACAAGAAGAAGCTGCACCTCTCTTGAACCCTCGGTCAACTTTTCCGTAGTAAAATTTTAGTCTTTTATTCAAATCAAGTGCCTTATGCTCAGCTTAGAATGCAACTGGTTAGACAGCAGCTACAGTTACCAGTTTGGAAGTAAAATGCCAGAGTTATCAAATAAACAACAACATTCATTAAATAAAAGCTACATAGCCTGAGAGCAGGAAGGCACTTGCATCCACTGAGGTTTACTGAACTGACAGGCTTGTCTGCATTCATTTCATATTCCAGCACTAAGGCAACATCTACACAGCATGGTGCTCAAGACGAGTGATGGGCCTTCAGCTTCAGGAATAACTCATTAAGTACCCCAGTGAGGGAGACTATGTAAAGACTGAGCGACAGGCACAGGCCCCTCCACCTTTTACAGTGTTAGAGTACATCTAACATCAGTGTGGAACATCCAAAATTTAAAGCTACTCATCTGCAGGGCGTCAATCAGCAGTGTGGTGATTATTAAGTGGGTGCTTTTTTTCAAATTATGGCTTAGAAATACACGTGTTAGAAAATCCAAACATTTAAAAACACTGAGTTGGAGATTGGAGCAGTCAAATTAATTTTTTTTATTTTTTTTTAATTAACCCAACAAGGGTTTTTCAGACCCTCTTTTTTTTTCTCCCACCGCCCCGACACATGCTGGGGAAACTGTTCCACAACAGCAGTGGCTTCGGCACCTTGCCAAGGCACCTATTCATTCCTCACGACAGCGCTCGGGGAGCATCTGCAGGTCCCGACCTTATCCTCACTCGACATCCATGCATCCGGCAGAGACACTGAAGTGTGTATATTATTCTCATTGAGGGAAAGTTCTGCATAAATATTTTGATCTCCATTAAATGTCAAGCAAAACTCCAAATGATTGCTCCAGCCGGATATGCACACTTGCGCATGTATGTATACACATATAAATACATACGCACAAACAACATCAGGCTTTCCCTCAATGAGAATAAATGGGTAGGATCAAGACCACCCAAGTGCATATTGTACATGATCTGTGGAAGCAGTGAGGTTAATGGATGGAATGATCTTTTTAAATCTCTAGTATATGTTCTTAGCCACACATTAAGTGTAATGTAAGCAATAATCAATCTGCACTGAAGATTCAATGTGAACATGGACTTGGTTGAAATAATGGACAATTTCAGAGTCAGAGGGTAAAGGGATACAGGCTTGGTGTCAAAGCAGTACAGAGAGAGTCCCATGCAGGGATCTCATGTCCTTATATTGGGTGAATTTGCTTTCTTAAATACACACAGATTCTAATTTCAAATACTATTAATTAATCTGATCTGCCGCACCAGTTAGTCTGTGCGATTAGGGGCCATGCTCCAGGAAGCAGTAATGATGTACAATAACCGCACTGTCAGATGCACTCATGCACGCACTTGCCAGTCACATTGCATTTCCCAATCAGGGCCAGTACAGAATGGGTGATTTCATTCAGTTCACTTCTGCTCGGAGACCAACGTACAAACTGTGCAATTTCCAAGTCTCTCTACCCCCTGGAGAGAGGCAATGTCAACAATATAAAATCTGCCTTGATTTGAATCCACCTTCGCTCAACATGTACAAAAGCTGCCTTCACCATAGGATTGGCCTTAAGGCAAGACACCACCCCCCCTCTCAAAATAACCTACCGCCGTGCCCAAACTCTGTCTCGGCACCGCCTGACAAGAACAACCATTTCCAGATTCAAAGAATGGAAGCTTTAATTGGAGTGAATATCGACACCGTTGCGTCAGCCAAGGAGGTGGGCGGCAGAGCGGGACTTGTGGTTTTAATTCATGGACTACAGCAGTCCACCGAGTACAGCAAGATTATTTCTCCAGCAAAATGCGTTGAGTAAAGGATAGTTACAGAATGTAAATTACGTGTGTAAAATCAACCCCAGTCACTTACAGCAGTGCGGTCTCCAGGCGCGATTGACAGGGGAATTACCCAATCAGCGCCATTCTGGCCGGGACTACACACAGCAGCAAAATTTAAAATGTACAGTCATCGACCTGAAACATTAACTGTGTCTCTCTCCACAGATGCTGCCTAACCTGCTGAGTGTTTCCAACATCTTCTGTTTTTATTTCAGATTTCCAGCGTCCGCAGTATTTTGCTTTGGTAAAAGCGAAGCTCGATGACCAGCTATCGAGTAGACACAATCGTGCCTTGTGGTAGCATCTCAAATGAAGTAAACCCCAAGATTGGTACTTGCCCCCACCTCCTTGTGTAGCGAGCAAGCCTTTGGCTCAGTGATAGCATTCCCGCCTCCGAGTCAGACGGTGCAGGTTCAAATCGCACTCCAGACCAGAGCTCCGGCTCATGATAGGGTCTGACCAATAGCTGGCTGTGTTACTTCCACTATAATTAAGCACACTTTCACATAAATCAACCCCTACAGGGCACGCAATATGCTCTTTACAGGACTACATCATTACACTTGCGAACAACATGATGTGTGTAAGTGAGTGTATGCAAGAGACAGACAGTTTCATAATTTTTTACAATAATCCAGAAGGTTAGTTAAAAGAAAGACTTGCATTTATATAGCGCCTTTCACCTCAGGATGTCCCAAAGCGCTTTACAGCCAATTACTTTTGAAGTGTAGTCCCTGCTGTATTGCAAGTTTGACAGACCCTGTCTGAATACATGCCAACTATTCTTTAACAAGTTACACTCAACCCAGTCTTCGCCCAACAGATCCTTCAATAAGCACTTTGAAGATTGTTCCTGGAACTAATGTTAAAATTTATTGGTCAACAGTTTCCAGGCATTTCGGAACCAATTTTAAATAACCGAGTTACATTGATCACTCTCTAATCCTGTGGAATCTGTTCTAAGATTGCTCACTAAAAATATTTCTTGTACTTCTTCTGGCACCTGTAGAATGCAATCTCTGCCAAAGAATATTGCTATTAAAGTGTGGGTCTTTCTTTAAGCAATCTGTCACTTCAAGTGATTTGATTGGTCTGTGGTCTCAATTACTTTTCTAGCTATTTGATTTGTCTATGAGAATCATGTGACCTATTGGGCTGAGGACCACAGGATGACGAGGACTCAACATATTTCTTTTGTTCCAGTAATGGTGGCTGACCTGACGAGTCACCTTTGACCTCCACTCCTTCCTCAACCTCACTGGCCCAATGTAGTATGACTCTCTTTTCTCTCCCCACGACTCAGCACCAGGTTGCAGACCGCACTCTTACCCTGATCTCCCAGCTCAGCTCCCATTGTCTATCGTGAGCTGCAGAGGACAGCAGCTCAATTTTCCTATGCTCACTACTTCTGGTCATTCTGCTCGGTCCCTGCCAAAAGAATTCAAAAAACAAACCGCCGCTTTTCGCCCCGGGCAGCAGCAACAACATTGCAGTGGTGTCGTTTTTCAAGCCTCCTCTGCCAATAATTAGCCAGACTAATGCCCTGGATATTCGTACAAAATTTTACAAGTGTGAAACAGGACAGGCTCCTGAGGCAACATTCTATGCCACACAAGTGCTTGGCGTGTTGCTAAAGGGCAGCTTCAACTCCACTCCACACTCAAACCAAACGGTGGCTCGTTCTGACATCCCGTCACCTCTGGCCTCTGGTCGGATGTGATGAGTCACAGAGAGATTGCTCAGTGACTCCCTTATCCACCCTTACACAGGTCTTGGAGCTGGATTACACAGCTCCGAATTTAGCTACGTACTCCCATAGTTTCCAACTTCGTGAGGACTGGATGAAGCACGAGATCAGAGAGCAATTTCAGTGGCCCTCGCTCCCCCGTGCTTTATGAACCTCTCCATTCTCATACAACCTGTCCCACATGTTCCCCATGAGATTGCAATCTTGCCTGCTCCTCCCCAATGACTCCAGCACATCAGATGTTCGTGGCTCGACAACCAAAAAAAATATATAAATTGCCTTTTTAGAATCGCTATCAATGGGATTGCTCGGTAGTTTCAAGTTCCCCCTGCCAGAAATATGCCTGAACAGAATGCTTTAAGAATATTTTGCTTTGATCTTCTGTGCAGTTCTCCATTAGGAACATAGGAACAGGAGTAGGCCATTCAGCCCCTCGAGCCTGTTCCGCCATTCAATTAGATCATAGCTGATCTGTATCTTAACTCCATCTACCTTGGTTCTGTAACCCTTAATACAACCCATCTACAAGGCACAAGTCAGGAGTGTGATGGAATACTCTCCCCTTGCCTGGATGAGTGCAGCTCCAACACTCGAGTAGCTCGACACCATCCAGGACAAAGCAGCCCGCTTAATTGGCACCCCATCCACCACCTTATACATTCACTCCCTCCACCACTGGCGTACCGTGGCTGCAGTGTGTACCATCTACAAGAGGCACCGCAGCAACTCGCCAAGGCTTCTTCGGCAGCACCTCCCAAACCCGCGACCTCTTCCACCTAGAAGGACAAGGGCAGCAGGCGCATGGGAACACCACCACCTCCAAGTTCCCCTCCAAGTCACACACCATCCTGACTTGGAAGTATATCGCCGTTCCTTCATCGTCGCTGGGTCAAAATCCTGGAACTCCCTCCCTAACAGCACTGTGGGAGTACCTTCACCACACGGACTGCAGCGGTTCAAGAAGGCGGCTCACCACCACCTTCTCAAGGGCAATTAGGGATGGGCAATAAATGCTGGCCTTGCCAGCGACGCCCACATCCCAGGAACGAATAAAAATAAAAAATACCCTAGCCTAACAAAAATTTATGAACCCAGTTTTGAAATTTTCAATTGACCCCCCCCCCCCACCCCACCAGCTTTGTAGGGAAAGAGTTTTCCAGATTTCCACTACCGTTTGTGTGAATAAGTGCTTCCTGACATCACCCCTGAATTTTAAGGTGATGCCCTCATGTTCTGGACTCCCGCAGCAGAGGAAACAGTTTCTTTTTATCTACCCTATCAAATCCTTACATCATCTTAAACACCTCATGGTGTACATCGCTGTATGACACTTTGCGCTGCCATAATAGACAGGATGGCATTCTTCAAATTCACTCGTGTCCCTTTCAAGTACCTAACTTTCTCCGTGTAAGTCAAAATACTGGGTCATGTTTTCCTTTGAGGTAGCAGATAAAGGTGCAACATTGGCTTTTGCGCACTGTGCAAAAGAATGGCAAGGCTCCGGCCTCATACTCTCCATGCAGCCAGTTTCCTGTACAGAGAGGAGGAAGAGAAACATAATTGGGTAGTCAGAGAGCAACTCTAGGAGGGGTCTGGAGAGAATACCTACGATACTTGGCTTGGAACAACCCGAAAACAAGAGGAGAAACTAAAATGGAAAAGAAAGACTGCATTATAACGAGCTTATCGCAAACCCTCTCATCGCACTGAAGGCTTGTTATAAATCAGCAGAGGAGCTCAAACCTCATTAAGAGGAAACCCTGATAAAGAACTGCTTTGTCAATCCTAAATTGGTAAGAAATGATTACTACATTCAAGCACACTGCGCCATGCACTCTGTATTAAAGCATGATGCGCTGTAGCCAGAGAACTTCAATAAAAAAATACTCAAGTATAAATAGAGCACTTTGTAAAAATTATTCTTGTGTATGGCATTCTTGAGGAATCTGAATAATGATTACATACAGTCATTAGCGAAGAATACGGTTACTTCAATGCAAACCACATCACAATTCGCCTTTGCATTATCTTCCAGCCAGTACCCCGATAACATCAACACTACTACCCACATGTATCCCGATTACATCTACACAATTATACACATTCACAGCAAGGAAACGGATGTCTTTCAAAACCAACACTGATGACGGGTCTTTGGCACAGCACCATGGTTGGTATAAAGAGACCTTTCAATGGTCAGTTCCCCCGGCATCACCAAGGCCAGCCTGTTAGCCGCTGGACACAAACTGTCCAAAACCAAAATCTCCTTACAAATATATCATATTGCTGTCGCAGTAACATCCTGTGGCACTATTCATGAGGAAAGCTCATCAACTAACACACAATGGATCGTACAGCTGATGTCCCATTGCTCAAGGACAAAACAAATCTCTCGCCCAGTAACCCTCTTTCTGCTTATTTGCCATTCACTATTTTTTTTTCTATCCCTCTTTTAATCTTCTATTCTCTTTCGCAGGCTGCGGCGCACTGTTCGATACATCACTGTCCGATTGTACTGGTTTCATGCTCCCCTCAGTTCCCCCCCCCCACCCACCCACAACCGACCATGTTACACAGCCCCTCTCTGAGGGAGCGCTGCACTGTTGGAGGTGCCGTCTTTCGGATGAGACATTAAACCGAGGCTCCGTCTGTCCTCTCAGGCGGACCTAAAAGATCCTATGGGCACCATATTGGTTCGACAACTCAACCTCATGCATGTTCTTTAACTCCTGGCAGGAGGTCAAAGAAGCCAGTGACCAATTTCAGGAGAAACTCAAAAGTTCCTTCCCGACACCCCGAGACAATTAAGTAAACTCCAGGAGCCCACGTTACCTATGATGCATCGCTAGACAGGCTTGTGGTGCATTCTTACTCCTCTAGTTTATCAGTGCAAAGTGAAACCACTTCACTCCAACGCTACAGTTGTAGCGTAAATGGAACTTTAAACGAAACCACTCCTGCTCCTCCCCCCCCCCCCCCCCCCCCCCCCCCCCCCCCCCCCCCCCCCACCCCCCACCAAACATGTCCCAATTTTCTTAGGAACACAGGACTGGAAACAAACACCTCTGTCCATCGAGCCTGTCCCAAAAGTCGTGAACCTCTTATCCTGCTTCACCTCCTATGCCCCTCAAAAGCTCCGTCAAAAATGCATTGGTCAGTCTTAAAATGTATCCGCCCCTCTGCTTCCACGGCCTCCCCGTGTTCCGTATGTTTACCGCGCTCAGCTGTATGTTCACCTTTTCCCCTCTAAATCTGAGTCCGTTTACTCTTGTCCTGAGGCTTGCGTTAATCTTTAACATCTGGGATCCAGTTTCTTAATTCCAGTGATGATTTAAATCACTTCAGTAAAGTCACCCCTAAGCTGCCATTTCTTCAATGTAAACCGTAGTCTTTCCTCAAGGTTCAGATGCCCCAATACCACCCCCCCCCCCCCGCCCCCCGAGGCCAGGATGTCACCATCACCTTCATACAGTCCCAGATCTGTACACAATACTCAAGGTCGGGCCAAGACCAATGCTTCCTGGGACGTGTGCTCTATTCCTCAAGCTATACATCCCAAGTTCCCATTTGCCTTTTTCACCCCCACTGCATAATGTGCTACATACCTTTCCACTATAACCTGCAGATCACACTCCTGTCCCATCTCCTGTCGAAGGTTCCCATTTATTTTGTATTCCTACCATTTGTTTCCCCTTTCCCTAGTTTCACCTCTCCCACTTTATGGCCCAAACCCTGCCAACCTCACCAGATTTCTTCGGTAACTGGTCCGCCTGTTCCTCACATTCCCCTCCCAATAAGGTTATCAGCAACCTTGGACAGCTTTGCCCCTGGCTCCGAATAATTAAAAAGTACATCAAAAACAACAGGCCTCAGAACCAACCCCTGTGGTACTCCACGAGCCTCCCCTCTTCATGTAGATGGTGCTCCTACAGCAGTCCTTTGCATCCTCCGACTCATTCAGTTAGGCCTCCATTTCAAAAGCTTCCCTTCTAATCCCATGCCTTTCTATGTTGTCATTTCCCATGTGGTAACGTTACGTGCTGAACTCGAAGATTATTAAATCTACTGAACTCCTCTCATCCTCTAATTCAATTATATCCTCAAAGAACTAGCTTTGCCCAGCATGATCTGGATTCTGCAAACGCTTGCGGACAACGCTTCAAATCAATCGATAGCTCTCCTGCTGCTTCACTATTATCTCGGTTAAGATGATATCTAATTTGCCCAACGACTGATGGCAATCTCGCAGCTCTGTAGTTCGCTGGGTTATCCTTTTCATAAATTAGCACATTTGTCTCAATCTCCGGTCCCTCCTGTATCTAGCGACTGCCATAGATTATGCGTCAAGATGCGACTGATCTCAGTTGCCACCTCCTTTGATACTCGTGTCGGGACCGGGTGTCTTGCCCATTTTTAGTGAACCATGCAGAGATAGTTCTTACAGGAAAACAAAAAGTCTTTCAAAGGGTATAATTACTCCCAAAAATACACACCTCGTGCTACATACACAGATATGCACACAAGCTTATCAGCTTTCTTCAAATCTATTTCAGACATTCAATCAATGCTGAAAGTATTACAACTCAAACTATCTACGGCATTTACTGGTGGGTGCAATTTAGAATTGTCAAGTTACATTATCAAATGAAGGCTGCGTCAAGGCAGGTGCCCAATGGTATGGACAAAGTAATAACCCTTTGTTGGGTTATTAAAAGTACTGGGTAGGCTCCGGTAATTAAGTATTTAAGTATCAGCTAAAAGTGCAATCACTGGTGTCAATGAGAAAGCCAAGTAGAGAGACCGTAACGTGCAATACCCACCATGAGCACACAATCACTAAAATCATCAGCTTTTCACATTACCAAGCCAAGCAGTCACATCATCCACATTGCATAGACATTCTTACCAGAGCAAGACTTGAATTACTAATTGGAGTGAACTGGGCTGCACGTCACTTACCCCAATGTAACACGTGAAAAGAAAAACTTGCATTTGAACAGAAGAACATAAGACGTAGGAGCAGGAGTAGGTCATTTGGCCCCTCGAGCCTGCCCATGCAATAAGATCATGGCTGATCTGATCTTGGCCTCAACTCCACTTCCCTGCCCGCTCCCCAGAACCCTGGACTCCCTTACCGTTCAAAAATCTGTCTATCTCCGCCTTAAATATAGTCAATGACCCAGCCTCCACAGCTCTCTGGGAAAGAGAATTCCAAAGATTCACGACCCTCAGAGAAGAAATTCCTCCTCATTTCCGATTTAAAAGGGTGCCCCCTTATTCTGAAATAATGCCCCCTAGTTCTAGATTCCCCCACGAGAGGAAACATCCTCTCTGCATCTACCCTGTCAAGCCCCTTCAGAATCTTTTGTTTCAATAAAGATCCCCTCTCATTCTTCTATACTCCAATGAGTATAGGCCCAACCTGCTAACTAACAATTTCTATAGCGCCTTTCACAACCTCAGGACGTCCCAAAGCGCTTTACAGCCAATGAAGTACTCTTTGAAGTGTAGTCACTGTTGTAATGTAGGAAACGCAGCAGCCAATTTGCACACAGCAAAAGCTCCCACAAACAGCAATGTGATAATGACCAGATAATCGGTTTTTAGCGCTGTTGGTTAAGGGATAGATATTGGCCAGGTCACTGGGCAGCACTCCCTCAGTGCTGCATTGGGAGTGCCAGCCTAGATCTTCTGCTGAAGTCTCTGGAGTGGGGCTTGAACCCACAACCTTCTGACTCAGAGTGCTACCCACCTGAGCCACAGCTGACAACACTCGAACTGCCCAGTGAGGAAATGGCTCCGTATGTCACTAACGGTAACGGTGCTGGCCTGTCCCAGCAGTAGGCAATTGGCAGCAGGAAGCACCAAGGGGAGTCTAGAAACGCACGACTCACGTAAAGGAGTGAAGATTTTCACCACACATGTACTCAAAGCAGAACGCCATTCCCTCCTCATCTGTGTCCCACTGGTGCATCTCCTCCCACTCAAACATGATCACCTGGTTTACACAGCTATGACCAGTCTGCCACTTCGGCCATGCATCCACTCACCTTGCCCAACGACTCCTCCCGTTGTGTGCTCCTTCCCGACACTGAAGCACCGTGGCACATTTTACTACGTTAAAGGCGCTGTATAATAGCCAGGAGTTGTTGTAATTGGCATCGAGTCCCAAGCTCACCTTTCTCCAGATACTCTTCCAGGCCTCGCCGCCTGGCATCCAGCTGCTGCTCAGAGAGCGAAAATGGCCACTTCCTCGGGAGTTTCGGGAAATGGAAGTCGGAAAATTCCCTCTTCAGATTCTGGTGCAGGATAGTGAACTCGCGGAAGCGTCGAGAGCAGAGCTGACGTCCAGCCATGTAAATGTTGAACACCTAAAACAAAAAGTAGCAGAAGCAGGTCAGAGACCGTTCTAACAGTTCAAAAAGGGAATAAGGAAACAGCTTTTAAGTATCAGCCAGAGCTGGCTCAGGGAGTAGAATCTCGTCTCAGTCAGAAAGTCGTGGGTTCAAATCCCACTCCAGTTACTTGAGCACATAATCCAGGCTGACGCTCCAGTGCAGTACTGGGGAGTGCAGCACTGTCGGAGGCGCCGTCACCCAGAAGTGTTGCTGACTGATCGTATACCCTGGGTTTTATTGCTGTGTTCTTTGAATAGTGCCATGGGATCTTTTATGACACCAGGTTATAGTCCAACAGTTTTATTTGAAATCACAAGCTTTCGGAGCTATCGATTGCTCCTTCCTTCACCTGAGGAAGGAGCAATCGATAGCTCCGAAAGCTTGTGATTTCAAATAAAACTGTTGGACTATAACCTGGTGTTGTGCGACCTCTCAATTTTGTCCACCCCAGTCCAACACCGGCATCTCCGCATCATGATCTTTTATGACGGCAGACAAGGCCTCGGTTTAACGTCTCATCTGAAAAGACTCCTGTTATTTATCCCTCAAGCATCATTTTTTGTTAAAATGGATAATCTCGCCACATATCTCATTGCGGTTTGTGGGACCTTGCAGTGCACAAAATGGCTGCCACGTTTTCCTACATTACAACAGTGACTACACTTCAAAAGTACTTCATTTCGTTGGGAAGCACGTTGGGACATCCTGAGATTGTAAAAATTACTATCTCAATACAAGTCCTTTCTTTTTTTAATCTTAAGGAAACTCATTTAATTCAGCAAGTTATCCCAAACTCTACATTCTTCTAGAGTCAGTGAGACTATTACTTCTATCCCAAAATCCGTCCCTATTTTTTTTTATTTTTAAAAAGCCTCCTGAAAACCCTTGGCCTTTCCCCCAACCTTTGTTGCCTTTCTCCATTCTGCTTCTGATTTTTCTTCCACTCTGTAGCATGACTCTGCATGCAAGCACGATAGAAATACAGGTGAATCGAGCAGCAAGTGTTGAACCACCACCAACCAGCTCGGGTGCTGATGAATAACGAAGGCCCACGAAAGCTCACTCAGGCGGGCCATTGATAGCCCGCGGCTTCACGAATGTTCTAACAACCAATATCGTGACTTCAACTTCTGTCACGGCAAGTTGTGAAACTGCATGAAATAAATGTGGTAAAGCATGACCAGAATAAAATGGGGAGGTCGCACAACACCAGGTTATAGTCCAACAGTTTTATTTGAAATCACAAGCTTTCGGAGCTATCGATTTGCTCCTTCCTCAGGTGAAGTAAATTAGACACAGAATCTCCAAAGCATATTTCGATGGAAAACAAAGCATGTGTACTTTACAATTGCAGACCAATAAATTAAGTCATCCTGACTATCTGCCGAGGTGTGATAAAGTTAATTAAGTCAGCCAGGAAGGTACCACATCAAAGACATAGCAAGATACAACTGAGACAATGAGGTGTAGTCGCAGGGGTTCTAACGTGTCAAAAGCTGCCGTCTGTATGTAAAACGAAAAGCTTTAACATTTTTTTACTTTTTTACTGGGAAAATTTTTACTTTTTTACTGGGAATCACATCTGTGAACAAGCTAACGACGACTCGAGTCCGGAAATGACCATGAAAGCTGCTGGTTGTCGTAAAATAGTGGGAGCTTGCGGTGCACAAATTCGCTGCCGTGTTTCCTACTACCTTACAACAGTGACTACACTTCAAAAAGTACTTCATTGGCTGTTCAGCACTTAGGGACATCCTGAGGTTGTGAAAGTCACTATATAAATCTAAGTCTTACTTTCTTTTCACTGGTTCACTGATATCCTATCCGGTCAGGCCTACACTTGATTCCAACCCACGCCTCATGGGTTGACTCTTGGGAGCCCTCGGGACAACTAGGGCAGTAAATGCAGCCTTGCCAGCATTGCCCATACCCCAAGAGCAAACAGAAAGGTTGTGCCAAGAATTGGGTTATTTCAGGATTTTTGTTGCTAAATCGTTTGTACAAAAATCCCATCAAGTGGCATTTGCCAGCAGTGCCCAGCTCGCTTGCTGTGTTGAATATACACGGAACGAGGCCAAATTTGTAAACCCAGTCCTGGGCTTTCCAACAAGGAATGACCAACCGGTGAAAGAACCAACTACTCACCACGAACTTCTCCCCATTCCGCTCAACGTGCTTGTAGCCGGGGATAGAGATCGGCACTGCCCGCTTCTCACTGTAGTCGTAGTAGATGTTCCCGGAGGAGTCGTCGCCGGGATCGAGGCGATCGGCTTCTTGCTGTGGAACCGACAACACCGTCAGAATCAGCTCCCGATCTCCTGCCCGGATCAGATCCACAACCTGTTTATGCGTCGCTCCCTCGACATTAACACCATTCCTGGAGAGATAATGAACAGCGCTATTAGAAATAAAAAAAATAAAACACTAAGGAACTGCAACACATTGTGGGTATGCAAGCAAAGCTCTGAAGGTTGTGGGCTCAAAGCTCCAGTCCAGGATTTCAGCAGATAAAATACTGCAGTACAGAGGGAGTGTTGCATTGTCAGAGGTGCTATCTTTTGAATGAGGTGTTAAATCGAGGCCTGCTTTGGTGAATGCAAGAGATCCCATTGCAATATTCAAAGAAGAGCCGAGGAGCTTACCTGGTGTCTTGGCCAACACTCCTCCCTCAATCAACAGAACAAAAACAGATTATCTGGTCATTATCACATTGCTGTTTGTGGGAGCTTGCTGTGCGCAATTGGCTGCCACGTTTCCTACATTACAACAGCGACTACACTTCAAAAGCACTCGGTTGGCAGCAAAGCGCTTTGGGATGTCCTGAGGTCACGGATGGCGCTATATAAATGCAAGTCTTTCTTTTTCAAACACCACCAAAAACAGAACAATTTGGTGTTCAAGGGATTTTACTGTGTGCAAACTAGCTGTTGCACTTAACTATAAAAAAAGTGACGATACCCCTAAAGCAATTAACTGGCTATGAAGTGCTCTGAGACAGGGAGTAATGTGCTACATAAATACAAGTTCTTTCTTTTCTTTCTCTAGGACTTGAAATTAATACAAGTTTGATATCAGCTGTCTGCCAATGTGCATCAGCCTATTGTTTTGAACACAGTTGGCTACAAGTTTTTAATGATATAAAGATGCTTGTTGGTCCCATTTACTCAATGACGCCTTCTTTCAATTAATCCTGCGTGTCTAAATGGCCACCTCTTGGCGGTCAGGTACCACAGGCAGGTTTACTCAGCAACTAACAGCAAAACAAAGAGCAGCTCCAGTCTGCACAAGCGAACACAGCAATAAAACCCAGGGTACACGATCAGTCAGCAACACTTCTGGGTGTTGGGTGATGCATTGCAGATACTCGTGGAAAACGACAAGACATTATCTGACTGTTCAATGGGCGGTCATCTCGCCGTCTACAGGCTCTACTGATATATCTAACCTCTAAAGAAAGACAGACTTGCATTTATATAGCGCCTTTCACGACCCAAAGCGCTTTCCAGCCAATGACGTACTTTGGAAGTGTATTTGCTGTTGTAATGTAGGAAATGCGGCAGCCAATTTGCGCACAGCAAGCCCTCACAAACAGCAATGTGATAATGACCAGATAAACTATTTCAGATGTTGATTTAGGGATAAATATTGGCCAGGACACCGGGGGTAACTCTGCTGCTCTTCTTTGAAATAGTGCCATGGGATCTTTTACGTCCACCTGAGACGGGCCTTGGTTTAATGTCTCATCCAAAAAACAGCACCTCCAACAGTGCAGCACTCCCTCAGTACCGTACTGGGGTGTCAGCCTAGCTTTATGTGCTCAAGTCTCTGGAGTGGGACTTGAACCCGCAACCTTCTGACTCAGAGGCGAGCGTGCTACCCACTGAGCCACAGCTGACACTGGGAAATAGCCAGTCGAGGGGCTGTGCTAAGCACTCGTCTCTCAACTGAGATGGGGTCAAACGCAGGTTTCAGAATTCACCATCCCTGTCGTATCCCATGAACGGCAAGGTTCCGCTCTAAAATCAACTCCTTTTGCATCAAGAAGGAGGAGAAGTACTCCAGTCTGCAAGAAAAGTGCTTCAGGAAATCTCCGCTTTATCAGACGTTTCGAATATTGGCAAACGTTATGGAAGAACGGTTAGCAGATGTTACAATGGGGCATGTGTAACTGGTTTGTGATATTCATTTTAGTGACCGTCTCAATTTTTAAGCACAAATTTGGAAAATTCTGGGTTAGTCTACTCACCACAGTCTCCTCTAGTTACCTGATCTGCAAAATAGCTTAAACAACTGTTAAGTTTGTGAAAGAAATCAATGACCTCCACTTATTTTAGCAGCGTCCTCAATACTGTTGAATACACATTAAAAAAAAAATACATGGCAACTCTCGGCTTCAGCTATTTTATTTTTAAGTTCCTCGCCACTGCTGTCACTCACCCACAGTACTCCCCTCAGCAAGAAACCAGGACACTCAGACGGTGACTGCTGCCCGATAAGCAGCCAACAGGAAGGGCAAATGAAGGTGAACTGCGCTACCCCATCCTTCCTTTGTCCTCTCGCCCTGCCTTCTTCGAGCAAAAAGCTCAAAAACTAAAACCTGCACACACCGGCATCATTCCAGTTTTAGTTTGGGTACGGTAGCATAGTGGTTATTGTTACTGCACTAGTAATCCAGAGGCCTGGACTAACAATCCGGAGGCACGAGTTCAATTCATTCAATAAATCTGGAATAAAAAAGCTAGTATCAGTAATGGTGACCATGAAACTACTGGATCGTCCTAAAAACCCATCTGGTCCACTGATGTTCTTTAGGGAGGGAAATCTGCCGTCCTTACCTGGTCTGGCCGATATGTGACTCCAGACCCACAGCAATGTGGTTGACTCTAAGCTGTCCTCTGAAATGGCGGCTCACCACCACCTTCTCAAGGGCAATAAATGCTGGCAATGCCAGCGCCGCCCACATCCCGTGAATTAATTTTTTTAAGTTTCAATTGAGGTACAGACAAAGCTGTCCCGACCAAAGTGTGGGGGTGAAGTGGCGGGCCGCCCTAGGCCATGACTCGCCGTGGTCGGGTTGAGAATCGAGCGCGCCAGCCTTTTGCTGTGAAACTCTTGCACAACTGCCCGCTGCCCGCCTTAAGTGCTTGCAGCGGTTATCAGTAAAAACCGTACCAGATCACTGCACCGGATTTGAAGAGGTTTGTACACCAGGCCGGGTATACATGCAGTAAACGGCTTTAGGTTTTAGTCTGGTCAGTAGACTGTGCAACAGATCACGTCCCCCCTTCAACCTAAACCAGAGCCCTGAGCACATAATCTAGGCTGGCACTCCCAGTGCAACATCGGAGGGAATGCTGCACTGTCGGAGGTGTCGTCTTTCGGATGAAACGTTAAACCGAGGCCCCGGCTGCACTCTCATGTGGACGCAGAAGATCCCACAGCACTATTTCGGAGGAGTTCTCTGTAGTGTCCTGGCCAATATTTATCCCTGAACCAACACCTAAAACAGATTATCTGGTCATTTATCTCACTGCTGTTTGTGGGAGCTTGCTGTGCGCCAATTGACTGCCGCGTTGCCTACATTACAACAGTGACTGCACTTCAATAGTACTCCATTGGCTGTAAAGCGCTTTGGGACATCCTGAGGACGTGAACGGCGCTATATAAATGCACCTCTTTCTTTAAACCTGGGCAACAATGAGCTTCTCAGACCTCCCAGGTCAGGCAGAAGATTTCCCCCCCCCCCGCCCCCAAATTTTTCAGTTTAGCCAACCAAATATAACTGAGTACACCATATGCTCAAAGTGAGGCATGGCGTACAGCATCCATAATACATTGCACCACCAAGTGTGTTCTATAAATAGGTACAGCCTGTTGTGAAGTGTTTCTGGCTGGGGCAGAGATCACCTCGTAAAAGGCAAGTACCGCACACGACCTTGATCAGGGCTGGCATGATCTCCAGGACTAGTTTCAATCGCCTAAGGAGATCAGAGAGGAACTTCCCAGATTCTCCCCCTCCCCTCTTCCCCCCAAATTGACCTGTTTTTTAAAAATCCTTTTTCGCCTTTCCCTGGAGATCACATGGCTTTCGGGTGTGGTGCGGTGTCTATATAGTGATATACAACAACAAATTGTATTTCTGTAGCGCCTTTAACGTAAAGCAAAGCGTCCCAATGCGCTTCACAGGGGCGATATCAATCAAAATTTGACACCGAGCCACGTAAGGAGATAATAGGACAGATAACCTAAAGCTTGGTCAAAGAGGTAGGTTTTAAGAAGCGTCTTAAAAGGAGGAAAGAGAGGTAGAGAGATGGAGAGGTTTAGGGAGGGAATTCCAGAGTTTAGGGCCTTGAAGTTATAACATAAGAAATAGGAGCAGGAGTAGGCCAATCGGCCCCTCGAGCCTGCTCCGCCATTCAATAAGATCATGGCTGATCTGATCCTAACCTCAAATCTAAAGAACACAAGAAGTAGGAGCAGGACCCGGCCACTCAGCCCCTGGGCCCGCTCCGCCACCCACAGGGCCTTGACCGATCCGAACTCAGCCTCAGTTAGGACATTAAATCTCTCAGCTGCAGCTCAGTTAAACCGCCCCAAACCTTTGCACCGTTAGCAGCTCCACTCCCTAGATTTGTAGCCAACATTTGCACAGCTCGGAGTTTACAGGAGGCGAAGGGGCCTCATCCCACAGGAGATCTTACCCAGCAATTGACTGTTTGTCAGTGTTTTTATTTAAAGTTCTTTATTAAAAAAAAGCCCCAGTATGCCAGGCTTACACACTGCAGACACAAACAGCTGCCAGTGAAGCACAGCACTCCCTTGACAAAAGCCCGTGAATCTCAAAAAATGGTTATATACACTACCCATTAGACTCCTAATCATGAAGAACAACTGAAATGCACTTGGCCCTGTTTGCCACTGCTGAGGTTCGATAGTCGTTTCTGCGCCAGGTCTACAACACAGATATGGCTCCCACTACATGACTGCTTTGACAGCACTTACTCCTTATGCTATCACGCACAGTTATGCATCAAAGGTGGAAGTGACGACTACCATGACTTGTGGCCCAAGATGCCTTTTAGAGAACGGCTCAAACCTGTCCTTGGAAAGGCAGGCAGGTCTGAAGGAGTTTTTGGTCAGAGCCATAATCTGATCCTCTAGTTAGGGCTCACACAGGGGGAAAAAAAGCAAGCATTTATATAGTGCCTTTAAAGTAGTAAATCGTCCCACGGCGCTTCACAGGAGCGTTATAAAACAAAATCTGACACCAAGCCGCTTGAGATATTAGGGCAGGTGACCAAAGGCTTGGTCAAAGAGGTAGGTTTCAAGGAGTGTCTTAAAGGAGAGAGAGGTTCAGGGAGGCGGAGAGGATTAGGGAGGGAATTCCAGAGCTTAGGGCCTTGACAGCTGAAGGCACGGCCACCGATGGTGGAGCGATTGAAATCAGAGATGCTCAAGAGGACAGAATTAGAGGAGCGCAGAGATCTCAAGGACAGAATTGGAGGAGCGCAGAGATCGCAAGAGGACAGAATTAGAGCAGCGCAGAGATCTCAAGAGGGCTGTGGGGCTGGCGTGATCCCACAGCAGTGCAGAGTCTTCCCAAATGTTAGGTGGTAATATCCTCCCGCTGGTCTGTCTATCGCTGCCCCAGGTCACCCAGCTGTGTTCTTGTAATTCCAGGCCATGGAGGATGTGAAGAAAGGGCGGATTCGAGTTGGTGATAAGTCGTACCAGCTTCAGAAACTGTCCGAGCAGCACAAGGAAGTCATGGTAGGATTTTCCCCATTTGTTTGATGTTTGTGTCCACAGAATGGGGAAGTTTGCATCAGAAGCTGCCAGTTAAAGTTGTTCTGAGATTCCTATTTACCAGAAATTGTGCAAGAAGAATACTCAATTCTGATCTTTAACCTCGCCTTCCGAAAGCTGAGAATATAACCAATTCTTTCAAAGATAGCGATTGCTGTAGGATTTAAGGTGCTTCTTAAAGGAAGAGAGGTGTAGAGCTTTAGGGAGGGAATTCCAGAGGTTAGGGGCTCGGCAGCTGAAGGCACGGCCACCAATGGTGGGTGAAGGAAGGGCGTGGGGATGCACAGGGGCCAGAATTGGAGGAACGCAGAGATCGTGGAGGGTTGTAGACTTCCACAGAAAAGATGGCGACACTTGCTCAACAGAAGTTCTGACGAAGGGTCATCCACCTGAAACGTTGACTCTGTTTCTCTCTCCACAGATGCTGCCTGACCTGCTGAGTAGTTCTAGCATTTTCTGTTTTTATTTCAGATTTCCAGCATCCGCAGGATCTTGCTTTTGTTCAGTTTGTGACTTGTGGCATGAGATTCTCTAAACAATTCTATACTTTCCATGCAACAATCGGCCCACGACCACGACAAGCTCTGGGTAGAACAGCCTGTGCCACCACCCCATGCTGTGTAAATGTGCTCTTACTTTTCAATGCACAAAGTTGCTTACTAAGTTTTGCGAAAATCCATGAAAACATTCTGGTATTAAGTTGCAGAGTACACGGATGCAAACTGCCCCAGCATGCTCACTTCTTGAAAGGAACCCTGAAGGTGAGTCAGTGGCACGGAAGATAATCTCTTACAAGCACAAAAAAGAGACAGTTCCCAGAGTTCAGCCATTTTCAAGGGGAAGCCAGTGTTTAGTCCAAGTCGGACACTTCTGAAGTTCAGTTAAATCTGGTTCAGGTAATACATCTATGCTCAAACAGAGAGCACAGCAACAAATCTCTCCCCTTTAGAAAAATAAGTTGGGCATGGGTGAAATTTAAAACTAACGCAAGCAGAGTGTTACGGAGTGGCGAGATATGCACCGGCAAACAACCACATCAGTTATTCAGCAGTGCAATAATAGAGAAGGAACGAATGGATACAGGAGGGGGGAGCGGGGTGACGGTCACAGGCAGGGGGCGTGGCCACCCAGGAGGGATCGGGGGTCACACCGGGTTTTAATTTACACTTCCACACTCCTAGCAGCTGCCCATTCTTTGTCAGAGGAACTGGAGGTCACCTGACTGCTCTCTGAATTGGAGATATACCTCAGGAAGGATATATTGGCCTTGGGGAGAGTGCAGAGATTCACCAGAATGATACCAGGGTTCAGAGTGTTAAAATATGAAGACAGGTTGCATAGACTAGGCTTCTATTCCCTCGAGTACAGAAGATTAAGTAGTGATCTAAATGAGATAGGGCAACAGCCACAGGCAGGGGACATGGCCACCCAGGAGGGGTCGGGGTCACACCGGGTTTAAAATGACTAAAGGATTTGATAGGGTACAAAGAGAAACTATTTCCTCTGCTGGGGGAAATCAAGAACAAGGGGGTATAATCTCATTAGAGCTAGGCCGTTCAGGAGTGAAATCAGGAAGCACTTCTTTGCACAAAGGGCAACAGAAAACTGGAACTCTCTCCCAAAAGGCGGTGGATACTGGGTTAATTGGAACTTTTCAAACGGCAATTGATAGAATTTTGTTAGGCAAGGTTATTCAAGGGATATGGAGCAAAGGCAAGAAAATGGAGTTGAGGTGCAAATCAGCCATGATCCAATTGAATGGCGGAAGGTATATATATTTATTAGGATACCGTAATGAGTGAAAGGGAGTCAGGAAGAGAAAGCATCAATCAAAGATGGCTCAGAACTTGTGCTGCATTCACACCAGTAACAGCGTGTTCGCACTCTGTGGCTTCTTGCTGCATCACTAATGGTGGCACATTTACCAAGCTTACTTTGACAGCACCTCCCAAGCCCTGCAACTTCCACCACCGAGAAGGAAAAAGAGCAGCAATATCACGGGAACACCACTGGCGCACACCATCCTGACTTGGACGTACACTGTCGCTGGGTCAAAATCATGGACTCCCGACCTACCTTTGTGGGAGCAGAATCACTAAAAGGACTATGGGGTGCAAGGCAGCAGCACACCACCACCTTCACAGGGATGGACACAAAATGCACCGCCCACGTCAGGAGAACAAATAAAAAGCTTTTCAGCTGGCCCCCTTCAGGAATTCCACCTTCTTCCCAACAGTGCTGGGGAATGTGATGCTATTTCAGCTTCTACAATGTAGTTGCAGGTCAGATGTGGAGCAAAGCCATCTCTGAATGATCAATTTCTTAAGCAGTTTTGCACCCCGCACTTGTGCCATTTGGAACTTTACGCAGACTGTCCAAACTCATTTCAGTTATGGCCTGCGCAGCCATCGGAAGCAGTCCCAGCAAGTTAGAATTGGACCCGGATCCAGGTCCCAGATGTAGAAGTCCAGTACATTAAGATATTGCATTGCCTATTGTTTCTCCAATACTTGTAACAATGGGTCATTTAATTGTAAAGAAGTGAGAATGGCCAAATAGAAACATTTCTAGGGCAGTTTCAATAATGGAAAAAAAAATAATTGAAGAAACCACCTGTCTGTCCCATTTGCCGCTCTTTAGGGGTCTCGGCACCATGACAGGTGACCTAGCAACGCAACTTATGGAACAAGAACTGCTCTCAGACCGTTATCTCAGCAGCTCAAGCTGCCTGGTAGAACACAAATAAAGGCAGCATTGCGTAACTTGCCCTGGTCCTTTCTTTTGGGCAATATCTTACCCTCGCCTACCCCAAAATGTACCGCCAAATTCAGCAACCACGTGCATTGGGAACTCGAGGATGGTGCGGAGAAAGCAGCATCTTACAAGTCAGACGTGTCACCGGCGCAAAGAAAATCGCATGTAAAGCCCATCACTAGTTCAATATCCTCGTAACATGGTTCTCCAAGTCAAAGATCTGCAATATCTCTGCTGATATTAGTTCACTGACGTTTGAAGAATGAAGGAACAAACTTGCTTTTCCAGTCCTCGGGAGTCCCTAGGCCTTTCACAGCCAATAGAATGATACAGCACAGAAGGAGGCCATTCGGCCCAACGTGCTTTCAGAGACTGCCGTCAGCCAATAGAAGGTTGTGCTAGCTGACGTGGATTGATGCACAGTCAATAAATTCTTAAAGACAATAAATGCAAACGTTCAAATGGAAGTGGGGAAATTATACAAGAGTATTTTAGCCTTGTAGAAATAGATTACCCCTCTCCCCCTGCCCCCCCCAGTAAAAGCCAAACTGATACAAATGGGAACAAGCCACAAACCTACATCCAAGGAAAATAATCACATTTTCAGAAAAGTGCACAGGAAAGTTGCACAACAAGATGACTGAAAAGACTGCATGGAAGATGTGCTCATACTGATGAAAAACCACCCTGCTTAACAGGAAAATAGGTAGCCACATTGCATAACAGATGATGAGGAGAAGTGGCCAGATTTTTGTCCAAGGCAATTCAAAGTGAAGACTGCAAGGATTTGTTCTGGAGCCCAACACTCTTTATATTGTTTAGAATTGATTTGGGGAAAGGATCCTTATCCTTATTATGTTAGCTGATGACTCCAAGCGATACATGTTTTGTGGCATCAATAACGTTGAAAGCAGTCTGAACAAGCTAGGTAAATTAGTGAAAGAGGCAAATGGGACTTAATGTGGATAAATATAATGTGGACTTGTACACAAAGGATGAATGCCCATTGCCAAAAGTTGAAGAAAAATAGATTTGGTTACAATTATTGACGGTGAAAGACACGAGTCAATGTGAGGATGTAATCACAAGGCTCAGAAGTTTTCAGAATACATCTCGAGAACCTCGAATTCAAGTAAAGAGATTTATCTTGTGCAACTCGCAATGGGCAGGTTTAGAATACTGTAGGCAATTTTGAGCACCAAACCCTAAAAAAAAGCCTTCTGGTGCATTGAAAAGTATCCAGAGAATAGAGAATCGAGATGTTTGATGCACTTCTGAAATGCAGTTACTCTTTTGTAGGCAAACACAGCAGCCAATTTGTGCACAGCAAGGTCCCAGAAGCAATAATGATATACAACCAGTTCATCTGATTTTTGAGATGTTCATTGAGGGCTAAGTGAAGGCCAGGATGTCTGGAGAACTCATTCTTCTTCAAATAGCGTCTTTTACATCCACCTGAACAAGGAATATATGGCCTCAGTTTAACATCTCAACTGAAAGACGGCGCCTACGACCCTGCAGCATCTCTCTCAGTACGGCACTGAAATGTCAGCCTGGATTATATGCTCACGTTTGTTCCATTTGTAGACTTACCACGGCCTCTGTACCGCATCTGGAATGGCTCCGGTTGCTACCTAGGAGAACAGTGCTGCCCACCTCGAGGAATTGTGTTTTTGATTTGTTTGGTAGCACTCCCGCCTGAGTCAGAAGGTTGTGGGCTCAAGTCCCACTCCAGAGACTCGAGAACAAAAATCTAGCATGACACTCCAGTGCAGTACTGAGGGAGTGCTGCACTGTCTTTCGTATGAGGCCCTGTCTGCCCTCTCAGGTGGACGTGAAAGATCCCATGGCACTATATCAAAGAAGAGCAGGGGAGTTCTCTCCGGTGTCCTGGCCAATATTTATCCCTCAATCAACATCACTAAAAATAAAATGATCTGGTCATTATCACATTGCTGTTTGTGGGATCTTGCTACCACATTTCCTACATTACAACAGTGACTACACTTCAAAAGTACTTCATTGGCTGCAAAGCGCTTTGGGAGGTCCTGAGGTCGTGAAAGGCACTATATAAATGCAAGTCTGAGCAATCTTGAATGGTTATTTTCATGCTCAAAGTGAGGAATGTCTGGACTTGGATTCAAGAATCCAGTTTTACGCAGGAATTTACTAGATCACTAAGGCACAGATCATCCATGATCTAACTGAATGGCAGAACAGGCTCGAGGGGCTGAATGGCCTCCTCCTGTTCCTACTCGTCAGTAATAAGCCTTTCACATCAGATACAGTACAGGTTAGATGCAGAATAATGCTCCGGGCAACATTGTTCCAACATGAAGACTTAAGCTCCACAGGTTAGATGCAGAGCAAAGATCACCCTACACTGCCCCAATGTGCCCTGGCTCCAATCTCAAGAACATCTCCCACTGCACTAGTGCAAATTTCAGTTTCCCATTCAAGCTATTTGGGAGCTCTCCAAGATTGGTAATTAGGCGATGCTGTGGACCCAAACCTACGAAATGAGATTCCACAAAATCCTTTCACAGAAGACTGTTACAACCAGCAGAAAGAGAGACTTCTCCAAACCGTCTGCACTGAATTAAACCCAGATCCGAGAGGTGAAAGGACAGTGTCCTAATTTTATTTTGATTTCATTCTTCCAAACTGGAAGAGGCTTTAGAAATCCAGCAGGAGCAAGGGTTAAAAACATCAGACAAGTTCTCTCTGAACGCCAGGCTATCAACGGATTGGCTACTGCGGCTCAGTCCTAGCAAACATTGCATTCATTTGCCAAGAGACATTCTGCTTGGGTCAGGAGTTCTTTACACTGCAGAGAACAGATGCCCAATTTACTGCACTTGTACCAGCGCCCAGTCCAACAGCTCAGTGGGAGCCACAGCCAATTTCCAATCCTAAACGGAAACCCAGAAGAACATTACTGAACCAACATTAACAAAAACCTCACGCAAATCAGGGCTGCATTCCATATAAAAGGATGTGTTGTGTTTGGTGGGGATTAAACAACAAAGGCACACATAGTATTTGAGCTGTGAAAACATGAATTCAGGGGAATGGAATATTTACACCAGGACTGCGCATTTAATTAGGAAGCAGCTACTAGCAACCCATCCACCACCTTAAACATTCACTCCCTCTACCACCGGTGTACCGTGGCTGCAGTGTGCACCATCTACAAGATGCAATACAGCAGGTCGCCAAGGCTTCTTCGGCAGCACCTCCCAAACACACAACCTACACCACCTAGAAGGAAAAGGGCAGCAGGTGCATGGGAACACCACCACCTCCAAGTTCCCCTCCAAGTCACACACCACCCTGACTTGGAAATATAATCGCCGTTCCTTCATCGTCGCTGGGGTAAAATCCTGGAACTCCCTCCCTAACAGCACTGTGGGAGTACCTTCACCACACGGACTGCAGTGGTTCAAGAATGCTGCTCATCCCCACCTTCTCAAGGGCAATTAGGGATGGGCAGTAAATGCCAGCCTTGCCACAGAGACACCCATAACTAGAGAGTGTTCTAAAATACTCCCACCTCCATGGGGCCAAGTGATTAAGAGCTGCCTTTTTTCCCCCCCATTCATGCAATGGGGATGAGCTCATGGGAAGCCCCACCAAACCCCTTCTTCCAGCCTCCTCACGATGGGAGAAAGTACCGGCCTCCTTTTCTGCTGCCGAAGGAATAAGTGACTTGCAGATACCACATCCCACTGCCGGTTTGGCCCTTGCAGGATTAGTCATGTGGTGTATGGGCACGAAATGCAGAAACACTGACTCACACTGCACCGTAAACACTGCAAGCTGGAGAAAAGTTTATTTGGAGAAGATCAGATTAGAGCACTGCTTAGGGTTTGCAGCTAATCCAAAAATCTAAATCTTCTGGGGGTGAAATTTGCCAAAAACATTTGCATGGAGATCGTAAGACAGAAAATAATATGGAGCAAGGGTCTCCAGACAGTCAGCCGCTTGCTCCCCCTCCCCCGGAACGCCACTAATCCAGCCCTTGAAGTCCAGGCAATACGGTCTGATATTTGCTTGTATATATTTTATTGGCCCTGTTTGAAGTTTGTGGGCCTGGGAGGTTTGTAAAGCGCTGTCCTCCTTGCTGTTCCCGCATTGGCGGACAAATCCTAAATCAGAATACCAATATCCGGTAGTGTCAGTAACTTGAGGTTCCGGCAGTTTAACATGCCGCAGAGCTTTAAACCTGATCTGAGGCCCCTGAAGATAAACAGCTCAGACAAAAAGCTTGGAGGCCTCAATCTAAAGAGGAATGGGTAGTGCTCATTGGGTTAATTATCTGACATTTAGGAAATTAATCACCCAATGTCCCTCCCCTTCTCTCTACAGAAAGAGCTTGTGTTGGAAGATGCCCATCTTGGGTACCTACGTAACTGTGGCAACACTAGCACTGCAACTTGGGATGCTCTTTGTGCATAGATGAGGTAATGATGGTTAGCTGGGTTACCAGCGAGAGGTCAGTACAATAGTTGCCCGGGCAGCGAATAGTCCTTCTGAACACGTGGGACACTGAAGATCAGTCAGTCAAAGCACACAGCACCACTTTTTTGTGCCCAAGGTTTCTGCCAATAGGGGAGGGGGGGGGAAATTCTTCAGGAATACAAGCGGGACACTGTTAAAGACACAAAACACTTGTGCAAAGCAATTAATGAATCCCACGTTTAGCATTCATTCAACCGCAACGAGATCCTCCCTCGCGCAACTTACAACTTCTCATGGGAGGCTCGAACATGCAGTCGGAGCGGTGGGCAAATTAACGGCCAAGGGCAATGCCACTCATCACCAGCCTATGCCGCAGGGGAAGCGACCGATGTTAATTTTCGCCACCCACCCCCCTTCCCAGAGTGGAAATATCGCTTAGTAACAGGACATCAGAGAACTGATGAAACATACTCATGTGTCAGCTGTGGCTCACTCATTTTGAGTCAGAAGGATGTGGGTTCAAATCACTCCAGGACATCCTAAAGTGCTTTACAGTCAATTAAGTACTTTTTGACGTATGGTCACTGTTGTAATGCAGGAAACGCAGCAGCCAATTTGTCCACAAACAGCAACGTGATCGTGACCAGATAATCGGTTTTAGTGATGTTGGTTGAGTGATAAGTATTGGCCCAGGACACCGGGTAGAATTTAATACAAAATGCAGCACAGGCTTGTTCTGATGAAAGGTCATCGACCTGAAACGTTAACTCTCTTTCTCTCTCCACGGATGCTGCCTGGCCTGCTGAGTTTTTCCAGCGTTTTCTGTTGTTATTTGAGAAGATATTAAGTTGGATGCCCGAAAACTTGGTCAAAGAGGTCGGTTTTAAGGAGACTCTTAAAAGGAGGCAAGGCAGGTCGAGGTGTTTAGGATGGGAATTCCAAAGTGTGGAGCTTAGGCGGTTGACGGCACGGCTGCCGATGGTCGGGCTAAATCCGGCTCCCTCGTCGCAGTGGAAGCCTTGCACCCCCAGTTTATTATGGATATGAATCAGCCACAGGATTTAGCAACGTCAACACTGGCAGCGAGCTCGTGGACACCAGTCTCCCGGAATCCACCTGTACAAAAGCAGCTTAAAGCTGGCAAATTGGATCTAATGAGCAGACTCTGTGAACGGCACCCCTCTGGACGAGGTATTGCTGTGCACCCTCCAAGTTTCACAAACACTGGCAGCGCACTGCAAGTGCGTTGGGGAGGTTTACCAATGGCAATCTTTTGGTGTGAGCCCTTGAGGTAAATAAGTACCTGCCAAGGTTATTTTAAGGCAGGCGTTAAGTTGCTCAGTTTTAATGGGGTCAAAATGCCCATTATTATGTCACTGTTTTTAGACAACAGTCTTCTCCCCCAACGGTCCAACAGCAGCTGCTGTCCATTATGGTCTGGAAGCTGCACCTTTTTTAGAACCTGCCTGTAACACAGGAGTAAACCCAAGCATTGACCATTACCCTACTCGTGCTTGCTGCACTTAATATAGACTTGCACTGGGGGGTCAAACTTTCTTCAAATCGGCTGATATTACGCACAGACCAGGTGTTACAAACTGTCTTATTCACAGCTCAACAGAAAGCTGAAGTACAAAGGCTCAGCACAAATGTTTCCCCTGGCTGGAGAGCCTAGGACTAGGGGGGCATCGTCTCAGGAGAAGAGGTCGGCCATTTAAGACTGAGATGAGGAGGAATTTCTTCACTGAGAGGGTGGTGAATCTTTGGAATTCTCTACCCTAAAGGGCTGTGGATGCTGAGTCGTTAAGTATATTAAAGGCTGAGATAGAGAGAGTTCTGGGGGAATCAAGGGATATGGAGATCGAGCAGGAAAGTAGAGTTGAGGTCAAAGATCAGCCATGATCTTATTGAATGGCGGAGCAGGCTCAAGGGGTCGTATGGCCTACTCCTGCTCCTAATTCTTATGTTCTTATATACACTCACCGTCTCTCACAGATATAGGCAGAGACAGAGAGTGACAGACCACAGGCAAACAAGGAGACAAACACAGGCAGACAGACAAAAAAATGAGACAGACACAAAAAAAGTCGACAATGTTTACTTTTTTTTTTATAAAAAGAACTTCTTTGGAAGGAATATAAATCTCTGGTTTTAACAGACAAAATTCTCGTTCCTGACCTAATAAGCTCAGTTGATTTCACCGTCTATTTCCACAGTCAATGCACTGCATGGAGCCCACCTCAGACCCAGGCGGAGGTCAAAGGAAGTCCTTTATCTGATTATTTATCCAGGATTCCAGAAAGGACTCTGGAACTGTTCAGCTTGAAAGCTTGAAGTGTTAAACCCACACTCCTGGCTATTCTCCCATCTCGTGGAATTTTCCCATAACCATTCGAGATTGCTCAGACTTGTATTTATAAAGTGCCTTTCACCGCCACAGGACATCCCAAAACGCTTTATGGCCAATGAAGTGTAGTCACTGTTGTAATGTAGGAAACACAGCAGCCAATTTGCAAACAGCAATGTGATAATGACCAGATAATCTGTTATGTTGATTGAGGGACAAATATCGGCCAGGACACCGGGCATAATTCCCCTGCTCTTCTTTGAAATAGTGCCACCAATGCGCCCACCAGAGAGCGCAGACGGGGCCTCGGTTTAACGTCTCATCCGAAAGACGGCACCTCTAACAGTGCAGCACTGCACTGGAGTGTCGGCCTAGATTTTGTGCTCAAGTCTCTGGAGTGGGACTTGAACCCACAACCTTCTGACTCAGGTGAGGGTGCTACCAACTGAGCTGATACTTCTTGACGTTACTAATGCCTTAGACTTGGCAAGCAGCCAACCTGGTCCCAAAGGCTATTTTGCCATTGTATCTCTCTGAGCAAGAGATTAAATGTGACATGACAGATCTAATCCTACAGCTACAAAAGTTATTCTTAGAAAATAATGATGTACAGCTCAACTCCAATACAATTCTTTGTTTACCTCAGGCTATAAGGAACATCTGAGACTCCAAAGGATTCAAGAGGATAGCATCCTCCGGGATGACTGACCCAGTTCAACCAGCACCTGCACTAGAACTAGTGGCAATCCTGCAGAACCATCAGAAGTTACAACCAATAAGGTGAGCAGATGGCAGGTATGTCCAACCTTCTGGAACCAGTGCTCAGATACACATCAAAACCAGTGAGTGGACCGTACACGATTACAAAGTAATATGGACTCCATCCCTCAGAAAATAAGACTCCCGTACACACTAAAACCTCCAGATACAGAAAAAAGCAAGACTCCGCATACATTAAAAAAAAAAGCAAGAACCTCTCCTACAATCATCCGACCCCTCTCTTTTAAGCCTTGTAAGTTCTCAGGCCTGGGGAATTGGTAAAGGCTGCTCCCCGATTGATCAAAATCCACCAAACAAGGAGCTGCCTTTTTCAATCTGACAGACCCTGGGAAGTTTGTGATGTCCAAAGTTGCTGAACTCACCTTAATGCACAGAACTAGTAGGAGCTCCAACGAGCAAGTCAAAGAGGCTCTTGGACACACCATTCGAGTACAGGAGCAAGGATGCCTTGCTGCAGTCGTACAGGGCCTTGGTGAGACCACACCTTGAGTAGTGTGTGTAGTTTTGGTCGCCTTATCTGAGGAAGGATGTTCTTGCCATGGAGGGAGTGCAGCGAAGATTCACCAGACTGATACCTGGGATGGCAGGAATGACGTATGAGGAGAGATTGGGACGATTGGGCTTGTATTCGCTAGAGTTTAGAAGAATGAGAAGGGATCTCATTGAAACTTATAAAATTCTAACAGGACTAGATGCAGGAAGGATGTTCCCGATGGCGGGGGAGTCCAGAACCAGGGGTCACAGTCTAAGGATAAGGGGCAAGCCATTTAGTGCTGAGATGAGAAGGAATTTCTTCACCCAGAGAGTGGTGAACCTGTGGAATTCTCTACCACAGAAGGCAGTTGAGGCCAATTCATTAAATATATTCAAGAAGGAGTTAGATATATTTCTTAAGGCTAAAGGGATCAAGGGATATGGGGAGAAAGCAGGGACAGGGTACTGAATTTGGATGATCAGCCATGATCTCATTAAATGGCGGAGCAGGCTCGAGGGGCCGAATGGCCTACTCCTGCTCCTATCTTCTATGTTTCTATGTTACACCTGCCGTATGGAACAGCTTTAATGGGGTAGGATACTGGCAACGTTACACGTCTGGTGAGCCATCCGGTAGGGGAGGCATACAGCATAAAGGCTAGACATGACTCCAAAGGAAGGAAGAGGAAGAAATAGAGGAGAATCAACTTGGGTTCATTGCCAACAGTCTCAAGAATGGAAATGAGAAGAACAGACTGCCTGCCATCTTGGCTAAGGACCGATACAGCAACACTGTACAACCGATGCTAGAGTTGGCGCTGGACCTCCACTGGCAGTGGATATGGTAGGTGTGAAATAAATCTGCCCTTGTACATAACTGCACCGTGAGAATCTATTCCAGTACAAAGACTCCCCTCCACGATGGGTCCATCTGAGGACAGAACCTTTCCTCACCCACCATCACCCCCACCACCCAACAACTTTGTTCTACCAGAGTGGCTCCCTATTGGCCCCTACTCAGCAAGTTCCTACCCATATTGAGCCTCCCCATCTACAAGGTGTAATTTTATTATGGCACAAAGACTCTCCATTTCCCCATCAGCCCTCCCAGAACAAAGTCTCTCCCTGGTGAACTCATTCTAGAAGGATGTTTCTGCCATTGTGGGTGCCAGAGACATGGGATTTGCAGTATAGTGCAATACAGTCGATTAACCCTGATGAGTTCAAATTGAATTGGGCACTTACCAATGTGGCGAAACACAAGCCCTTTTGTGCTTTGCTACATTAGGAAATGTCCAATTCAAGTCTAACTCTGAGCTAATCAACTATATTATTGACAATTCATTTGAGATATTTTAAGAAAAGCAACTTAATATGATTCTGCATTCATCTCTAAAGTGAAACATTTCAATAATAAAAATCAGCAAATAGGAGCATCATTTGGAACATCGGCACATCTGAAACCATCGCAGTATATTTATTTAAAGAACGTTGCATTCTATTATATGCTCAGGATGTCTCAAAGTTCTTCTAATATAATGAATTACTTTTGAGGTACAGTTACTGTTGCTGGCTAGATGCCAATTTGCACACATCAAGGTCCCACAAACAGCAATGGCATTGGCTGAGGGAGGAATGTTAGCCAGGACACTGAGAGAAGACTTAACCGTCTACGAATAATGCGGAGAGATCTTTTTCATCCACCTGAGCAAGTAGACATTTCGACAAGGCAGCACGCCCTCAGTGCTGCCCCTTCGACAAGGCAGCACGCCCTCAGTGCTGCCCCTTCGACAAGGCAGCACGCCCTCAGTGCTGCCCCTTCGACAAGGCAGCACGCCCTCAGTGCTGCCCCTTCGACAAGGCAGCACGCCCTCAATACTGCCCCTCCGACAATGCAGCACGCCCTCACTACTGTGCTGAAATTGTGAACACAGCAAAGTTTAAAGTCTTTAAATCCCACTCCAGAGACTTGAGCACATAATCTAAACTGGCACTTCAATGGCAAAGCACTTTGGGATGAGCAGAGGTTGTGAAAGGCGCTATATAAATGCAAGTCTTTCTTTCTCTTACCACAGAGCAATGTCACCCCAAATCTTAAAGAACTTGCAGTTATATAGCACCTTTCACAATCTCAGGACATCCCAAAGCGCTTTACAGCTAATAAATTACTTTTTGAAGTGCAGTCACTGGTATAATGTAGGGAACGCGGCAGTCAATTTGCACACAGCAAGCTCCCACAAACTGCAACGTGAGAATGACCAGATAATCTGATTTAGTGATGTTGGTTGAGAGATAAATATTGGCCAGGACACCGGGGAAAACTCCCCTGCTCTAATATTATGGTAAAATATTAAATACTATTTCTGCATGCACAGACATCACACTTCATAACAAATACAAAAACAGCATGAAATAGCATGTGCTTCTCTGCTGGAACTACAGACGAGACGCCATTCTGATTCACTGACCCCTCCATAACCCTAGGCTCCGGATTCAATTTGCTTAATTTCCTGACCAGACAATTAAACGGTGAATCACCTGAGGATCTGTGCGCTTAACAATTAGACTTTGTATCCTCAAAGGAACAGAACTCCACATCACCAGACTAATCTACTCCGCATTAGATGGGGCAGTATTCCTGCTTTTACAACACATGTAAAATCTGACTGTGAACTGCACCATCGGAGATCACAAATCAATCCAGCTCGCAAATCTCTCACGTGTACACCAATGCTCCCGCTAAGGTGTGCGCACGTGGCCGCGCAATAATCGGAAAGGTCCGCAAAGGCTGCTCACCGACTTTTACATTACTTTTCTGCGCATGCGCAGTATTTACAAAGGAACCGTGCATTAAAACAGGCCGCGCAGAATAACGTGCAGCTTACAGGGAACATTGGTACATACATACATTCAATACAGCTCACACAACCTCTAACCAAAAATACCATCAGCTCTTTCTAGAAATTAACTGAATTTCTAAATCCATTTACAAACCAATTAATTCACTCAAATAAGACTGTATACACACTGGGCCAGATTTTGCCATGAGCGAATCTTGTCCATAGACTTTCCATGGGCTTTGGCACGGCAAGTTGCTGTCAGCCAAACATCGCAGCGCCCTCTACAGGGCATCTGGGACCTGTGTGAACAGGTCAAACAACCACGTATCGCCTTAACCAATCAGATTGAAGAACCGTTAATGAGCAGCGCCGAGTCTGAACCAGGAAGTGTAAGTTAGAATCGGAATTCAATGTCAAATCAGATACAGAAGCAAAATAAAGAGAGGGAGAGAAAGATTGGATGAAGAGAGAGATAAAAAAAGAGACAAAGAAAATTAAAATGTTATCTAATTTTTTTTTAATGTCCCAAGCTGAAGGAATGAGACTCCACACTTGTAAAAGCTCATTTTCAGTAGCAGAGAGGTTGTTTGGCAGTAATTAAGACTTATCATTCCATTAAGGGGTATTTAACTAGCTAACTATTTGTGGCGAGTTTAGTCCGTATCGACGACATCAGTACGGGAACTTCACACCGTTCAATGCATTTGAATGAGGAGCCAGACGGCAAGATGCCAATTTTCATGCAGCTTACAGAGGAACTGTGCATCTCGGACAGTAAATTCCGGATTTCGCGTTTAGCTGCGTGCGCTCGCCGAAAGTTGCTGTCACATAAATAGCAGTGAACACTGTTAGCCTCACTTATTTACACAGCGAACTCCGGCCCTTTAATTCAACATAACTGCAGACACTAATTGTCTCGGTTTAAACTATAATCTCCCCCCTTCATGCATTACCATGTGCCACAATGCAATATTATTAATTGTTCTGTTTTATTACAACCTCTACTGTTTTTAAACATTCTTTGTTTCATACTGGTACACCACAGCAACTTCAATAAAACAAACTGTTCAAATAAATTACTTTAAAATGAGATTTAAGCATATATCAAAATTAGTTTTGCACTTATTCCATGCTGGCTGTCCTCGATTAACCGATGCATTTCTAAATACTCATTAAATTGGATCTTGAAATTATGGTTTAAGAGTTTGCCCACAGCTGACATTAGACAAACTAATCTGTAGTTAGCGGCTAACCACTCACTCCCTTACTGAACAGGCATTTGACATTGGCTGCTCTCCAGTCCTACAACCCAAGGATGATTGAAAAATTGGGACCAGAACCTCAGCCGACTCCCCTCCAACTTCCTTCAATAGCCTCAGGTGCTGTCATCAAGACCATTTCCATTCCTATAGTTATCTCGAACAACTGTTTTCCATCTTCCTCTAGTACATCTACATTCTCATCTCCGTCAATGGCAAAAATTATCACAAGATATTTCATATATTCTCCACAACTGGATTTTCCCAAGCGATCCTACCCTAACTCAACTTTTCATACACTTATAAAAACCCTTACTATTTCCTTTCATATTATCCGCTAGCCACCTTCTCATTCTCTTTATTCTAATCTCCCTTTTCACCTCCCCATACACTTTTTATTCCTCATGAATTTCTTCAATACTGTTAACCCCAGGTTTATCATCTGCCTACCTTTTAAAGTTTGCTTAGTTTCCATTTATTTAGCGCTTCACGCCTTATTTTAATCCCTCTTCACTTCGTAACATCTCTCTATTCTGTACTCTCTCGGCCTCATGTGAAGATTGCCCCTTACTGATCTATTAAACTTGTTTTGATAACTTTTCTGCCCTGTTAATTTGAGCCAGAGCCCTCTTGGCTCTCTGGACTGGGACTTGAACCCACAACCTTCTGACTCAGAGGCGCGAGTGCTACCCACTGAGCCACGGCTGGCACCGGAACCGGTCAGTAACAGCAACGTGAAACATATGGTAATTAATGGGAACAGGGATTTAAACTTTACTTGAGACCCTGAAGTTCTACAATATATGGCCCAAGGCAAATGCACAAGCTCCCCTGTACTGAGGTATAGAAGGATGCAACCAGCGTTCAAAAGTCTTAAATAAATCTACGTTAAATTCACTCAAGATTATAATGGTCCCATCTCTTCAACTACGCCCTTCCATTGTAAGGGTCACCAAGTACGATTTGACCCCATCAGTGTCAGCTGTGGCTCAGTTGGTAGCACTCTCGCCTGAGTCAGAAGGTTGTGGGTTCAAGTCCCACTCCAGGGACTTGAGCACATAAATCTAGGCTGACACTCCAGTGCAGTGCTGAGGGAGTGCTGCACGGTCGGAGGTGCCATCTTTCGGATGAGATGTTAAACCGAGGCCCCATCTGCTCTCTCAGGGGGACGTAAAAGATCCCACGGCACTATTTCGAAGAAGAGTAGGGGCGTTATCCCCGGTGTCCTGGCCAATATTTATCCCTCAACCAACATAAAAAACACAGATTATCTGGTCATTATCACATTGCTGTTTGTGGGAGCTTGCTGTGCGCAAATTAGCTGCCGCGTTTCCTACATTACAACAGTGACCACACTCCAAAAGTACTTTATTGGCTGTAAAGCACTTTGAGACGTCCGGTGGTCGTGATATAAATGCAAGTCTTTCTTTCATCAGACAATCAACTCACTGAAAACAGGGACAGTAATACAAGTCGGACAATACAACAAATATCTCAAACCTTTGACCATGCTCATTGTAATTAGAGATAGATTACTAATTAGAGGTTTGCTGTCAGCAATCTAAGCTTTGGGACCAGCAGCAACCTTCCAGTAAGCGCCCGAAGGGAAACTGCTCCAGCTGCGACGCTTGTCAGCACACATTTCTCTGACTAATCTCAGTTACTGCACACCTCAACATGAGAATACAACCTGACCTGTTAAAGACCAAGTGCTGATATAAATAAACCGACTCTGCAAGGCTGCGGTCTCCCAAGTGAATGGCGCACTTCAATTTCCACCGAATCTAACCTACTTTAAATCACAGAGTAACCTCTACTTGCCTTGTCTAAGCTGTCTCTGAGGCATTGCTGTGCTAACGGTTAGTAGCAGTCTATTTGTTTCAGGTCCAGTAGTCCGAATAGCCCTCAATGTCTTCTCCAGGGTTGACAGACTCAAATCACCCAACATGCGCAGTGGCTATTGATTTTCAGTAGAAACTGCAAGAGATCGGTAAGTGCTCTGTCCGTCTGTGTAAAACACATGACAGCTCCAGACAAAAACAATGAGGGGAGGTGTAATCCCTGTGGTTGGATCAACGGGTGCAAATCTGCAGCTCAAGTGGTTTAGACCACCAATAACTTATCAATATACATTGTGCGCGCTGTAACACTAGACCAACGGTGGCAGTAAAGTGGGTAACTGAAGCAACCACAATGGTATACAAAGCTCGATCCTACGAGTGGTCAGATTCCTCAACACACATCACGTGAAAAACCAAAGATAAAGATAACCTGTGGCACATAGCCCATGCCAATAGCAAGAAGAGCTGAAGAGAGGGGAACAAGAAAGCTGGAAATAGTTGCATCATATATACTTTCTTCTCACCAGTTATGGTACAAGGTAATTACAGTTAAGATGGAAAGAAGCAACTGAATTCGCACTGATTATTGTCGTCATTTTTTAATCACTAATTTTCACACCTCCAGGTCTGTTTATGCAAATCGTACTACTCGGGCAGCAGGTCACATCAATAACTTGCATTTCTATTGTGTCTTTGACGTAAAGAAACATGCCAAGGAACTGCACAAGTAGACATAAGGAAAACAAGACAGAGTTAGAGAGAGAGAGATTGGTATGGGTGACAAAGATCGGTTAAGAATCTAGAGGTGTTGAAAAGGGGGGATGGAAGAGAGGAAGTTATGGAGATGGAGAAAACATTGGTGGGAGTTGTCTATGGGCCTCCAAACAGTAGTGGTAATGTAGGGGATGGCATCAAACAGAAAATTAAAGATGCATGTAACAAGGGTACTACAGTAATCATGGGTGACTTTAATCTACATATAGACTGGCCAAACCAAATTAGCAAGAATACTGTGGAGGATGAATTCCTGGAGTGTGCACGAGATGGATTTTTAGCCCAGTACGTTGAGGAGCCAACTAGGGAACCGGCTATCCTAGATTGGGTATTGTGCAATGAGATGGGGTTAATTAATAATCTTGTTGTGCGGGGTCCTTTAGGGAAGAGTGACCATAACATGATAGAATTCTTCATTAAGATGGAAAGTGAAGAAGTCCAATCCGAAATTAGGGTCCTAAATCTAAACAAAGGAAACTACGAAAGTATGAGGAGTGAGTTGGCTATGATAGACTGGGGAGCTTCATTAAAAGGCATGACGGTGGATAGGCAATGGCTAACATTTAAGGAACGAATGCATGAATTGCAACAGTTATACATTCCTTTCTGGCGCAAAAACACAAAAGAAAAGGCGGCCCAACCATGGCTAACAAAAGAAATTAAGGATAGTATTAGATCCAAAGAGGAGTCATATAAAGTTGCCAGAAAAAGTAGCAAGCCTGAGGATTGGGAGCAGTTTAGAGTTCAGCAAAAAAGGACCAAGAGATTGATTAAGAGGGGAAAAATAGAGTATGAGAGTAAACTTGCAAGGAATATAAAAGCGGATTGTAAAAGCCTCTACAAGTATGTAAAAGAAAAAGATTAGTGAAGACAAATGTAGGTCCCTTACAGTCAGAAACGGGAGAATTTATAATGGGGAACAAGGAAATGGAAGAGCAATTAAACAAATACTTTGGTTCTGTCTTCATGGAAGAGGACACAAATAACTTCCCAGAAATGCTAAGGAACCAAGGGTCTAGTAAGAAGGAGGAATTAAAGGAAATTAGTAAAAAAAAGTGGAGAAATTAATGGGACTAAAAGCCGATAAATCCCCAGGGCCTGATAATCTGCATCCCAGAGTACTAAAAGAGGTAGCCATGGAAATAGTGGATGCATTGGTTGTCATCTTCCAAAATTCTATCGATTATGGAACAGTTCCTGCAGATTGGAGGGTAGCAAATGTAACCCCACTATTTAAAAAAGGGAGAGAAAACAGGGAACTACAAACCAGTTAGTCTAACATCATTAGTAGGCAAAATGCTAGAGTCTATCATAAAGGATGTGATAACAGGACACTTAGAAAATATCAACGGGATTAGACAAAGTCAACATGGATTTATGAAAGGGAAATCGTGTTTGACAAACCTACTGGAGTTTTTTGAGGATGTAACTGGTAGAATAGATGAGGGAGAACCAGTGGATGTGGTGTATTTGAATTTTCAGAAGGCCTTTGATAAAGTCCTACACAAGAGGTTAGTGTGCAAAATTAAAGCACATGGGATTGGGGGTAATATACTGGCATGGATTGAAAATTGGTTAACAGACAGGAAACAGAGAGTAGGAATAAATGGGTCTTTTTCGGGGTGGCAGGCAGTGACTAGTGGGATACCGCAGGGATCAGTGCTTGGCCCCAGCTATTCACAACATATATCAATGATTTGGATGAGGGAACCAAATGTAATATTTCCAAGTTTGCTGACGACACCAAACTAGGTGGGATTGAGAGTTGAGGAGGATGCAAAGAGGCTTCAAGGCG
This sequence comes from Squalus acanthias, assembly GCA_030390025.1. Classification (NCBI taxonomy): domain Eukaryota; kingdom Metazoa; phylum Chordata; class Chondrichthyes; order Squaliformes; family Squalidae; genus Squalus; species Squalus acanthias. The sequence continues at coordinate 51,669,440 of CM059443.1, forward strand.
ATTTAGACAAGTTGAGTGAGTGGGCAAATACATGGCAGATGCAGTATAACGTGGATAAATGTGAAGTTATCCACTTCGGTAGGAAAAACAGAAAGGCAGAGTATTATTTAAATGGTGATAGATTGGGAAATGCTGATGTACAAAGGGATCTAGGTGCCCTTGTACACCAGTCACTGAAAGCAAACGTGCAGGTGCAGCAAGCAGTTAGGAAGTCAAATGGTATGTTGGCCTTCATTGCAAGAGGATTTCATACAGGAGCAAGGATGTCTTACTACAGTTATACAGGGCCTTGGTGAGACCACACCTGGAATACGGTGTGCAGTTTTTGTCTCCTTACCTAAGAAAGGATATACTTGCCACAGAGGGAGTGCAGCGAAGGTTCACCAGACTGATTCCTGGGATGACAGGACTGTCGTATGAGGAGAGATTGGGTCGACTAGGCCTGTATTCACTAGAGTTTAGAAGAATGAGAGGGGATCTCATTGAAACGTATAAAATTCTGACAGGGCTAGACAGACTGGATGCAGGGAGGATGTTTCCCCTGACTGGAGGGTCTAGAACGAGGGGTCAGAGTCTCAGGATACAAGGTAGGACATTTAGGACTGAGATGAGGAGAAATTTCTTCACTCAGAGGGTGCTGAACCTGTGGAATTCTCTACCACAGAAGGCTGTGGAGGCCAAGTCACTGAATACAGGAAACTCTTGTTTAACCGGCACCTAAATATCCGGAATTCTCTCTTAACCGGCAAAAATCATACTCCGAAAACTCCTCTCAAATAACCGGCAATGATGCCGAGTCCGAGTCTCCCACGAACGCCGAGTTAGTCAGTGGGGGTAGTTCTCCAAAGTGCCACTACTCGGCCTCCTGGCGCTGTCGGAAGTCCGAACACTGCAGTAACAGGAGTCTGATTCTCCCGCGCTGCCGGGAGTCTCTTCTCTTACATTTCTTGATTTTTTTATTTTTGTTTGTTAAAAATAGCCTCGGTAGATATAACTCTCCGTTATCCGAAACTTTTGATCAACCGGCACCACACTGGTCCCGGATACCAAAGAGTTTCCTGTATATTTAAAAAGTAGATAGATTTCTAGACACAAAAGGCATCAAGGGGTATGGGGAGAGAGCAGGAATATGGTATTGAGATAGAGGATCAGCCATGATCATATTGAATGGCGGAGCAGGCTCGAAGGGCCGAATGGCCTACTCCTGCCCCTATTTTTCGATGTTTCTATGGAGATGTTTAGGGTGTGCGATCCAAACAGTAGGACCAAGACAGCCAAAGGCTGCCACCAATGGTGTGACATGACCATTACCAAATGACTTGCCCCAATTGGGTAACAAAAATGAATTAATAGAAAGGAGTCCTGTACACATTGTCGCAACTCCATTCCCTTAACCCCTTTACCTACCTCTTGGCCAATTAATATCAGGGTAGTTGAAATCCCCCACGATTATTCTTCTATGTTTTTTACTAATTTCCCCAATTTGTTTGCATATTTCTTCCTCCACCTCCCTTCCACTATTAGGTGGTCTGTAGACTACCCCAATAGCGTGATTGATCTTTTATCTCTATTCACATGGATTCCATTTCTGTCGTACTGATGGCTGTGTCACTTTTTTCTACTGCCATTGTTATCTCTAATAAGTAGCTACTCCACCTCCCCTTTTTCCCCCTCTATCTTTTCTAGATATGTTATACCCTGTAATGTTTAATTCCCATTCTTGATTTTTCTGTAGCCACGTCTCAGTAATCCCTATGTCTGGTTCCTCACAACGCATGATTGCCTCCAGCTCCCTTGTTTTATTATGGACACTATTATGCATTGCTTTACAGACAGTTTAACTCATTTTTAATAGCAGTTCCTCTCTTTATTTTTAACCATCTTTTTACACTCCTGTTCTACAACTATTTATTCCCTGGCCATTTATGTCCTAAATAAAGAGATTTGTGCAAGAACGTTAGATTGTCTCAACGGTTAATATTTAATACGTACATACGGAAGATCATCAGCAAAAGCTGGGGTCAAAGGTTAGGAAAGGCAGAGTTGGCGAATGCCCCCAAAAATTTCCACTTTAACCACCTCACAAAACTCTATACAATTTGGCTCAAATTGACATGAACGTTTTCCTCAGAAGTCCCAAGAATGATGACTATGAGGAATCAAGTTGTCACAGTATTACGATCGGGGGGGGGGGGGCGGGTCGATCTGTTCTCGAGATGGGATTACAGCGCATTTTTGGGACTGGTTAGGCATCTAACCCGGGGACTTACAATGACGTTCGGTGTGAAAAGGGAGAAGTGTTCCACGGACTGTGAACCTTGTGCTAATGTGGTTTTTAACACTCGTGAGTCACCTACTGCCGGCTCAGCACAAGGCCATTGTGCAACTACTTGAATAATGTAGGATGTGAGGGGAAGAGGCGACTTTCACAATGCGAATATATTTTTCCAGGGCAACAGTGCATTAGTGAGAAGACACGAGGGTCTCACTGTGTGTAGACGACCTTTTTGGGGGCAACAGCCGCCACTAATTTGCAATCTGACATTCCCAAGCAAGGCATTCATTGATCGACACATCAACAGCTTTATACTCATGGATTGTACCTTATTTTTCATACATAGCCTCTTTGCCAAGACAGCTTTGACGTAAAGAATGGATTTACTGCCAGAACACTTTGATGCATGCAAAGGGTGATTAATCTTTTTGGAAACCACTCTCTTCGTCAGACAGCTCATTTATTTATACATCATTGTGATGGCTAAATACCTTAAGGGCTGATAATCTGGCATCAACGCAGCTGAATGACAACCCTAGGGTGCGAGTCTGATCATGCCAGCCACCGACAGCCAATGACAAGCCACACATACTATAAAAAACAGCAGATTTAATCCTGCAACACAAATCTCATGGGACATACGTTTAATTATGAAATAATCCCAGAGTTTAGCTAATCCAATGAAAAAGGAAAGACTTGCCTTTCTGTAGCACCTTTCACAACCTCAGGATGCCCAAAGCGCTTTACAGCCAATGAAGTCATTTTGAAGTGCAGTCACTGTTGTGACATAGGAAACGCGGCAGCCAATTGTGCATAGCAAGCTCCCACAAACAGCAATGTAATAATGACTAGACAGGCAATCTGTTTTAGTGATGTTGATTGAGGGATAAATATTGGCCAGGACACCGGGGAGAACGCCTCTGCTCCATAGTGCCATAGGATCTTTGACGTCCACCTGAGAGCAGACGGGGCCTCGGTTTAACATCTCATCCGAAAGGCGGCACCTCCGACTGCACTGCACTCCCTCAGTACTGCACTGGAGTGTCCGCCTCGATTTTTGTGCTCAAGTCTCTGGAGTGGGGCTTGAACCCACAACCTTCGGACTGAGTGCTACCCACTGAGCGACGGCTGACATCCATATTACAAGATAAATATAGATGATTCTAGCCATTCAGCCCAACCTAGCCCCTCCACCCTACAAGAGTGTCAACCTTTTTGCCTTTGTAGGAGTTACCCACTAACAAGGCAACAGCACTAAGGAAGGTCTTTTCCAAATCTCCAGGCTCACAAAAAAAAGTGATCAAAGTGGAAATAGAACAGAGATGCCCGAGTGTGAGGAGCTCAGTCCTAAGCCTCTCTTCCACCTGTTTGAACCTGGGCCTTCTTGTCATCCTGTCATGGACTACCTTGGAAGTAGTGCGTCCAATCCACTTTGAGATTGGTTTTCACGCAGCTCCATTTAGGGCAGCGGAGAGCTAGTTACTCCACTCTCTCATTCATAACCTAATCCTCTGCACCACCTCCGGGGCTTAAACATTTCCCTTGTGTCTCAATGAGCAAAACTCTACCGAGAACAGAAGGTACAGTCAGACAAGAGCATTAGCGTTTCAGCGTGACATCCTCCGACTTGCAATCCAATTGGCAATATAGTCCAGCATTTGATTTATTTTGATTGTAGCTATACTGTGAGCAGACCGGTTGAGTCTAGTGTCCACTCACACCAATAGGTCGCTCTCAATTTTGCCTTCAGCTAGTTCGATACCTTTCATTGAGTACATACAGTACTTATATTTTCTTCCAATATACAATACCTTACACTTATCCATGATCAATTCTATCGGTACCGTTCTGACAGCTTACAGTAATAAAGGTGTTCAACATTATGAAGGGTTTTGATAAGAGTAGATACAGAGAAACTGTTTCCACTGGCTGGAGGGTCAGTAACCAGAGGACACAGATTTAAGATAATTGGCAAAAGAACCAGAGAGATGAGATGAGAATTTTTTTTAACGCAGCGAGTTATGATCTGGAATTCACTGCCTGAAAGAGTGGTGAATACAGATTCAATAATAACTTTCAAAAGGGAATTGGATAAATACTTGAAAAGGAACAATTTGCAGGGCAAAGTACAAAGTGGTGGGACTAATTCAATAGCTCGTTCAAAGAGCTGGCAGAGGCATGATGGGCTGAATGGCCTACTTCCTTGCTGCATGATTCTATTCTATGTTTCGTGCTTGATTGCCAGGTAATGGCCATCTCCCCAAGACCTTCGATGACCCCAATATCACTGAAAACCCTGCCGTCAAAATCCTGGAGGCCACCATTAACCATTGCTATGGGATGTTTATGCATAAGTGTCAGATTTAATAATAGATGTTATTGCGCAGAATCGTTGGCGAGATTAACCAGACACAGTTAGAATGCATTGACATAATAGCATTATGTTAGCAGGGTGTAATTAAACATATAAAGATGCAAACACTGGAGCTCCATGGGACTTCTTGATCTAGTCTTGCTGAGGTTAATGCAAGCAGTCATGAAACACGCTTTCAATCAACAGTTCAAAAGCTGTTGAAGCTGGGGGGGGATCAACTGAAAATTACAAAACTGAGATGGACAGAATTTTGTTAAGCAAGGGTATTAAGGGTTATGGAACCAAGGCGGTTAAATGGAGTTAAGTTACAGATCAGCCATGATCTAACTGAATGGCGGAACAGGCTCGAGAGGTTGAATGGCCTATTTCTGTTCCTATATTCCTGAAGCAGTCCTTGGTATGCGAGTTATAATGTTGTAATCTGTACCTATATTTCAGTCACTGCATGTAAAGGGTTATGTTTTATTATCTCATTGACTGGTTAATACTCTATTAAATTAGGAGTTTCAATGTTTCCTAGTCCTCGAACTTCTATTAGAGGTCAAGGATGTATGACAATATCCTATAATATATCCCCATTGCCCTTATGTGGAGATATGACAATAGCCTGTAATACCCCCACATAAGGGCAATAGGGATACATGACAATATCTTATATAAACCCAACACAGGAATGCAAATCGCAACACGCAAGGAGATTGTAGTCACTCAGACAAGTGAATAGCCACGTGACATGGACAACGCGCACACATGGCTAGTTAATTGCAGCTAGAGCGGCACGCATGGAGGAGAGATTGGAAGAGCTACTGAAGGGAAGAGAGAGAGAGAGAGAGAGAGAGAGAGAGAGAGAGAGAGAGAGAGAGAGAGAGAGAGAGAGAGAGAGAGAGAGAGAGCGCGCGCGCCAGCCACTGGCCCATATAGGGGACAGCCCACATTGGGGACAGCCCACATTGGGGTCAAGAGCACATGGAGCAGTACTAGAGGGGCTCGAGACATGCATATGAAAATTGTCTCGAAACTCGACAACAGGATGCAAAATACAAGTAGACTTGGCACTTGGTAAAGAAGGAGCTTACCATGGAAACCAAGCACATAAATAAATGGCAGTCGAACTGGTGTAAAAATAACAATGTCACTTTGGCGGGCGGCCGGGATGTTTTCAGGACAGAAGGAGCTATTCAGGAGGGAGAGCGGCACCTAAATAGAGCGGGAAGCATGAAAGTTGCACGGAAGGCTCAGCTATTGAAAAATTGTTTACACTAAATGAGGAGATGGGGGGGGGGGGGGGGAGAAAGAGGGCATGGAGGGATCTGCTTGGCTAAAATTGATCGGCGAGTTAATGCTATCCAGCAGCTGGACGTGAACACAGCAAGTACCGCATGGCACACATGTTCCTGCTGTAACCAAACTGCATAATACGCAGCTCACTACAGTGAGGCGACTTTCTTGTTGGACAAGATAAGAGTTCTTCAAGTAAACTACATATTGACGAACTCGGAAAAATCAATATGCCAGATAATGCAATAAATGTCTCAATTTCATCTCACCTTGCTGGTTTACCAGCCATTATAGGGTCACAGGTAATTCAATCATTCTCTGGTCCGTCTGCAAGAGTATGAATTCTAGTGAGCGCGCTTTAGGATGTGAGGGGATATTAGATCAACCTAAGAACATAAGAATTAGGAGCAGGAGATACGGCCCCTCGAGCCTGCTCCGCCATTCAATAAGATCATGGCTGATCTTCGACCTCAGCTCCACTTTCCCGCCCGATCCCCATATTCCTTGATTCCCCTAGAGTCCAAAAATCTCTCTCTCTCAGCCTTGAATACATTCAACGACTCAGCAAGGAGCAGGCTAGAAGGGCCACTTCTGCTCCTGGTTCTCAGGCGAACAAAACTGTCTGCTCCCAGAACTATTTCATAAAACCAGATATTTTGCATTGGGAAAAATTTTTTTATTTCCCTAGCCTTTCCCTCCCTGGATGTGGGCTCATTGTTAGCACAAATTTCAGCCGCCCAACCAGACGTGCCACAAAACAGAGAACATGAGCAGGCAAGACACTTTGGGCTCCTCTGCCAAACTTTCAACTCTCAGCTACAGAGTGGACATTGCAAATGCCCGAGAGCAAACCATTCGAAAAGGTTGAGGGGAGAATTATTTTTCTTTCAAATAAAAAAGAAACAGCAAGGAAACAAACTGCGATTGAAACTTAGTCACTGTGAGCACAGCTTGTGCGTGGCTTCTGACGGATGTACAAAGGACCAGAAAAAAGAATCGCAGGCAGATCTGGATGAGATGGGGGAATGGTCCTGTCTCTGGCAGATGCCTTTCAATATAGGTAAAGGCAGTGTAATGCAGTTGGATGGGAGCAACTCCAAGCTTGTGCGTATCATATAGGGTTGAGTGCTCAAGGCTGTTGAGCAGAAGGACCAGAGAGTTGAGTCACTGAAGTCCCAAGGCCAATGCTACAAGGCTATTGTAAAAGTGAACATGGCGTTAGGAGGTATTGCCAGAACTACTAAACATAACCATCCACACCTTTGATTGCCGTGATTGTCTCTCTGCCGAGGTGTGATAAAGGGCAGTTAGAAAGATTAACTATAGTCGTCTGACAGTGTTCTCTGACTATATATGCTGTGTCCATATGCATTTCTTCACTTCACCTGATGAAGGAGCAGCGCTCCGAAAGCTTGTGATTTCAAATAAAGCTGTTGGACTATAACCTGGTGTTGTGCGACTTCTCACTTTTGTCCACCCCAGTCCAACACCGGCATCTCCGCATCATGGCTACTAAACATAAAAACAAGAACTCGCATTTCTATAGCGCCTTTCACAATTTTAGGACATCCCAAAGCGCTTTACAGCCAATGAAACACTTTTGAAGTGGAGTCACTGTTGCAATGTAGAAAATGCGGCAGCCAATTTGCACACAGCAAGCTCCCACAAACAGCAATGTGATAATGACCAGTTAATCTGTTTTAGTGATGTTGGTTGAGGGATAAATATTGGCCCAGGACACCAGGGATAACTTCCCTGCTCTTTGAAATAGTGCCATGGAATCTTTTACATCCATCCAAGAGGGCAGGCAGGGCCTCCGTTTAACGTTTCATCCAAAAGACGGCAGCTCTGACAGTGCAGCACTCATCAGTACTGCACTGGGGTGTCAGCCTAGATTTTGCGCTCAAATCTCTGGAGTGGGACTTAGCTTCTGACTCAGAGGCAAGAATGCTACCACTGAGCCAAGGCTAACACTTGGAAATATTACCCTTCCTCTATACAAGGCCTTGGTCAGGCCACATCTAGAATACAGTGTCCAGTTTTTGTTCCCTCACATGGTGGGCTATGTGGATGCACTGGAAAAGGTTCAGAAGAGGGCAAGATATTGAAGGAGCTGGAGGAGTTCCCGTGAGTGACCAACATAACCGGATATGGAAGGTAGGTGGGCTATTGGGAGGATGTGTCACCCAATCTCCATGGTCTCCTGGAACTTGTTCGATCTCCTTCAGAGGTCAGTGAAGAATCTCCCCAGTTTTAGTCCTAAATTGGCCCAAATTTCTTTTACCCCCCCCATGTGTTTGTGCCGCATCCAAGAGATTGTGTGGCTGTGTTTGGGGGGGGGGGGGCAGCAGAGAGATTGGGATGATACTATGCTGAATGTACACCCTGCTAGTATAGGACAGGATCAATGGACTCGCTGGTCTTCACCGGGCATTTTACAGTGTGTTCCTGTGAGCCCAGTACTGCAGTTACTAAGCTGCTCTAAAAAGACCACCTCTTGCAAGATGTCTAATCCTTCCCACAACTCTCCAGCTGCCAATAGTATCAAGATCAACTCGCATTAAGTATTACAACATTTCTGGGAGCATCACAACCCAATCCATAGTTGCATGGGGCACTTTGTGTTTTACTGATGACAGGGAAGTAACTTCATCAGTTAAGTGCGTCAACTGGAGCCTAAATGCAACTGTCACCACATTCCAGCTGTGCGCATCGCCATCACTGTCACCACATTCCAGCTGTGCACATCCCCATCACTGTCACCACATTCCAGCTGTGCACATCGCCATCACTGCCACCACATTCCAGCTGTGCACATCCCCATCACTGCCACCACATTCCAGCTGTGCACATCGCCATTACTGACACCACATTCCAGCTGTGCACATCGCCATCACCATATTCCAGCTGTGCACATCCCCATCAGTCACCACATTCCAGCAGTGCACATCGCCATCACTGACACCACATTCCAGCTGTGCACATCGCCATCACTGTCACCACATTCCAGCTGTGCATATCGCCATCACTGTCACCACATTCCAGCTGTGCGCATCCCCATCACTGCCACCACATTCCAGCTGTGCACATCCCCATCACTGACACCACATTCCAGCTGTGCACATCCCCATCACTGACACCACATTCCAGCTGTGCACATCCCCATCACTGACACCACATTCCAGCTGTGCACAACTCCCTCACACAGTTAGACAATTCACAAAACACAATGCACTTGAGTGGATACGAGGTGTCTGCAAATCTTTGAAGATGTCCAAGTTGCAGCTTAGTTGGGCGTCCTAGAGGAAGGCTCCGCACAAGCTGGTGTGAGGCTTTGACATCACTAGAGGCAGAATCTTTTTTGTTGCACCCACAAACCACAGCTAGCAAACGTTGCCTGCAAGCTTTCTCACACATGGACGGGGGGGGGGGGGAACACGAGGGGGAAGTAGAATGGAGGCGTTTTCGGAGCAAAACCACGGAGGGACTGGTAAACAAAGATGAGGATATTGAACTCAATGTATTGAGGGGGGGGGGGGGGGGGGGGGGGGAGAATCAGGGAGCCAGTGGAGGTCAGAAAGGACAGGGGTGATGGGCGAGAAGGACTTAGTGGGAGACTTGATAGAACCAATGAAGTTTTTGGAATTGAAGACCAGGAAGTAGGATTGAGATTAAAGGGGGGGGGGCAGGCTTGCTGGGTCAAATGGCCCTTTCTTGTTTCTACAATTCCCCATGTATTCTGAAGGAGAAAGTTAATTACGAAGATACGAAAATGATGGGCAGGAAAAGACCACCAAGCCTGGCCCATACATGATGCCAGGAGCATTGTGACTGGACTCTTCCTAACTCTCCACCCCACCAATGTTATCTCCTGGGAGAGGCTAAAAACCCAGGACCAAAGAGGGGGGGAACGGGGTAGAGAGATCTGGACAATTCCTCTGCAGCCCCCTCAGGTGATTGATGTGTACCAGCACAGTGCAGTACATATAGGATCAACTCCTTTACTAATGCAGGCAGATCACAATTATTTCAATATTATCCTACCTTTATTATTTTTCTTGGGGCATTTTAGTCTCTGGCACAAGGTATAATTTAGCATCAATGCTTGTACTAGGTGTAATGATTGAACGCACTGTACACGTGCTGCATCTCCTATGCACACTACCTTTGCGCACATCAGGGCGAGGGATATGGGTACAGAGGAAACACTTTTCAAGTACTCCCAGATCTGGTACAGTACAGTTAAATGCCAAGAGACATTCCCTCTACTCTGCCCCATCGAGCACTCCCAAGCAATGTTCCCTCTAAATTGTCTTTGGTGTGCGCGGCCTGTTTATTTCAATGTGCGGTCCCTTAAATTTCTGCGCATGCGCGGTTTTTCCAATGGAAAAGCTTGTGAGCGGCCTGCGCGGGACCTCAGTCTGCACGCGCGCAGCTTAGAGTGAATATTGCTCCCAAGTGCAGCAAAACTAGGGCTAGCTGCAGAGTGAAGTTCCCTCGAAGTCTATTTTTATATTTGTATCTGCGATATTCCATTTATAATCTGAGAGGGGGAGGGAGGGGGAAGTGTGTCGCTGGCAAGGCTGCATTTATTGCCCATCCCTCGTTGCCCCTGAGGGCATTGAGAGTCAACCATGTAGTGTGGGACTGGAGTCACGTGTAGGTCAGTCCAAGTAGGAGAGGCAGGTTCCCTTCCCTGAAGGACATTCCTGAATTGGTTGGGTTGTTAACGACAATCCGTCAACTTCCATGGTTATTTTTCTGTTGCCAGCTCACAAATCACCAGATTTCATCAATTCAAATTTCCCAACTTGCCTTGGTGGGGATTTACACTCAACTTCTGGATTGCTTAGGCCAGTGCCGTAACTGTAACAGCTACTGCACCCCTCAGGGCTGCTAGAGCAATGATAGAGTAAAAAGCTCCCAATTCTGATGGCCCAAACTACATCTTACTCACTTTCATTTCATACCATTCCCACTAGCCAAGAACTTCCCATTTACTCATCTGGAATTCCTGACCACAGAATAACAGCTATAGAAAAATTCATTATTTTATCAATGCGTTGCACCCGATTACTGCTCACTAAACACCCCTTAGCAGCCCTGAGGAGATAAGAACATAAGAAATAGGAGCAGGAGTAAGCCATTCGGCCCTTCGAGCCTGCTCCGCCATTCAATGAGATCATGGCTGATCTTCTGCCTCAACTCCATTCACCGGCCCTATCGCCATATCCCTTGATGCCCTTACTAGTCAGATATTGCAAACAAACTACAGAACACCGTAAATATTTATATTGCTCTAGACAGCAGTCTGTTCCTACGTTACTTCTTAAGTTAGGTTTGGTTGTCCAAACAGGTGAGGCCTGGGTGAGTGAGAGAGAGCACGCGGCAGAGAAAGACGTGAAGATTGCCCATCTCTCGCCGAGTAGTCCTGTGATTTTCCCAACCCCATGCACTTGAACTTTACCAGAACAATCGGAGAAGAAAGGATTCCTCGTAACTCCAGTCTCCCAGAGTTATGCTGTGGGTCAGCAATATGCAGATCTGAACCTCCAGCCATTTTCTCTCCAAAGGGCAAAGTACGGTTTAATAAATACAAACCTCAGATTGGCAAATAGAAAATCTTGACTTTAAGCCAAAGCCTCAGACTCCGGGAAAACAACAAATTCTCCCAAAAGGAAGTATTTTCATTGTTGGGCCCAGCATTAAATATTGCTCAATTACTTCCAATATTAGAGAGCTAGTCCTTCAGTTAAGCTAACCTTCTGGCTTCTTCAGTTGTTGATTGTGACTTCTGGTTCTTCAAACAGAAGAACGGATCGTCTCGATTAGTGGAATCTGCATGAACTTGCCACTGTGTTTTCCTACATAACTCACACTCAGTAATTTATTGCATGTGAAGAAATCTAGGATGTTTGAGGTGCGATAAGGCACGATAAAACCGTGTCAGCCTTGGCTCAGTGGGTAGCACTCCCGCCTCAGAGTCAGAAGGTTGTGGATTTAAGTCCCAGAGACTTGAGCACAAAATCTAGGCTGACACTCCAGTGCCAGTGCTGAGCGAGTGCTGCACTGTCGGAGGTGCCGTCTTTCGGATGAGACGTTAAACCGAGGCTCCGTCTGCCCTCTCAGCTGGATGTAAAAGATCCCATGGCACTATTCAAAGAAGAGCAGGGGAGCTCCCCCCCAGGTATCCTGGCCAACACTTATCCTCAACCAACACATAAAACAGATGACCTGGTCATTCATTTATTTATTGCCGTTTGTGCTCATTGCTACATTACAACAGTGACTACACTTTAAAAAAAAGTACTCCATTAGCTGTAAAGTGCTTTGGGGCATCCGGAGGTCAGGAAAGGCGCTATAGAAATGCAAGTCTTTCTTGCAGTTATATCGTGACACAAGGCTGTGAACTTCAAGACAGCTGGCTTTGTTGTGCACCACACTTTCTTATGCAAGTATTTTAGACAGCAAAATATTTTTACTGTTGATTCTTCAAAAACAAGACAATTGAAATGACGTAATCTGCATTTTGTAAAAAAAAATTAGTTTGCAGTCCAATACAGTATGGGATTCTTTTAACTCAATCTAATAATGTGACAGAATGACAAACATCTACAATTAAAAATGTTGTAGTATTATCCTGACATGCATGCATTCTCATTCAAATAAATTCACTGGAAAGGCACTGAATCGTTCAGTCACTGGGAACATTTTGTGATGTCAAGGTAAGGGAAGCCCCTACAGCCTGTGTCAGCGTCAAGATCAGGTGTAGATGGAGAGTAAAGCTGCCCCTGCGCTGCCACGTTGCATATCTCAGGAGGGAAGCCCGTTCCCACAAAATCCCCTTCTTGTGGCCTCTCTGAATGCCAAGTCAGTGCCAGGTTATGGGCAGCTTTGTGCTGTAGATAGTTGCAGTGTGTCTATTGACACCACTATGTCAGCCATTGAGTTGGGGGCGGGGCCGAACTTAAGAGGACTCGTAGCAAACAGTGTATTTTACAGCAAAGTTAATTTACTCAGCAGAGTCTGTTTAAACAACACACCACAGCAAACAGTCTACAGAGTCTACTGAGTCTCTCTGAACTACAGCAAACAGAACTCATGACCAAAACTGCAGCAACATCTAAAAGCAGGGTGATTCCTCCAGCATAGTGCTGAGAGTGGAGGATAGTTATATACAAATGAAGTGAGCAAAACTAATCCCAGTCACTTACAGCAGTGATCGACGGGGGAAATTTCCCAATCATTTCCATTCTGGCCAAAATCATGGTGTCACTATATGCAGCCAGATTTGTGCCAGTTATGAAGAGGCTGAAGACCGACCAGGCCGGTTTTACTGCGGGACCCTTACAATAGAGATGGCACTCATCCCATCGGTCCGAGCTGGATGTGAAACCAGATACTCCAAGAGAAAGAGCAGTGTTGTGAGCCGCCACAACAGCTATGTACTCCAAGCTAGTACACTTGGTTAGAAATAAGCCGTATTTAAATAACCAGTTGGCGCAAACTGGATTAAAGCAGGATGAACTCAGGAATTCTGGCACCCATCAACTGCTTCAGGTGCCTGTTCAACATCAATTTCCCCAAGTAATTTCCTAGTCACACTGACGCACACATTTTCAAACATTCAATCAACATCAAAGCATTATCAAAACCCCTCAAAATTTTGATAGAGTAAATGAGAAACTGTTTCCACGGTCAGGAGTGTCAGTAACCAGAGGACACGGATTCAAGATAATTGGCAAAAGAACCAGAGGGGAGATGAGATGTTTTCTTTTCTACGCAGCGAGTTGTGATCTGGAACGCACTGCCTGAAAGGGTGGTGGGAGCAGATTGAACAGTAACTTTCCAAAGGGAATTGGATAAATACACTTGAAAAGGCAAAGTTTGTGGGGTTATGGGACTAATTGGATAGCTCTTTCACAGGCATGATGGGCCGAATGGCCTCCTTCTGTGCTGTAGGTTTCTATTAACTGGGGATTTCCTTTGCTTTTTGCAGCAAAGACTAAAAGTCATAGCTATACACAGAAAGTTAAGTTTTTAGAAAATAAAGTATAAAAGTACACATATTTAGAAAGACCAGTCTGTTGACATCAAAATGATGCAAACATATGTAATGTACAACCAAACCTATTGCTTAGAAATGGTATCTATTAACACAAAATATGTGTTATAATGAACTAGTCGATCTGCTGTGATATTATATACAGGGACCAACAGTACTCTTCAGGTGAAGAGGAGTCAGAGGGTGTGAAATAAATGAACCAAGCCAGGCAGGCATAATTCAGTCCCTATTTTAAATTCATACCTTCTGTCTGTATTTTTGTATACTTTGATTTTATATTATAAACTTATGGCAATTCAGGAGATTTAGAATTGCTTGGAGCATAGGCTGAGGAGCTGACGCACTATAGCATCACCACTGGTGGGAAAATGGTACTACAGCGTGACAAGTTTACATGGATATTTTCCATCATAAATGTGGACATAGGAATCTATAATGCAAATAGGTTAACACAAGATGTGACAATAGAAAGCACGGTTTCGTAGACCAGATTGTGTGTGCAGATGTTAATGTATTATATATAGAAAAGTATTTTACAACTTTTAGAAATATGAAAGATCACAGGGCAACCAAATTAATTAAAAAATAGAACCAACCTCATGACAACCTGAAACAATAAAAGCATTTGAAGGCACAGTCTACTTCCGATAATTCAAAGTCAGTTTTTTTTTTTAAAAATTGAATTATGCAGGAATTCCAATTAAGCAATTGCATTAAAATGATACAAGAGCTCTTTTGTGTACAATTGGAATTTGAATGGAAAATGCACTTGCTTAATTGGAATTACTGAAACTGCACGTTACACTGTACTTATAAAGAGGCAAGTAAACAGTCGACACTAGAGAGGAACCGTGGGTCGGGATAGTTCAGAGCGAGCGCTTTCATTTGAAGCCAAAATAAATATGGCAGCCAAAACCTAGTGAAGATTGGGGAGTGGGTAAGTCGAGATGCCAAGTGGTGGGTGGATCAGGCCCAACTGCCGGAGAACATATCCTTCCAACTAAATTCACAAGATAATTCAGCTCAACTCAAGTCCAAGAAGATCATTTAGTCCATGATCTGCTCTCCCCTCTGGCATAAAGGCACCAATTGCAGTGGAATAACAACAGTGGATTTCCTTTGGTGTCCTTTGTTCTTCAAATTCAAACTGGAAAATTATGTATTCATGCCCGTAGTTACTTTAATGTGTACAAAACAGTAGCGCAGTCATTTACTTAGTTTAAAGAAGAATTTAATAAAAAGGTAAAAATTCACAAGTACTGAAACTCCTTTCCCTTAAATGATAAAAATAGTTAGAAATCTAAGTGAACTGCTAAATGCTGATGTTTTACACAAATGGAGATTTTTTTTCTGATGCATTGTTCCCCTGAAGATTTTTCCACAGAGGCTGTGCTGGGTACGCAGTAGAACTGCCAAACCCCTGCCTGTGCCGCCCAGGGCAAGTCCACGTACAGTCTGTGGTGAGCTGCACAGAAGCAGCAATCACTTCACACACCGTACAGCCTGGTCAATCCTTCCACTGAGCTCATGTTGGACACCACACCCCTCCTCCCAAGCACACACACGCAACACCAATTCCATTTAGAATCGCAGTAATATACCTCCGATTAAATACACTCCTGGTTTATTCAGAGAGGTATGGAGGTCATTAATGTTCCTGAACCAAAGGCCTTTTAAAACACATTCGCAGAGTTGAGTACTTCAATCAGCTCGAGGATCCCCTACACCAGGAAATGGCTCGAACCGGTTGCCAGGGCGACAGGCAGCCAAGTAACCACTCAGCTGCCAACAATCAGGTTGGTTCTGAGAATTCTGGATCTCGCCACCTTTAACCCCTGCTCTCAGCAGATGACTGGATCCTGACAATTCGAAATATTGAATTGGGAAGCGCTGTGGGGATCAGTCTGTCCCTCTTGCTCCACTTAAGGGCAGCTAACACTTAGTCACTGTCACAGGCACCGAGAGAAAACAAGTTCACACTTTGCACACTGCCGAGGTTTGGTGAGCTGTGCAACATAAAGGAGAAAAAAAAATCATAACCTCAAGTGCTGTAGATCAACATGTACTAACTGTAAATACATCACACCTGCACACTAGTCACAGGCCATGCTGATGAATAGCCCTGGCCAAAAGAGTATGTAGCAAAAAAAGAAAAAGACTTGCATTTATATAGCGCCTTTCACGACCACCTGATGTTCCAAAGCGCTTTAGAGCCAATAAAGTACTTTTTGAAATGTAGTCACTGTTATAATGTAGGAAACGCGGCAGCAAGATCACACAAACAGCAATATGATAATGACCAGATAATCTGTTTTTGCTATGTTGATTGAGGAATGAATATTGGCCAGAACTCCCCTGCTCTTCTCCGAGATAGAGCCGTGGGATCTTTTACGTTGACCTGAGAGCAGACAGGACCTCTGTTTAACGACTCGTCCGAAATAGGAGTGGAAAATTTCTCCCCAAAAGGCTAGGGATGTAGGGCCAACTGAAATCTTCAAGACTGAGATCGATAGATTTTTTAAATCAGGCAAGGATATCAAGGGATATGGAGCAAAGACGGGCAAATAGAGCAGAGGTACAGATCAGCCATGATCCCACTGAATGACGGAACAGGCTCGAGGGGCCAAATGGTACAGCCAAACCAACCTTCCTTGATCAAGCGTGGTACTTATTCCCGCAGAATCAAGTAGGGTCAGTCCAGACAACGGTAGGCGTTCTTACTGAATGGTTGAGGTGGCAACTAGAGACACTGCAGGTAGATGCAGAGAGGTCACAGAAACTACAAGTATTTCCCACACTCCCAAAACAATAAATTGGTATATTACTAGCACCTTGACAAATGCTACCCCCAGGAACAGTGGCTACTTGTCTCTGATCATTAAGAAAATATTCCGATCTGTCTTTCTCAGACCCAAAGTGGATGACCGCACACTTCCCCACATTGGGCTCCATCTGCCATAGTTTTGCCCACTCAACTTGGTCTCTGCCCCTTTCTAACTTCCTGCTCCCATCTACCCAACTTACTGTGCCTCCTAACTCTATTCTTTCATCCAAGTCATTGTTTTATATGTGGTGAAAAGCCGAGGCCTAGTACAGATATAAAAACAGAAAATGTTGGAAATACTCAGCAGGTCAGGCAGCATCTGTGGAGAGAGAGAGAGAGAGAGAGAGAGAGAGAGAGAGAGAGAGAACGTTTCAGGTCGATGACCTCTCGTCAGAACATCGAGCTGAAACGTTAACTCGGTTTCTCTCTCCACAGATGCTGCCTGACCTGCTGAGTATTTCCAGCATTTTCTGTTTTTATTTCAGATTTCCAGCATCCGCAGTATTTTGCTTTTGCCCCAGTAAAGATCCCTGGGGAACACCACTTGTCACATCCCGCCAATCGGAGAACGTTCCCGTTATTCTACGGAGCAAAAATGGCGAAGAACTATTCTCCTGTTCAAGAAAAAAAAATCTCTTCACCTGTAAATGAAAGCTCAGATTTGAACAACTGAGCGAATGCCTCCTATTAACATTCAGGGAATGCTATGCCACGATCCAAATTACTTTTCTACTTTGAACTTTGATGCTGACCTTGTGATACTGGCTGTGCAATTCAGCAAGATTGGTTCCTGACTGGGAAAGAATACAACTACAGTGCAGACGTGATGATATGCAGTACATCTAGCCATAGGCACAGGATCACTTCCCTCCCTCGATGCAGTCACCATGCTCAACTTCCCCCAAAATAGCGGAGAAATTAATACAAAGAGATTTAGTACGAGGGGCCAATGTGTACTCACAGAGGGTTGAAAGGTCAGTCGGAGAACATTTTAAGGTCGAGAATGAGGGGAGTTACCTCGGGCAGGTGACAGGGCTCAGACGAGCACGGTTATAGTGCACTTGTTAGTTTAGTTCTTGGAGTAGTCGGCAGCTCAAAAGCTGAAAGGGGTTAGGCTGCGGGGGAGCTACCGTGGGCTTGTCCTGCCTGTGGTCACGTGCTGCACGTTTTGTGGGTCACAGCCACATCGAGGCACTGATGTTTTTTTTAACCTTTTTATAAACACCTTTTAACAGATCACACGGACTTCACTATCGGACACTTGTGCTTCCGAAAACAGAGAGGTCACACCACCGCCCAAGGAACCTCAGCTACACGCACCCACCCCCTTGCAGTAATATTTGGGGGGGGGGGGGGGGGGAACCAGCTAATTATAGATCAGTACTGTTTGAGGTCCAGGTGCAGATCACACGCTCGCCTGAGTCACAAGGCCATGGGTTCAAGTCTCTCTCCAGAGACTTGAGCACAACATCTCTAGGCTGACACTCCAGTGCAGTGCTGCGGGGAGTGCTGCACTGTCTGAGGTGCCGTCTTTTTAGAAGAGGCCCCGTCTGCCCTCTTCAATTTGTAAAAGATCCCATGGCACTATTTCGAAGAGCAGCAGGGGAGTTCTCCCCGTGTCCTAGCCAATATTTATCCTTCAACCACCACCACCACCACCAGGAACAGATTATCTGGTCATCACCACATTGCTGTTTGTGGGAGCTTGCAGAGTGCAAATTAGCTGCCGCATTTCCCTGCATTACAACAGCGACTGCACTTCAAAAGTACTTTATTGGTTGTGAAGCACTTTTAAAGAGGCCTTTTCCTGAATCTGCGGCTCCCGCCGCTCGCACATACTAACGGGGCGAAAGGAAATCTCTGCTAAACATGTAGCGAGCTGACCCGGACGTCTTGAGATCAGGAATGGCGCTATATAAATGCAAGTTCTTTCTTTCTTTTAGTATTTACTGTGACACAGGCGATTGCAGAAGGTGCCGGGCATTTTAAGAAACAAATTTATAAAGCAGAAGTGCCTGGAAAATAATCTGGAAAGAGGCAGACTCGCCTCATTTTTAAATGATACACAGTGAAGTGTTGTCAAAGACTGGAACTGAGCCTTCCCCTCGAGCCGTGCCAGCAACAGAACCTTTTCCATACATCAGATCAGAATGAGGCTCAGAATGAAACAGGACGATGATGTTATTTTAATGGGCTGATAACACACGAGACTGACTGATCCAGTGATGGAGCATGGACACAGGGACTGGGACATGGGGGCTGTGCCCAGAAGGCTGAATTCCTAATCTCAACCGTGTTACCACTATGAAGGAGGGAGGGAGGTGCCCAGAGGGAGGGATGAGGACACGTGCATTAACCCCCCCGGACCACAAACAGATCGCGGGTGCCTCCTAGTGACCAACTCCAAATAGCAGAGGCCTCTGGGTTCAAGTCCCACTCCAGAGACTCCAAATCTAGGTGGACACTCCAGTGCAGTGCTGAGGGAGTGCTGCACTGCCAGAGGTGCCATCTTTCGGATGAGATGTTAAACAGAGTCTGCTCTCTCAGGTGGACGCAAAAGAACTCATTGCATTATTTCGAAAGTGGGCAGGGGGAGTTCTCCCCGGTGTCCTGGCCAATATTTATCCCTCAATCAACATCACTAAAAATCAGATTATCTGGTCATTATCACATTGCTGTTTGTGGGAGCTTGCTGAACACAAATTGGCTGCCGCATTTCCTACATTACAGCAGTGACTACATTTAAAATTACTTCAATGGCTGTAAAGCGCGTTGGGACGTCCTGAAGTCGTGAAAGGCGCGATATAAATGCAAGTCTGTCTTTCTTTATGGTTCCCAAAATGTCTTTTAAATTAATGCGTTTTTTCAAAAGGCCCTTAACATCGAGCTTCTTTTTAGAAAATGCTTACGTGTTAACACACCTTCAACCCACCTTTTGGTGCATCCTAGAGACTGACCCAACAGTCTATTGCTTCTGTCACCAGTACATCCCGTATGAGAAATAGGGCCCTGCTGCCGGTGATGGGGAACACACTGCCCGCTCCTCCACCCGTATACACAGAACTTACAACACAAAAAGACAGGCCATTCGGCCCAACCAGTCCCTGTCAGCACGCATCCTCTAACCAAGCAAGTAGTCACAGAATCCTACAGCGCAGGAGACGACCATTCGGCCCATCATGCCTGTGCCTGCTCTTTGAAAGAGCTATCCAGTCAGTGCCACTCCCCTGCTGTTGCCCCATAGCCCTGCATCACATTTTGCTGCCCTTCTCCCATCCCAAAAAAGTATCAAAAAATGAGGCCCAGGTGGGGTGGAATTTAACTTCAATTGATCTTCTCCTTATATTTTAACATCTACAAATTGGGCTACTCCATTCGTGCTGTAACAGAGCAGGAATGTCCAAGCTTTGTAGGTTGAACAGGTGCATACCATTGTGTCTCCGCAGTAGATAAAGTTTAAACCCACGCTCCCATTAATATGAAAATATCTCAAATGCTGACACCAACAGGTATTCTGATTTAGGATTTATCTTCCAGTGGGGCAACAATGCTAAACAAAGTGACTCCCAAATCACCAGACTCTCAAAATCCTAACAGGACAAACCAGCGAACAAAATATAAAGGCAAATAGCGGAGAGTGGTATGGGCCCAAAGGCGCGCATGTGGCAAATGGGCCATCATGTCGACATTTCTGCTTGAGGAGAAGACTCAGAAACTGGTGTAATTTATGGGACTCCATCAACTTCAACTCTACCGCCCGCATCCTAATTCACACCAATCACTAATCCCGTTCACCCATCACCCAGTGCTCACTGACCGACATTGGCTCCTGGTCCAGCAACATTTCCAATTTAAAAATCATCCTCGTCTTCAAATCCCTCCATGGCCCTCGACCCTCCCCGTCTCTGTAACCCCCTCCAGCCCCACAACTCTCCGAGATCTCTGCGCATCTCCAATTTCTATCGCTCCACCATTGGTGGCCGTGCCTTCAGCTGCCAGGGCCCTAAAGCTCTGGAATTCCCTCCCTAAACCTCTCCGCCTCTCTCTCCTCCTTAAGATGCTCCTTAAAACCTGTCACCTGTCACCTGTCCTAAAGTCTCGTTATGTGGCTCGGTGTCAATTTTTGTTTGAGAACGCTCCTGTGAAGCGCCTTGGGTCTTTTTACTACCTTAAAGGCACTGTTGTTGTATGCAAAATAGCAACACAGACTTGAGAAACTGGACTATACTAGAACAGAGAAGGCCAAGAGGAGATCTGATAGAGGCATTCAAAATCAGAAGGGATTTTTATGAATGCCAATAGTGGAAAACTATTCCCACTGGCTAGCAAGTCAGTGACTGGGGTTTAGGAGAATTAATTATTTTTGCAGAGCAAGATTGAGAAAACATGAAATGCCCTGTCAGAAACTGTGATGGGAGCAGAATCCACAATAGCTTACAGAAAGGAAGTGAATAAATATTTGAAAAGAAGAGAAATCTCAAAGGGCAAGGGGAAGGGGCAGGGGAATTAATAAGCAGACAGCTCCTGCAGATGACCGAACCGACACCTCCTGCGCTGTAATATTCTATTATTTCATGATAGCTTTTCATAAATTAGTAATATAAAGATCAGTAGTATACCCTAATAACGCAGCGCAGATTAAATTCTTATAAAAAAAATGTAATCAATCTTTGTGAGGGCTCATAACCACTGTATAATTACTATACGTGTTTTATATGGCCAAGTGGGAGAAATTGCAACGAGTTTGGTTTCTAATGGCAACCCGCTCAGCTTTGTTCTGGTCATTTACAACATCAGAGCTCCTCAATGAAGTTATTTCCTTATAAATCTCACACATCAATGCAATATTAATAATTTTACCAGCAATTAAAGCAGGAGTCTCATATCAAGATCTCATTTTAAAACGGCCCACACTTTTTTACCAGCGGGGCTAGCTTACAGATTTCATTTTTGAAATGACAATCTTTTTCATCCTTTTTTTTTTGCAAGTTCCAGCCTCAAAACATCCGATGCCGCGGATGTGCCGAGGAGGGGAACAATGAATCGGGAGGGCCCCTAGGCCACAGCCGACAAGCGGGGAGGATGCGGCTTCTGCAAGAGGTAAACCGCAGCAGGCTGCCAGCAGCGAGAGTCTTCATCCGAGAAACGGCAGCGACCGATCGGGGTTAAAACAAGTCAAAACTGAAACGCCATGGTCCGACCGGGAAACATGTCAAATAAAAACTTCTAAAAATCAAACAAGTATACAGCTCGTGGCTAAAGTCAACAAAACAGCAGCAATAAAATGTTTGAAAACATGCTCCGAGCCAACCTTTGCGGTCAGACATTTAACGAGAGCGAGAAAAGTTCAGAACTTTCCATAAAATGATACAAACAGAACCTCGCGTATCATATTACAGAAACACTGCAAAGTGATACACCACCGGCTCGCTTCAAGAAACCCATACAGTCTGTTACATGAAACGGTAAACTGGCTAAGATAGGACGCACCACACTGTCCCGCTCCATCCCGGGGGGAGAAAAGGGATAGGGGGAGCAGGGGCGGGTGGAGAGATCCTCCTTCGTGAAGGGTTTGCAGAGGGGGTGAGGGAGGTAGGGGGGAGACTGAGATGTCAGCTCTCACCCACCTCCTCAAACAGACACTCTCCACCCGGCCTAAAAACCCAGACCAGTCAGGAGCTCTGGTATCCCAGGATCCGCAGTCAACATTTCCCCCTCTCCTCCTCCCCATTGGGGTAGAAACCAACCACCCACCTCCGACAATCAGGGCCCTGCCCGCCCCAAATCCTCCACTCCACCCCCCCCACCACACGGCCCTCGCCCGACCCTACACTCCCCCCTGCCCGACCCCACACTCGCACAGAGAGGGGGAGGAGGGCGGGTCGGGGGAGGAGGGTCGGGGTCCGGGTCGGGGGGTCGAGGGGAGGACAGGACAGGTCGGGGGGTCGAGGGGAGGACAGGACAGGTCGGGGGTCGAGGGGAGACAGGACAGGTCGGGGGGTCGAGGGGAGGAGGCCAGGTCGGGGGGTCGAGGGGAGGGGGCCAGGACAGGTCGGGGGGTCGAGGGGAGGGGGCCAGGACAGGTCGGGGGGTCGAGGGGAGGGGGCCAGGTCGGGGGGTCGAGGGGAGGGGGCCAGGTCGGGGGGTCGAGGGGAGGGGGCCAGGTCGGGGGGGTCGAGGGGAGGGGGCCAGGTCGGGGGGTCGAGGGGAGGGGGGCCAGGTCGGGGGGTCGAGGGGAGGGGGCCAGGTCGGGGGGGTCGAGGGGAGGGGGCCAGGTCGGGGGGTCGAGGGGAGGGGGCCAGGTCGGGGGGTCGAGGGGAGGGGGCCAGGTCGGGGGGTCGAGGGGAGGGGGCCAGGTCGGGGGGTCGAGGGGAGGGGGCCAGGTCGGGGGGTCGAGGGGAGGGGGCCAGGTCGGGGGGTCGAGGGGAGGGGGCCAGGTCGGGGGGTCGAGGGGAGGGGGCCAGGTCGGGGGGTCGAGGGGAGGGGGCCAGGTCGGGGGGTCGAGGGGAGGGGGCCAGGTCGGGGGGTCGAGGGGAGGGGGCCAGGTCGGGGGGTCGAGGGGAGGGGGCCAGGTCGGGGGGTCGAGGGGAGGGGGCCAGGTCGGGGGGTCGAGGGGAGGGGGCCAGGTCGGGGGGTCGAGGGGAGGGGGCCAGGTCGGGGGGTCGAGGGGAGGGGGCCAGGTCGGGGGGTCGAGGGGAGGGGGCCAGGTCGGGGGGTCGAGGGGAGGGGGCCAGGTCGGGGGGTCGAGGGGAGGGGGCCAGGTCGGGGGGTCGAGGGGAGGGGGCCAGGTCGGGGGGTCGAGGGGAGGGGGCCAGGTCGGGGGGTCGAGGGGAGGGGGCCAGGTCGGGGGGTCGAGGGGAGGGGGCCAGGTCGGGGGGTCGAGGGGAGGGGGCCAGGTCGGTGGGTCGAGGGGAGGGGGCCAGGTCGGGGGGTCGAGGGGAGGGGGACAGGTCGGGGGGGTCGAGGGGAGGGGGACAGGTCGGGGGGGTCGAGGGGAGGGGGACAGGTCGGGGGGGTCGAGGGGAGGGGGACAGGTCGGGGGGGTCGAGGGGAGGGGGACAGGTCGGGGGGGTCGAGGGGAGGGGGACAGGTCGGGGGGGTCGAGGGGAGGGGGACAGGTCGGGGGGGTCGAGGGGAGGGGGACAGGTCGGGGGGGTCGAGGGGAGGGGGACAGGTCGGGGGGGTCGAGGGGAGGGGGACAGGTCGGGGGGGTCGAGGGGAGGGGGACAGGTCGGGGGGGTCGAGGGGAGGGGGACAGGTAGGGGGGGTCGAGGGGAGGGGGACAGGTCGGGGGGGTCGAGGGGAGGGGGACAGGTCGGGGGGGTCGAGGGGAGGGGGACAGGTCGGGGGGTCGAGGGGAGGGGGACAGGTCGGGGGGGTCGAGGGGAGGGGGACAGGTCGGGGGGGTCGAGGGGAGGGGGACAGGTCGGGGGGGTCGAGGGGAGGGGGACAGGTCGGGGGGGTCGAGGGGAGGGGGACAGGTCGGGGGGGTCGAGGGGAGGGGGACAGGTCGGGGGGGTCGAGGGGAGGGGGACAGGTCGGGGGGTCGAGGGGAGGGGGACAGGTCGGGGGGGTCGAGGGGAGGGGGACAGGTCGGGGGGGTCGAGGGGAGGGGGACAGGTCGGGGGGGTCGAGGGGAGGGGGACAGGTCGGGGGGTCGAGGGGAGGAGGACAGGCCGGGGGGTTGAGGGGAGGAGGACAGGTCGGGGGGTTGAGGGGAGGGGGACAGGTCGGTGTGTTGAGGGGAGGGGGACAGGTCGGTGTGTTGAGGGGAGGGGGACAGGTCGGTGTGTTGAGGGGAGGGGGACAGGTCGGTGTGTTGAGGGGAGGGGGGCAGGTCGGGGGGTGGAGGGGAGGGGGACAGGTCGGGGGGGTTGAGGGGAGGGGGACAGGTCGGTGTGTTGAGGGGAGGGGGACAGGTCGGGGGGGTTGAGGGGAGGGGGACAGGTCGGGGGGGTTGAGGGGAGGGGGACAGGTCGGGGGGGTTGAGGGGAGGGGGACAGGTCGGGGGGGTTGAGGGGAGGGGGACAGGTCGGGGGGGGTTGAGGGGAGGGGGACAGGTCGGGGGGGTTGAGGGGAGGGGGACAGGTCGGTGGGTTGAGGGGAGGGGGACAGGTCGGTGTGTTGAGGGGAGGGGGACAGGTCGGTGTGTTGAGGGGAGGGGGACAGGTCGGGGGGGTTGAGGGGAGGGGGACAGGTCGGTGGGTTGAGGGGAGGGGGACAGGTCGGTGTGTTGAGGGGAGGGGGACAGGTCGGGGGGGTTGAGGGGAGGGGGACAGGTCGGGGGGGGGGGTTGAGGGGAACCCATTTTTGCTTCTCCACCTCCCCCCAGGGTCTCTCCCCCTAGCCGGCCGGGTGTGAGGGGCCGCCGGGTTACTTACACTTCCAGGATGCGGTCTCCTCTGCGGACGCCGGCCCGCTCGGCCGCTCCGCCCGCCAGGACGGCGCTGACGTGCTGGAGCGGCGCGTACAGCTCGCCGTTGATGCTCCTCAGCTGCCCGCCTTCGCTCACCTGGCCCCGCACGTTGAAGCCGTAGCCCGTCTCCGACTTGATGATCTTCACCAGCCGGGGCCCCCGGGTGAGGTTCGTGGGCGGCGGCGTCGTCGACACTGCCGGCCCTTCGCCATCCGAGCCGGAGCCCAACCGCCTGCCGCCGCCGCCGACCTCGTCCGCCATCTTGCAGCACGGACATCACAAGCTGCTGCACACCCCATCACGTGAAAAAAAAAGGGGCGGAACCAAAGAGCCGGGGACTCGCCTCCCGCCGGACGCCTCGCCGGCACGCAAAGACTTCACACCCCCGCCTCTGCCATGCAGGGTCTCGGCAACCATCTTTAGTTAGGGCAGCCAGGCACACACACACACAACACACAGGTTTGACCGCGGGTTCGGCTGGCTGGCGGAGGGCAGGGCTGTGCCCGGTAAGGTGACCAGAGTCGGGGACCTGCTCGATGGCGGAGGAGCGGGCTGGATGGCGCCGGAGGAGTTGGCGAGGCGCATGTCTTGGGTCAACGTCCGGCTCGCGGTCAAAGCCATCGAGTCGCTAAAAGTGGCACTGGGCCCCGTCTCCACTAGGTGTGTCGAGGAGGCTCAAGCACGTGGGGCGATCCCGTCCGAACTGACCCCCGTTCGGACGGAATTCCTTATCGGCGCCCGGCCCCGAATCCTCCCTCGGGAGCCGCCGCCTCACCACTTGAGCCTTCTCGGAGAAATGCCCTCCGTGCCCTTTCAATCCGCACGGAGGCGTTTCCTGTACGGGCTGCTCCTGCACACTCTCCACTTTGCCATCTTCGTCTGCCGTCCGGACACGCCTTGGCGTACCATCCTGCCGTCCGGCGGAGGCGAAGGTCCCCATTGGAAGGCTCTCTACGCGGGAGTCTTCCCTTGTTCTATTGGGGACTTGGCCTGGAGGGTGTTGCACGGAGCAGTCCCGTGCAATAGGATTTTAAGTAGGTTTACGGACTCCCAGGCTGCTTGTCATTTCTGCGGCCTAGAGGAGTCCGTCTATCAGTTTATATTGAGTGTGAGAGGTTGCAGCCCCTCTTTCATTATTTGAAGGGGCTGCTCCTCAATTTCTGGTTGCACTTCAGCCCCACGCTCCTGATCTACGGTCACCCGGTGCGGAGGGGAGCGGGTAGGTCGGAGGACCTCCTCGTAGGACTGCTCCTGGGCCTGGCCAAGAAAGCCATTAATTGGTCCAGGCAGCGGGCGGTCGAGGGGGTCGTTCGGCCCGATTGCCTGCCTCTCTTCCGCGGCCATGTTCGCGCCCGGGTGGCCCTGGAGATGGAGCACGCGGTGTCCGCCGGCACGCTTGAGTTTTTCCGCGACCGGTGGGCGCCGCGGGGGCTGGAGTGCATCGTCACCCCGGACTTTCAAATTTTAATTTGATTTATTAAGTTTCATTTAAAGTTTTAATTTGATTTACAGTAAATTTGGGTTCAACCAAAAAGAGCAACACACAGGTTTGACCGCGGGTTCGGCTGGCTGGCGGAGGGCAGGGCTGTGCCCGGTAAGGTGACCAGAGTCGGGGACCTGCTCGATGGCGGAGGAGCGGGCTGGATGGCGCCGGAGGAGTTGGCGAGGCGCATGTCTTGGGTCAACGTCCGGCTCGCGGTCAAAGCCATCGAGTCGCTAAAAGTGGCACTGGGCCCCGTCTCCACTAGGTGTGTCGAGGAGGCTCAAGCACGTGGGGCGATCCCGTCCGAACTGACCCCCGTTCGGACGGAATTCCTTATCGGCGCCCGGCCCCGAATCCTCCCTCGGGAGCCGCCGCCTCACCACTTGAGCCTTCTCGGAGAAATGCCCTCCGTGCCCTTTCAATCCGCACGGAGGCGTTTCCTGTACGGGCTGCTCCTGCACACTCTCCACTTTGCCATCTTCGTCTGCCGTCCGGACACGCCTTGGCGTACCATCCTGCCGTCCGGCGGAGGCGAAGGTCCCCATTGGAAGGCTCTCTACGCGGGAGTCTTCCCTTGTTCTATTGGGGACTTGGCCTGGAGGGTGTTGCACGGAGCAGTCCCGTGCAATAGGATTTTAAGTAGGTTTACGGACTCCCAGGCTGCTTGCCATTTCTGCGGCCTGGAGGAGTCCGTTTATCACATTTATGTTGAATGTGAGAGGTTGCAGCCCCTCTTTCATTATTTGAAGGGGCTGCTCCTCAATTTCTGGTTGCACTTCAGCCCCACGCTCCTGATCTACGGTCACCCGGTGCGGAGGGGAGCGGGTAGGTCGGAGGACCTCCTCGTAGGACTGCTCCTGGGCCTGGCCAAGAAAGCCATTAATTGGTCCAGGCAGCGGGCGGTCGAGGGGGTCGTTCGGCCCGATTGCCTGCCTCTCTTCCGCGGCCATGTTCGCGCCCGGGTGGCCCTGGAGATGGAGCACGCGGTGTCCGCCGGCACGCTTGAGTTTTTCCGCGACCGGTGGGCGCCGTGGGGGCTGGAGTGCATCGTCACCCCGGACTTCCAAATTTTGATTTGATTTATTAAGTTTCATTTAAAGTTTTAATTGATTTACAGTAAATTTTGATTTGTCCAACCAAAAAGAGCAACACACAGGTTTGGCCAGTAGGACTGGCGTAAAACGGGTTTTTTCTTGGTTTATTGGAATAAATGTTATCTGTAGCATTTAATTGGATTATGATGGTGCTATGTGTTTCTACACTGGTGTTGAAATGGTTTTTGTTTTATGTGGAGTTAACTTTGAGATGTATT
Source organism: Squalus acanthias (assembly GCA_030390025.1). Taxonomy (NCBI): domain Eukaryota; kingdom Metazoa; phylum Chordata; class Chondrichthyes; order Squaliformes; family Squalidae; genus Squalus; species Squalus acanthias. The sequence continues at coordinate 51,697,467 of CM059443.1, forward strand.
ATTTTAAATCTAAAAAGTTGTGTGGTATTGTTTAAGGGTATTTGTACTGTAAACATTATTGATTATTTGTAAAATTAATCATTGCATTTATATTAACTATAAGGCTGTTTTTAAGGCTTTATTTTTTACTGTGATGGATGAATGTAATGGATTTACTATGTAATGGATTTACTATGTAATTGATGAGTTGTACAGGTATTATTGTTTTTGAATAAAAATATTTAAATCGCAAAAGAAAACACACAGGTTTGAGGAACTTTTGCCATCAATAGAAAGAAGTTTCCCTCTGAGAAATGTGAGAAGTCGCACAACACCAGGTTATAGTCCAACAGCTTTATTTGAAATCACAAGCTTTCGGTTTCACAACCTGACGAAGGAGCAGTGTTCCGAAAGCTTGTGATTTCAAATAAAGCTGTTGGACTATAACTTGGTGTTGTGCGACTTCTCACATATTATTCCAGAAAGAGATTCATAATTTTTTGATATATGACTTTATTATCTGACTATGAAATGAAAAAGATGCCAGATGTGTTCCAATCATTTGCTTAGTAATATTAATGCTTTTTTCTCTTAAAGGTGCTGGGAGCTGCAGGAATGGCAGCCCCAAAAACTAAGGCTGCACCCAGGTTCAATGAGGGCTCTCTCCATGCTCTTGTTGAGGGAGTTAGAGGACGTCAGGAGCTCCTCTTCCCTGGAAACGGAAGGAGGAGGCCTCCTCAATAAACCAAGGCAGCTTGGCTGCAAATTGCTGAGGAGGTGAGCTCGAGGTCTGTGTGCAGACGCACATGGGTTTAGTGTCGAAAAAAGTTTAATGATCTGCTGAGATCACCGAAAGTGTGGCCTCTGTGTTCTGGGAAATGGAAGTTCAAGAGTGAGGGCTCAGGGCGATTTCCATGTAGAATGATGGTGGTGACACTGAGCGCAAACCACTGTTTATTGGACAGATGATGCCTGGGGTTTTGAGAATGTCGGACTTATATTCTTCTCCATGTGCCAGCCTGTGGTTGAAGCATTAGCTTACGCGAATCTGGCATGGATGAGTGTATCCCTTGCCTGACGGCCATTAATGTGGTCGCCTGCTGCTGGATTGGCCACATCCGGCCCCGCAAGGCGTCGCTCCCCGTCCTCCTCCTCATCCTCTTCCTCCAAGGAGGCTGTGTGCTGAGCCACTTGTTCATCCGGCAGCACTAAGCCGCGCTGCTCTTCCTCCGAATCTGACGACCAGGATGAGAGGATGTAAATAGTTCCCATCCCGCTGTTATAGATTTGAGTTGAGGCAAGAAGCTTGCAAGCGCACACTCAAAGTGGCCTGAAATTATTCCAATCAGTTCACACAGCAGATGGGTGTCAGCTTGACCAGTCACAAGGTCAGTAGATTTGCAAAATCTTATCCCAAACCTTCAACAACAAAGTTGTTGCATTTGAATGCCAGCCATGTTACAGGAGTGCTTTTAAAGTTCTGCACCAATAATGACTACAGATCATGTCCTCCACCAACTGGTCTCCTTGCAGCTGGACTGTTTCTGACAAGACAGGAAACAGGAGCTAGAGGCACGAAAATGGGAAACCACGATCAAAATAGGATTATCAAGGCAGTTAACAGGCTCTTAACTGCATTAACTACCTGTTCCACCGGTTGGAGTTGGGTCAGTTTGGGAGCAGCTGAACAGACACTCACGAAAATCGCGTGGGGGCGGGATGGAGGCGGGTTGTGAGCCTAAAGCCATTTTTTCCGATTTTCGCAGCTGACCCGCCTCCAAACCCGCCTCCTCCGGGCTATTAAAATCGAGCCCATAGTATCTGCAAATAGAGTCAGAATGCCAATTCCCCATCACAGTTAATGATGCGGAGATGCCGGTGTTGGACTGGGGTGGACAAAAGTGAGAAGTCGCACAACACCAGGTTATAGTCCAACAGTTTTATTTGAAATCACAAGCTTTCGGAGTGGCTGCTCCTTCGTCAGGTGAAGTGAAGAAATACAAATATTTCTTCACTTCACCTGACGAAGGAGCAGCCGCTCCGAAAGCTTGTGATTTCAAATAAAACTGTTGGACTATAACCTGGTGTTGTGCGACTTCTCACTTTTGATCACAGTTAATGACAGTTGTGAAGTGCACAGTGACCGTTATGCACTGAATGTCCTTTGACAGCTTCCAATATACATTTCTACTTTCTGATTTATAGCGTCACAGCGATCTCCATTATATTTCTGTAGGATTATCTTACAAAGTTACAGAAGTTTTGGAGTTGACAGAATTTGCAAAGAATCCAGAATAGTTAATATTGAGACATATCTTTTATTTAGCTAACGGTGATGCGCCTTGGGATATTTTACTACGTTAAAGACGCTATATAAATACAAGTTGTTGTTGGCCTCAATATGTTAGGACCTACTGAAACATATTGAAACTTATACAAAGCTAAACTTTTCCAAAGTGGTCAGTTTTAGTCAGTAATTTAATAAAAAACCCTTAATTTGTTTCCTTCAATTTTTTTCCAGGTCATGCATTATCTGCAGCTGAGAAGACAGTCAGGACACCTATCCCCAGGCCTCTGGTGAGTAGGACACCTGCTCCCGGGCCTCTGGTGAGTAGGACACCTGCCCCCGGGCCTCTGGTGAGTAGGACACCTATCCCCAGGCCTCTGGTGAGTAGGACACCTGCCCCCAGGCCTCTGGTGAGTAGGACACCTGCCCCCAGGCCTCTGGTGAGTAGGACACCTGCTCCCAGGCCTCTGGTGAGTAGGACACCTGCCCCCGGGCCTCTGGTGAGTATGACACCTGCTCCCAGGCCTCTGGTGAGTAGGACACCTGTTTCCAGGCCTCTGGTGAGTAGGACACCTGCTCCCAGGCCTCTGGTGAGTAGGACACCTGCTCCTGGGCCTCTGGTGAATAGGACACCTGCCCCCGGGCCTCTGGTGAGTAGGACACCTCTCCCCAGGCCTCTGGTGAGTAGGACACCTGCCCCCAGGCCTCTGGTGAGTAGGACACCTGCTCCCGGGCCTCTGGTGAGTAGGACACCTGCTCCCGGGCCTCTGATGAGTAGGACACCTGCTCCCGGGCCTCTGATGAGTAGGACACCTGCTCCCGGGCCTCTGGTGAGTAGGACACCTGCCCCTGGGCCTCTGGTGAGTAGGACACCTGCCCCCGGGCCTCTGGTGAGTAGGACACCTATCCCCAGGCCTCTGGTGAGTAGGACACCTGCTCCCGGGCCTCTGGTGAGTAGGACACCTGCTCCCGGGCTCTGGTGAGTAGGACACCTGCCCCCGGGCCTCTGGTGAGTAGGACACCTGCTCCCGGGCCTCTGGTGAGTAGGACACCTGCTCCCGGGCCTCTGGTGAGTAGGACACCTGCTCCCGGGCCTCTGGTGAGTAGGACACCTGCCCCCGGGCCTCTGGTGAGTAGGACACCTAGCTGCCTGGCCTCAGGCAAACAAAAGACCTGCTCCCAGGCCACAGCAGTATAGACCAGCTCTCAGGCCTCTACTAATGTTGTGGTGAACTGGTCACCAGAATGTACGTAGAGGTGGCTCACCCTTTAATGTTCTACCCCTTTGTGCAGGGAGGAATCAGAGAGTATATTTTTGGAGACCTAATTGAGTAGAAAATTGGGCATACTGATCTCTGACCAATTCTGCAATCCACCCTCCTGTTGAGTGAGACTCTGCACAAGGAATGGAGTCTCTGACAATTCACTGCGTAACCCCCTGATGTTTGTGATTTCAAATAAAACTGTTGGACTATAACCTGGTGTTGTGCGACTTCTCACATTTGTCCACCCCAGTCCATCACCGGCATCTCCACATCATGCCTCTGAGAAAACAGCACAGTTTTTAAAAAATGAGGATATACCAGTATTCCCACTGGCATGTTAATTACAACCCCTAAAAATATGCGATGTCAGAAGTTTTGAAACCTATTTCATCAGTCTGAAGTTTGACATGCTTTGTTTCTAACTGCATATTTACTTCAAATCTGGCTTGCACACTATCAAATCCATTTCAAATCTAACTTCAAACAACAAAGACATTTATTTATATAGCGCCTTTCCTGACCCCAGGACGCCCCCCAAAGCGCTTTGCAGCCAATCAAGTGTCACTGTTGCAGGGGAAAACAGCAGCCAATTTGTACACAGCAAGCTCCCATAAACAGCAACGAGATAAATGACGGTAACTTGGAGGAGAACTTGGAGGTGGTGGTGTTCCCATGCACCTGCTGCCCTTGTCCTTCTAGGTGGTAGAGGTCGCGGGTTTGGGAGGTGCTGCCGAAGAAGCCTTGGCGAGTTGCTGCAGTGCATCTTGTAGATGGTACGCACTGCAGCCACGGTACGCCGGTGGTGGAGGGAGTGCGTGTTTAAGGAGGTGGATGGGGTGCCAATCAAGTGGGCTGCTTTGTCCTGGATGTTGTCGAGCTTCTCGAGTGTTATTGGAGCTGCACTCATCCAGGCAAGTGGAGAGAATTCCATCAAACTCCTGACTTGTGCCTTGTAGATGATGGAAAGGCTTTAGGGAGTCAGCTGATGAAGAACGAACAGAGATGATGTAAAAGATCCCATGGCACTATTTCGAAGAAGAGCGGGGGAGTTTCACAAGGTGTCCTGGATAACATTTATCCCTCAGCCAACACATAAAAACAGATTATCTCATTGTTGTTTGTGGGACCATGTTGTGTGCAATTTAGCTGCCGTGTTTCCTACATTACCACAGTGACTACACTTCAAAAAGTACTTCATTGGCTGTCAAGCGCTTTAGGATGTCCTAAGGTCATAAAAGGCGCTGTAAAAATGCAAGATCTTTCTTCCTCTCTTACAGTTGAAGTCGACAAAATCGCTGTTCTTGCTTGCAGCAGAAAACTTTGGAGGGGAACAAGATTCGGAAAAAAATAAAGAAATGCACATTTTAAAATATGGGGTCACTTTTACTGACCAGGTCACACAGTGGCAAGCAGCCAGCTTGCTGAAAGAGGATGGGTGGAGGTTAGCAGCCACTGGGAAAGGACCAAAGAGTAGGAAAAGCAGGAAATAACAAGTTAAACTGCAATGTCACGGGAACACCACCACCTCCAAGTTCCTCTCCAAGTCACACACCACCCTGACTTAGACAGATATCGGCCGTTCCTTCATCATCGTTGGGTCAAAATCCTGGAATTCCCTACCGAACACCACTGTGGGAGTACCTTCGCCACACGGACTGCAGCCTTCTCAGGACAACACAAAACAGCTAATAAGAGTGGCCTGGCCAGAACCAGCCACCTCCCGAGAACAACTAAAATTAAAAAGGTGAAGTGTTTGTATAATTCAAAAATGAACTGTAATTTTGATATCTCTGCCTCATGTTCAGGATTTCATTATTAAAATTTCAGTGTGTAAGAAAGAATTGGTTTCTTAACCTCGGTGCCCTGTGTTAAAAATAATTCAAACCGCAGAACTTCAAGGACAAGATTCTGTCAAACCAATTCACAGAATTTAATGAAGTTCTTTCGAAAACCTTCTCGATGAATAACATTGTTATCCGCAATCCACTTGGTTGGTCACGTCTCCTTTCAGAAGGTCGTGGGTTCGAGTCCCACTCCAGAGACTTGAGCACATAATCCAGGCCGACACTCCCAGTGCAGTGCTGAGGGAGTGCTGCACTGTCGGAGGTGCCGTCTTTCGGATGAGACGTTAAACCGAGGCCCCGTCTGCCCTCTCAGGTGGATGTAAAAAAATCCCATGGCACTATTTTGAAGAAGAGCAGGGGAGTTCTCCCCGGTGTCCTGGGGCCAATATTTATCCCTCAGCCAACACCACCAAATAGATTATCTGGTCATTATTTTATTACTGTTTGCGGGGCCTTGCTGTGCGTAAATTGGCTGCCACATTTCCTACATTACAACAGCGACTACATTTAAAAAGTACTTCATTGGCTGTGAAGCAGTTTGGGACATCCTGAGGTCGTGAAAGGTGCTGTATAAATACAAGTCTTTCTTTTTCATGTTTTTTGCTCCTTTCTTCCAGGGTGAAGCTCCAGTTTCTCCTTTGTTGTTAGATGTTGGTAGCGTGCTTCTCTGCATGTGATGGTGCCTTGGTGTGGACCTCTGAAGTTACAAGCAGTAGCTGCAGTAAAGCAGTGATGTCAGAGACCCGGGAATAGTTTGGCCATCTGTCCTCTCCACCCCAAGTGGTTTGAGGCCCTGTCAGACCAGGTGACCAGGATTTACTTCTGCGCAATAATTAAAGGAAAAATAACTCAACATATTATGAATATTTGCAATTAAATGTTTCCCCAAATATAATTCCAAGGCTGAGACGAGGTGGCCTAGTCTCAGGTCTCTCCCAATATACCACAGAGTAGACCGCCATAAGGTACATGGAGCAGCCTGGGGTAACACCTCTGATTTATCCACTCTCCTGGTGGTAAAATGCCTAACATTCACTTGGTGTCTCCTCCTTATGGTGCAACCGAGATAAGGAACTCACTACTGAGCAATTGACAAACCCATGTCATCGCTCTAGGGCACAGTGTGTTGAAACAGCAATTTGCTATCTCCTTCGTGCCTTCCATTGATATTTTTGAATGTTTTTATTTAAACAATGCATGCTAATGACATTATCAGAGCACTGGCTGGATGAACATAATGAGGGTAAAGAGTATAAGAGCGGCGATAGAACATTTCTAGCTGTATGTTCATTGCGTGCTTTAGCAACCAAGTCATTTCAACCATGCATGTAAATTCCACTCACATGCAAGACCTCTTGAACAACTCAATGATTGTGACTATTAGGGAATTCCTTCATCGTCGCTGGGTCAAAATCCTGGAACGCCCTACCTAACAGCACTGTGGGAGCACCTTCACCACACGGACTGCAGCGGTTCAAGAAGGAGGCTCACCACCACCTTCTCAAGGGCAGTTAGGAATGGGCAATAAATGCTGGCCTTGCCAGTGACGCCCACATCCCAAGAATTAATATATGAAAATAAGATTTTTCTTTTAGTTTTTTGTGATTTCAGTGACCATGAAGGAACTCCCTAATTAGTCACACCCATTGGGTGGAAGAGTTACCAAGAGATCTTTGTGATTTCAGATAGGGGGAATCCAACTTTAAAATGGCTTACATACGAACATACGAATTAGGAGCAAGAGTAGGCCACTTTTTGGTTTCAAAGCCTTTGTTCAGAAACGAATTAAGTCAAAAAGATTGCTTGCTAACTGCAATAGACTGTTTGAAATGTTGTGGATTGACAGACAGTGGGAATAGAGGATTCTAATCTCTACAAATACTGAGCCATTAAGGGACATGAATGGAGGAAGCTGCAGATCCAGATAGTATCTTCTCACCTCCCAAGGGGTGAGATCTCTTAAAACCCATTGGCTTTGGAATTCTGCATGGGGATTGGGTCAGATTTGTACCAGTGAAGCAGGACTTTCACCCACCAATGCTCCGCAGTGCTGATTCCACCATCATTTCCTGGGTTGGCTCATTCGAATACCCATCAGCAGTTCTCAAGCACAAATCCCATGTAAAATGGGGGTAGTTCCGGGGGGTGTTTGGTCATTAGAGTGCCGCCTTTAAAAAGCCAAGTCTGGCTGAAGATTGCAGAAGATTGGTGGGGGTGGGGGGGAACAGCAGGTTAGTTGGAAAGTGCTTTGCTCGCTGAGATGACTGGGATAGCTGGTTTGTCACTTTTCAAGAACGTCTTCCACCTGAGAGGCAGCCGGAGAGGGACGAAGGCCATTTCCAAGCGGCACTAAAGAAGAGCACACAAGTTCAGTGAGACCGATTTCCAAATCCCTTCCAAGGGCCGTCAGCAGAGAGGTGGTCTCCACTGGAAGACGCCACAAGCAACCTGTGTCTCGTGCCAGGTGGAGGGAGGTGGCACCGGCACTGAGTGCCAGCTCTCTGACCGCCAGAACAGCAGATCAGTGCCCGCAAGAATGACCTGACAAGGGCAGGCGACGCAACATGCCAACCGCTCGCTCTCTCTATCTCTTCTTTCTTGGGCATCCTGGGCACCAACACACTCTTCACCTGGCCCATGTTTCTTGGTCACAGCCTCTTCCATCTCATCCCTGCTTTCTCGCTCCCATGCACCACGTCAGATACTTTCACCAAAGCGGGGGGGGGGGGATTGAGAGAGTTGTTGGTGAGGATGTGGAACTGGGTGATTCACAGGACATGAAGGAGCCGGAAGACAGCGGACTGGGTGAGGGCGACCTCCCGCTTCCAGCAGAGGCCGAGGAGAAGGGCCTGCCCTTGGTTTCCAGAGTCATGAGGCCAAGATCTCATTTGAAAGAGCAGGGGGGAGTGCGACAAATTGGAGAGCTCTTTCAAAGAGCCGGCCCTGGCACGATGGGCCGAATGACCACCCGCGCTGTAAGGTTCCAGGACCTCATCACTGGTTGACTGAAAAGAAGAGCAATTGGGGAACATCACATCTACGCGCAGGCTCTGAGGTCAATCTCCGAGGAGGTGCGGCAAGCATCAAGTGTGGCTCCAGAGCCCACAGTCCTCACCGCGCCAACATCAAGGAAGCTTTACCTTCATTGGTGGAATCAATGGAGTGCGGCAGCTTCACTGGAACCTGCACTGCCCCATGCTGGAGAAAGGTTGTAATTACAGCATACAAAAGCAAAATACTGCGGATGCTGGAAATCTGAAATTAAAAACAGAAAATGCTGGAAATACTCAGCGGGTCAGGCAGCATCTGTGGAGAGAGAAACAGAGTTAACGTTTCAGGTCGATGACCCTTCGTCAGAACTGGAAAAAGCTGGAGATGGAACAGATTTTTAAGCAAGTGTAGGGGCAGGAAGAGGGGGGAGGGGAGGAAAGAACAAAAGGGAAGGTCTGTGATAGGGTGGAAGGCAGGAGAGATTAAAAGACATTAAGAGATGGTGCAAGGCAAAAGGAAATGTTAATGGGACAAGTTAAGAAACAAAAGATGGCTCTAGATGGAAGGCAGGTAATTACAGCATGGTCGATTTACAAAGACAGTTAGAGAAGAAAGAACTTGTATTTCTGTAGCGCCTTTCACAAATTCAGGGCATCTCAAAACGCTTTACAGCCAATGAAGTACTTTTGAAGTGGAGTCACTGTTGTAATGTAGGAAACACGGCAGCCAATTTGCACACAGCAAGCTCCCACAAACAGCAATGTGATAATGACCAGATAATCTGTTTTTTAATGAGGTTGATTTGAGGGATAAATATTGGCCAGGACACCGGGGAGAACTCCCCTGCTCTTCTTCGAAATAGTGCCATGGGATCTTTTACATCCACCTTAGAGAGCAGACGGGGCCTCGGTTTAAGGGCTCATCCGAAAGACGGCACCTCTGACCGTGCGGCACTCCCTCAGCACTGCACTGGGAGTGTCAGCCTAGATTATGTGCTCAAGTCCCTGGAGTGGGACTTCGAACCCACAACCTTCTGACTCAGAGGCGAGAGTGCTGCCCACTGAGCCACAGCTGACACCATTCCATTCGAATGCGGACATAGAATTTATAATGGGAAATGGCAGCCAGTGTAAGCAGAGTTTTAATATATAATATCTCTTGTTATTTGTTTACAGTTAGTTCCTCCTCTGTGGTTCCTGAAAATCTGATTTCTAACTTTGGCAATTTTCTCTCCTCATCTTCAGATATGGCTTTAATAACCGCTATTTCTTAGTCTCTGAATAAAACATCTAAGTATCATATCAAAGTAGACCAGTACTTTCTTTCATCCTTCATTTTCTGTGGATACAATGAATGAACTTAAACTGATGGTAGGAATGTGAGAAGTCGCACAACACCAAGTTATAGTCCAGCAGCTTTATTTGAAATCACAAGCTTTCGGAGCGCTGCTCCTTCATCAGGTGAAGTGACGTCACCTGACGAAGGAGCAGCGCTCCGAAAGCTTGTGATTTCAAATAAAGCTGTTGGACTATAACCTGGTGTTGTGCGACTTCTCACATTTGTCCACCCCAGTCCAACACCGGCATCTCCACATCATGATTGTAGGAAAGAATAGATACCAATGGTAATAGTTGTAAAGGGGGCAGTGGTTGTGAGCAGCGGTGTCTCCTGAGCTGCTGTCTGTCTAGGTATGAAGAACAAGCTGAAGGGGTGTGTTCTGGGACCCGAGGGTTGTCAGTGGACGTGGGTGACACCAGATTGAGCAGCAAAGCAGGATGTTTCTAAGGCTCAATGGGTGGCGCCCTCGTCTCTGAGTCAGGAGGTCGTGGGTTCGAGTCCCACTCCAGAGACTTGAGCACATAATCCAGGCTGGCACTCCCAGTGCAGTGCTGAGGGAGCGCTGCACTGTCGGAGGTGCCGTCTTTTGGATGAGAACACCATCACCTCCAAGTTCCCCTCCAAGTCACACACTCTCCTGACTTGGAAATATATCGGCCGTTCCTTCATCGTCGCTGGGTCAAAATCCTGGATCTCCCTCCCGAACAGCACTGTGGGAGCACCTTCACCACACGGACTGCAGCGGTTCAAGAAGGCGGCTCACCATTAGGGATGGGCAATAAACGCCGGCCTTGCCAGCGACACCCACATCCTGTGAATTAATTTTAAAAAGTTTCAGAGACTACAATTTGAAGGAAGTAATATTGACATAGTGTAATTACAAAGCATTGGTCGGACATATGGCCTGGTTTCCGATGGTGTGGTTGGCCTGGGACTGCGTCATTTAATCACCGAATGATGAATACCGAAGCAAAAATATACTTCATCTGCACCGTAGCAAGGAACTAGTAGAGAAAGTGGTTTGAATGCTGGACGAGTGAGCGGGCTGAACCATCAGTCTGCTCGCTGCCTTACATGGAATGAGCCTCAGGCAGTATCCAACCCTATTGATAACTCCGTGATATCATCTGTATTTTGAAAAGGTTTCTGCCTCTTTGCTGCCATCTGCTGTTAGCACCGCGGCTTAGCACCCACAGCTCGATGCCTGGGTCAGGGTGCATTCGGTCAATTCATAGAAACATAGAAACATAGAATCTAGGAGCAGGAGTAGGCCATTCGGCCCGTCGAGCCTGCTCCGCCATTCAATACGATCATGGCTGATCATCCAAATCCAGTACCCTGTCCCTGCTTTAATCCCCACAGTACACATATCCCACCCTACCCCCGTAACCCCACGTATTTAATTCCCCCTAACATATCCCATCCTATCCCCATAACCCCACATATTTAATCCCCCCTAACACTAAGGTCAATTTATCATAGCCAAATCAACCTAACCCACACATTTTTGGACTGTGGGAGGAAACCGGAGCACCCGGAGGAAACCCACGCAGACACGGGGAGAATGTGCAAACTCCACACAGACAGTCACCCGAGGTCAGATTCGAACCCAGGTCTCTGGCGCTGTGAGGCACCAGTGCTAACCACTATGCGTCCGTGCCTGCCCCCTCCACCTGAGAGGATCCTTCATAAGAACCATGAGAAATAGGAGCAGGAGTAGGCCATTCGGCCACTCTTAAACATATCAATATATCCTGGACTTCATAAATAGAGGTATTGAGTACAAAAGTAGAGAAGTTATGCTGAACCTTTATAATGCGCTGGTTAGGCCACAACTGGAGTATTGCGTCTAGTTCTGGTCATCACACTTTAGGAAGGATGTGAAGGCCCTTGAGAGGGTGCAGAGGAGATTTACCAGAATGGTTCTGGGGATGGGGGATCTTAGCTACAAGGACAGGTTGGAGAAGCTGGAGTTGTTTTCATTAGAGCAAAGGAGGTTGAGGGGTGATTTGATCGAGGTGTACAAGATTATGATGGGTTTGGATAGGCTAGACAGGGAAAGGCTGTACCCACTAGTTGATGGTACAAGGACTAGGGGACACAGGACTAGGGGACACAGATTTAAGGTTTTGGGCAAGAGATACGGGGGGGATGTGAGGAAAAACTTTTTTACGCAGCGAGTGGTGAGGACCTGGAACTCGCTGCCGACGGAAGTGGTGGAAGCGGAGACACTCAATGTTTTCAGGGGGAGACTGGAGAGGCACTTGAGGGAAATAAACTTGCAGGGCTACGGGGATAGAGCGGGGGGAATGGGACTGACTGGATTGTTCTGCAGAGAGCCGGCACAGACTCGATGAGCTGAATGGCCTCCTTCTGTGCCGTTATAACTCTATGACTTTTTAAAGCAAAACATCGCTCTGGTTCATGGCAGGTTTTGCATTCGGCGACATGCAAATAAATTTGAGCGGAAACGCGAGGGAAAAAAAACACTTCGCAAAACGGGTGTGGAGTGCTGATTGCGCCCAAGGCAGGAATTCTATTCCCCCCGAGATGTCATATATTCACGGCCAACGCCAAGATTACAAAGGACGCTTCGCTGCAGAAGGTGCACGCATTGCAGTCGGGCAGAGTTTAACCCTCCAGCTATCTCCGTCCTTCATCTCCCAGCCTCGGGCTGCAATTTTACCCCAGCAATGCCGTGCCCAGCTGCACTGAGCCACGGGCATCTGCACTCCATCACCCTTTACCCACTCTCGGTACCAGCCCCTGTCACCAAGTCCCTCGGCCTTGCTAAATATGTTTGGGTTAGAAAGGCATAAAAAAAAAGAACAGAGTCGCCAGTTGTTGCGCTAAAGCAAACCTAAATGTAAACATGTGCCGCTGGCCTTAGCGGCTGCTGCAGGAACCACTTGTACAGATACACATTCTGACGAAAGGTCTTCGACCTGAAACGTTAACTCTGTTTCTCTCTCCATGGATGCTGCCTGGCCTGCTGAGTTTTTCCAGCGTTTTCTGTTGTTATTATGTACAGATACACTGTCAGCCTTTTTTACACAGTCTTTTAACTTTAGGTGTTTTTGAACTACAGAAATAGCCTAAATATGGAATATAGTATCGAATATAAGTCATTATTTTGTGTGGCGTGGTTTTCTTAACTCTTGGTCAATCTTAATCACTAACAAAGGCAGCGTTGGGCTTGGTGATGATGACTCCCCTAGTCAAAGAGCCCACTGCTGTCTCGGCTCCCACATGAAGATTGGCCACTTGGGTGAGTAATCAGTGGCAGCTACAGGGAGGCGTAGCTCAATATGAACCGTTGCCTTTCAGAAAGGAAATATAAAGGGAGGCGACAAGAGAAGCAAAACGATCGGAATTGGCCTTGCACATATTTTTCATATTTTATTTCGGATCTGAGTCTTTCCTTTGTTGCTCCAAACGCACAGAAAATCTGTTGTTGTAAAGTTTCAGCGCGCAGTTTACTACGGGGCCCGGGGGGAAATAAATGACACCTCTTTATGAAGTTCTGCAGAACAGTGTCAAACCGCCAAACGCGGCAGTGTTGGTGCAAAGCAGTTGTACGTGTTTCAAAGTTGTTTTTACATCTGAAACCTAGGACCATTATTACCTGTGGTTATACAGGGGGTAGAGCTTACACAGTCCTCAGCAGTTGCGTAGGTCAGAACTCTACCAACAGGGGTCGAACATAAGAGCATAAGAAACAGGAGCAGGAGTCGGCCATTCGGCCCCTCGAGCCTGCTCCGCCATTCAATAAGATCATGGCTGATCTGATCTTGGCCTCAACTCCACTTTCCCGCCCACTCCCCATAACCCTTGACTCCCCTGTAGCTCAAATATCTGTCTATCTCCGCCTTGAATATATTCACTGACTCCGCCTCCACAGCTCTCTGGGGTAGAGAATTCCAAAGATTCACGACCCTCTGAGAGAAGAAATTCCTCCTCATCTCCGTCTTAAATGGGCGACCCCTTATTCTGAAACTATGCCCCCTAGTTCTAGATACCCCCACTAGGGGAAACATCCTCTCTGCATTTACCCTGTCAATCCCCCTCAGAATCTTATATGTTTCAATAAGAACCCCTCTCATTCTTCTAAACTCCAATGAGTATAGGCCCAACCTGCTCAACCTTTCTTCATAAGACAACCCCTTCATCTTCGGAATCAACCTCGTGAACCTTCTCTGAACTGCCTCCAATGTAAGTATATCCCTCCTTAAATAAGGAGACCTAGAGTGTCAGCTGTGGCTCAGTGGGTAGCACTCTAGCCTCATGAATCAGAAGGTTGTGAGTTCAAAGTCCCACTTCAGAGACTTGAGCACAAAAATCTAGGCTGACACTCCAGTGCAGTGCTGAGAGAGTGCCACACTGTCAGAGGTGCCGTCTTTCAGGTGAGACCTTAAACCGAGGCCCCGTCTGCTCGCACAGGTGGATGTAAAAGATCCCACGGCATTATTTTGAAGAAGGATAGGGAAGTTGTCCTGGGCCAATCTTTTTCCAACAATCAACATCACAAAACCAGATTTTCTGGTCATTATCACATTGCTGTTTGTGGGAGCTTGCTGTGCGCAAATTGGCTGCCGCGTTTCCTACAGTACAACAGTGACTACACTTCATTGGCTGTAAAGCGCTTTGGGACGTCCTGAGGTCGTGAAAGGCGCTATAGAAATGTAAGTCTTTCTCAGAGACTTTTCTCACTCAGTTCCTTCTCACCACAGCTTTCCGTCTACAGCACATTTTGTGCTCATTTGGTGGAAGGTGCCATTTCCTGGCTTGTTGTTTGCTGGGTTTATGCTGTTTGCTTCTAAGTCCATTTTGATGAAAGCTGAACAGCGCTATCCTTTCCCATTTCTATGAATGTTGGAACACATTAAGGGGCAGAGGCTTTATATGGAATCTTTTCCCAGTTTTTCACGAACATTTTTAATATTGCCTTGTTTTTTCTAATGGATCTTACGCCATTTTTTTTTAAAAAAAGCAAAATTGAAAATATGCAATTTTTGAAAAAAAAATTCTGGGACAATTCATAACGGCAGGTAGTTTATTTTTTAATAAAGTCTCAAAAAAATTATTGGCCGATAAATCATTGGAAAGCCAATTCCAGGTGGAGCCTTGGCCAAACTTTGGCGGAGCTGAACGGACAGAAAAATCGGGCAGATGATAGAGGAGCTCGTCCGATGCCCGACTTCCACAGGAGCTCAGGGGTTCCACAAGTCCTCGACATGCAACAACTGCAACTTGCATTGATATAGCGCCTCTAACGCAGCAAAACGTCCCAAGGCGCGGCACAGGAGCGATACCGAGCAAGATTTGAGCACCGAGCCACACAGTCCTGTGGTAGTCGTCAAGGGAAAGTAGCATTCTTGGCAGGAGATTCCTTTGGCTCCACTCCCCAAGCACCAGGTTACAATGGTAGAAGTGGTACAAGATGACAGAGGGCATGCCAGAGCAATCAGCATGCACCATAGCTGCTGTTGTGGCAGTAACTATATTTGCAGGTCTCGGCACACCAATGTGCCAAAGGGATATTTGCCTTCATTTTCTCCGGGTCACCAGGAAGCTGGTTTTACATTGCAAAGAATTACACAGAATGTGCAGCACAGAAACAGGCCATTCGGCCCAACTGCTCCATACCGGTGTTTATGCTCCACACCAGCCTCCTCCCACCCCTCTTCAGCCCACCCCATCAGCATCACCTTCTATTCCTTTCTCCCTCATCCTCTTATATGGCTTCCCCTTAAATGCATCTACGCTATTCGCCTCAACCACTCCCAGTGGTAGCGAGTTCCACATTCTCACCACCCTCTGGGTAAAGAAGTTTCTCCTGAATTCCCTATTGGATTTATTAGTGACTATGGGTGGAATTTTTCAAGGGGTCAGTGGCGGGTTGGGTGGGAAAATTTTATTTTTGACAGTGGGTCGGGAACCTGCTGTCAACCTGCTGCCACGCAACTTTCCCAGATGTTCCCGCTGCTCGGGGATCACGTCGGGTAAACAGGTCGGGAGTTGTATGACCATGAAATCATCTCTTTACTTGACAGCTGCAAATGTGCTATAAAAGCTCCCATCTCACAGCTGTTCACTTTCCAAGCTCAGGAGCTGTTGCTTACTGCATTTGGAAGACAGATTGAGCTTTATGCAGGTTGCAAGTGTTTGGAGTAAATTCTCTATCCAGTGTCACCTCATTGGAACAACCTCTCTCACCATTGACAGATCGCTTCTATCATCTCAACCTCACCTGCCATCTATTCCATCAGCATCGGTGCCCTTGAAACTATCTCACCTTGGTCCTCAGAATCCCATCACGATCAGCCGCAACACCAGCAGCACCAGGCACACCAGCAGCACCAACAACAAAACCAACCTTCTCCGCAATCACCTGATGCTGCACAGGACACAGGGCATCAGCACCTGACCACATTGCTGCCCGGGAGGCCAAGGATGACCTCACCATGGCCAGATTTACTTCACTTGACACTGTACACCCTGGCTGCCACATGATGCGCCAGGTTGGCACCACCCCACACCAACACCATAAAGCATCCCTACAATGCCCTAGCCATTCCTTTCACACTCATCACCATTGCGGGGGGTCCCGTTATGTCTCACCATTCACTGCAACTCACTAAGCCACTTCTAAAGGTGCACACAAATCTGTCCAAGAACGCAAAGTGTTGAAAATGAAGGTTTCAATGTTTGACAACACATTAACAGAAACTTCACATGAACATTGGCTAAAACACACAAGTGCCTACCCTTGTGTGTTGTTAGTTGATATGATTGGACTAGGATGAGGGTGAGTGCGAGGGGTGGCCAGTGAGATGGGGAAGCGATAATGTAGATAGAGAGGGATGGGTGGAGGTGCAAGGTAAGTTGGTGTGAGTAAGGATGTGCAGGAGTAGGGTAGGGAAGGCAGAGTGATGGGGATGTGGTGAGTGGCACAGCTGGATGAGGTTGAGTGTGGCTTTGATCTACGAGATCATTGAAACGTTTGCGGCACTGCAGCCTGGTCCTCCTGACCACATCCCTGCTTGTGCCCTCATCTGCAATGTGCAATCAGGCTGTGTTGGTCTCCTGGGGAGGTCTCTTCCGCCCATGGGAAGGGAAGAGGCCCTCCCTGCGTGCTGTGACTCCCTCCATAAGCATATGGAGGGAGTCATGGGAGAGCCTGGGTGCAGCCCTGTGCCTCTGTGCAGTGCTTGTCGGTGTTTACAGCACCTCAATGCTGTAGAACACTGACAGCACAACTGTCAAAATCAATTTGCGCATGGTCCCTTTAAGGAAACCAGCTGATGACGTGTCATCAAGTGACGTCATCAGACCCGCTTCCTTCAATTGGCTGGGAAACGCGCTGGGCGGGCTTAACAAGCTCAATCAGCGGAAAATCACTTTGGACAGCGGGCTGGAGCGAGCAGCAAGGCCGGGACCCGCCACCGACCCCGGCCTCACCGGACCCGCTGAGGTAGGTGAAATCGCGGCCTATATTTTAATTGATGGCCCCCTAGTCCTGGTCTCCCCCACAAATGGAAACATCGGGCTGGATTTTCAATGACCTGTGGAGTCGGGTTTGGAGGCGGGGGGGGGGGGGGGGTTAAAGTTGCAGATTCGGGGGTCCCGACCCCATCCCACCTCCAACCCGCCTCCATGCCAGTTTCTCTGACGGCGGGTACCCGACCTGTTCTGAGACCCGACTCCCTGAGGCGGGAAGGGATTAATGACAATTAACTGCCTGTTAACAGGTAGTTAACAGGCAGTTTTTTGAATAATCCCTATTTTAAAAAGAAAAGTGTGGGCTTCCCGACAGGTGGCAACCACGCCAAGTTATCGGGGCGGGCCGTGGGTCTGCAGGGGTTGGAGGGGTTGATATGTCCGGTGGGCAGGTGAGTGATGGGTGCATGTGTGCAGAGGTAAGTGTGTCAGGTAAGTGCCAAGTGTTGAAAAAAGTTTTACTTACTTTAACTTCCTCCTGCAGGTGTCAGCCCTTCAGTTCTCGGGAGTTAGAAATCTCACCGGCACAGAAAGCAGGAAAGCCGTGGTTCTGTCAAAACCTGCAGCCTTCTGTTTTCTGTGCTGGAATGATTTCTAACTCAGCCTGAGAGGAAGGACTGAAGTTAGAAATCATATTGTGAGTGTTTGACAGCTTCACAGAGCTGTCAAACGCTGATATTTCATCTGTCAAAAGCTCTTGACAGATGAAATGTCAGTCTGTGACGTCACCTGTTGCCGGGTGGCCCTTAATTGGCCTGCTGAGTCCACTGGGCGGGCTCAACAAGGTCAATCAAGGGAAAATACAGTGGGTTGGCCACATCTCGATGGAGGCGGGTTCACAAGCCAGAATGTGTGATTCCCGACCCCAACCCGACTCCAACTTCAAAATCCAGCCCATCTTCTCTACGTCTACCCTATCAAACCCCTTCATAAGCTTAAAGGCCTCAATCAGGTCACCCTTCTAGAGAAAATTTGTGTATCTGTAACCGCAATCCCTTTGCCCCATTTAGACTCTTAGGGCAGAATTTTCATTGAGCCGTGGAGGCGGGTTTGGAGGCGGGAGTGGTGTGAAAATAGCAGATTCGGGGGGTCCCGAACCCATCCCGCCCCCAACCCGCCTCCATGCCAGTTTCCCAGGAGGCGGGTACCCGACCTGTGCTGGGAGCTGCCTCCCTTAGGCGGGAAGGGGATTAGTGCCAATAAACTGCCTGTTTACACGTAGTTAACAGCCAGTTTTTTGCCTAATCCTTATTTTTGGCCTTGAAGTGTGGGCTTCCCGACAGGTCCGAACCACGCAGATTTAGCAAGGCGGACCGTCGGTCTGGAGGGCTTGGAGGGGTCGAGATGTCCAGTGTGCAGGTGAGTGATGGGTGCATGAGTGCAGAGGTATGTGTGTTTGGTGTGTGTAAAGTGTTTTAAGAGCTTGTACTTACCTTAACTTTGTCCTGCAGGCTAAGGTGTCGGGAGTCCCTCACATCCACGGCACAGAAAGCAGAATGGCCACGGAGCTGTCAAAAGCTGCAGTCTCTGCTTTCTGTGCTGGATTGATTTCTAACTGAGTCTAAGTACAGGGACTCACGTTAGAAATCATATTGTCAGTGTTTGACAGCTTCACAGAGCTGTCAAACGCTGAAATTTCATCTGTCAAAAGCTCTTGACAGATGAAATTTCAATGGCTGACGGCACCTGTATCGGCCTGCTAAGTCCGCTGGGCGGGCTTAACAAGGTCAATCAAGTGAAAATACAGTGGGTTGGCCATAAAGTCGATGGAGGCGGGACTACAACCCAAAAAGTGGGAGTCCCGCCTCCATCACGTCCCAATTGACAAAATCCAGCCCTTATTCTCCAAACCGTATGTTTATGTTGCAGAGCTTTCTTGCATCTGCAGCCAACTGCAACAAGGACGTGCAAGGTCACTGTGGTCCTCAACTTCATGCCTCCAGGTTCATTTCACGCTGGCACTGCAGCACCAGCGAGTGTGCTGCCCACACACGATCAAACCGGAGATTGATGGATCAGTCGGCGCGACGAGCACTTCAATTTGCTTTGCCGCTGAAGGGCAAATGGAGCAGGACACAACCGCCCAATCTCACTGCACATCGCTACTTCCCAAAGCACGAAAGGTCAATGACACCAGCCCTGTGACCATCTGGCCAGGAGGAACAGGAGGAGGTCATTCAGCCCCTCATCTGAAGCTCCAACTCCACTTTCCCACCTTTGCTCCATATCCCTCAGCTAACAAAGCTCGACCCAGCTCAGTCCTGAAAGCTCCAATTGTCCCCCGGCATCCACAGACTTTTTGGGGCGAGAGTTCCAGATTTCTACTACCCTTTGTATGAAAAAGTGCTTCCTGATTTCCCTCCTAAATGGCCTGGCTCTCATTTTAAAATTAAGCCCCCTTGTTCTTCAATCCCCCACCAGAGGAAACAGTTTCTCCGTATCTACCTTATCGAATCCTTTTAACATTTTAAACATCTCGATCAGATCACCCCCTCGATCTCAAGGGAATACAAGCCAAGTTTATGCGACCTGTCCTCATAATTTAACCCTCTAAGCCCCGGTATCATTCTGGATCCCCAGTCTGTGCTGAACTAGATGATCTGTGAAGTATAATTGGCCTCACCTGGGTTAGGGAAGGTAAATTGAGCAGAGTTCCTGATCCTGACCACTATCCCACCACTATCCTATCCAATTCTTTTAACATTTTACACTCATGAGCTTCCCGCTCCTCCCTTACTCCTCCTCAACGAGTCACTCTGTCCCACCGTTGCCACCTCCGGAAGCACACTAACTGCATCCTCCAGTAGCTGTCCTGCTGCTCACAAGCGATGGTGAGATGGACACGCAAAGCTGAGTTGTGCTGTCTCGACCCGGCCCACTGCCCCTGCTGACAGACTACCCTTCAAACAGAGCTTGCATTGCAGGAGACTGTGTGCGGCGTTGGCAAGGTTGCACGTATGGCTGTTCAAGAAGGAGGACAAGACATAACGGCAGGATGGTACTAGCCCTGAACTGGAGGGAGGCCTCTCGTTTCCCACCTTTACCTACTCCCTCCACACTCTTATATGCAAGGATGTCCATAGTAGCCTTCGCCAAGGTTCGTAATTTCTGAGCCTTTCTCCAGTTCAGGTCGATTTCCTTGCAAGTAGATCTTAAGATGTGGTAAGTGGAAGGAGCACATCCACCGTGATAGGCTAGTGTCCAACCTGTGCTCATCCTGTGTGTCAGTAAGTGACCATACTCCATGCAGGTTAGTTTTATTACATGGTTTTATAAGTGAAGCTGCTGGAAGATGTGATTGTGCCGAGGTTTTCAATTGTAAGTTGCAGCTTGAATGTGTGCCCTGCTGAAGTATAATTATGCATGAGATGAGATGAAAGAACTTAATAGGAATGAACAGGTGAGAGATTGGGAAATGTTGGTATTCAGAGGGACCTGGGTGTCCTTGTACACGAATCATAGAAAGTTAATATGCAGGTACAGCAAGTAATTAGGAAAGCATAATGGCATGTTAGCCTTTATTACAAAAGGATTGGAGTATCATAGAATCATAGAAATTTACAGCACGGAAGGAGACCATTTCGGCCCATCGTGTCCGTGCCGGCCAACAAAGAGCTCTCCAGCCTAATCCCACTTTCCAGCACTTGGTCTGTAGCCATGTAGGTTACGGCACTTCAAGTGCACATCCAAGCACTTTTTAAATGTGATGAGGGTTTCTGCCTCTACCACCCTTTCAGGCAGTGAGTTCCAGACCCCAACCACCCTCTGGGTGAAGAAATTTCCCCTCAAATCCCCTCTAAACCTCCTACCAATTACTTTAAATCTATGCCCCCTGGTTGTTGACCTCTCTGCTAAGGGAAATAGGTCCTTCCTGTCCACTCTATCTAGGCCCCTCATAATTTTATACACTCAATAAGGTCTCCCCTCAGCCTCCTCTGTTCCAAAGAAAACAAACCCAGCCTATCCAATCTTTCCTAAAATTCACCAGGCCAGGCAACATCCTCGTAAATCTCCTCTGCACCCTCTCTAGTGCAATCACATCTTTCCTGTAATGTGGTGACCAGAACTGCACGCAGTATTCTAGCTGAGGCCTAACTAGTGTTTTATACAGTTCAAGCATAACCTCCCTGCTCTTGTATTCTATGCCTCGGCTAATAAAAGCAAATATTCCGTATGCCTTCTTAACCACCTTATCTACTTGACCTGCTACCTTCAGGGATCTGTGGACATGCACTCCAAGGTCCTACTGTTCCTCTGCACTTCTCCGTATCCTACCAGTTAATGTGTATTCCTTTGCCTTCTTAGCCCTCCCCAAATGCATTACCTCACATTTCTCTGGATTGAATTCCATTTGCCACTGTTCTGCCCACCTGACCCGTTTATTGATATCTTCCTGCAGTCTACAGCTTTCTTCATCATTATCAACCACACAGCCGATTTTAGTATCATCTGCAAACTTCTTAATCATACCCCCTACATTCAAGTCTAAATCATTGATATATACCACAAAAAGCAAGGGACCTAGTACTGAGCCCTGCAGAACCCCACTGGAAACAGCCTTCCAGTCACAAAAACACTCATCAACCATTACCCTTTGCTTCCTGCCTCTGAGCCAATTTTGGATCCAACTTGCCACCTTGGCCTGGATCCCATGGGCTTTTACTTTCGTGACCAGTCTGCCATGTGGGACCTTATCAAAAGCCTTGCTAAAATCCATATAGACTACATCAAACGCACTACCCTCATCGACCCTCCTTGTTACCGCCTCAAAAAATGCAATCAAGTTAGTCAGACACGACCTTCCCTTAACAAATCCATGCTGACTGTCCTTAATTAATCCGTGCCTTTCTAAATGAAGATTTATCCTGTCCCTTGAACTTTTTCCAATAATTTTCCCACCACCGAGGTTAGGCTAATTGGCCTGTAATTACTTGGTCATCCCCTTTCTCCCTTTTTAAACAAAGGTACAACGTTAGCGGTCCTCCAGTCCTCCGGCACCACACCTATAGCCAGAGAGGATTGGAAAGTGATGGTCAGAGCCTCTGCTATTTCCTCTTTTGCTTCTCTTAACAGCCTGGGATACATTTCATCCGGGCCTGGGGATTTATCCACTTTCAAAGCTGCTAAGCCCCTTAATACTTCCTCTCTCACTATGTTTATTTCATCTATATTTCACACTCCTCCTCCCTGATTGCAATGTCTGCATTGCCCCTCTCTTTTGTGAAAACAGGCGCAAAGTATTCATTAAGAACCATACCCACGTCTTCCGCCTCCACACATAGATTACCTTCATTGTCTCTAATAGGCGCTACTCTTTGTTTAGTTATCCTCTTGCTCTTGCTCTTTCCTTGATTTTACTTGCCAACATTTTTTCATACTCTCTCTTTGCTTTCCTAATTTCCTTTTTAATTGCACCCCTGCACTTTCTATACTCCTCTAGGGTTTCTGCAGTATTGAGCCCTTGGTATCTGTCATAAACCTCCCTTTTTTTCTTTATCCTACCCTGTATGTCCCTTGACATCCAGGGGGCTCTAGATTTGTTAGTCCCACTCTTTTTCTTTGAGGGAACATACTTGCTCTGAACCCTCAGGATCTCCTCCTTGAATGCCTCCCACTGCCCTGTCACTGATTTACCTTCAAGTAGCTGTTTCCAGTCCACTTTGGCTAAATCCCATCTCAGCTGAGCAAAATCAGCTTTTTCCCAATTGAGAACTTTTATTCCTGGTCTATCTTTGTCCTTTTCCATAACTAGCACCAAAATGCTCTCCCACTGATACCCCTTCCACATGCCCAGCTTCATTCCCTAAAACTAAGTCCAGAAGTGCCCCCTCCCTTGTTGGGCTTGTTACATCCTGGCTAAAAAAGTTCTCCTGGATGCATTTTGGGAATTCCGCACCCTCTATACCTTTCACACTAATTTTATTCCAGTTTATATTAGGAAAGTTGAAATCCCCTACTCTTACTGCCCTATAGTTTTTGCACTTCTCAGAAATTTGGCTACATATTTGCTCTTCTATCTCCCTCTGACAATTCGGAGGTCTATCGTACACTCCCAGCAGTGTGATTGCCCCTTTTTTGTTCTTCAATTCAACTCATATGGCCTCATTGGATGATCCTTCTAAAATATCATCCCTCCTCACAGCTGTAATTGTTTCTTTAATCAATACTGCGACCCCCCCTCCCTTTTTTACCTCCCTCTCTATCCCGTCTGAAAACCCTGTAACCAGGAATGTTGAGCTGCCATTCCTGCCCTTCGTTCAGCCACGTTTCAGTAATAGCTATAATATCATACTCCCAAGTGTCTATCTGTGCTCTCAGCTCATCTGCCTTATTCCCTATACTCCTTGCGTTGAAGTATATACCATTTAGCACTGCCAAACTCCCTTGTTGTTTATTTTCTAGCCCTCTGTCTTATAAATTCACTTTCTACTTCTCTGCTTTCTAATTTCAGCTTTGCTTCACTCCCTTCTGAATCTATTCTCAGGTTCCCATTCCCCTGGCCAAGCTAGTTTAAACCCCCCCCCAACAGCACTAGTAAATCCCCTCCGCAAGGTTATTGGTCCCGGCTCTGTTGAGGTGTAACCCGTCTGGCTTGTACAGGTCCCACCTCCCCCAGAAACGGTCCCAATGCCCCAGTGTATAAGAGTAAAGAAATCTTACTGCAATTATATAGGGCCCTGGTGAGACCACACCTGGAGTATTGTGTACAGTTTTGGTCTCCTTACCTAAAGAAGGATATACTTGCCACAGAGGGAGTGCAACAAAGGTTCACCAGACTGGTTCCTTGGATGGGGAAATTGTCCTATGAGGAGAGATTGAGTAGACTAGGCCTATATTCTCTAGAGTTTAGAAGAATGAGAGGTGATCTCATTGAAGCATACAAAATTCTTACAGGGCTTGACAGGGTAGATGCAGGGAGGATGTTTCCCCTGGCTGGAGAGTCTTGAACCAGGGGGTCACAGTCTCAGAATAAGGGGTCGGCCATTTAGGACTGAGATGAGGAGAAATTTCTTCACTCAGAGGGTGGTGAATCTTTGGTATTCTCTACCCCAGAGGGCTGTGGAGGCTCAGTTGTTGAGTATATTCAAGACGGAGATCGATAGATTTTTGGATGCTAAGGGAATCAAGGGATATGGGGGATAGTGCAGGAAAGTGGAGATGAGGTAGAAAATCAGCCATGATCTTATTGAATGGCGGAGCAGGCTCGAAGGGTCTAATGGCCTACTCCTGCTCTTAGTTCTTATGTTCTTATCTTAACAGAACTGGAAAAGACCATTTAGCTAGTCCCAGTGATTGAGAAATATCATATCCTGTGACATCTGCCGTAACCTCCATAAAAAGTTTCTCCCACTCTCGCTTGAATTTGCTGATTCTATCAGGCCCCCACCATGGTTGTCCATTCCTTATACTCACCGCCCTCTGCATAGAGTCATTAGCTCTAAGGTGTCTTTCATCCTCCCTCTTCTAAGTTTAAGGCCACGCCTTCTCATTGTAGAATTAGTGGGGCAAAAATTGGACCTCATTGTGTCCGTTTTATGGCCATAAAATGATTGCAGTGAGGGCCAATTTCGGGGACCAATAGCCTGCGCCCGATGGAGGCCTGAAAGATGTCCCACCCGATATTAGGCAGGGCCATTTTACACGCATCCCTGACAGTTGCCTAAAACAGGCGCTAGGCCCCTTACATACGTAAATGAGGAGCCGAACGCCTGTTTTAGGTCCCCCATGCCAAAATTGTTTGGCGATCGGCAGGGCAGGTGTCGGGCCTGCTCCGCCGAGGATTCTTCAACGGCCTCTGTGGCGGAAATATAAGTTTAAAAAAACGAATCAGCAAACATGGCTGTGGAGACAGGAGGAGTGGGGGCGGGGGGTGGTGGGGGGCCTCCCCGACTCCACCGCACTCGTGATCGGGCCCCCACCTGTTGCTGCTCCACCCCTCCCTCCCGGGCCTTACCACCAGGCTGCTGCCAGAAAGGCAAAGGGCTCGATATTCATCTCTGGAATAGGGTTAGGGATTCCCAAGGAGGTGCGACTTGCAGCGGCCCAGATTAAGAAAATGAGGCCCAGCGGTCCAATCTCGGGGCAGCCTCGGTCCTTCTGGTTGGGGCGCTAGCTGTCGGTGTGATCCGAAAACGGGCTGTGACCAATTTCTACTCCAGTGACTGTTAAACCGACTGACATATCTTCGCCTTGTCCGTAAAGTTGTGCAAGGCCTTGGCATGAGCGGGTCGTAAATATGGAACAGGTTCATCGGCAACACTTTGCGGCATGCGGTCATGGGCCTCCACCCCGGTTAATGGCACGGGTAGGTCTTGCCTTCTTTCAAAGGATGGGTTAGTCTTCAATAACGCCGAGCAACAGAAAACAAATAGTGGCAACTTACAGGGAAAATGCTGACTCCCTAAGAGGAAGCTATCATGAACATCCTTGGCAATAAGTCCAATGAGGGAGTGGGTTAAGCAGAAACTCCAGGTCTTCACCACTGAGGCTGGTTAGTTCCCGGTATGGATTCTTATCGAAGCCTTTGCTTGCAAAAGTGATCTTGAACTGCACTCAAACACAGTCACCGCACCGTTCACCGTTTACAGCATGTTACTGCGGAGTTGCAGAAATTTTACATCCATGAAGTTTCACTGGTCCTGTGCTCACAATTAATGCCCGCGGGGCACCACTTTCAAAGTGCCCTCTCTTCAGCTTCTCCAATCCCATGATTGCTAATTCTCCCGAAAGAAGGAAGAGCTTGCATTTATGTAGCGCCCTTGATAACCTCAAGACGTCCCAAAACGCTTTACAGCCAATTAAATACATTTTATGAAGTTTAGTCGCTGTTGTAATGTAGGAAATGTCAATTTGTACACAGCAAGGTCCCACAAACAGCGATGAGATAAATGTATGTGATCTTTTCTTTTTCTTTTCCAAACATGTAACTCCCTAACTTTAGATAAAAAGGAAACTACCATCAATGCAAATGTGTTTAATATAAATTTGGCGACGTGTTTAACAGAAGCACATTCGCGTTGATGGTAATTGATATTTAATCGGAAGCAATCTTTGCTACTTGTCCTGCGCCAATTTAATTTGAATGAGATGATTAGATGCTCGGCTCAGATAGTTGGCATTGCCTGTTTGCAGGTTTATGAGTTTAATACAGACGCGCGGGTTCAAGAGGTTAAGCTGCCAGGTCCCGCTGGCCTCAGTTCATTCAGCAGGCTGAATGATTGGGTGGAGATGTCAGAAACGATTACTCAGGACAGCTCAGAGGCCAAGGTCACCCAACTGTTCCCACTGGAGCTGCCCGGGTCAGCAGAAATCGCCCGACTCTTTTTAAAGAGACATGCTGAGAAAGTTCGACTTGCATTTATACAGCCCCGTTCGCGACCTCAGGACATCCCAAAGCACTTCACAGTCAATGAAGTGTAGTCACTGTCGGAAACACGGCAGCCAATTTGTGCACAGCAAGCTCCCACAAACAGCAATGTGATAATGACCAGATAATCTGTTTTAGTGATGTTGATTGAGGGATAAATATTGGCCAGGACACCGGGGAGAACTCCCCTGTTCTTCTTCAAAATAGTGCCATGGGATCTTTTGCATCCACCTTGAGAGAGAGCAGACAGGGCCTCGGTTTAATGTTTCATCTGAAAGACAGCACCTCCGACAGTGCAGCACTCCCTCAGCACTGCACTGGGAGTGTCAGCCTAGATTTTTGTGCTCAAGTCTCTGGAGTGGGACTTGAAACCCACAACCTTCTGACTCAGAGGCGAGTGTGCTGCCCACTGAGCCACAGCTGGCTTATATATGAATGCAATAAAAATTGGCGGGATACGATCAGAGTTTAATATTCTCAAAACTTGGCTCTTTAATTTTCGTCAGGGACATTCCAGGTGAAAGCTGTGGCGTTGGATTCTCCCTCGGCATCACACTTCAGAACTCGAGGACTTCACAGGACAAGAGAGTCGCGAGTCCCACTTTGGAGCAGAAATGTATCAAATTCTTGACGGATTAGGGGACAAAACAGTGGAGAATGTGCAGCAGGACTGAGCATTCCACACAGTCCCTGACTGGAAAACCATCTGGTGTGATCACGCCTGTGTTTGTCTCCCCCTCTCTCTCTCGGTGTGAGTACGCAGCTCATTGAACTCAAAACCCTCCACAGATTTCCTTTCACCTCTTCCATTGTTTGCATAAAATGGGCTGTTCTCCAGATGTCAAATTCTTTATACGTGGTGCGGGTGCGGGGGTGGTTGCGGCGGGGTGCGGGGGTGGTTGCGGCGGGGTGCGGGGGTGGTTGCGGCGGGGGGTGCGGTAGGCAGGTGGCACTGGTTCCGTATTCACTGGGCGTCTTCTAAACCTGTAAGATGGTGCAGGGGCACAACTTGTCCCGATGTCTCTGGTTGTGCTGTGCCTCAGCTCTCCTGCCCGAACAAATCGTGCACCAAATGCTGTCCGCCATCTCCTCAGTGCTGTACAGATCAATACTCTCGGCCGGAATGGACAATATCAATTTGGAACACTCTGCGTAAAATGTCTACGGGGAAACAGCAAGTGTCCCTTCTAATGTGAAATTAAAGTTAACGTGCAGGTGCAGCAAGCAATTAGCAAGGCAAATGGCATGTTAGCCTTTATTGCAAGGGATTTGGAGTATAACAGTGAGGAAGTCTTGCTGCAATTATATAGGGCCCTGGTGAGACCACGCCTGGTGTACTGTGCACAGTTTCGGTCTCCTTACCCAAGGAAGGATATACTTGCTGACGTAAGAAAACTACTAGGCACTTGGTCTAAGCGTTAAACAAAGCTTTAATCAACTGTTTTACAACATGGAGATCTCGTTGTCCTTCACTAGTTCCTGTTAAAGAATGTCCTGAGCAAGCTGGGCCCATGCCCGAGTATTTATACTCTCCCTGGACAGCGCCACCCGCAGGCCGCCCAGTATTATGTCATAAGTCATTTCCCATGAATGACAAGATTCATGTCACTTGCCTTAGAGGGGGTGCAAGGAAGGTTCACCAGATTGGTTCCTGGGATGAGAGGGTTGTCCTATGAGGAGAGATTGTGTAGAACGGGCCTATTTTCTCTGGCGTTTAGAAGAATGAGAGGTGATCTCATTAAAACGTATAAAATTCTTACAGGGCTTGACAGGCTAGATGCAGGGAGGATGTTTCCCCTGGCTGAGGAGTCTAGAACGAGGGGTCACAGTCTCAGCATAAGTGGTCGGCCATTTAGGACTGAGATGAGGAGAAATCTCTTCACTCAGATGGTGGTGAATCTTTGGAATTCTCTACCCCAGGGGGCTGTGGATGCTCAGTCATTGAGTATATTCAAGACAGAGATCGATAGATTTATGGATATTAAAGGAATCAAGGGATATGGGGATAGTGCAGGAAAGTGGAGATGAGGTAGAAGTTCAGCCATGATCTTATTGAATGGTGGAGCAGGCTCGAGGGGCTGAATGGCCTACTCCTGCTTCTAATTCCTATGTTCTTATGAAATAGCAATGAAGAAGAATGAGGGTCAGACCTGTTAGGGTAGACACAGGGGTGGGCTAGGTCAGTTCAGGAGTATGGAAGAGTATCCAGCCAAGGCATGGAAATACGCACAGTATTTGTGTAATAATTGTGGTCTCTCTTTTACTTAATAGGTTAGGTATGTCTCAAATCTTTGGCTTTCTCTATCATTAACGCACCATTACCAATTAGTAAGTGTTATAATTAGTTATGATCTGAATTGTTAATGCAAAGTTAAGGATCGATTACCTTGTCCATGTGAGGCTTGTATGATACGGTGTCTCATAGATCAACAAAGATCACATTTCCTCACCAATTTTCTCCCATCCTCTTCTCTTCTGCAGGAGTTGACTTGTTGCGGAGGTGTGGGTCCACGGGTGAATTCCAGAACTTTGCAGAGTTTACCATTATTCTTAGATTAGTCTGACCATGACTAGCATCCTCAAACAATGCGTACTACCAGCAGAGGTTGCTGGACAGTGATCAGGAGTGGGAACCCTGGTGGATTTTCCTCTCCTTGACCCAGGAGCAATCAGGCCAATTATAATACGCTACAACCACCCTGACTGGGATCAACTGATTCAGGCATCGAACCCAAGACCTTCCTGCTCGATATGGCTCAGCTAACCAATGGCTAACCCCACTGAGCTCCACATTTCCACTTCCCTTTTCCTCTTTTTTGATCTTTCTGTCCCTACCTCTTTACATGGGACTGTAGTAAACATTAGCTCTAGGTGTCAACTGTGGGTCGCACTCTTGCCTTTGAGTCAGAAGGTTGTGGGTTCATAGTCCCACTACCAGGGACTTGAGTACAAAAATCTAGGCTGCCACTCCAGTGGAGTGCTGCACTGTCGGAGATGCTGTTTTTTGGATGAGACGTTAAACCGAGGCCCCGTCTGCCCTCTCAGATGAACATAAAAGGTCCCAGGGCGCTATTTTGAAGAAGAGCGGGGGAGTTGATCCCCGTGTCCTGGCCAATATTTATCCCTCAACCACCATAACAAAAACAGATTATCTGGTCATTATCACATTGCTGTTTGTGGGAGCTTGCTGTGCGCAAATTGGCTGCCGCGATTCCCACATTACAACAGTGACCACACTCCAAAAGTACTTCATTGGCTGTAAAGAGCTTTGGGACGTCCTGGGGTCGTGAAAGGCGCTATAGAAATGCAAGTCTTTCTTTTTTTTTTGAAGCTGTTTGTCGGCTTTTCTGAGTTTTATAGGTTGATATTTACGTGCTCTGCTCTCCCGAAGCTTCTCACCACCCCACAATACATCTCACCATGACAGTCCCCTAAACCACTCCCACACCAGCTCCCATATCATCACACAATCAACCCCCGCTCTCTAACACCACATCCTCTCAATCGCCAACATCTATTTCCGTATCACACACTATGGGCCGATGCAAAGCATGATCGCTCCACTAGTATGAATGAATGCTCTTCCTTTTTATTGAGTATGAACCCTGAATATACACAATATTCCTTGCTTTAGTCTTGGGTTCAAGACCCACTCCAGAAACTTTTTTAAAATTCGTTTATGGGATGTGGGCGTCGCTGGCAAGGCCAGCATTTATTGCCCATCCCTAATTGCCCTTGAGAAGGTGGTGGTGAGCCGCCGCCTTGAACCGCTGCAGTCCGTGTGGTGAAGGTACTCCCACAGTGCTGTTAGGGAGGGAGTTCCAGGATATTTGACCCAGCGACGATGAAGGAGCGGCGATATACTTCTAAGTCAGGATGGTGTGTGACTTGGAGGGGAACGTGGAGGTGGTGGTGTTCCCATGCGCCTGCTGCCCTTGTCCTTCCAGGTGGAAGAAGTCGCGGGTTTGGGAGGTGCTGTCGGAGAAGCCTTGGCGAGTTGCTGCAGTGCATCTTGTAGATGGTACACACTTCAGCCACGGTACGCCAGTGGTGGAGGGAGTGAATGTTTAAGGTGGTGGATGGGGTGCCAATCAAGCGGACACCCCAACTAGCGCACATAATCTAGGCTAACACCGCAGCGCAGTGCTGAGGGAGTGCTGCACTGTCGGAGGTGCCGTCTTTCGGATGAGACATTGAACCAAGGCCCCGACTGCCCTCTCAGCTGGACGTAAAAAATCCCACAGCACTATTCAAAGAAGAGCAGGGGAGTTCTCCTGGTGTCGTGGTCAATATTGACTTTCAACCAACATCACTAAACATATGGGGTAGAAATTGGTATGTGTTGCATCATTGCTAAATTTGTGGGGATCATTTTTTAAGGGTCCTGGGCAAACGTTTAAAACAGGCGTTAGATCCCTTCAATATGTTAATAAGGGGCCTAACACCTGTTGAAGGAGCCCTGTGTAAAATTTGTTCCCACTGAGCAGGCCAGGTATCTGCAGCCACCAACTGAAGCTGAGTTTCATTTCAATTTTTTATGAATTTAAATTTTCTGTGGAGCCAGGAGGAGCTGGAGCTGCTGGGCAACTGGGGCCTGCGCTCACCACCACCACCGATGTAGATAAGGCCCGAGGCCCAATTTGGGGAAGTCCTCAGGCCTCTCTGTTTGCGGCGCGCGACTCGCGCAGCATCGAGTCTGGGCCCCTTGGTCATTTTATCTCATTGGTGTTTGTGGGAGCTTGCTGTGCGCAGATTGGCTACCGCGCCACCTACATTACAACAGTGGCCGCACTTCGGAAGTATTTCATTGGCCGTAAAAGCGCTTTGGGACATTTTGAGGTGGTGAAAGGTGCTATACAAATGCAAGTTTGTTCCTTCCTTCAAGGAGGGGAAAGAGGTCAGTCACTACATTACAACAACAATGAATAATGAAGCAATAATTAATCAACAATTAATGACTCCCAAAGCCTTTCCACCATCTACAAGGCACAAGTCAGGAGTGTGATGGAATACTCTCCACTTGCCTGGATGAGTGCAGCTCCAACTACACTCAAGAAGCTCGACACCATCCAGGACAAAGCAGCCCGCTTGATTGGCACCCCATCCACCACCTTGAACATTCACTCCCTCCACCACCGGCGTACCGTGGCTGCAGTATGTACCATCTACAAGATGCACTGCAGCAACTCTCCAAGGCTTCTTCGGCAGCACCTTCCAAACCCGCGACCTCTACCACCTAGAAGGACAAGGGCAGCAGGCGCATGGGAACACCACCACCTCCAAGTTCCCCTCCAAGTCACACACCATCCGAACTTGGAAATATATCAGCCGTTCATTCATCGTCGCTGGGTCAAAATCCTGGAACTCCCTCCCCAACAGCACTGTGGGAGATTAAAACAGAAAATGCTGGGAATACTCAGCAGGTCAGGCAGCATCAGTGGAGAGAGAAACAGAGTTAACGTTTCAGGTCGATGACCTCTCGTCAGAACCGAGTTGGAGATATCTGTAATCCTGGGTGGATCCAAAACATGAAGGGTGTGAGTTCAGTTGGAATCCACGTGGAATAAGTCGGAGCCAGAGACAGTTGCAATGTGGGAGTACCTTCACCGCACGGACGGCAGCAGTTCAAGAAGGCGGCTCACCACCACCTTCTCGAGGGCGATTAGGGATGGGCAATAAATGCCGGCTTTGCCGAGCGACGCCCACATCCTGTGAACAAATTAAAAAAACAGTGAGGACGCTGCAAAAAAAAGTACTTCATCGGCTGTGAAGAGGTGGTGAAATCTGGAGAGAAATGCAATGTTTCCTTTTGACCCGCACATAGATTGGCAACACAAGGTTCTGATTTGAAGGGGCTGCTGATCGATTTTTGGCTGCACCTCAGCCCCACGCTCCTGATCTTCGGTCACCCGGTGCAGGGGGATAGCGGGCAGGTCGGAGGACCTCCTCGTGGGACTGCTCCTGGTCAAAGTGGCCATCAACTGGTCCGGGTAGTGGGCGGTCAAGGCAGTCGTTCGGCCCGACTGCCTGCCTGTCTTCCGCGCCCACGTTCGCACCCAGGTGGCCCTGGAGATGGAGCACGGGGTGTCCGCCGGCACGCTCGAGGCCTGTCCGCGACCGCAGGGACTGGAGTGCATCATCACCACCGGAAACCATGGCCCGTATTTTCCGATGCCTACGGGTGTGTACGCACTGTGTACACACCCGTGGGGACATCGAAATACCGGTTTCAGGCATGCGAAGTGCATGTGCTGAAAACCGTCATTTCCGATCTGTCAAGAATCCTCTTGACAGATCGGACGCCTGCCCTGGAGAAGGGCCTCTGCGGGTTGAGAGTTCCGCTTTCTGCAGAACCTCCGCCCGATTAAATCATTTAAAAATCTTATGCCTGGTAAAAGCAAGCCTCAGGAAAGAGTGTAGATTTTTTTTCCGATAGGAGGCATCCGCATGCAGGAAGCCTCCTATCGGAAATTATGGGTGTAAGGCCTGCTTTTACCAGCTTAAAAAAAAATATTTCGCTCATTTATAATTTAAAAATACTTTTAAAAAAGGTAAGTTTATTTTTAGCCCAGTAAAAAACTTTAATTATTTTTTTCAAAAAATTTAATTTTTGTTTACAATATTTAATTTAATGTAATTTTAACTCATTTTAAAAACGTGATTTAAAAAAAATGTATTTAATGTTTTAGTGTCTTTTTTCAGTGATCCCCATTCATACTTTTGACGGGTCTATCTGTCAAAAGTATGAAGGGAGATTCCCTTCTCCTATTGGCTGGCCTGGCCCACGTGATCCCAGGGGACGCTTGCGAACCGCCTGCGCCCCTGGGATACGTGGGCCCGGCGCATTTCGACTGTGGAGAGGCCCAGGAGCGGAAGTGTCCGGACCTCGGGAGCCCTCAGGTAAGAGCGTAGATTTTTTCCCGATCGGAGGCATCCGCCCGCCGGAAGCCTCCGATCGGAAATTACGGGCCCAAATCTTAATTTAAGTTAGAAAACCAGAAAATGCTGGAAATACTCAGCAGGCCAGGCAGCATCTGTGGAGAGAGAGAAGCAGAGATGACCCTTCGTCATCGACCTGAAACGTTAACTCTGTTTCTCTCTCCACAGATGCTGCCTGACCAGCTGAGTATATCCAGCGCTTTCTGCTTTTATTTCAGATTTCCAGCATCCGCAGTATTTTACTTTTGCCTTAATTCAATTTGTTAAGTTTCATTTGATTTTAATTTTGCTCAGTTACCAGTGTTTGTTTATTTTGTTTTGTCAATCTTTTTATTCAATTACAATAGTACTTACACAACTCATCAATTACATAATAAACCATTACATTCATTGATCACAATAACAATAAAGCCTTAAGAACAGCTTTATAATTAACAATATAAATGCAATAATAAAATTTTACAAATAGCAGTGTTTGTTTATTGATGGCCCCAAAAAGAGCAACACAAGGTTCTGTCCCCGCCCACTCGGCCTCACGTGACCGGGTGATGTCACTCTCTCTCTGACGTCAGGAGGGGAGCCGGCCCCGCCCCTTCAAAAGGCTCTTCCCGGTTGGGACCTTGCGCAGATTCTCAGCCCGCTGTCTCTTCAGCACCATGTCCTCTGGCCCGGCTTACAATGAGGAGAAGGGGTCGTCCATGGGGGAGCCCGAGTACGGGCACGACCCGGCCAGCGGCGGCATCTTCTCCAGCGACTACAAACGGTAACAGCGTTAAAATTAGAAATTAAGTGGCATCCTTTAAGAGGGGATGGGGGTGGGTGGGGATGGTATGGTTGGGCTCTGGGGCTCCGCCGGTGCAGGGATGAGGTTTCATTCTGGTTGCATTCAACCAAATGCAGATTTTAACTGGGAATGCAAAAGACTGGTGGTGATAAACCAGGTTCCCTGGGCTGCAAAAAGGGCTTTCGGTGGTTGCGAGAGATGCAAAGATGGGGGGAGAGATTGTTGGGTGGGGTGGGGTGTAGAGGGAGCATTGGGTGAGGCTAAGGGACGGAGTCTCCCCACCCTCTGAAGGGTGGGGGTCTCTGTCCTGCACCGGCGAGGCTCAGGGAGCAGGGATAGTAAATCCCCTGGGATGCAGGATGCAGCAGATCCCAGCTCCTGGCTGCAGAGCTCCGATCGCCCTTGCAGATTTGACAAACTGGAGCCGGAGGAGAGAAGGACAATGCACAAAGATGCCCAGGGATCCCCATCAGGGTGTGTGGGTGATGTGTTCAAAGACGGCTCTGGTGCCCTGTTTAAGCTCTGGCTGAGATTTTTGCAAAGGAAGGCAGTCAAGGGCTCTGGTTGCAAGCTTGTGGACCAGGAGGTTTCAGGAGATGGCCCAGGAACAGCAAGCAGAATCTACCTGAAGGTTAGTGTGTGAGGAGGGACCCAGCATCCCGCAAATAACATCTTTCTCATGGCCTCTGCTTCTTGGCGAACTGCCACTTCCTGCAAATAGCGTTCCTGCAGCTTAATATAGCAGATGGTTCTTGTTTATTGAGTGTTGCAATGGCATGAGATTAAATTCAAGTTCCTGTTCTTACGTGACTTGCATCTGTTATTGCAATTCGCATAATCCCTTGCATACAGGCCCCTGTGTGTCCTGTCCACTACTGTCAGTCTTCCGTTGATAATACCCCCTCTCTCATCTGCTGATGGTGCCACAGACACTGTGAAGAATCAAAGAGACTCGCATTTCTATAGCGCCTTTCACAACCTCAGGATGTCCCAAAGCGCTTTACAGCCAATGAAGTACTTTTTTGAAGTGTAGTCACAGTTGTAATGTAAGAAACGCGGCAGCCTATTTGCGCACAGCAAGCTCCCACAAACAGCAACGTGATAATGACCAGATAATCTGTTTTAGTGATGTTGATTGAGGGATAAATATTGGCCCAGGACACCGGGGAGAATTCCCCCTGCTCTTCTTCGAAATAGTGGCCATGGGATCTTTTACATCCACCTGAGAGAGCAGATGGGACCTCGGTTTAATGTCTCATCCGAAAGACGGCACCTCTGACAGTGCAGCATTCCCTCAGATTTCCACACTTCCAGCAGGATAGCCGCTAGGAGCGGGAAATATTTCTGCCTCCTTGGCCCAGGGGGTGCTGAGGCCAATTGTGACCTGCCTACCACCACCCCAGCTGAAGTCAACTAATGCAGCTCAAATACAGAGTCCGGCCTAATCTACGTGGCATAGTTACTGGATATACTTTCTGTGTCTTTGGGAGAGCCCATCAACCCTAACTATTCTGACTCCAGGGCAGTGCTGAGGGAGTGCTGCACTGTCGGAGGTGCTGTCTTTTGGATGAGACGTTAAACCGAGGCCCCATCTGTGCTCTCAGGTGGATGTAGAAGATCCCACGGCACTATTTCGAAGAAGAGCAGGGGAGTTCTCCCCGGTGTCCTGGGCCAATATTTATCCCTCAACCAACATCACAAAAACAGATGATCTGGTCATTATCACATTGCTGTTTGTGGGAGCTTGCTGTGCGCAGATTGGCTGCCGCGTTTCCCACATTACAACAGTGACTACACTTCAAAAGTACTTAATTGGTCAGAAAGCGCTTTGGGACAACCTGAGGTCATGAAAGTCTTACTTTTTTAAAATCTGCTGTCAGTCCCATACAAAGACCACAGTCTCTAATTACTACCTACCATCGATCGTCTATAGCGACCCTTCAGTCTGTGCCACTCACCTGTTGTCAATACCTTTTTTTATAGAGTGATCCCATCTGTAGTGATCACCTGTCAAGGGAGTTGATAACAACTTGCCTCTATACAGCACCTTTTAACGTAGAAAAACGTCCCCAGGCACCTCCCAGAGACATAATCAGAAATAAATGAATGCCGTGCCAAATAAGGATGTATTGTGAGAGGTGGGTTTTGAGACGGATCCTGGAGGTGGCTGGGCCTCGGCAAGTAATTCCAGAGTGTGGGGCCTAGATGGCTGAAGGAATGACTGTCAGCGGTGGGCGAAGGGAGGAGGGGGATGCACAGAAGGCTAGTCGGAGGGTTTGAGGGAGGGTCCGAGGGCTGGAGAAAGTTACAGAGATCGGGATGGGCGAGGCCATGAAGGGTTTTAAACGCACGGATGAGAATATTAAATTGGAGGCGTTTTGGGGGGGGAGGGCAGGAACCTCCATGTAGGTCAGCGAGGAAAAAGCTGATGGGTGAGTGGGACTGGTTGCAGGATAGGACCTGGACAGCAGAGCTTGGGATGAGCTGAATTTATGGAACGTGGAGGAGTGTAGGCCAGCCAGGGAGGGATTGGAATAGTCGAGGTGGCAAAGGCATGGATGATGGTTTCAGCCGATGGGCTGAGGCAGGGGTGGAGACGGGCGATGTTATGGAGGTGGACGTAGGCGGTCTTTGCGATGGAGAAGCTATGGGGTGGGAAGCTCCGCTCAGGGTCGAACGTTCTGGTTCAGGCTGAGACTCTGGCTAGGGAGGGGGATGGAATCGGTGGCAGAGTTACGGAGTATTCGGGGGGGGGGTGCGGGGAGCTAAAGATGATTAACTTGAGTCTTCCCAACGTTTAACTGGTGGAAATTGTGGCTCGTGCGCGACTGGATGTTGGAAAGGTGGTCTGACAGCAGAGAGGCAGTGAGGGGCCGAGAGAGGTGGCGGAGAGGTACATGTGAAAACTGACTCCCGTGTCTGCGGATGATGTCGCGGATGCTTATGTAGACGAGGATGCGCGGCGTTCAAGGATAGATACTTGGGTGCCTCCAGAGGTAACGGGCTGGGTGCGGGAAGAGAAGCTATTTGCCGGAGATGCTCTGACTGCAATTGGATCGATCAGAATGGAACCAATGGAGGGCAGCCCCGCCCCCCCCCTGAACTGGACAACGGAGGAGAGGCGTTGGAGGAGAATGGTGCGGTTGACTCCATCAAAGCTTGCAGTGAGCTTGCGGAGGATGAGGAGGTAGAGGGCACCACGGTCATTTGTGACTTCGAATCGGGCCATTTTCAGCAGGGATGGAAACCATGCTCGACTCTGAGCGGTTTATCCCATACAGTAACGTGCTTTGTCTGCCGAGGACTTTGAGCCCAGTACATGCAGTCCCCGTTCGAGAGCAAAGTTGCCATTCCTACAGAGGCTTTGTTCGCAGAGAGTGAAAGCCTATATTGGGACAACAGCCATTCTTCTCGGCGCCCATTCGTCTCCACACCTGTGAAGACAAACGGGAGAACAGAAACTGTGCACAGTGCGAGGACACAGCGTTGCTTACTGGAGATACAGCAGCGGCTTTGACCGCCCCAGCTTGGTGAGCTAGTTAGTTGTTAAAGAGCAGGGAGGGCAAGGACAGGACTATTGAACGATACTGCCCACCCGCATCATGATAGATTATGAAAGTCGACCAATTTTGGGAGGGTGTACATACTGGAAGGATGAGCCCACAGGCTGTAGAGTGAGAGAGACTCCATGGGGGGAAAATTGGCTTGCACCCCCTTTGGGGCGATAAC
This sequence comes from Squalus acanthias, assembly GCA_030390025.1. Lineage (NCBI taxonomy): Eukaryota > Metazoa > Chordata > Chondrichthyes > Squaliformes > Squalidae > Squalus > Squalus acanthias. The sequence continues at coordinate 51,735,490 of CM059443.1, forward strand.
GTCACCAGGGCGCTGCTTTTAGCACCCCGAAGCAGGAGGCGGGGCGCTACTGGAAGTGCTCCCCCTCCCTCTGGGGTGTTACCATTCGATATCACGGCGCTACGTGCAGCAGCGTCACGCGTGTCGGCACGTAGCGCCGCGGTACTGCCGGCCTCCCTCCCCTGATTAAAGGGGCGGGGCCACCGGGGCCCTGCTGGACCACTGGGGAGCGGGGTGCCGGCAAAAGAGCCCGTCACTCAAGAGGAGTGCCGGGCTGACGGATCGCGGCCGGCACCCCGCAGGAGGAGGGAGGGAGGGGGCAGGTGTTGGCAGGCGGCCCGAAAAAAAAAATGGCTGCCCGGCACCTGCCCTTTAATTTGTGCCGCTCCGGCCACAAAAACGCCACCCTGACCCTGTCGGACATGGCGTCCGGCGGTAGGTCAAGGGAGCGCGAGCCAAGTTTGCGGTCGGGGCGCTGCGCACGGCGATGGTGTCATCGCCGGAGGCACAGCGCCGCGGGGCGCTACCGGCTACCACCACCACTAACCTTCCGCTGAATTTCACAGGAGGTGTTAGCGGGGCCGTGCCCGGGCACTAGGGGCTTTGTGCCCCGGGCGCTAATGGGAGGCGCAAAGCAACCGAATTTTTTCCCCCATGTCTACAGGAGCCGACCCCCCCCAACTACTAATATCACAAGATTCTGTAAGAGGTGGGGTGACCTCACTAAACTGGATAGTCTAACTGAAGTCTCTTCTGACAGATGACTGTTGTTGGCAGGTCTTGCACTATTCTCACACTATTGAGTTTTATTCCCTCCGCTCTTAAGTATCTACAAAGCACTTTGTCCATATCAAGGAGATTAAGCTGGAGATCTACTTTCAGGCCTACAGCAAACCACTAGGGGGCGTACAAGAGCTTCGGGGTGGGTGGGTGGAGGTAGTGGGTGGGTGGCTTGGGGGGAAGGTTGATTGTGGGGATGGGCTGGGCGGGGGTTGGGGACGTTGGTAGGGTGGGGGGGTTGGTTTGGTAGGGTGGGAGGGTTGGTGTTGTGGGGGTGAGGTGGGGGAGGTTGGTGGGGTGAGGTGGGTGGGGGGGTTGGTATTTTGGGGGGGTTGGTGTTTTGGGGGGGTTGGGGTGGTGGGGGTTGGGGTGGTGGGTTGGGGGAGGTTGGTAGGGTGGGGGGTTGTTGCTAGGGTTGGGGGTTGGGGTGGTGGGCTGGGGGAGGTTGGTAGGGTGGGGGGTGTTGGGGTGGTGGGCTGGGGTTGGTGTTTTGCGGGGGTTGGGGTGGTGGGCTGGAGGGTTGTTGTGGGGGTTGGGGTGGTGGGCTGGGGGAGGTTGGTGTTGTGGGGGTGAGGTGGTTGGTGAGGTGGGGGAGGTTGGTGGGATGAGGTGGGTGGGGGGTTGGTGTTTTGGGGGGTTGGGGTGGTGGATTGGGGGAGGTTGGTAGGGTGGGGGAGTTGGGGGAGGTTGGTAGGGTGGGGGAGTTGGGGTGGTGAGGTGGGGGGGGTTGGTGTTGTGGGGGGGTTGGGGTGGTGGATTGGGGGAGGTTGGTAGGGTGGGGGGTTGGGGGAGGTTGGTAGGGTGGGGGGTTGGGGGAGGTTGGTAGGGTGGGGGAGTTGGGGTGGTGAGGTGGGGGGGGGGTTGGTGTTGTGGGGGGGTTGGGGTGGTGAGGTGGGGGGGGTTGGTGTTGGGGGGGGGTTGGGGTGGTGAGGTGGGGGGGGTTGGTGTTGGGGGGGTGTTGGTGTTGTGGGGGGGGTTGGGGTGGTGAGGTGGGGGGGGGTTGGTGTTGTGGGGGGGTTGGGGTGGTGAGGTGGGGGGGGTTGGTGTTGTGGGGGGGTTGGGGTGGTGAGGTGGGGGGGGGGTTGGTGTTTTGGGGTGGTGAGGTGGGGGGGTTGGGGTGGTGAGGTGGGAGGGGTTGGTGTTGTGGGGGGGTTGGGGTGGTGAGGTGGGGGGGGTTGGTGGTGGGGGGGGTTGGGGTGGTGGATTGGGGGAGGTTGGTAGGGTGGTGGATTGGGGGAGGTTGGTAGGGTGGGGGGTTGGGAGGTTGGTAGGGTGGGGGGTTGGGGGAGGTTGGTAGGGTGGGGGGTTGGGGGAGGTTGGTAGGGTGGGGGAGTTGGGGTGGTGAGGTGGGGGGGGGTTGGTGAGGTGGGGGGGGGTTGGTGTTGTGGGGGGGTTGGGGTGGTGAGGTGGGGGGGGTTGGTGGTGTGGGGGGGTTGGGGTGGTGAGGTGGGGGGGGTTGGTGTTGTGGGGGGGTTGGGGTGGTGAGGTGGGAGGGGTTGGTGTTGTGGGGGGGTTGGGGTGGTGAGGTGGGGGGGGGTTGGTGTTATGGGGGGGTTGGGGTGGTGAGGTGGTGGGGGGTTGGTGTTGTGGGAGTTGGGGTGGTGGGCTGGGGGGTTGTTGGTAGGGTTGGGGAGGTTGGGGTGAGGTGGTTGGGGGTGTTTGTGTTGTGGGGGTTACCAGTCCCCTCATTTTCCTTTTGGTTTCGGCCTCTCCTATAACAATGACACAGTTGAGACAGAAACTCCCAATGTGGGGAATCATCAGCTGGAGCTTGGGCCCTGCTCCTCTACCGAGCTCCACTTACTCGAGTCTTTGAGAGTTCGAAACAAATGACTATGGCCCCGATTTTAAAGGTGGGGCGGGGACAGTGTGGGAGAGCCTTGAAGCGGATGGTGAACCCGGGGACGTGGAGGCTAACGGCGGGGTCTCATTTGAATAAATTTTCCCGTAGTTCCGTCCGAAGCCAACCAAATCCACTATCTGCCGGTGAGCGGGAATTCCACGACCCATAGGATCATTCAGTCTCAGGATACGGGGGAGGACATTTAGGACTGAGATGAGGAGAAATTTCTTTACTCGGAGGGTGGTGAACCTGTGGAATTCTCTACCACAGAAGGCTGTGGAGACCAAGTCACTGAATATATTTAAGAAGGAGATAGATAGATTTCTAGACACAAGAGGCATCAAGGGGTATGGGGAGAGAGCGGGAATATGGTATTGAGATAGAGGATCAGCCATGATCATATTGAATGGCGGAGCAGGCTCAAAGGGCCGAATGGCCTACTCCGGCTCCTATGTTTCTATGTTTCAGTGGAGGGGGCTCTGTCTGCGATCGGGGTTGTGGGGGGGGTCGGAGGTCTCTGGAGGCGATTGTGGGGTGAGGGACAGGAGCAAGGGCAAAGGAGGCCCAAGGCATTCCTGCCCCTCGTGGCCCAGAAGGAAACCTATAGGTACATTTTATAAGCTGACCTGCTGGGCCTCTTCTGGCCTGGGGGGTGGGGGCGCGGGATGGAATCGCCACTGCTCCCCTCAGCTCGGGCCTCCAACTACCATGGCGGTCAGGTCCCAATGACATCATCAGGGCCCGATCTGCATATTTAAAGAAGGATCCCCGCTTCCTTCCCGCCAAGTCCCGCTCACCTGCTCAAAAGAGCAGATTTAAGGTCGGGACACGCTGGGAAGACAGGGGGGTCAGAGGGACCTAAGTGACGGCCTACATTTTAATTGCCCCCCTCGCCCGGCCCAGTTTCCACCAGGCCGGGGGAGTTAAAATCGGGGCCATTTTGTCCCTCTAGAATCCATTTATCTGATTTTTGACCAATCAGGGTTGACTCTTTGATTGGGCGCGTTGTTGCGCCTCATGGATTTGCACATTCCTTTTGCTCTTGTCGTATCGCCATGGCAACGGCTCTCTTAAAAGGGAACAAGTCTCCATTTTTGTCACCACAAAGGAAATGTTGCCTTCAGGAAGGGCTGACATAACTCTGGCCGCTCGCACTGCGCCGTTGTGTTACGAAACTTTCCAGCGAGGCTCGACTCATAAAACCGAAGTTATTTCAATTTTTTTTAATGAACCAATTCTGAAAAAGCCAGCTACTGTGATGCAACGCTTCCCAGCAGACGTTTTGCGCAGTGGTGGAAACTTTGAGAAGGTCGTAAGGTGGCTGTCTCCGCAGCCCGTGGTCTGGGAGAGTTGTCCGAGCCTGTTGGCTGTAAATGAGGATTTGGAATTTGTCAAGTAGGGTACAGCTACTCTATAAACAGTTATGTTTAGGAAATGACTGTGCACAGAAATACCCCTACTAACAACTCGTGTTTGAGTCCAATTATATGGTTATAGTTGTAAACCAGTATTGTTCAGTAGAAATGGCTGACTAGCCATGGGTGTGTCTATGGTGACACTGTTTTAGCCACAAGCACTAATTTTGGTAGAAAACGCCTTGCCCGCACTCGCACAATGCAGGTAACTGTACTTCACGTGTGTGTATTTATTTAACAAACATCTACCACCATTCAGTGACCAAGTAGCTCACAACAGTCAAAAAACACTCGGCTTTTCATCTTCCCATTTTACCAACAAATGCACTGAAAGGTTAAAGTTCACAGGCATACACCGTGCGAATGAGCATTGAGAGCACATGGCCAACACCTGTTATTTACTCATCAGAAACGCAGTGAGCCACATATTGAACATCACTGCTCTAAACTTGTAACTCCGAGACCATGGGGGTGATTTTCTCAATGGGGAGCTTTTGGAGGCGGGACTCCCACTTGTCAGATTTTAGTCCTGCCTCCATCGATTTGTGGCCATCCCACGCTATTTTCCCTTGTTGAGCCCACCCAGTGGGCTTAGCAGGCCAATTAAGGGAAAGCCGGTTGCAGAGAACGTCAACGTATGATGTTTCATCTATCAAAAACTTTTGACGGATGAATTGTCATCGTTTGACAGCTCTGTGAAACTGTCAAACACTGACATTCTCTGTAGTTTGATGAGGTCTTGCATTCAAGACCTCATCAAACTTCCTTCTTTTACAGAAATGAGATGGTTGTTGTATCTGAGAATGCAACGGCCATCTCCCATCTGCAACACGGAGGTGCGAGACTCTCCGTATACAAACCGACTGAAGCCTGCAGGAAGAAACAAAGGGAAGTACACTTTTAAAAACACTTTGCACTTACCTCAGATACTCACCTCTCCACTCTTGCACCCATCACTCACCTTCACAGCACATTTTTGCACCCCTCCGACCCCCGCAGACCCAGTACTCCCCTCGCTGAGCTGGCAGGTTTTGGGGCCGTCGGGAAGCCCGCACTTGTGAGGGCAAAAAGGGGATATTCCTATTTTCTGTCTGTTAACTACCTGTTAACAAGCAGTTAATAGGCTTTAATCCCTTCCCGCCTCCAAGGAGACGGGACCCGATGCGGGACGGCTACCCGCCTCCTGGGAAGATGGCATGGAGGCGGGTTGGGGGTGGGTTGGGCACCCGCCCCCAAATTCTGCCATTTTCCCGGCAGTCCCGCCTCCATACCCGCCTCCCCAGGGCTGGCAAAATCGCCCCCCCCATGAGTTCAAATCCAATCATGGCAACTGGTGAAACTGCACGCAACAAACCCAATATCTTGTGGGAGAGAGGTCATGAGGACAGATGGATTGTTCAAACAACCCAGCCGGTTCACGGATATCCCTCGGGAAAAGAAACCTGCCACCTCGAGCTGCTCGCCCCCTATGTGTGACTCCAGTCCACACTATGTAGTTGACTCAATGTCCTTCGAAGCAGGCTATCAGGTCACTCAGCTGTACAAACCATCGCTGATCAGGAAGAAAGCCTATATCCCCGCGAGATTTCAAACAAGGACCTCTGTGAAGCTGTTCTGGTGTGTTCCAGTGGGCTGTCTTTGAAAGCCATTGAAAAGGCCTCATATTGATGGGCAGCTTATAGAAAGTATTAATGACATGTATCAGTTTTCCCTTTATATTGCACAGTATTACGGTGTCGATGATTTAACATTTTTATATGACTAAGCTTGTTGAAAGTCATTCAATATTAGCACGTTTTATATATTCTCACTATTAAGAATTAAAAAGTAGGGAAGTTATGCTAAACTTGTATCGAGCATTGGTTCGACCACACTTGGAGTACTGCGTACAGTTCTGGTCACCATATTATGAAAAGGATGAACAGGCTGGGTTTCTTTTTTTTCTCTTGAAAAGAGAAGGCTGAGGGGTGACCTAATAGAGGACTATAAAATTATGAAAGGTTTTGATAAGTGGACAGAGTGAGAATGTCTCCAATTGTGGGCAAGAGCAAAACTAGAGGCCAGCAATAGAAGGTAGTCACCAAGAAATCCAATCGGGAATTCAGAAGAAACTTCTTTACCCAGAGAGTGGTGAGAATGTGGAACTCGCTACCACAGGGAGTGGTTGAGGCAAATAGTATAGATGCATTTAAGGGGAGGCTAGATAAGCATATGAGGGAGAAGGGAATAGATCATGCACTGGTTGGGCCGAATGGCCTGTTTCTGTGCTGTGTATCCTATGTAAGGGTTCAAGGACTATTGTGATGTCTGAGGAGCAAATAGATTGACTGGTGTCTGGAGTGTCTAAGTTGCCCGTTGCTTAGGCTAACGTTAGGTGAGCTTCTTTCATGTTGGAGACTGTTTCAGCTCCCCAACCCGGTGGCGTGTATCTGTGGTGGTGAGAGCTGTGAGTGCAGAGCTGGGTGAGAGTTGGGTGGATCTGCTAAACAGAGTGACAGTGGAAATTCACTGGTAACTGGTGGGTGAGTAGAACAGAAAGTGTGTTATCAAACTGAAATCTAACTTAATTTCCTAAGGTTTAAAAAAAAAACTGGTCTAACAGCTAACAGTCAATCAGCTGTAAGTGGGTAGAAGCTGGCAGCTGTCCTTCATTCTGCCAGTGGATTTCACACTTCTTTCAGCCTCAACCTGTCACATTAACACCACCTCTTGCCTTGAATATCTCTTAATGTCTCTTAATCTCTCCTTTTGTTCTTTCATCCCCTCCCCCTTTTCCCAGCTTTATCCTTGCCTTAAATCTATTTGATTTCCGGCTGTTTCCAGTTCTGATGAAAGGTCTCGACCTGAAACGTTGACTCTGTTTCTCTCTCCACGGATGCTGCCTCGCCTGCTGAGTTTTTCCAGCGTTTTCTGTTGTTATTTCGGATTTCCAGCATCTGCAGTATTTTGCTATCGTAGCTGTAAGTGGGTCCCTGACTTGGTGTTAATTATACAAAAGCAAAATACTGCGGATGCTGGAAATCTGCAAAAGAAACAGAAAATGCTGGAAACACTCAGCAGGCCAGGCAGCATCTGTGGAGAGAGAAACAGAGTCAACGTTTCAGGTCGATGACCCTTCGTCAGAAAAAGCTGGAGATCGAACAGGTTTTTAAGCAAGTTTAAATTACTTCGCACCCAATTCCCATCGTCACTCTGTTTCGCAAGACACTGCCTCGAGCAGATTGACCCAACTCTCACCAAGTTCTGTGCTTCAGATGTAGGTGTTAATTATTGTGGCTTGAAGCTGGCTGGCCAGTTGTAACTAGTGTGTTTCTAAAAGGTGTATATATTAGGGGGGGGAATAGCATCTAAAGCACAGAACTTGGTGAGAGTTGGGTGAATGTGCTCGAGGCAGTGTCTTGCTAAACAGAGTGACGATGGGAATTGGGTATCCGGGGGGAAGGAGGTGTGAAGTAATTTAAACCAAGGGGCAACAGTAAATAAGTAAAATATAAATAATCTGAGTAATTAATTAGATCTAAGTGGATAAAATTAAAATAAACTAAGTAGAGGATACCAACATTAAAGGGATCTGAATTGTATAAAATAAAAATCTTGAATACATAACTAATAAATAGGAGTAAGGAGATACTAAACTGAAAACATCTCTCTCTCTCTCTCTCTCTCTCTCTCTCTCTCTCTCCTATCTCTCCTATCTCTCTCTATCTCCTCTATCTATCTATTCCTATCTATAGAAACATCGAAAAATAGGAGCAGGAGTAGGCCATTCGGCCCTTCGAGCCTGCTCCGCCATTCAATATGATCATGGCTGATCCTCTATCTCAACACCATATTCCCACTCTCTCCCCATACCCCTTGATGCCTTTTGCGTCTAGAAATCTATCTATCTCCTTCTTAAATATATTCAGTGACTTGGCCTCCACAGCCTTCTGTGGTAGAGAATTCCACAGGTTCCCCACCCTCTGAGTGAAGAAATTTCTCCTCATCTCAGTCCTAAATGTCCTACCCCGTATCCTGAGATTGTGACCCCTCATTCTAGACCCCCCAGCCAGGGGAAACATCCTCCCTGCATCCAGTCTGTCTAGCCCGGTCAGAATTTTATACATTTCAATGAGATCCCCCTCTCATTCTTCTAAACTCTAGTGAATACAGGCCTAGTCGACCCAATCTCTCCTCATATGACAGTCCTGCCATCCCAGGAATCAGTCTGGTGAACCTTCGCTGCACTCCCTCTATGGCAAGTATATCCTTTCTTAGGTAAGGAGACCAAAACTGCACACAGTACTCCAGGTGTGGTCTCACCAAGGCCCTGTCTAACTGTAGTAAGACCATCCTTGCTCCTGTACTCAAATCCTGTTGCAATGAAGGCCAACATACCATTTGCCTTCCTAACTGCTTGCTGCACCTGCATGTTTGCTTTCAGTGACTGGTGTACAAGGACACCCAGGTCCCTTTGTACATCAACATTTCCCAATCTATCACCATTTAAATAATACTCTGCCTTTCTGTTTTTCACACCGAAGTGGATAACTTCACATTAATCCACGTTCTACTGCATCTGCCATGTATTTGCCCACTCACTAAACTTGTCTAAATCGCCTTGAAGCCTCTTTGTATCCTCCTCACAACTCACAATCCCACCTAGTTTGGTGTCATCAGCAAACTTGGAAATATTACATTTGGTTCCCTCATCCAAATCATTGATATATACTGTGAATAGCTGGGGTCCAAGCACTGATCCCTGCGGTACCCCACTAGTCACCGCCTACCACCCCGAAAAAGACCCATTTATTCCTACTCTCTGTTTCCTGTCTGTTAACCAATTTTCAATCCATGCCAGTATATTACCCCCAATCCCATGTGCTTTAATTTTGCACACTAACCTCTTATGTAGGACTTTATTAAAGGCCTTCTGAAAATCCAAATACACCACATCCACTGGTTCTCCCTCATCTATTCTACCAGTTACATCCTCAAAAAACTCCAGTAGGTTTGTCAAACACGATTTCCCTTTCATAAATCCATGTTGACTTTGTCTAATCCCGTTGATATTTTCTAAGTGTCCTGTTATCACATCCTTTATAATAGACTCTAGCATTTTGCCTACTAATGATGTTAGACTAACTGGTTTGTAGTTCCGTTTTCTCTCTCCTTTTTTAAATAGTGGGGTTACATTTGCCACCCTCCAATCTGCAGGAACTGTTCATAATCTATAGAATTTTGGAAGATGACAACCAATGCATCCACTATTTCCATGGCTACCTCTTTTAGTACTCTGGGATGCAGATTATCAGGCCCTAGGGATTTATCGGCTTTCAGTCCCATTAATTTCTCCAGCACTTTTTTTACTAATACTAATTTCCTTTAATTCCTATCTATCTATCTCCTCTATCTTATCTATCTCATGTATAGCACCATCTCTATCTCATAAGTAGATAGACTTTTAAGCAAAGTGATGGGACAGCTGAGACCCATTGCCTCCAATTCCTGTGCCATGTGGGAACTCCAGGACGCTTCATGTGTCCTAGATAACCATGTGAGCAGGAGGTGCCTCCAGTTGCTCGAACTTGAGCTCGGGGTTTCTGAGCTTGAGGAGCGGCTGGAGTCACAGCGGGGCGGACGGGAAGCTGAGAATTCCCCGGAGCGCACGTTCCAGGAGCTGGTCACTCCCCGCAGCTACTGAGAGTCCAGGAGGATAGTGAGTGGGTGGCCATCCGGCAGGGTAGGAAGAGGCAGGCAGCGCAGGAATCCTCCAGGAGTGTGCCACTCTCAAACCGGTTTTCAGTGCTGCATCCTGGTGAGGGTGACCACACCTCGGGAGAGTGCAGTCGAGAGCACATCCACGGCACCGAGGGGCAAATAACCGCACAGGGGAGCACAGCAAAGTGTAGAAATGCAGTGGTCATCGGGGATTTGATAGACCAGTGTTTCTGGATCCGCCAACGTGAGCCTTGCATGGTGTGTTGCCTCCCTGGTGCCCAGAATATCACTGAACGGGCGCAGAACATTTTGCGGGGGAAGGGGAACAGCAGAAGCCGTGGTCCATGTTGGAAGCAATGACATCGGGAGGAAAAGGGTTGCAGTCCTGCAGTTAGCGTTTCGGGAGCTAGGGCGGAAGTTAAAGAGCAGGGCCTCAAAGATAGCAATCCTTGGATTACTCCCAGTGCCATGCGCTAGTGAGTGTAGGAGCAGCAAGATAAGACAGGTTAAGCGTGGCTGGAGAAATGGCAGGATGGGGAGCTTCAGATTCCTGGGGCATTGGGACCAGTTCTAGGGCATTGGGACCAGTTCTAGGGCATTGGGACCAGTTCTGGGACATTGGGACCAGTTCTGGGGCATTGGGACCAGTTCTGGGACGGGAGGGACGGGTTGCACCTCAACAGGGCTGGGACCAAAGACCTTGCAGGGAGGTTAACTAGTGCTGTGGGGGAGAGTTTAAACTAATTTGAAAGGGGGCATGGCACCAGGATGATGCATTTGAGAGGCAATACAAGGTGCACAGAGGACTGGGAGTGACAAATGGCAATAGGATAAAGAGTAGTTCAGAAATAGGAGGGATCAGATGGGGGCAATGGGAGGCAGACTTAAGATGGGTTTGGAGTGCATGTGCGTAAATGCCTGGAGTGTGGTAGGTAAGGTTGATGAGCTGCAGGCACAAGTAGCCACATGGGATTATGATATAGTGGCAATAACGGAGACCTGGCTCAAACAAGGAGAGGAATGGGCGCTTAAAATTCCTGGTTACAATGTTTTCAGGAAAGATAGGGGAGGGGCAAAGAGGAGGGGGCTGGCAGTCTTGATCAAAGATACTGTTACAGCACTAGGGATGATGTACTTGAGGGTTCAAAGACAGAATCTATTTGGTTAGAATAAAGAACAGTAGAGGAGCTATTATGCAGATGGGTGTCTACTGTAGGCCACCAAATAGCGGGAAGGAGATAGAGGAGCAAATTTGCAGGCAAATTGCAGAAAGGCAGATGAACTTTAGAGTAGCGATAATGGGGGACTTTGATTATCCTAATATAGACCGGGATAGTAACAGTGTAGAGGGCAAAGAGGGGGAGGAATTCCTGAAATGTGTACAGGAGAACTTCCTTGATCAGTGTGTTTCCAGCCCAACGAGGAAGGAAGCAGTGCTGGATCTAGTTCTGGGGAATGAAGTGGGGCAAGTGGAGCATGTTTAAGGCATTAAGGGAGGGCATTTGGGAAACAGTGATGACACTATCATTAGGTTGAGAGTAGTTATGGGAATGGACAAGGGAAAAAATCAAATGTGAAAATATTCAACTGGAGGAGGGCTAATTTTGTAGTGGGTTGAAAAGGGATCTGGCCCAGGTGGACTGGAATAAAAGATTGGCAGGTGAAACAGTAAATGAGCAATGGGAGGCCTTCAAAGAGGAGATGGTTCAGGTACAGATTAGACACATTCCCACGAGGGGGAAAGGAATGGCAGCCAAAGCTAGAGCTTCCTGGATAAATAGTAGAAGGGTGCGACTGATTAGGGACCAAAAAGGTCGTCTTGTGGAGGCAGAGGGCATGGCTGAAGTCATCAGTAAGTACTTTACATCTGTCTTCACTAAAGAAAAGGATGCTATCAATGTCACAGTACAGGAGGAGGTAGTAGAGAAATTGGTTAAGGGTAAAATAGATAAAGAGGAGATACTTAAAATGTTAGCAGCGGTCAAAGTAGAAAAGTCACCCGGTCCGGGTTGGATGCATAGAAACATAGAAACATAGAAGATAGGAGCAGGAGTAGGCCATTTGGCCCCTCGAGCCTGCTACGCCATTCGATGAGATCATGGCTGATCATCCAAATTCAGTACCCTGTCCCTGCTTTCTCCCCATATCCCTTGATACCTTTAGCCTTAAGAAATATATCTAACTCCTTCTTGAATATATTTACTGACTTGGCCTCAACTGCCTTCTGTGGTAGAGAATTCCACAGGTTCGCCACTCTCTGGGGAAGAAATTCCTCCTCATCTCAGTCCTAAATGGCTTACCCCTTATCTTTAGACTGTGACCTCTTGTTTTGGACTCACCCGCCATCGGGAACATCCTTCCTGCATCCAGTCTGTCTAGCCCTGTTAGAATTTTATAAGTTTCAATGAGATCTCCTCTCATTCTTCTAAACTCCAGCGAGTATAAGCCCAATCGACCCAATCTCTCCTCGTACGTCATTCCTGCCATCCCAGGTATCAGTCTGGTGAATCTTCGCTGCACACCCTCCATGGCAAGAACATCCTTCCTCAGATAAGGCGACCAAAACTGCACACAATACTCAAGGTGTGGTCTCACCAAGGCCCTGTACAGCTGCAGCAAGACATCCTTGTTCCTGTACTCAAACCCTCTCGCTACGAAGGCCAACATACCATTTGCCTTCTTAACCGCCTGCTGTACCTGCATGCTTACCTTTAGCGACTGGTGCACAAGGACACCCAGGTCTCGTTGCACTTCCCCTTCTCCCAATCTATTGCCGTTCACATAACAATCTGCCTTTCTGTTTTTGCCACCAAAGTGGATAACCTCGCATTTATCCACATTATACTGCATCTGCCATGCTTCTGCCCAATCACCCAACCTGTCCAAATCATACTGGAGTTTCTCGGCATCCTCCTCGCAGCACACATGCCCACCCAGCTTTGTGTCATCTGCAAACTTGGAGATATTACATCTAGTTCCCGCGTCTAGATCATTAATTAATATATATATATATATATATATGTGTGTGTGTGTATATATGTATATGTGTGTGTATATATATGTATATGTGTGTGTATATATATGTATATGTGTGTGTATATATATGTATATGTGTGTGTATATATATGTATATGTGTGTGTATATATGTATATGTGTGTGTATATATGTATATGTGTGTGTATATATGTATATGTATATGTGAATGTGAATAGCTGGGGTCCTAGGACCGATCCCTGCGGAACCCCACTAGTCACCGCCTGCCACTCGGAAAAAGACCCGTTTATTCCAACTCTTTGCTTTCTGTCTGCCAACCAGTTCTCTATCCAAGTCAGTACCTTGCCCCCAATCCCATGTGCCTTAACTTTACACGCTAATCTCTTATGTGGGACCTTATCGAAAGCCTTCTGAAAGTCCAAATACACCACATCCACTGGTTCTCCCTTATCTATTTTACCAGTTACATCCTCAAAAAATTCCAGTAGATTAGTCAAGCATGATTTACCTTTTGTAAATCCATGTTGACTTTGTCCAATCCTGTCACTGTTTTCCAAGTGCTCTGCTATTACATCTTTTATAAGGTTGTTGAAGGAAGTCATAGTCATAACGGCACAGAAGGAGGCCATCGAGTCCGTGCCGGCTCTCTGTAGAGCAATCCAGTCAGTCCCATTCCCCCGCTCTATTCTCGTAGCCCTGCAAGTTTATTTCCCTCAAGTGCCTATTCAGTCTCCCAAAACATTGAGGGTATCCGCTTCCACCACTTCCGTCGGCAGCGAGTTCCAGGTCCTCACCACTCGCTGTGTAAAAAAGTTTCCCCTCACATCTCCCCTGTATCCCTTGCCCAAAACCTTAAATCTGTGTCCCCTAGTCCTTGTACCATCAACTAGTGGGAACAGCCTTTCCCCGTCTAGCCTATCCAAACCCGTTATAATCTTGTACACTTCTATGAAATCGCCCCTCAATCTCCTTTGCTCTAAAGAAAACAAATCCAGCTTCTCCAACCTGTCCTTGTAGGTAAGATCCCCCATCCCCGGAACCATTCTGGTAAATCTCCTCTGCACCCTCTCAAGGGCCTTCACATCCTTCCTAAAGTGTGGTGACCAGAACTGGACACAATACTCCAGTTGTGGCCTAACCAGCGCTTTATAAAGGTTCAGCATAACTTCTCTACTTTTGTACTCAATACCTCTATTTATGAAGCCCAAGATCCCATATGCTTTGCTAACCACTCTCTCGATATGTCCTGCCACCTTCAGGGACCTATGCACATTAACTCCCAGGTCCCTCTGCCTCTGCACACTCTCTAAAACTGTGCCATTATGTGTCTATTGCCTCTCCCTGTTCCTTTTGCCAAAATGCATCACCTCACACTTCTCTGTATTAAATTTCATCTGCCACTTGTCTGCCCATTCTGCTAGCCTTTCTCTGTCCCATTGCAGTCGATTGGTAACATCATCACTGTTTGCCACACCCCCAAGTCTGGTGTTATTGGCAAAGGGTGGAAATTGTGAAGGCTCTGGCCACAATCGTCCAATCTTCCTTAGATATGGGAGTGGTGCCAGAGGACTGGAAGATTGCTAATGTTCCACCCTTGTTCAAAAAAGGGGAGAAGGATAAACCCGGCAACTACAGGCCAGTCAGCCTAATGTCGGTGGTGGAGAAACTTGGAGACAGTAATCCGGGACAAAATTAATTGGCACATAAAAATACAGGTTAATAAATGAAAGCCAGCATGGATTTATTAAAGACAATTCATGTTTGACTAACTTGATCGAGTTCTTTGATGAAGTAACAGAGAGGGTGGATTAGGGCAGTGCGGTTGATGTTGTGTATATGGACTGTCAAAAAGCATTTGTTAAAGTACCACATAGTAGACTTGTTAGCAAAATTGAAGCCCATGGGATTAAAGGGACAGCGGCAGCGTGGATACAAAATTGCCTAAAGGACAGAAAGCAGAGAGTAGTGGTGAACGGTTGTTTTTCAGACTGGAGTGAAGTATACAGTGGTGTCCCCCAGGGGGCGGTGTTGGGACCACTGTGGTGATGACACAAAAGCTGGAAAAGCAGTAAACAGTGAGGAGGATAGTAACAGACTTCAGGAGGACATCGAGAGACTGGTGAAATGGGCAGACACATGGCAGATGAAATTTAACACAGAGAAGTGTGAAGTGATGGATTTTGGTAGGAAGAATGAGGAGAGACAATATAAACAAAATAATACAATTTTAAAGGGGGAACAGAGAGACCTGGGGGTGTAGGTACACAAGTTTTGAAGGTGGCAGGGCAAGTTGAGAAATCTATTAGAAAGGCATACGGGATCCTGGGCTTTATAAATGGAGGCATAGAGTACAAAAGCAAGGAAGTTATTGCTAAACCTTTATAAAACACTGGTTCGGCCTCAGCTGGCGTACTGTGTCCAATTCTGGGCATCGCACTTTAGGAAAGATGTCAAGGCCTTGGAGAGGGTGCAGAGGAGATTTACTAGAATGGTACCAGGGGTGAAAGACTTCAGTTATGTAGCGAGACTGGAGAAACTGAGGTTGTTCTCCTTGAGGGGAGATTTGATAGAGGTGTTCAAAATCATGAAGGGTTTTGACAGAGTAAATAAGGAGAGACTGTTTCCAGTGGCAGAAGGCCACAGATTTAAGGTAATTGGCAAAAGAACCAGGGGTGGGATGAGGGAGAAACAAATTACGCAGCGAGTTGTTATGATCTGGAACGCAGTGCCTGAAAGGGCGGTGGAAGCAGATTCAATAATACCTTTCAAAAAGGGAATTGGATGTATACTTGAAAAAATTGGCAGGGCTATGGGGAAAGAGCAGGGGAGTGGGACTAATTAGAGAGCTCTTTCAAACAGCAGCACAGGCACGATGGGCCGAACGGACTCCTCCTGTGCCGTGTCGTTCTATAACGCTGTGAAGCTCTGGACAGATTTTTGCAATCCAGCTGGAGATGGAAGGGAACAAAAAGCTACCCAACTTCAGGAATATCCGCGCTGAACGAGTCCAAAATATCGGGAAGCCCCGTTCCAGGGGGAACGTGTGTGGCACTTCTGCCAAGTAATTGGCCTTGTACTTCATAGAAATGCATAGAAGTCACTCCAGGGAAACAGGCCATTCAGCCCAACCACTCCGTGTTGGCGTCTACCCTCCACACGAGCGGGTAGTTCTAATCACATTTACTCGCCCTGTTCTGGTACCCCTTCAACCACCTACCCGAAACCATTCTTGAATGTTGACACAGTTTTGGCTTCATCCACTCCAGCATGATTTCTGTCTGGAACGGTGATTAGTTCTCGCCAGATCTCTGGACTTTGCTCTGCATTCTGAGAAGCCTCGAACTCCACACGGCTTTTGTTACAAACGTGCGAATTTTTTCTCCCTTTTTTAGTTTTTAATTTGAGTTGAGATGAAGGCTGCTGATGAGGGGGAGTCTCTTGATCCGACATCAGAACTGGTTTGCCTATTTTTTTTTTTTAAATCGCTGATGGCCACACATCTACGTGGTTTTTACAGTGGTTTACTGTGAGCTGACTGAGCCAGTGGCTCATCCGTTGTAGATCATAAAATGGTTACAGCACAGAGGGAGGCCATTCGGCCCGTCGAGCCCGTGCCGGCTCTCTGCAAGAGCACTTCAGCGAGTCCCACTCCCCCGCCCTTTCCCCGTAGCCCTGCACATTTTTTTTCCTTCAGGTACTTAGCCAACTCCCTTTTGATGTGTGCGTTGAGTGAATTTTTGACAGACTGAAAAGAATATTGCTGATGAGATGATGTCAACCTTGCAGAGTTGAGTGTGGCTTTTGTATTTATTAATAGCAACGTTGCTAAGTCCACCTTGTGACACATAGAGTTCCGGTAGACGCAAGCAGAGTGAACAATATTGTAAAGAATATTCCTGTATTATATCTTTTGATATGAAATTTTAGGTAAGCAAAGTATTGTGACTTCATCTAACCTCATTCTCATACCTCCTGTGGGGGAAAAGACAATCCACTAATACTGTCGAAGGATATTGGAAATGTTCACGGGAGGCTTTATGAGAGGGCTGATTCTTCTGGAGGGACGTCATCACATATGCTCGCAAGTTAATTACATCAAAAATTCCTTGGCGTCTTCAAACTGCTAAATCCATACAGAACTTGCAAATGCCTGTCAGACATTTGGATATGATTCGCAGAAACAAACCTATTTGATCGGCAAGTCACGTGCCAAAGGCAAATCTAGCTCACTAAACAGCCAGCCATCTGCTATTTGCCCGCATGCTGAAAGAAAGATCGGCTTGCATTTATATAGCGCCTTTCACCACCTCAAAGCGCTTTACACCCAATGAAGCACTTTTTTTTTGAAGTGTACTCACTGTTGTAATGTAGGAAACCCGGCAGCCAATTTGCGCACAGCAAGCTCCCACAAACAGCAATATGATAATGACCAGATAATCTGTTTTTGTGATGTTGGTTGAGGGATAAATATTGGCCAGGACACCGGGGAGAACTCCCCTGCTCCTCTTCGAAATAGTGCCATGGGTATCTTTTACGTCCACCTGAGACACGTCTCATCTGAAAGACGGCACCTCTGACAGTGCAGCACTCCTTCAGCACTGCACTGGAGTGTCAGCCTAGCTTTATGTGCTCAAGTCCCTGGAGTGGGACTTGAACCCACAATCTCCTGACTCAAATGCTGACACTTGTGTGAAATAACTTCTTTTTGGTTTGAGCACATAGGGCTTGAAGGACACTAAGATTTTGGACTTTTTATGAAGGTTATAGAATCATAGAAAGTTACAGCATGGAAGGAGGCCGTTTTGGCCCATCGTGTCCGCGCCGGCCAACAAAGAGCTATCCAGCCTAATCCCACTTTCCAGCTCTAGGTCCGTAGCCCTGCAGGTTAGAGCATCCCAAGTGCACATCCAAGTACTTTTTAAATGGGGTTAGGGTTCCTGCCTCTACCACCCTTTCAGGCAGTGAGTTCCAGACCCCCACAACCCTCTGGGTGAAGAAATTTCCCCTCAAATCCCCTCTAAACCTCCCCCCAATTACTTTAAATCTGTGCTCCCTGGTTTTTGACCCCTCTGCTAAGGGAAATAGGTCCTTTCTATCCACTTTATCTATGCCCCTCATAATTTTATACACCTCAATATGGTCTCCCCTCAGCCTCCTCTGTTCCAATGAAAACAGACCCAGCCTATCCAGTCTTTCCTCATAGCTAAGATTCTCTACTCCCGGCAACATCCTTGTAAATCTCCTCTGTACCCTCTCCAGTGCAATCACATCTTTCCTGTAATGTGGTGACCAGAACTGCACGCAGTACTCTAGCTGAGGCCTAACTAGTATTTTATACAGTTGAAGCATAACCCCCCTGCTCTTGTATTCTATGCCACGGCTAATAAAGGCAAGCATTCCATATGCCGCCTTAACCACCTTAATCTACTTGGCCTGCTACCTTCAAGGATCTGTGGACATGCACTCCAAGGTCCCTTTGTTCCTCTACACTACTCAGTGTCCTACCATTTAATGTGTATTCCCTTTCCTTGTTAGCCCTCCCCAAATGCATTACCTCACACTTCTCCGGATTGAATTCCATTTGCCACTGTTCTGCCTACCTGACCAATTTATTGATATCTTCCTGCATTCTACAGCTTCCTTCTTCAGTATCAACCACACAGCCGATTTTAGTATCATCTGCAAACTTCTTAATCATACCCCCTATATTCAAGTCAAGATCGTTGATATATACCACAAAAAGCAAGGGACCTAGTACTGAGCCCTGCGGAACCCCACTGGAAACAGCCTTCCAGTCACAAAAACACCCATCAACCTCTGCTTCCTGTCTCCGAGCCAGTTTTGAATCTAACTTGACACTTTGCCCTGGATCCCATGGGCTTTTAACTTCGTGACCAGTCTGCCATGTGGAACCTTATCAAAAGCCTTGCTAAAGTCTATATACACTACATCAAATGCATTACCCTCATCTACTCTCCTTGTTACCTCCTCAAAAAATTCAATCAGGTTTGTCAGACACGACCTTCCCTTAACAAATCCGTGCTGACTATCCTTGATTAATCCGTGCCTTTCTAAATGAAGATTTATCCTGTCCTTCAGAATTCTTTCCAATAATTTTCCCACCACCGAGGTTAGGCTGACTGGCCTGTAATTACTCAGTCTATCTTTTACTCCCTTTTTAAACAAGGGTACCACATTAGCAGTCCTCCAGTCCTCCGGCACCACACCTGAGGCCAGAGAGGATTGAAAAATGATGGTCAGGGCCTCTGCTATTTCCTCTTTTGCTTCACTTAACAGCGTGGGATACATTTCATCCGGGCCTGGGGATTTATCCACTTTTAAAGCTGCTAAACCCCTTAATACTTCCTCTCTCACTGTTTATTTCATCTAATATTTCACACTCCTCCCCCCCGATAGCAATGTCTGCTTCGCCCCTCTCCTTTGTGAAAACAGACACAAAGTACAGGAAACTTTCGTTTATCCGGGACCGGCGTGGTGCCGGTTGATCGAAAGTGCCGGATTACAGAGAGCTATACTTACCAAGGTACGAGAGCCCCGTACACGGCCACAGGCTTAACAATTGGGACCCGGAGAGGGAAAGTAAACGAGACTCCGGCTTTTTCCTCCGTGGCGGCGACAGGTCCGAGTCGGAAGAACGTTGACCCCCCTTTCGTGGGGGCGAAAGGTCAGAATCGGGGTCTTGTCTGTATAATAAAACTTACCTGATTTTTGCCGGTTAAGCGAGAATTCCGGATATTTGGGTGCCGGATAAACGAAAGTTTCCTGTATTCATTAAGAACCCTACCGACGTCTCCCGCCTCCACACACAGATTACCCTCATGATCTCTAATAGGCTCTACCCTTTCTTTAGTTATCCTCTTACTCTTAATATATTTATAAAACATCTTTGGGTTTTCCTTGATTTTACTTGCCAAGATTTTTTCATGCTCTCTCTTTGCTTTCCAAATATCATTTTTAATTGCACCCCTGCACTTTCTGTACTCCTCAAGACTCTGGAGTAATTAGCCCTCGGTATCTGTCATACGCCTCCCTTTTTTTCTTTATCCTACCCTGTATGTCTCTAGACATCCAGGGAGCTCTAGATTTGTTAGTCCCACCTTTTTTCTTTAAGGGCACATATTTGGTCTGAACCCTCCGGATCTCCTCCTTGAATGCCTCCCACTGCTCTGACACTGATTTACCTTCAAGAAGCTGTTTCCAGTCCACTGGCTAAATCCCCTCTGAGCTTAGCAAAATTTGCTTTTCCCCAATTTAGAATTTTTATTCCTGGTCTATCCTTGTCCTTTTCCATAACTACCTTAAATCTAACAGAATTATGGTCACTAGCACCAAAATGCTCCCCCACTGATACGTCTTCTACCTGCCCAGCTTCATTCCCTAAAACTAACTCCAGAACCGCCCCCTCCCTTGTTGGGCTTGCTACATACTGGCTAAAAAAGTTATCCTGGATGCATTTTAGGAATTCCGCACCTTCTATACCCTTCACACTAATTTTATCCCAGTTAACATTGGAGTAGTTGAAATCCCCTACTATTACTGCCCTATAGTTTTTGCACTTCTCAGAAATTTGTCTACATATTTGCTCTTCTATCTCCCTCCCACTGTTTGGGGGTCTGTAGTACACTCCCAGCAGTGTGATCGCCCCTTTTTTTGTTTTTCAATTCGATCCATATGGCCTCGTTTGATGATCCCTCCAACATATCACCCATCCTCACAGCTGAAATAATTTCTTTAATCAATACCGCGACACCCCCTCCCTTTTTACCTCCCTCTCTATCCTGTCTGAAAATCCTGTAACCAGGAATGTTGAGCTGCCATACCTGCCCCTCTTTCAGCCACATCTCTAATAGCTATAATATCATAGTCCCAAGTATCTACCTGTGCCCTCAGCTCATCTGCCTTGTTCGCTATACTCCTTGCATTGAAGTATATGCCATTTAGTACAGGCAAACCTCCTTGTTGACTACTATCTAGCCCTTGATTCCTCTGTCCTTCCAGTTTACTTTCTACGTTTTTGTTTTCCAATTCCAGTTTTTCTTCCCTCCCTATTGACTCTATACTTAGGTTCCCATCCCCCTGCCAAGCTAGTTTAAATCCTCCCCAACAGCACTAGCAAACCCTCCTGCGAGGATATTGGTCCCGTTCCCGTTGAGGTGCAACCCGTCTGGCTTGTAGAGGTCCCACCTCCCCCAGAAACGGTTCCAATTCCTCAGGAATCTAAAGCCCTCCCTCCTACACCATCTCTCCAGCCACGCATTCATCTGCTTTATCTTCCTATTTCTGAACTCACTAGCACGTGGCACTGGTAGTAATCCGGAGATTACTACCTTTTGAGGTCCTGCTTTTTAACCTCTTTCCTAGCTCCCCAAACTCTGCCTGCAGGACCTCATCCCTCTTCCTACCAATGTCGTTGGTACCGATATGGACCACGACCTCTGGCTGTTCACCCTCCCCCCTCAGAATGCCCAGCAGCCGTTCAGTGACACCCTCAGAATGCCCTGCAGCCGTTCAGTGACATCCTTGACCCTGGAACCAGGGAGGCAACATACCATCCTGGAGTCACATCTGCGGCTGCAGAAACGCCTGTCTGCTCCCCTAACTATTGAATCCCCTATCACTATTGCTCTCCCTCTCCTCTTCCCCCCCTGCCTGTGCAGCTGAGCCTTCCATGGTGCTGTGGACTTGGCTCTGGCTGCACTCCCCAGAGGAACCATCGCCCTCACCAGTACTCAGCACCGAATACTGGTTGGTGAGCAAGATGGGCTCAGGGGACTCCTGCACTACCTGCCTGGTCCTCCTCTTCTGTCTGGCGGTCACCCATTCCCTCTCTGCCTGCACACTCTTAAGCTGTGGGGTGACCACCTCCTGAAACGTGCTATCCACGTAGCTCTCAGCCTCGCAGATGCACAGCAGTGACTGCAGCCACTGCTCAAGCTCCGTAACCCGGTGCTCGAGCTGCTGTAGCTGGCGACGCTTCCCGCACATGTGGTCGTCCAGACCACGGGAGATGTCCAGGACTTCCCACATGGCACAGGATGTGCATTCCACGGGTGTGAGCTGCCCTGCCATACCTCTAATTAACCTCTAATTTACTAACCTAGCTGGAATAAACTTAAAAACCTTAAGAAAGCCGAGTAAAAACACTTACCAGATACTCACCAATCAGCTCCCTCCCCTTGTGCCGACGTCACTTTTTGAAAATTCTGCCGGTGCTGAGTTGGTGCCGCCTCGCCACCTCGCTGCTCCTCCCAGGTCCGCTCTGCCACCTCGCTGCCGCCTCGCCGCTCCTCCCAGGTCCGCACCGCCGCCTCGCCGCTCCTCCCAGGTCCGCTCTGCCACCTCGCTGCCGCCTCGCCGCTCCTCCCAGGTCCGCACCGCCGCCTCGCTGCCGCCTCGCCGCTCCTCCCAGGTCCGCTCTGCCACCTTGCCGCTCCTCCCAGGTCCGCTCTGCCGCCGCCGCTGCTGTGGGGCCTACCTGCACCTCAGGCTCTCTGAAGTATTGTGTAAATCAAACATTCTATTGATTTTATCCTTTTGCTTCTGAGTAATTATAATTCTTGTAAATAAGTTCGACTACTAGTTTTAGCCTGGATGATGGGGCCCGATGGAGTAATATTTATGCTTTCCAGAGTGCACAGGAGTGTACGGTGGGAAACCAGGGTGTCTCCGATGTCTAACACTGTGATGAAAGGGGTAATCGATAGTCCTGTGGAACACCGTCCCATACCCGACCCCCTTACGATTGTAAGTTTCACGTTATGGAAACTGCCAGTTGTTCTGAGCAAAGAGAAGGAGCCGGCAGATGGCTTGAACTGTAACACCGCTGCCAGCCTTGCGAGACCACACACCGCCCCTCACCCCCGAATCGGATCAGAAATAGGAGCAGGAGTCGGCCACTCGGCCCTTCGAGCCTGCTCCGCCTTCCAATAAGATCGTGGCTGATCTTCTGCCTCATCTCCACTTTCCTGCACTATCCCCATATCCCTTGATTCCCTTAATATCCAAAAATCTATTGATCTCTGTCTTGAAAATAATAACATAAGAAATAGGATGAACGAGAACATCATCGATAAAATAACCACACAGGCCCATCAGTGTTCCCGCTAATTGTTTTTTGGGGTGTGCGGGATGGGATTTAAGGGGCTACGCGGCCCATTCAAATCACGGCGCACGCCTGGTTTTTCCCATTAGAAAGCTGTCTAACCGGCTCCGTGGGAGCTGCAGATCGCTGGCGGCCGCGCAGCTTAAAGGGAGCGTCGATGCCCGTAACTGTTAACAGGACTCCGCAAATCATTGGGCCAATCGGTGTTGAGCAGCCGAGGTCTCGTGCAATGTAGATAGAGCAACAGTGAGATTGGCCGGGATCTCAGGAGATAGGTTGTGTTTGGGACCAGTGTGGAGAGTTATAAGAACATAAGAAATAGGAGCAGGAGTAGGCCATTCGGCCCTTTGAGCCTGCTCCGCCATTCAGTAAGATCATGGCTGATCTTCTACCTCATCTCCACTTTCCTGCACTATCCCCATATCCCTTGATTCCCTTAATATCCATAAATCTATCGATCTCTATCTTGAATACACTCAATGACTGAGCCTCCACAGCCCTCTGGGGTAGAGAATTCCAAGGATTCACCACCCTCTGAATGAAGACATTTCTCCTCATCTCAGTCTTAAATGGCCAACCCCTTATTCTGAGACTGTGACCCCTGGTTCTAGACTCCCCAGCCAGGGGAAACATCCTCCCTGCATCTACCCTGTAAGAGTTTTGTATGTTTCAATGAGATCACCTCTCATTCTTCTAAACTCTAGAGAATATAGGCCTAGTCTACTCAATCTCTCCTCATCGGACAATCCCTCCCCCCCCCCCCCCCATCCCAGGAACCAGTCTGGTGAACCTTCGTTGCACTCCCTCTGTGGCAAGTATATCCTTCCTTAGGTAAGGAGACCAAAACTGTACACAATACTCCAGGTGTGGTCTCACCAGGGCCCTATATAATTGTCGGCCCAGTGAGTTATTGTCTCTCACTGGGCCGACATGACCTGCTTATGAATAACACTCACTTTCAGTATCTTAGCGTAGCTTTGATATTTGTACTTTTGCCTCATTTTATTAAAAAGCAATAAAAGAAAGTGCAAGATATCTCTGCTGATCAAGAGTAGGAATGTATATTTCCCCTTCACTGGTCTTTGAGCTCTAGAATCTTAGAATTTACAGGACAGAAGGAAAGGCCCTTCGACCCATCCTGCCTCAGGCGATGCTAGCTCTTCAATGGAGCTGACTGCTTCAATCCCATTTTCCCTGCTCGTTCTCTCTATCTATCCTTTAGTCTTCTTCCTGATCCATTCAAATTACGGCGCACGCCTGCTTTTCGCCATCGGAAAGCCTTTGAGTTGGCTGCGCGGAACCTGCAGAGTTGAGCAGCCGGAGATCCCGGCCAATCTCATTGTTGCTCTATCTACATTGCACATTAGCACGAATTGGACACGAGAGCTCGACTGCTCAACCCCGATTGGCCCAATGATTTGCGGAGTCCTGTTAACAGTTATGGGCATCGACGCTCCCTTTTAAGCTGCGCGGCCTGCCAGCGATCTGCAGCTCCCGCGGAGCCGGCTCGACGGCTTTCTAATGGGTGAAAAAAACAGGCGTGCGCCGTGATTTGAATGGGCCGCGCAGCCCCTTAAATCCCATCCCGCACACCCCCAAAAAAAATTAGCGGGAACTCTGATGGGCCTGTGTGGTTATTTTATGGAATGATCTCGCTCATTCTATTTCTTATGTTGTTTTGAAGGATGTTCCAGTCTCTGCCTCAATAGCCACTGAAGCATTTCCATGATCTAATAACCCACTGTCTGTAGGAAAACATTTTGAGATGTAGAGGAAAATGTTTGTGCTTCTACGAACTCGTCAGAGGGAGGACGAGGATAAGCCGTGTTTAAACATAGAAAGGCTAGCAGAATGGGCAGACAAGTGGCAGATGGAATTTAATACACAGAAGTGTGAGGCGATGCATTTTGGCAGAAGGAACAGGGAGAGGCAATGTACACTTAATGGCACAGTTTTAAAGAGTGTGCAGGGACAGAGGGACCTGGGAGTTAATGGTCATAGGTCCCTGAAGGTGGCAGGACATATTGAGAGAGTGGTTAGCAAAGGCTTATGGGATCTTGGGTTTCATAAATAGAGGTATTGAGTACAAAATTAGAAAAGTTATGCTGAACCTTTATAAAGCGCTGGTCAGGCCACAACTAGAGTATTGCGTCCAGTTCTGGTCATCACACTTTAGGAAGGCTGTGAAGGCCCTTGAGAGGGTGCAGAGGAGATTTACCAGAATGGTTCCGGGGATGGGGGATCTTAGCTACAAGGACAGGTTGGAGAAGCTGGATTTGTTTTCATTAGAGCAAAGGAGGTTGCGGGGTGATTTGATAGAGGTGTACAAGGTTATGACTGGTTTGGATAGGCTAGACGGGGAAAGGCTGTTCCCACTAGTTGATGGTACAAGGACTAGGGGACACAGATTTAAGGTTTTGGGCAAGAGATACAGGGGGGATGTGAGGAAAAACTTTTTTACGCAGCGAGTGGTGAGGACCTGGAACTCGCTGCCGACGGAAGTGGTGGAAGCGGAGACTCAATGTTTTCAAGGGGAGACTGGATAGGCACTTGAGGGAAATAAACTTGCAGGGCTACGGGGGATAGAGCGGGGGAATGGGACTGACTGGATTGCTGTACAGAGAGCCGGCATGGACTCGATGGGCCGAATGGCCTCCTTCTGTGCCGTTATGACTCTTAACTCTATGGAACATTTGTGCACCAGTGTTGGGAGAGAGGGTTTTTGCTTCAGGATCTAGATCTGTGTGTCATTTACATCATGGTGATGTCATGCATTTGATGTCATCATATATTTTCAATAGATTAAAAATTTGCTCAATTCATTTTCATGAACGTAGTCAGAGGATTGTGGGTTCAAGTCTCACTCCAGAGACTTGAGCACAAAAATCTAGGCTGACACTCCCAGTGCAGTGCTGAAGGAGTGCTGCACTGTCGGAGGTGCTGTCTTTTGGATGAGACGTTAAACCAAGCCGTCTGCTCTCTCAGGTGGGTGTAAAAGATTCCATGGCACTATTTCGAAGAAGAGCAGGGGAGTTCTCCCCGGTGTCCTAGCTAAGATTTATCCCTCAGTCAACATAACAAAAAAACAGATTATCTGGTCATTATCACATTGCTGTTTGTGGGAGCTTGCTGTGCGCAAATTGGCTGTCACATTTCCCAACAGTGACTACACTTCAAAACTACTTCATCGGCTGTAAAGCGCGTTGGGACGTCCAGTGGTCGTGAAATGCGCTCTAGAAATACAAGTCTTTCTTTGACACAGTGAACAGAAATAATAAAATAATAACTTGCCCTTGTGAGGGAGAAGGTTTCTTATTCTGTTTGCAAAGTGTAAATGGGCTTCTGATTTAGTTACACATTCTTTATTCATTCACGGGATGTTGGCATCATTGGCAAGGCCGGCATTTATTGCCCATCCCTAATTGCCCTTGAGAAGGTGGTGCAGAGCCGCCTTCTTGACAACTGAGTGTCTTGCTGGGCCATTTCAGAGTCAACCACATTGCTGTGGGTCTGGAGTCACATATAGGCCAGACCGGGTAAGGACGACAGATTTCCTTCCCTAAAGGACATTAGTGAACCAGATGGGTTCATGGTCACCATTACTGATGCTAGCTTTTTATTCCAGATTTATTTAATTGAATTTAAATCCCCCCCCAAGTAACTTAACCACTATGCTACCGTTCCCAGGTGTGGAATGGAAATCTTCCTTGATCCGTGGTTTTGGTTCCACACCTGTTTCGGGGTCAATGCTAAAGTGGTGGTGGGGGGGGGAGTTGTGGGGCTGAAGGAGATTACAGAGATAGGGAAGGGGCGAGGCCATGGAGGGATTTGAAAACAAGGATGAGAATTTTGAAATCGAGGCACTGCTTAACTGGGAGCCAATGTAGGTCAGCGAGCACAGGGGAGATGGGCGAACGGGACTTGGTGTGAGTTAGGACACGGGCAGCCGAGTTTTGGATGACCTTAAGTTTACGTAGGGTGGAATGTGGGAGGCCAGCCAGGAGTGCGTTGGAATAGTCAAGTCTCGAGGTAACACAGGCATGGATGAGGTACTTTATTGTGTAGTCGCTGTTGTAATGTGGGAAACGCGGCAGCCAATTTGTACACAGCAAGCTCCCACAAACAGCAGTGAGATAAATGACCAGATAATCTGTTTTTTAGGCATTGGTTGAGGGATAAAGATTGGCCCAGGACACCAGGCAAATGCTCCTAATTTTTAATTCCAGATTTATTTAATTAACTGAATTTAAATTCCCCAGTTGCCTGTGAGTGGGATTTGAACTCCCGTCTCGCAGAGCAGTAGTCCAGGCCTCTAGGATTACTAGCTCAGTGACATTACCACTATGCTACCATACCCATCTGGCTTATCTGTGACTCCACTCTCACACCAACCTAGTTGACCCATAACTGCCCTCTGAAGTGGCCCAGCAAGCCTCTCCGTTGTATAAAATCACTATATTAGTGTTTCAAGAAGGAGACCCGCCACCAACCTCGGAGCAACTGGGGGTGGGCAATAAACACCGGTCTTGCCAGCATCGACTACATCCTGAGAATTAATTTGTTTAGAAACCTGTCGCTTACTGTGCCGAGGTCTGGAGGAGGTGCCACGATCAGGTCATCTGGTCGGTGCTGATCGCCCGAACAGCTCTGCCAGCACCATCGCCGGAAATGAGGACCTGGGACTAACCCCAGGGCAAGCAGGCTGGGGTTGGGGGGAGAGAGCAGGAGCCTGGTTTAGGTATTTACACAGGTTCCGATTTGGGTGGGCCAAAGGGTTGCCCACTCTGGGTGGAGCATATGCCAGGAGATTTCATCACGTGACCACCCTCCTCCAACCACTCTTGGTCACCTGACGACGTCAATCCCGGCAACAATCGGTCAATAATGGCGGCTACAATCCCCACAATGCTCTGTGCTCCAGAAACGACTCTATCCGTCGAGTGGTTTTACTGCATGTCCTCGGGCTGAATGGCAGCCTGGGTGAAATGTGACCCTGCTGTTTGTTGCGAGTCTGACGGGAGCAGAAAAAGTCCCGATGGATTTTTTTTCTCTCCCTCGCAGAAGTCTCCAGGAGGTTAATCAATTTTGCGGAGATTACATCCGTAGAATTTACAGCACAGAAACAGGCCAGTCGGCCCTTTGAGCTCACCTGAGAGAGCAGACAGAATCGGGGTGGGCGTAAAAGATCCCGTGACACTCTTTTTTAGAAGAAGAATTCTCCCTGGTGTCCTGGCCAATATTTATTCTTCAGCCAACCGTATTAAACAGATTATCGGTCATTGTTATTATTATCACATTGCTGTTTGTGGGAGCTTGCTGTGCGCAAATTGGCTACCGCGTTTGCTACATTACAACAGTGACCACACTTCAAAAGTACTTCTTTGGCTGTGAAGCGCTTTGAGACTCTGGTGGTTGTGAAGTCTTTCACTCACTCTTTCTCCCTCCATTTTTCTTTTTCTTCCGCTGTACATTTTGAGGTAGGAGCAAATATTCCCCCAAAAATTAGACACCCATTAACTGCAAATTGCTCGCAAACGCTGATCACCTTTTTCAGCCAACTGGCAGTCTTTGTCATGATAAGTGTATCAAAATAGGACGAGCTGCTGATAGACACACAAACTCCGGGAGAAACGAGCCAGGTATCGAGGGAATACCTCGTGTATCACAACATACACTGGAGTTGTTTTCATTAGAGCAAAGGAGGTTGGGTGATTTGATAGAGGTGTACAAGATTATGATTGGTTTGGATAGGCTAGACGGTGAAAGGCTGTTCCCACTGGTTCATGGTACAAGCACTAGGGGACACAGATTTAAGGTTTTGGGCAAGAGATACAGGGGGATGTGAGGAAAAACTTTTTTACGCAGTGAGTGGTGAGGACCTGGAACTCGCTGCCGACGGAAGTGGTGGAAGCGGAGACACTCAATGTTTTCAAGGGGAGACTGGATAGGCACTTGAGGGAGATAAACTTTCAGGGCTACGGGGATAGAGCGGGGGGAATGGGACTGACTGGATTGCTGTACAGAGAGCTGGCACGGACTCGATGGGCCGAATGGCCTCCTTCTGTGCTGTTGTGACTCTATGACTATGACTATATACACTCCACCCCACCCGAAACCATGTGATCTCCCGGGAGAGGCAAAAAAAAACTGATTTGGAGGCGGGGGGGGGGGGGGGGGGCGGAAATCTGGGAAATTCCTCTCCGACCTATCTCGGCGATCGGAACCAGTCCAGGAGATCACTCTGGCCCTGAATTCCCTGCAGTATCTACCTCCTGTAAGAGGTGATCTCCACCCCAGCCAGAAACAAATCCAGCTCTCGCTTTAGGCATTCAGTGAGTCGGCGTCCGTGGGTTATAACCAGACTCGCCTGCCATGTGATTCGCACACTCCAAACTCACCGTTATAGACCGGCTAGATAAGGACCGACTCCGATAAAACCATTGCGGGTAGTGCCACCAAAAGGTTAGGGTACAAGGTAAGTGGGTCCCTACCTGCTTTTCTGCCTGTAAAAGAATTGAGAGCGCACCTTCCATGTCTTCAGGCCATCCCTTCACATTATCTTCACTGTTGCTTTGGAGGCACAGAGCAAGCTGGTAATAAAAACATAAGGTATAGGAGCAGGAGTAGGCCATACGGCCCCTCGAGCCTGCTCCGCCATTCAATAAGATCATGGCTGATCATCGACCTCAACTCCACTTTCCCGCCCGATCTCCATATCCCTTGATTCCCCTAGAGTCCAAACATCTATCGATCTCAGCCTTGAATATACTCAAAGACTCAGCATCCACAGCCCTCTGGGGTGGAGAATTCCAAAGATTCACAGCCCTCTGAGTGAAGAAATTCTTCCTCATCTCAGTCTTAAATGGCCGACCCCTTATCCTGAGACTGTGCCCCCTAGTTCTAGACACTCCAGCCAGGGAGAAACAACCAAATTGTCCAGTTAATCTGATTTTCGGATGTTTTGATTGAGGGTTAATGTTGGCCTGGACACTGGGAGAATGGCCCCTGCTCCTCTTCAAAGAGTGCCATGGGTTCTTTTACATCCACCTGAACAGGCAGACTCGGGTTTTTTTTTAATATATATTCGTTCTTGGAATGTGGGCAAGGCCGGCATTTTTTGCCCATCCCGCGTTACCCTTGAGAAGGTGATGATACGAGCGAGGGGCTCACTGGGCCACCTCAGAGGGCGGTTAAGAGTCAACCACATCGGTGTGGGACTGGAGTCACATGTAGGCCCAGACCGGGTAAGGACGGCAGGGTTTCCTTCCTGGCAGGACGTTTAGTGAACCGCTTGGGTTTTTACGACAATCCGACCGCTTTTTTGATATTGTTGCCGGGCTAGTAATCCAGGGAACGTGAGTTGAAGTCCCACCAAGGCAGTTTGAGCATTTTTTGCATTCGGTATTTTAAAATCTGGAAATAAAGCCGCTGGTCTCAGTAAAAGTGGCCGTGAAGCTGTTGGATTGTCTTTAAAAACCCAACTGGTTCAAAGATCTACTCGATTATATTTGTGGGCTCAAGCCCCTGCGTTGGGGTTTGAATAAGTGACCTCCTGCCTCTGACGTGAGAGTGCGACCGCAGAGTCCAGCTGGAACTACCGTGCGATGAGCCGCACATGTCTGTCTGTGTAAGAACTGCTGTGGCCGCTGATGCTCAGGGCACGTAGGCCCTTTTCTTTGCACAGTTCAGGCGGCACAGTTCAAATCCCTCCATGGTCTCGCCCCCTCCCTATCTCTGTAATCTCCTCCAGCCCCACAACCCCCCCGCTCCCCCTGGAGATATCTGCGCTCCTCTAATTCTGCCCTCTTGAGCATCCCTGATTATAAATCGCTCAACCATCGGTGGCCGTGCCTTCTGTTGCCTGGGCCCTAAGCTCTGGAATTCCCTGCCTAAACCTCTCCGCCTCTCTCCCTCTCTCTTTCCTCCTTTAAGACGCTCCTTAAAACCTACCTCTTTGACCAAGCTTTTGGCCTCCTGCCCTCATTTCTTCTGATGTGGCTCAGGTGTCAAATTTTTTGTCTTATAATATTCCTGTGAAGCGCCTTGGGACGTTTTACTAGGTTAAAGATGCTATATAAATACATGATGTGGAGATGCCGGTGTTGGACTGGGGTGGACAAATGTGAGAAGTCGCACAACACCAGGTTATAGTCCAGCAGCTTTATTTGAAATCACAAGCTTTCGGAGCGCTGCTACTTCGTCAGGTGAAGTGAAGGAGCAGCGCTCCGAAAGCTTGTGATTTCAAATAAAGCTGTTGGACTATAACCTGGTGTTGTGCGACTTCTCACATATATAAATACAAGTTGTTGTTGTTGATGTTGGCTGTCTCTGTGGTGCAATGAGGCAGCGGAGAGCGATGGTCCGAGTCCGGAATTGTATTCGCCATTATCCTGGAGATTCCCCTATTGGGCTGTCCTGTGCGTGTCGATTCTCAATCACTGCCTGGGGAGGGAGGCCTGTAACTCTCGTACTTTACCACACAGCGCTGGGTCTGTCAGTGACTTCTTCGCTCCTGTTACGGTACGCAGGGCTCCTGCTCTGCCGCTGCACGTTGCCTAATTAACCCGTTATTGCAAAAATTCAAATTCCAATCTTTCCCTGCCATTTGAAATGCTCTATTTTCCCCGCCGATCTTTGCCACGTTGTCTTATAGTCGCTCGGGGCCGTTTCACGGACCTGATGCAGTCTCGCCCTCTGGTGGTCATCATATGGCACTGCTGTCTCGGGTGAATGTGGAAGAAGAGCAGGGGGAGTTCTTCCCTCGGTGTCCCGGCCAGTATTTCTCCCTCAACCACCCATCACCTAAACTGATTACCTGGTCTTTATCA
Source organism: Squalus acanthias (assembly GCA_030390025.1). NCBI lineage: Eukaryota > Metazoa > Chordata > Chondrichthyes > Squaliformes > Squalidae > Squalus > Squalus acanthias. The sequence continues at coordinate 51,767,153 of CM059443.1, forward strand.
CATTGCTGTTTGTGGGAGCTTGCTGTGCGCAAGTTGGCTGCCCCGTTTCGTACATTACAACAGCGACTGCACTTCATTGGCTGTAAAAAATATAGATGCGCAGAATTTGCTTGGCTTTGGACCTTACACTTTACGAATCGTCACAATTGCATCTTGACGATGTCCTGAGCTCGTGACAGGTGCTACATAATCACTGATCCCTGGCTAACGCCTAACACATGCAACTTACACAGCGAGTTGCTTGGATGAAGGGACCGAGTGCACTGTAGCCAAATTTGCTGATGATACAAAGATAGGTGGGTTAGCAAGTTGTGAGGAGGACACAATGAGTCTGCAAAAGGCTATAGATAGGTTAAGTGAGTGGCCAAAAATTTGGCAGATGGTTTCTAATGTGGGAAAATGTGAGGTTATCCACTTTGGAAGGAAGAATGAAAAAGCAAATTATTATTTAAATGGAGTGAGACTACAAAATGCTGCGGTACAAAGGGATCTGGGGGTCCTAGTACATGAAACACAAAAAGTTTGCATGCAGGTACAGCAAGTAATTAGGAAGGCTAATGGAATGTTGGCCTTTATTGCAAGGGATATGGAGTATAAAAGTAGGGAAGTCTTGATGCAACTTTACAGGGCGCTGGTGAGACCACACCTGGAGTACTGCGTACAGTTTTGGTCTCCATATTTAAGGAAGGATATACTTGCATTGGAGGCAGTGCAGAGAAGGTTCACTAGGTTGATTCCTGGGATGAAGGGGTTGACGTATGACGAAAGGTTGAGCAGGTTGGGCCTATACTCATTGGAGTTTAGAAGAATGAGAGGTGATCTTATTGATACATATAGGGGGAGAAATTCAGTATGGCCCCATATGGGGCGCAATTATCGGCCGGGCGCAAAGATTAGCGCCTGGCGCTAATTATCACCACCGACTGCAAACTTGACTTTTATCGCCCCTGGAGTTGATTGGAGCGCTAAATCAGGCGCTTCACACCTGTCTTAAGGCGCAAAGGCCGAGGAGCGAGGCGCTACCTCAGAGCGCTGGCGAAGCTCATGTAATGTCAGTCAGCAATGGAACACACACACAATGACACGGGCCAGTTCTTAAAGGGGATGGTTGATCTTGCTTTCCATCCACATCCTGCTCATTGCAGCCTTGAATCTCGGCCTGGAGAGACCTGCACATTAAATCTGCTGGAAAGAACAATGGAGAGTACCAGGCAAAGAGCTCAGAGTGATGCCCCCACAGTCTCTGCTAAATCGATACAAAGAAGGGCAAATCAAAATGAACCTGCAAAGTGCTGCTCAGTACCCAAAACTCCTTCACACAATGTTGAATCTCTCCAGAAGTCTCTCTCTCTCTCTCTCTCTCTCTCTCTCTCAGAATGCGTAGTTCAAAAATGGCACCAACAATAAAAGGCAGGAAGTGGTCACCTTTAAATAGCGCTCCCCCTTTCCCTTCATGACTGCAGAATGCTCCCCTCAACCTGTCGTTGCTAGCGTCAGGCGGTAAGGCAGGGGGCGCCACTCAATATCCGCTCCGGGACGATACCGAGGCGTTGCACACTCGACTGACGTCACGATCTGCCGGCGCAGGAGATCGTGGCGGTAGTGTTTCGTGCCGCCGCAAAATGTCTAGTTAATTTCGCGAGCGGCGCAAACTTCGCCGCGCCTGGGCGCCAGATGCTTTGCGCCCCATTAGCGCCCTCTTAAGGCGCTAACGGGAGGCGCAACCAACTGAATTTTCCCCCCATAAGATTGTGAGGGGGATTGACAGGGTGGATGCTGAGAGGATGTTTCCCCTAGTGGGGGAATCTAGAACTAGGGGGCATAGTTTCAGAATAAGGGGTCGCCAATTTAAGACGGAGATGAGGAGGAATTTCTTCTCTCCGAGGGTCGTGAATCTTTGGAATTCTCTACCCCAGAGAGCTGTGGAGGCGGAGTCATTGAATATATTCAAGGCGGAGATAGACAGATATTTGAACTACAAGGGAGTAGAGGGGTATGGGGAGAGAGCGGGAAAGTGGTGTTGAGGCCAAGATTGGATCAGCCATGATCTTATTGAATGGCGGAGCAGGCTCGAGGGGCCGATTGGCCTCCTCCTGCTCCTGTTTCTTATGAGTTCCCATCTGTGTGTCAGGATTCCGTGAACTGCTTCTTGTTACCGGGCGGCTCCTCTGTGCACAGTCAGTATGTCTCGCACGTTTTCAGTAACCCTGCATCCGATAGATGGAAGCTTGTGTATGTGTATGCATGCTTGTACATGCGCCTCTATATCTCTGCTTGCGTAAGTGCGCACACACTTGCACGCCTGTGCACGATGCTTCTATGCACGCGCACCTCTGTATCTGTAAGTGTGTGCGTGCCTCTCGAATGTGAGCTTTTTTTTGATGATAGTGCAACACCACAGGGGGTTTCGCTCGGAGCTGGAGTACTTGGTCACTGCCTCCGCCCCCTTCCGCCACCGCGAGCTTGGCCAGCTCCCCGGGCAACAGTGGGCGCGCGACGGTCTGGATCTCCCTCGAGGAGATGGTGGAGAGCTTGTTGTAACGGGCCAGGCGGGAAACCTCGGAGTGGTGCGTTGGAAGGTGGCGATAACAGACAAGTTCACGATGCTCATGGCCTTAGAGGAGATGGCAGTGTCGGGGTGAACCAGCTCCATCGCCTTGTGGACGTAGATGGAGTAACTCTTCTTCCTCGAACTTCTCCACTTCTTGTCGTCCTTCCTGGCCATCTCGAAGGTGGCTTTCTTCAACCCTTTCTCGGGGGGTGGCAGGTTCCGTTGTCGGACCTGACATCCTTGGCTCCCGTATCCAGTATCTTCCCACAAAAGGAAAAGAAAGAAAGAAAAACAGAATATTTTTTAAACGGTGAGGAACTTTCAAACGTTGGCGTTCAGCGAGATTTGGGTGTCCTCGCTCAAGAAACACAGAAAGCTAACATGCAGGTACAGCAAGCAATAAGGAAGGCAAATAGCATGTTGGCCTTTATTGCAAGGGGGTTGGAGTATAAGAGTAAGGAAGTCTTGCTACAAATGTACAGGGCCTTGGTGAGACCACACCTGGAGTACTGTGCACAGTTTTGGTCTCCTTATCTAAGGAAGGATATACTTGTCTTGAGGCGGTGCAACGAAGGTTCACTAGATTGATCCTGGGATGAGAGGGCTGTCCTATGATGAGAGATTGTGTAGAACGGGCCTATGTTCTCTGGAGTTTAGAAGAATGAAAGGTGATCTCATTGAAACATACACGATTCTGAAGGGGATTGACAGGGTAGATGCTGAGAGGTTGTTTCCCCTGGCTGGAGAATCTAGAACTAGGGGGTACAGTCTCAGATAAGGGGTCGGCCATTTAAGACTGAGATGAGGAGGAATTTCTTCACTCAGAGGGTTGTGAATCTTTGGAATTCTCTGCCTCAGAGGGCTGTGGATGCTGAGTCTTTAAGTATATTCAAGGCTGAGAGAGAGAGATTTTTGGACTCTAGGGGAATCAAGGGATATGGAGATCGGGCGGGGAAAGTGGAGTTGAGGTCGATGATCAGCCATGATCTTATTGAATGGCGGAGCAGGCTCGAGGGGCCGAATGGCCTACTCCTGCTCTTACTACTTATGTGCTTATGTGCGACTTGTATTTATATAGCACCTTTCAGGACTTCCCAAAGCGCTTTCCAGCCAATGAAGTACTTTTGGAGTGCAATCACTGTTCTAATGTTGGAAAGGTGGCAGCCAATGAGATAAATAGCCAGATAATGTGTTTTAGGTATTGGCTGAGGGATAAATATTGGCCAGGACACCGGGGAGAACTCTCCTGCTCTTCTTCGAAATAATGCCAAGGGATCTTTTACATCCACCTGAGAGAGCAGGTTGTAACATCTCATCCGAAAGACGGCACCTCCGACAGTGCAGCTCTCCAAAATCAACTTGTATTTATACAGCACCTTTAACGTAGTAAAACGTCCCAAGGCACTTCACAGGAGCGTTATAAGACAAAATTTGACACCGAGCCACATTTTGGGACAGGTGATCAAAAGCTTGGTCAAAGAGATAGGTTTCAAGGAGCGCCTTAAAGGAGGAAAGGGAGGCGGAGAAGTTTAGGGAGAGAATTTCAGAGCTCGGGGCCGCCAATGGTGGAGCGATTGAAAACTGGGGATGTGTAAGAGGCCAGTATTGGAGGAGCAGCGATCTCGGAGGGTTGTCGAGCTGGAGGAGGTTATGGAGATAGGGAGGGGCGAGGCCATGGAGTGATTTGAAAACAAGGATGGGGAATTTTTAAAATTGAGGCGTTGACGGACCTAGGATGATGTCGCCGAGGGGCAGCCTGTAGATAGAATCATAGAAACTTTCAGCACAGAAGGAGGCCATTTGGCCCGTCGTGTCTGCTGGCTCTTTGAAAGAGCACTCGGGCTCAGTCCCACATCCCCGCTTTTTGTCCGTGACCCTGTGAGTTCTTCATCCTCCAGAACCCGTCCAACTCCCTCTTAAAATTATTCATGGAATCAGCTTCCACCAGCTTTTTCAGGCAGTGAGTTCCAGATCCCGACAGCTTTCTGAGTGGAAAAAAATTCTCCACATCTCCCCTCTAGATCTTTTGCCCATGATTTTGAATCTATGACCTCTGCTTATTGACCCACTCTATCAAAACCTCCCATTATCTTGAAAACCTCTGAGGTCAGCTCTGAACCTTCTGTGTTCCGAGAAGAACAGTCCTAACTTTTCCAAACTCTCCTCATAACTGAAGCCCCTCATCCCTGGTCAACCTCCTCTGTAGATGAGAAATAGATGGGGAGGGGAGGGGCCAAGGATAGATCCTTGGGGGACTCCAGAGGTCATGGAGCAAGGACAGTAAGAGAAGCCGTTGTAGGACTTCCTCAGCACTCCACTGGACTGTCGGCCTAGATTTTGTGCTCTCTTTGGAACTGTGAACCCACGACCATCTGACCTCCGAGGCGAGTGTGCTGCCACTGAGCCACGGTTGACGACGCAATGTGCGTCTGTGCCTGTTTGTGTTGGCCACTGTCTGTGCGTCTGTTGTGTTTGCAGTGCTGAAGACAGGTGGCAGCAGTGAGCTGCACATCTCCAGACCCAATAACTGGTCCTGGGGATCTGAACTCTTGTAAACCAGGCTGTCGACAAACTTCCCCTGAGCACGGTCTCCCACAGACACAAACCTGCAGATCACACCAATCGTGTTTATACCCGTGTAACAAAATATATGACATTGACTATTCCTTCGAAAGGCATCAGGGCTGCTCAATATGTTTTATCAATCAGATCAAAAGTTTTCCTATTAGTGAGTCACTGAAGGTCTCAAACTACGGGAAGCTCAATTCTTCATTCAATTTCTTCCGCTTTCTCACCTCTTCACGTGTCGCACTATTCCCTGACTCCAGGCTTTAGACGGTCCCTATTCTGGAACCAGCTGCTAGCAGATCCCCACAAAGGTATTCCTAAGTGTGTTAAACTCCCGTTGCTATAACACGATCTCTAACACCTCTCACTCTGCTGAGATGATAGGCAGGCTGGAATGTGTTACAAGGTAGGCCACACGGCGAGGTGTTCAGACAATGTGACAAACCGAGAGCCAAGCCAGGTTCGACAGGCGAGAAGACGGTGTTTAACCCACTGTGCCATCCCCCCCCCACCCCCCCAGCGGATAATAAGCTTTTACCTCCAACTGCTTTTGAGTGTTTACCAGAATCGTAGAAAGTTATAGCACAGAATCAGGCCATTCAGCCCATCATATCTGTGCTGGGGTTTTTCTTCAAGAGCCACTCTCCCCCTCACTTCTCATAACTTTTCAATATCACACCTACTCTAATCCCACTCTCCCCTCACTCCCCACACCCTTTAATATCCCACCCAGTCTAATCCCACTCTCCCTCTCACTCCCCGTACCCTTTAATATCCCACCCAGTCTAATCCCACTCTCTCCCCTCACTCCCCACACCCTTTAATTTCCCACCCAGTCTAATCCCACTCTCCCCCCTCATTCCCCGTACCCTTTAATATCCCACTCTCCCCTCACTCCCCGTACCCTTTAATATCCCACCCAGTCTAATCCCACTCTCCCCCCTCACTCCCCGTACCCTTTAATATCCCACCCAGTCCAATCTCACTCTCCCCCCTCACTCCCCGTACCCTTTAATATCCCACCCAGTCTAATCCCACTATTCCCCTCACTCCCCGTACCCTTTAATATCCCACCCAGTCTAATCCCACTCTCCCCCCTCACTCCCCGTACCCTTTAATATCCCACCCAGTCTAATCCCACTCTGCCCACTATCCATATGCCTTATTGTTCCTCTTTTTCAAGCAACAAATCTAGCTCTCTTTTAAAAGAAGCTCTGGATTCTGCTTCAACTTGCGTTTGTGGCCCAGGATTCCACATTCTAACCACCCTCTGTGTAAAGACATTTCATGTAACCTCCCCTTGAATTCAAAATCCTCATCCTTGTTTTCAAATCCCTACGTGGCCTCGCCCCTCCCTATTTTTGTAATCTCCTCCAGCCCCACAACCCCCCGAGATATCTGCGCTCCTCCAATTCTGCCCTCTTGAGCATCCCTGATTATAATCGCTCAACCTTTGGTGGCCGTGCCTTCTGTTGACTGGGCCCTAAGCTCTGGAATTTCCTGCCTAAACCTCTCCGCTGCTCTACCTCTTTCTCCTCCTTTAAGACGCTCCTTAAAACCTACCTCTTTAACCAAGCTTTTGGTCACCTGCCCTAATATCTCCTTATGTGGCTCGGTGTCAATTTTTGTCTTATAACACTGCTGTGAAGCGCCTTGGGACGTTTTACTGTGTTAAAGGCGCTATATAAATATGTGGTGTTGTTGTTTGTTGTTGAATTCTTTTGTGACCATGTTGAACTTGTGCCCTCTCCTGATAGAATTACTGAGCAGAGGAAACAGTCTATTGACCTGATCATAACCCTTCATAATCTGAAAGACCTTCTATCAGGTCACCTCTTAACCTTTTCCACTCCAGTCAAAAAAGCCTGAACTTCCAAAGTCGCTCTCCACAAGTCTAACGTCCTGGTGAATCTGCTGTGTACCTTTTTTATTCCATTGCTTTTATATTCTTCCAAAACCGCACCGTGCCCCATGTGGTCGAACTAAGATCTCGTACGAGGTCAGCATTGCCGCCTTGATGTTGTTTTCTACCCTTCTAGACTCTGCTTGACCTTTTGATGGCCTTCTCTACTGGTGCTGCCACCTTTTAATGACCTGTGTCTTGCAGGCCAAGGTCGCCCTCTGCTGTTCCGCCTTGCCTCAAGTCTTCCATTTGGTGTGTAGGTCCTTTCCTTATTCTTCACTCCACTACGTTTGAGCTGGTCTCCGTAAAAGTGACCATGAAGCTGTCAGCTTGTCCTAGATACCCAACCGGTTCACTAATGTCCTTTTTTTTTAGGGAAGGAAACCTGCCTGTCCTTACCCGGTCTGGGCCTATATGTGACTCCAGTCCCCACACCAACGTGGTTGACTCTTAACTGTCCTCCTGAAGTGGTCGATCAAACTGCTACAACGATTCAAGAAGGTGACCCATCACCCCCTTCTCAGGGCAACTAGGGATGGGCAAGAAATGCCGGCCTTGCCAGCGACGCCCACATCCCGAGGGGAATTTTTTTTAATAAAGACTGCACCTGCCACCAATCTATCCATCCTGCTCACCTCTCTGTGTCCTCCTGCAGTCTTTCACAATCTTGGCGTCATCAGCAAATCTCGATGTTGTTCCCTCAATTCTAAGTCCAGATAATTTCCGTACTCCACCTCACCTTTCCATTCCTGTTACCCCTTTGCTTTACATCGGATTACATAGGATGTACGGCACCGAAACAGGCCATTCGGCCCAACCAGTCCATGCCGGCATTTATGCTCCACTCGCGCCTCCTCCCATCTTTCCTCAAGGGTTATGGGGAGCGGGCAGGGAAGTGGAGTTGAGGTCAAGATCAGATCAGCCATGGTATTGAATGGCGGAGCATGCTCGAGGGGCCAAATGACCTACTCCTGCTCCTACGGCTTATAAATCTATCAGCATAACCCTCTATTCCCTTCTCCCTCATATGCTTGTCCAGCCTTCCCAGTTAAATGCATCTATACTATTCGCTTCAACCACTCCTTCTGGTAGCGAGTTCCACATTCTCACCACTCTTTGGGTAATGAAGTTTCTTCTGAATTCCCTATTGGGTTTCTTGGTGACTATCTTATATTAATGGCCTCTAGTTATGCTCTTCCCCACAAGTGGAAACATTCTCTCTGTATCCACTCTATCAAAACCTTTCATAATTTTAAAGACCTCTATTAGGTCACCCCTCAGCCTTTTGTCAAGAGAAAAGAGACCCAGCCTGTTTATCCTTTCTTGATATGTATACCCTCACATTTTTGGTATCATCCTTGTAAATCTTCTCTGCACCCTCTCCAGTGCCTCTATATCCTTTTTTATAAAATGGCGACCAGAACTGTACGCAGTACTCTAAGTGTGGTTGAACCAAGGTTCGATACAGGTTTAGCATAACTTCCCAACTTTTCAATTCTATCCCTCTAGAAATAAACCCTAGTGCTTGGTTTGCTTTTTTTTTTATGGCCTGTGTCGCAATTTTCTTGATTTGCTTTCTGACCCTCTCCATCCATGTGGCCACATTCCCTATTAACTCCACGTGCACTGACCTTTGTCTTTTCAAAACTCCATATAAACCGCATCCGTTACATTTTCTTTCTCTCTCTCTCTCTCTCTCTCCTCTATTACTTCTTCAGAGATTCTATAAGGTTGATCAAGTATGGCCTGTCCTTTTAAGCAACCGCACTAACTAGCTTGACATGCTCACTATTTTCTAAGTGCTTTAGTATTTTAACCTCGTCTTAGTTCTTCAACAACTGAAGTGCGACTAACTGGTTTCTCGTTTTCTGGCATTATCCCAGTCTCCTGTTTGTGGGAGCTTGCTGTGTGCAATTGGCTGCAGGGTTTCCGACAGTTACAACAGTGACTCCACTCCAAAAGTATGGAATTGGCTGTAAAGCGTCCTGAGGCCATGAAAGGTGCTATGGAAATGCAAGTCTTTCTTTCTTTGTGTTTGCCGACACAGGTGGAACTGTTCAGGTGACTTGGAAAATACTTCGCGCAACACCTGGGGGTCGACTTTCCGCTTGTTTACACCAGTAATATCGGCACAATCCGTACGGAATCGGCCAAACCAACAACAACAACAACTTGTATTTATATAGCGCCTTTAACGTAGTAAAATGTCCCAAGGTGCTTCACAGGTGTATTTTAAGACAAAAAAATTTAACACCGAGCCACATAAGGATAAATTAGGGCAGGTGACCAAAAGCTTGGTCAAAGAGGTAGGTTTTAAGGAGCGTCTTAAAGGAGGAAAGAGAGGTAGAGAGGCGGAGAGGTTTAGGCAGGGAATTCCAGAGCTTAGGGCCCAGGCAACAGAAGGCACGGCCACCAATGGTTGAGCGATTTATAATCAGGGATGCTCAAGAGGGCAGAATTAGAGAAGCGCAGATATCTCGGGGGGGGTTGTGGAGCTGGAGGAGATTACAGAGATAGGGAGGGGCGAGGCCACGGAAGGATTTCAAAACAAGGATGAGAATTGTGAAATCGAGGCGCTGCTTAACCGGGAGCCAGTGGAAAAAGTTTGTGGAATTTTAAACGTAAACCCCTTGCGTTCGGGTTTTCCATGATCTTTTACACTGGTTGAAGATTCAGTGCGCCCGAATCAGGCCCCGCCCACAAACTGCGCATGCCCCCCAGGTCAAAATATGATTGAATTTTATATTAAGTTTGAGAGTGATGTAGTCCAATCTGAAACTAAGGTCTTCAATCTAAACAGAGGAAACTACAAAGGTATGAGGGACAAGTCGGCCATGGTAGATTGGGAGACGACTCTAAAAGGTATGAAGGTGGACATACAGTGGCTTACGTTCAAGGAAATAATGCATAATTTGCACCAAACATATATTCCTCTAGGGCATAAAAACCCAAAAGGAAAAGTGATCCAACCATGGCTAGCAAAAGAAATTAAAGCTAGTATTCAGTCAAAGGAGGAAGCTTATAAAGTTGCCAGAAAAAGCAGTCAGCCTGAGGATTGGGATCTTTTTAGAAATCACAGAAACATAGAAGATAGGAGCAGGAGTAGGCCATTCGGCCACTCGAGCCTGCTCCGCCATTCGATGAGATCATGGCTGATCATCTAAACTCAGTACCCTGTACCTGCCTTCTCCCCATATCCCTTGATACCTTTCGCTTTAAGAAATATATCTAACTCATCCTTGAATATATTTAATGACTTCGCCTCAACTACCTTCTGTGGTAGAGAATTCCACAGGTTCACCACTCTCTGGGTGAAGAAATTCTTCCTCATTTCTGTCCTAAATGGTTTACCCGTTATCCGTAGATTATGACCCCTGGTTCTGGACTCTCCGACCATCGGGAACATTCTTCCTGCATCTAGTTTGTCCAGACCTGTCAGAATTTTATATGTTTCGATGAGATCCCCTCTCATTCTTCTATACTCCAGTGAGTATAAGCCCAATCGACCCAATCTTACCTCATATGTCATTCCTGCCATCCCAGGTATCAGCCTTGTGAATCTTCGCTGAACTCCTTCCATGGCAAGAACATCCTTCCTCAGATAAGGCGACCAAAACTGCACACAGTGTGGTCTCACCAAGGCCCTGTACAACTGCAGCAGGACATCCCTGTTCCTATACTCAAACCCTTTCGCTGTGAAGGCCAACATACCATTTGCCTTCTTCACCGCCTGCTGCACCTGCATGCTTACTTTCAGCGACTGGTGCACAAGGACACCTAGGTCTCGTTGCACTTCCCCTTCTCCCAATCTATTGCCATTCAGATAATAGTCTGCCTTTCTGTTTTTGACACCAAAGTGGATAACCTCGCACTTATCCACGTTATATTGCATCTGCCACGCTTCTGCCCACTCACCCAACCTGTCCAGATCATCCTGGAGTTTCTCGCTATCCTCCTCGCTGCACACACTCCCACCCAGCTTTGTGTCATCTGCAAACTTGGAGATATTACATTTAATTCCCTTATCTAGATCATTAATGTATATTGTGAATAGCTGGGGTCCAAGGACCGATCCCTGCGGTACCCCACTAGTCACTGCTTGCCACTCGGAAAAAGACCCATTAATTCCTACTCTCTTAAAATAGCGAGATTGCGCCGATTGCGCAGGTTCCGGGAAGGCTCTTCAAACTGCGCTCATTTTCTTAGGCACACAGGCGCAGTAGGCATATTTTAAAAGTTTTTTCATGTCATACCGCCTGCACACCACACCCACTGCTCGCACCTTGAATCCTGCAGCTCCCCCGGTTCCAGTGAGCAGCTGCTACACAGACAAACCACAGGGGGCGCCACCTCCCGCCAACACTCTGAGACTGAGCTTGAGGTCAGAATGGCAGCATCGGGGTTAATGTCGGGATGACTGGGTATCGGGCGTTGCAAATCTGATGCAAAATCTCAATGGTTGATGTTTTGAAACTGGAAGGAAAAAAACTTATGTGGGGGAGGGGGCGCGAGTTGTGGGGGAGGGGAGGGGGCACGAGCTGGTGGGGGGGGCGGGAGAGCTGGTGGGGGAGGGGGCGGGAGCTGGGGGTAAAGGGGGCGGGAGCTGGTGGGGGAGGGGAGGGGAGGGGTGGGAGCTGGTGGGGGAGTAGACGGGAGCTAGTGGGGGGAGGGGTGCGAGCTGGGGCGGGAGCTGGTGGGGGAGGGGCATGAGCTGGTGGGGGAGGGGGCGGGAGAGCTGGCGGGGGAGGGGAAGCAAGCTGGTGGGGGCGGGGGCGGGAGAGCTGGTGGCAGCAGCTGGTGGGGGAGGGGAAGCGAGCTGGTGGGGGGGGCGGGAGAGCTGGCGGGGGAGGGGAAGCGAGCTGGTGGGGGAGGCGGCGGGAGAGCTGGTGGGGGAGGGGGCGCGAGCTGGTGGGGGGGGCGGGAGAGCTGGCGGGGGAGGGGAAGCGAGCTGGTGGGGGAGGGGGCGGGAGAGCTGGCGGGGGAGGGGAAGCGAGCTGGTGGGGGCGGGGGCGGGAGAGCTGGCGGGGGAGGGGAAGCGAGCTGGTGGGGGCGGGGGCGGGAGAGCTGGTGGGGGAGGGGGCGCGAGCTGGTCGGGGGGGACGGGAGCTGGTCGGGTCGGGGGGTGTGAGCCAGGGGATGGACGGACGATCAGAGCCGCACACACTGAGCTTGGAGTGCAGCAGCTCTGTGTCTCCAACTGACCATTAAACAGTAACTTTCAACAGAAAGCCCGTCTACGCTGAATGAAAACTGTGAGCTGGGGGGGGAAATGGCTCTGAATGGAAATGGCTTTAATCTGTCTGGCCGGTCCTGTGGAGGAGACTGAACCCCCTCTGACAGCTCGGTGTGTGTGTGTGTGGGGAGGGGTGTCCGGTTTCTCCAGGCAGGTTCTGGTGTAATGTTTCCCCTGACTCGAGGACTGGCTGGGCTGTAATGTGATGCGAAGAAGCTCCGTGGGTGGGAGGCTGCTTCTCGCACTGCGATTGCTGACTCACACGTCAGTGGGAAGAACTGGCGAGGGGAGGGGGGAGCCTGTAAACGTGGCTGAGAGAGTGGAAGCAGACAGACCGAGGCAGTGAGTGAGAAGCAGCTCGGGGGGGGAGAGAGAGAGCGAGAGAGAGAGAGAGAGAGAGCGAGAGTGAAGGGTGGAGAGAGAGAGAGAGACGCGTGCACACACAGACTGGGAGAGACAGAGGCAGAGAGGAAGACAAAGGCACACACACACACACAGAAACAGAAACACAGGCTCACACACAGAGAGACAGACACACACGCACAGACAGGCTCACACACAGAGAGACAGAAACACACACACAGACAGACACACAGAGAGACAGAAACACACACACAGACAGAGAGAGAAAGAGACAGAGAGGGAGAGACACATACAGACACAAAGAGAGAGTCATACAGAGACACAGACGAAGACAGAGAGACGTACACAGAGAGAGAGAGAGAGAGAGAGAGACACACCGTGAAAGGTAGAGAGAGCTGTGCGAGTCACCAAAGCCACAAACAGGGATTTGAAAGCTGGACGAGCATCCATCACTCCAGAAGCTGCTACAAGTGGAATTCCTTCACTTGGTGCCGGGCGAGCAGCCCGTTGCCTTGGCCGGCGAGCGGGGATGAAACCGATGCAGAGGTTTCTGCAGCTGCCGGTGTCGGCGGCGAACCTTATCAAGCCGCTGTGCCAGGAGGAAGCCAAGAGCCCGGTGCTGAACCCGGAGGCGGGCGGCCAGCAAACCTGGTACAACGCGGTGCAGCCCGACGAGCTGAAGCTGCTCAAAGCTTCGCCGGAGCCCGAGCGCCAGGGGGACGAGTCGGCCGACGCGGGCCAGGCGCAACCCATCCGGTAGGAGACGCGCAGCGGGCAGATCCTGCGGGGTGACGGTAAAGTAGCAAAGACGACCCCCCCCCCCATCCCTCGGGTATTTACAGACTGGGGTCACAAGGCAGCAAAGAGAGAAGGAACTTGCATTTCTGTAGCGCCTTTCACCACCTCCAGGACGTCCCAAAGCGCTTTACAGCCAATGAAGTACTTTATTTTTTTGACGTGTAATCACTGTCGTAATGTAGGAAACGGGGCAGCCGATTTGTGCACAGCAAGATCCCGACGAACCGCAACGTGAGAATGACCAGATCGTCCTGTTTTAGTGATGTTGGTTGAGGGATAAATATTGGCCAGGGCCAACGTTCCGCCCGTGCGCCTCTCTGCCTCGTCCCGCGCAGCCCGGGACCGGCTTTTTCAATGTAGATTTCGTGAAGGGGGCCACTCAGCCCCTTAAAGCAGCCACGCACACCCCCCGCCCCCCCCCTCCCCGGCACCCCCCAACAAAAAAAATAAGAGGGAACATTGGCCAGGACTCCGGGGATAACTCCCCTGCTCTTCTTCGAAATAGTGCGGCGGGGATCTTTCACATCGACCTGGGAGAGCAGACGGAGCCTCTATTTAACGTCTCATCCGAAAGACAGCACCTCCGACAGTGCAGCACTCCACTGGGAGTGTCAGCCGAGCTTTCTGTGCTCGAGTCTCCGGAGTGGGACTTGAACCCATGACCTGACTCAGAGGGAGAGCGCTGCCCACTGAGCCAGGGCTGACACTCCGTTATTGATGGTGGGGGGGGCTCAGGTTCTCGGTGTCACTTCAACCTGCGCGACCTACCGTGCTCCTGAAACTGCCTGCGCTGCTCTTGGTGACGGCTACCGATCGAGTGCTGGTTTCATTCAAGTTTTTTGTGGCAAGCCATTTGTTTTGATGGCGCTGGCTGCATATTGGCAGCTTGTTGCAAAACTGCCGACTCTGGTAGCCCAGTCACGCGACACGAATTGAAGAGATGCCGAGTTTTATATCATCGGGTGTTACAGGGGAATCGCAAACCGTAGCTGTGAGGCTCGGAGTAAGTTACAACACCGAAACAATTGAAAGAAGAAAGACTTGCATTTATATAGCGCCTTTCACGACCACCGGACGTCTCAAAGCGCTTTACAGCCATTGAAGTACTTTTTGAAGTGTGGTCACTGTTGTAATGTGGGAAACGCGGCAGCCAATTTGCTCACAGCAAGCTCCCACAAACAGCAATGTGATAATGACCAGATAATCTGTTTTTTTGTTATGTTGGTTGAGGGATAAATATTGGCCAGGACACCAGGGATAACTCCCCCCTGCTCTTCTTCGAAAATAGTGCCCGTGGGATCTTTTACGTCCACCTGAGAGCGCATTTATACAGGAACAGGAGAGGGCCGTTCAGCCCCTCGAGCCTGTTCCGTCGTTCTATTGGATCACAGCTGATCTGTACCTCCTCTTTCAAGTCCTCAGGGCAGTACGTTATATTCAATGAATTACTTTTTGAACTGTGGTCCCTGTTGTGATGTAGGCAAACACAATTTCTGCACAGTGAGATCCAGAAGACATCAGTGAAATAAATGACCAGATAATCTCTCTCGGTGATGTTAGCTGAGGGATAAATATTGGCCAGGACACCGGGGAGAACTGCTCATCTCTTCGTCGAATAATATTGTGTGAATTCCTCTGCTTCGAATAGTGCCGTGGGATTTTTATGTCTGTCTCGTACAAAGTATAAAATCTGCCTCATATAAAACAAAACATATAAAATTCTTACAGGGCTTGACAGGGTAGATGCAGGGAGGATGTTTCCCCTGGCTGGGGAGTCTAGAACCAGGGGTCACAGTCTCAGAATAAGGGGTCGGCCATTTAGGACTGAGATGAGGAGAAATTTCTTCACTCAGAGGGTGGTGAATCTTTGGAATTCTCTACCCCAGAGGGTTGTGGAGGCTCAGTCATTGAGTGTATTCAAGACAGAGATCGATGGATTTTTTGGATATCAAGGGAATCAAGGGATATGGGGATCGTGCAGGAAAGTGGAGATGAGGTGGAAGATCAGCCATGATCTTATTGAATGGCGGAGCAGGCTTGAAGGGCCGAATGGCCTACTCCTGCTGCTATTTCTTACATTCATATGAATAGACAGACGGGACCTCAACCAAGAGACGCCACTTCTAACAGTGCAGCGCTCCCTCTGTACAGGGTCAGCCTAGATTTTGTGCTCAGGTCTCTGGAGTGGGGCTCGAACCCATGACCGACTGACTGTGAGGTGAGAGAGCTACCAAACACGACACTGACGCTCAGTGAGGGATATTCCGAGCGAGATCCTGACTCTTTTCTTTTTAAAAAAAAATGTCCGTACGGTTTAACGAGAAACAGCGAGCAGAGGAAATCTTGACGAGGACCACTCACCCGAGGAATTCTTGCCTGGCGGTGCCTCTGCCGCACACTGCAGGGTCACCCCCTTTTAAAGGCGTACGGTGCAGGGGCAAATGATTCAATGACGCACTTCAGGCGATTCACCCCCAGAAACACCAGGCCTGTGCCATCGTGCTTGGACAATCAAAGCAACCCTAGCGTAGGCCCTCCATTTCAGAGCCAGAATAACCTTGGCCTCCATTCTCTTCCAGCAACTCTTCCATTCTCGGCTGCGTTGACCGCACTAAGCTTTCCGTAGGCCCCGCGGTCACCGTAACTATCCCAGCGTCCAGTCACGGTCACGCTCACCTTGCTTATCACTTCCACCGCCGAGCGGTCACTCCCGCACCGCACGGTTAATTGGTCACCGAGAGGACAAGGGCGGCAATTAAACTGGAATGTTCTGCAAGCCTGTTGCATTTCTCCGAACAGCCATTAACATTCCCCAGAGCTGTAACAAGCAGCACATAATGCAATTTGTTACACTACTTTGCATAGACATAGCACGTAGGACACGGCTTATTATCGCACTTCCTGTATTAAGATGTGAATGCATTGGTCATCATGGGATCAGTGAGATGGTTAACGCTGCCTTTCAGCCCTGGTGATGAAAGACTTTCTATAGCACCTTTCCCCACCTTAGGACATCCCAAAGCGCTTTACAGCCAATTAAGTACTTTTTTTTTGGAGTGGAGTCACTGTTGTATTGTTGGAAACGCGGCAGCCAATTTGCGCACAGCAAGCTCCCACAAACAGATCATGACCAGATAATCTGTTTTAGTGATGTTGATTGAGGGATAAAGATTGGCCCAGGACACCGGGGATAACTCCCCTGCTCTTCTTCGAAATAGTGCCATGGGATTTTTTAACATTCACTTGAGAGGGCAGACGGGGCCTCGGTTTAACGTCTCATCAGACCGTGCAGCACTCCCTCAGCACTGCGCTGGAGTGTCAGCCTAGCTGTCTTTGTGTTCAAGTCCCTGGAGTGGGGACTCGAACCCACAACCTTCTGACTCAGAGGCGAGGGTGCTACCCACTGAGCCACAGCTGACAGGTGACTACTACTACCCGCGCAGCAAACCTTGCATTTTTTAAAAATTCCTTTTTTGGAGTTAATTCCGGTTTGTGTGGCTTTTGAGAAGAGTATCAGTGCTGAAGAGAATCGGTGTCCTGTTTTCTGTCACCTACGGTCATTGTCCAGCACTCCCTGGTCACGGGAGTGCTTGATGCTGACCTGAGCCGACAGCAGTTTCAGAGCAAACCTCCTCAGACTCGTCCCCAAACTCCAGAGAGCAACTGCGCCCTTTTCTATTTCTGATGCCAGCCAACCTTAACGAGAGGTGGGGGGAGGGGGGGGGGAACTGATTTTCCAGGCCTTTTTCTCCCATGGGGATGCCTATTCCCTGCGCACAGAGGCCAGGTAAAGGTGGGAGGGCAAGGGGTGAAGAGCCAATGACCACTGGGTCTCCGCTCCCTTTACGTTGCCGTGGAATTCCCAGGGCTCCCCGTGGAAAAGGTGGGAGGGTTAGAGTTGAGCCTGGGCCTACATTGGGCAACGATGCCATGTAAATGAGGTGGGGGGAGGGGGTTGTTCCCCGTTCCCCACCAAAGTATCCTCTTCCCTCATTGGTTGGTTGGAGGCCCGTTGCCAGGGATACCCGAAGGAGCCGTTGTTGGGCCTGACGTTGTGGTCCCCTCGGATTGGGGGGCCTGTGGGAAAGGGGGTCCCGGCAGTAAAGCTGAAAAGTTGGGGGAGGGCAGGCGATTTTTGTTTTCTTCTGTCCTGCATTTTCCTGCCAGGAGGCCTCCGGCTGCAGTTTCCCCATCCGGTCTGTCAGGTAGGGGTTGCCAACCCTCCAGGATTGCCCTGGTGTCTCCTGGAAATTAAGATTAATCTCCCGGACCCTGCTGCCAGCAAACCCCTGGAGGCGAATCATAGGGGCATTGAAAAAAAAAAATCAAGTTTCTTTCATATTCTTGGAAGATTAGTCATAGAAATATTGGGGAGAAAATGGCTGTTTTGCAGGGCCATGGGAGGTCTTGTGAGGAAACCTCCAGGAATGCGGCCTACCAGAGTTGGCAACCCTGTTAGCGGACCTGTACTTCCAGTCTGGTTTTCTTCACGTTTCCTGCGGCTGCTACCCAGGATATTACCCAGTGACTGACTGAAGATTCCTTCTCGTGCTCACTCGTTTGCAGGGCTACGGGGAAAGGGCAGGGGTGGGGGAGTGGGACTAGCTGGAGTACTCTTGCAGAGAGAGCCGGCACGGGCTCGACGGGCCGAATGGCCTCCTTCTGTGCCGGAACCATTCTGTCATCCGACCCCACAAGTGACATTCAGCAACCGGCGCCCTCCCTTCTCCGTACAATCCCAGAGAAAGCTCGAACCAAAATCCGTTACAGGAGTCATTTTCTAAGAACATGACCTGTTGCCCTTGGAAAGTGGTTTCATTTTATCAAGTGGTTATCCTGCTCTGGATCAAACAGTGAGCCGGGGGAGGTGAAAACGTACAGTGTGTGTGTGTGTGTGTCCTCCCGAGTCAGGGTCAAACAGTGTTTCAGTGAGTGGGGGTGGATCCGCACAGTATCTTAGTGCGAATTTTATCTTAGTGCGAATTTTCTGTTCAGGGTCAAATGGTTTGCCAAGTCCAAATTAAAATCCCTGGAACAGAGGAACGGGAGTAGGCCCCTTAACATAAGAACATAAGAAATGGGAGCAGGAGTAGGCCATTCGGCCCTTCGAGCCTGCTCCGCCATTCAATGAGATCATGGCTGATCTTCTGCCTCAACTCCATTCACCGGCCCTATCGCCATATCCCTTGATGCCCTTACTAGTCAGAAATCTATCGACTTCTGTTTTGAATATACCCAATGACTGAGCCTCCACAGCCCTCTGGGGTAGAGAATTCCAAAGATTCACCACCCTCTGTGAAGAAATTTCTTCTCAGCTCAGTCCTGAATGGCCTACCCTTTATCCTGAGGCTGTGGCCCCTGGTTCTGGACTCCCCAGCCAAGGGAAACATTCTCCCAGCATCCACCCTATCAAGCCCGTAATAATTTTGTATGCTTCAATGAGATCCCCTCTCATTCTTCTGAATTCAAGAGAATACAGGCCTAGTTTACTCAATCTCTTCTCATACGACAGTCCCGCCATCCCAGGAATCAATTTCGTTGGAATTCAGCCCCTCAATTGGACCATGGCTGATCTGTAACTCAACTCCATTTACCCGACTTTGCCCCATATCCCTTGATACCCTTACCCAGCAAAAATCTATCCATCTCGGTCTTGAAAATTTCAGGTGACCGCCAACATTCACTGCCTTTTGGGGGAGAGAGTTCCAGATTTTCTTTGGGTGGAAAAAGTGCTCCCTGATTTCGCTCCAAAATGACCTCGCTCTAATTTTTAAGATTACGTCCCCTTGGTCTGGATTTCCCCCACCAGAGGAGGAAATAGTTTCTCGGTATCTACCCCTATGAAATCTTTTTAAACATTTTAAACACAGCAGTTGCTCCTTTTTTTAATGGTGCGTCGGAGACCAAATCGAGCTTCTCCCATTCCATTGACATGTTAGAACCTTTCCGTGCAAGTAACCACTCTCTGGAGCAGATACTGCCCGCTCCTGTGGACAGTGAGGTTGTGTGCTGCAGGGAGGCAGTATAAACACACAGGCTGAGTTGATGACTTCAGTTCATGGCCAGAGGTAGAATTGTCCCAGGATACGTCCACCGAGTCAACAAAAACTAGACAATTCCATTTAAAAACCATGCCAAGCTCGGAGGGGCAGTTGAGTTTGAGGAGGAAGCTCAGGAACTGCAGATCCATGGAAAGTAGAAAGAACTTGCATTTATATAGCGCCTTTCATAACCTCAGAATAGTCGGCCATTTGGTCCCTCGAGCCTGCTCCACCATTCAATAAGATCATGGCTGATCTTCTACCTCATCCCCACTTTCCTGCCCGATCCCCATATCCCTTGATTCCCTTAATATCCAAAAATCTATCGATCTCTGTCTTGAATATACTCAACGACTGAGCCTCCACAGCCCTCTGGGGTAGAGAATTCCAAAGATTCACCACCCTCCCAGTGAAGAAATTTCTCCTCATTTCAGTCCTAAATGGCCGACCCCTTATTCTGAGACTGTGACCCTTGGTTCTAGACTCCCCAGCCAGGGGAAACATCCTCCCTGCATCTACCCTGTCAAGCCCTGTACGAATTTTGTATGTTTCAATGAGATCACCTCTCATTCTTCTAAACTCCAGAGAATATAGGCCTGGGCTCCTCAATCTCTCCTCATAGGACAATCCCCCCATCCCAGGATTCAGTTTGGTGAACCTTTGTTGCACTCCCTCTATGGCAAGATCACTAGATAGTTACAAGATCACTAGATAGCTACAGACAAGGTGTCCATTGCCTCATCCATCCAGAGCATAATCCTACAGCTTCCCCCACCACAGCATCCAACTACTCCTTAGCTGATTACAACGCTCTTGGCCTCACTAATCTGCCAGGATATTCATTCCGCACGTTGATCGCGCATTAAGAAAGAAGACAGACTTGCTTTTCTATAGCGCCTGTTACAACCTCACAATGTCCCAAAGCGCTTCACAGCCAATCAATTACTTTTGAAGTGTAGTCACTGTTTTATTGTGGGAAACTTAGCAGCCAATTTGTGCACCGCAAGCTCCCACACACAGCAATATGATAATGACCAGATAATCCGTTTCAGTGATGTTGGTTGAGGGATAAATGTTCCCAGGACTCCCCTACTCTTCTTCAAAATAATGCCGTGGGATGTTTTAGATCCATCCAAGAGGGCAGACGGGGCCTCGGTTTAAAGTTGCATGAGGGAAAATATATAAGCGAGCAGAACTGTGGCAAATGAAATGTAAGATGGATGATAGACTTTCTCTGTGAATGGTGTGAAATGGAGAAGGATGAAGTTGAAGTCAGTAGTTTTTAGTAGATGAAACGCTCAACGTGGCCAGTCACCACAGAGCAGCAATCAACAAATACAATGCTGTACTAAAACAGTGGAGGAATCAGACTCGAACTGTACAAGGCTTTGCTCAGACCGCACCTTGGGCGCTGTGTCCAGTTCTGCTCAGACCGCACCTTGAGCGCTGTGTCCAGTTCTGCTCAGACCGCACCTTGAGCGCTGTGTCCAGTTCTGCTCAGACCGCACCTTGAGCGCTGTGTCCAGTTCTGCTCAGACCGCACCTTGAGCGCCGTGTCCAGTTCTGGTCTTCCAGACACAAGGGAGATGATCAAGTGCTGAAGAAGAGTCACGCGGCTCATCCCTCGCAACGGAGAGTTGTGAGGAATGACTGGAGAAACTTGTGCTTTTCAGCCTTGAATGGAGACGACTGACAGGTGGCCGTCTAGCGATATAACCGATAATAAATGAAAGAGAATGATGAAATCCAATACACTCTGTTCAAATTGAACTGTAACCGTAGCACAAGCGAGCACAGGTGCAAACTAGCACGCTCTTACCCACTTGGGTGTCAGTCGTGGCTCAGTGGGTAGCACTTTCCTCTGAGTCAGAAGGTTGTGGGTTCAAGTCCCACTCCAGGGACTTCAAATCATAGAATGATACAGCATAGAAGGAGGCTATTCGGCTCATCGTGCCTGTGCCGGCTCTTTGAAAGAGTTCTCCAATTAGCCCCACTCCCCTGTCCTTTCCCCGTAGCCCTGCAAATTGTTCCCCTTTAAGTATTTATCCAATTTCCTTTTGAAAGTTGTTATTGAGTCTGCAGGCAGCGCATTCCAGATCACAACAACTCGCTGCGTAAAATAGATTGCTTCTCATCTCGCCTCTGGTTCCTTTACCAATTACCTTACATCTGTGTCCTCTGGTTTCCGACCCTTCTGCCACTGATTAACAGTTCCTCTTTATTTACTCTGTCAAAACCCTTCATGATTTTGAACACCTCTATCAAGCTCTCCTCTTAGCCTTCTCTGCCCCAGCTTCTCCAGTCAATCCACGTAACTGAAGTCCCGCGTGCCATTGTAAAAATTCTGTACTTGTGAGTTAAATGTTAATCACATGGATTCCGAATAAAACTGGCCCACGCTAAGCCGGTCTCCCATTTCGCTGGAATCGGCCAGGAACTCCTGCACGACTGAGCACCCAATCTAGGGCTGACACTCCCAGTGCAGTACTGAGGGAATGCTGGACTCCGCGGTGTCCTGGGGCCAATATTTATCCCTCAACCAACATCACTAAAAACAGATGATCTGGTCATTTACTTCATTGCTGTTTGCGGGAGCTTGCTGTGCGCAAATTGGCTGCCGCGTTTCCGACATTACAACAGTGACTCCACTTCAAAAGTAATTGATTTGGCTGTAAAGCGCTTTGGGACGTCCTGAGGTCGTAACAGGCGCTACATAAAAGCTGGTCTGTCTTCTTTCTTAATGCGCGATCAACATGCGGAATGAATATCCAGGCAGATTAGTGAGGCAAAGAGCGTTGTAATCAGCTAAGGAGTAGTTGGATGCTGTGGTGGGGGAAGCTGTAGGATTATGCTCTGGATGGATGAGGCAATGGGCTCCTTGTCTGTAGCTATCTAGTGATCTTGTAACTATCTAGTGATCTTGTAACTATCTAGTGATCTTGCCATAGAGGGAGTGCAATGAAGGTTCACCAGACTGATTCCTGGGATGGGGGGATTGTCCTATGAGGACAGATTGAGTAGACTAGGCCTATATTCTCTAGAGTTTAGAAGAATGAGAGGTGATCTCATTGAAACATACAAAATTCGTACAGGGCTTGACAGGGTAGATGCAGGGAGGATGTTTCCCCTGGCTGGGGAGTCTAGAACCAGGGGCCACAGTCTCAGAATAAGGGGTCAGGCCATTTAGGACTGAGATGAGGGGAAATTTCTTCATTCAGAGGGTGGTGAATCTTTGGAATTCTCTACCTACCCCAGAGGGCTGTGGAGGCTCAGTCGTTGAGTATATTCAAGACTGAGATCGATAGATTTTTGAATATTAAGGGAATCAAGGGATATGGGGATAGTTCAGGAAAGTGGAGATGAGGTAGAAGATCAGCTATGATCTTATTGAATGGCGGAGCAGGCTCGAGGGGCCAAATGGCCTACTCCTATTTCTTATGTTCTTATGTTACATTGCGTTCTGTAATTGAATGCACTTGTTGTATTTTCCGTCACATGATATTTGACATGGATACTGTGTTTTGATTGGCCAGTGGTGCTGAATGAGGCAAAATCATGGGGTCATAACCCCATGTTGTGATTGGCTCGCAGTCAGACCATGCAGCTTGATTGGTTGGTTACACCCGGTTTGATTTAGGACAACACTTGGCAATTTACTCACCTCTTTAATGCAGAAACTGTCCCAGGGTGCTTCACCGAGGAGAAGTGAACACTGTGCACTTCAGAGAGATGACCAAAAGCACCATCTAAAAGATGGGTTAGAAGTGAGCTTTGAAAGGCAAGGGAGGGAGGTAGCTGGGCAGTGAGGCTTGGGGAGAGCGTAGGCCCGGGACAGGTGATGGCTCAGCCAGCCAGCCACCAACAGTGGGAGCAGGAGTGAGGAGGGGTTGCACTGGAGGCCATAGAGCAGGAACGGAGAGCAGAGGTGAAGTGAACTGAGGCTGTAAATGAGCACGAGGATTTTCAATTTGATGCATTGTGGACCGGGAGTCACTGGAGGCTGGAGAGGATAGGGGCTGTGGTGTAGGGCGTTACAAAGACCGCCTACTTCCACCTCCGTAATATTGCCCAATCCGCCCCTGCCTCAGCTCATCTGCTGCTGAAACCCTCATCCATGCCTTTGTTACCTCCAGACTTGACTATTCCAGTGTTCTCCTGGCCGGCCTCCCACTTTACCACCTTCCATAAACTTGAGCTCATCCAAAAAACTCTGCTGCCCGTATCCTAACTCACACGAAGTCCCGTTCACCCATCACTCCTGCGTTGGCTGACCTACATTGACTCTCGGTCCACCAACGCCTCGGATTTAAAATTCTCATCCTTCCTGTTCAAATCCCTCCGTGGTCTCGCCCCACCCTATCTCTGTAAACTCCGAACAACCCTCCGAGAACTCGGCTTCCTCCAACTCTGACCTCTTGTGCATCTCCTGCTACCTTCGCCCCACCATTGGCGGCCGTGCCTTCAGCTGCCCGGGCCCTAAGCTCTGGAATTTCCCCCCTTAAACCTCTCCACCTCTCTACCTCTCCTCCTTTAAGAGGCTCCTTAAAACCTACCTCTTTGACCAAGTTTTGAGTCACCCCTCCTAATGTCTCCTTCTTTGGCTCGGTATCAATTTTTGTTGTGTTTATGCTCCTGTGAAGCACCTTGGGAGGTTTTACTACATGAAAGGGGCAATGGAAATGCAAATTGTTGTTGTTGTTGATGTTGATGATGATGATGATGATGACAGGATGTGAGCAGCAGGGTTGTGGACGAGTTGCAGATTGTGAATGGTGGAACATGTTGGCCTTAAAGACGGCTGTTGCCGATCCTGCCGGCAGCAGGGTGGAGGCAGGATATATGGTATGATTTGGAAGCGAGTGGTCTTGGCAATGGGTAGGATGTGGGGTTTGGGACTGGGCTCAGGATCGCACCATCCGGGTTCCGCCCGAGCGAGCAGCCAGGGAGAACTTGCATTTCTATAGCACCCTTCATGACCTCAGGACGTCCCATCGCGCTCTCCAGCCAATGAGGTGTGGTCACTGTTGTCATGTGGGAAGCTCAGCAGCCAATTTGCGCACAGCAAGCTCCCACAAACCGAATAATGACCAGATCATCTTGTTTTAGTGATGTTGGTTGATGGATACAGTTTTGGTCTCCTTATTTAAGGAAGGATATACTTGCATTGGAGGCAGTTCAGAGAAGGTTCACGAGGTTGATTCCGGAGATGAAGCGGGTTGTCTTGTGAAGAAAGGTTGAGCAGGTTGGGCCTATACTCATTGGAGTTTAGAAGAATGAGGGGGATCTTATTGAAACATAAGATTCTGAGGGGCTCGACAGGGTAGATGCAGAGAGGATGTTTCCCCTCGTGGGGGAATCTAGAACTAGGGGGCATAGTTTCAGAATAAGGGGGCACCCTTTTAAATCGGAAATGAGGAGGAATTTCTTCTCTCAGAGGGTCGTGAATCTTTGGAATTCTCTTCTCCAGAGAGCTGTGGAGGCTGGGTCATTGAATATATTTAAGGTGAAGATAGACAGATTTTTGAAAGGTAAGGGAGTCAAGGGTTATGGGGAGCGGGCAGGGAAGTGGAGTTGAGGCCAAGATCAGATCAGCCATGATCTTATTGAATGGCGGAGCAGGCTCGAGGGGCCGAATGACCTACTCCTGCTCCTACACCTTATGTTTATAGGCCAGAACACTGGGGAGAACTCCCTGCTCTTCACTGAAATACTGACGTGGGTTCATTTACGTCCACCTTGGTTTAACATCTCATTCGAAAGACGGCACCTCCAACAGTGCAACACCTCCTCACTGCTGTACTGGAGTGTCCGCCGAGATTAAATGCTCAGGTTTCTGGAGTGGGACTTGATTCCCATTGATGGGAAGGTGTGTCAGTGATGAGGAAGCCTGTGGCTGGGTCAGTAGGATATTTTTCCATGGGTTTCAGATCCATTATTCATGATGAGCGTTCGGTCTCATTAATACTGCAGTGTGACTTAGCTTTCACTCAATGACTGTACCTTTTTATAATCCTCCCTTCGACTGGGGGACCTCAGCCTCTTTGTGCCCACAGAGGTGAGATTGATCACAGATTTGCAGATAAGCGTCTGCCCTCTCGCCTTTCAGATGAATGTTTGCAGGGTAGAGAGGGCACTGTACCATTGCTACCAGCTGACTCAATACCCGAGGGCCCCCCTTCAAAGTGGCCAGTTACAATTTCACATTCGGGAATGACTGCAGTGCAGCACGTCACTGAGCTGAGTCTGACCGCCCGGCTCTGTAAACTCTGGAGCCCGTTCAGTGTCTCTTCATTTGATTTCTTCCAGACATTTCATTTTCTGACGAGACTGGCCCTCCCAGTTCAGTACTGCGGTGGCGCTGCACTGTCGGAAGGTGCCTTGTTTCAGATGAGACATTAAACTGAGGCTCCCTTCTCGCCTCTCAGGCGGACGTAAAAGATCCCACGGCACTATTTAGAAGAAGAGCAGGGGAGTTCTCCCCGCTTCCCCGCCCCTAAACCTGCTTTAAAATCTATTCCATTTCCTGCTTTTTTTTTCCAGTTCTGACGAAAGGTCTTCGACCTGAAACGTTAACTCTGTTTCTCTCTCTCTCCACGGATGCTGCCTGGCCTGTTGCGTTTTTCCAGCGTTTTCTGTTGTTGTTTCGGATTTCCAGCATCCGCAGTATTTTGCTATTGTATTAGTTCTCCCCGGTGTCCTGGCCAATATTTATACCGCAACTAACCTCACTTTAAAAAAAAAACCCAGATTATCTGGGTCATCATCACATTAGTGTTTGTGGGATCTTGCTGTATGCAAATTGGCTGCCGTGTTTCCCACATTACAACAGCGACTACACTTCAAAAGTACGTCATTGGCTGTAAAGCGCTTTGGGACGTCCTGAGGTTGTGAAAGGCGCTATATAAATGCAAGTCTTTCTTTTAAAGGCTGCAGCGTAATGGAGGCGAGAATAATCCCCCAATTCCTTGAGCTTCATCTCCGTTAAGTTTATAACCCACACCCAGTCTGCGACCAGCCCATCCCCACCCAGCAACAGGATTCTGTTGGCATCAAAGGAGAATTGAATATAGCTGCTGTCCCCTCACCCCAGTTTTGGTTTCCATATTTAAGAAAAGATATACTTGCTTTCGAGGCAGTTCAGAGAAGGTTCACTCGGTTGATTCCAGAGATGAGGGGGTTGACTTATGAGGAAAGGTTGAGTAGGTTGGGCCTCTACTCATTGGAATTCAGAAGAATGAGAGGCGATCTTATCGAAACATATAAGATTGCGAGAGGGCTTGATCAGGTGGAGGCGGGGAGGATGTTTCCACTGATGGGTGAGACTAGAACTAGGGGGCATAATCTTAGAATAAGGGGCTGCTGTTTCAAAACTGAGATGAGGAGAAACTTCTTCACTCAGAGGGTAGTAAATCTATAGAATTTGCTACCTCAGAGAGCTGTGGAAGCTGCGACATTAAATAAATTTAAAACGGAGATAGACAGTTTCCTAGCTGATAAGGGAATTAAGGGTTATGGGGAGCGGGCAGGGAAGTGGACGTGAGTCTAGGTTCGGATCAGCCATGATCCTATTGAATGGCAGAGCAGGCCCGAGGGGCCATATGGCCTACTCCTGCTCCTACTTCTTATGTTATGTTCTTGTGTGTCCCCAATGTCCCTGTCGCCCCCTCACCCCATTGT
Source organism: Squalus acanthias (assembly GCA_030390025.1). Lineage (NCBI taxonomy): Eukaryota > Metazoa > Chordata > Chondrichthyes > Squaliformes > Squalidae > Squalus > Squalus acanthias. Next base: position 51,794,287 of record CM059443.1, read on the forward strand.
CCCTGTCGCCCCCCTCACCCCATTGTCCACTGCTGCCACTCCTCCACTTCTCCTGGAGAGGTGGCGCTGCCCTGAGACCTCCAGACCAACCCGGAGAGCGAGAAAACGCTGACCGATCGCTTCCAAGAAACCCCGGCAATCTCCTTATCTGAGAAAGGACATACATGCCTTAGAGGCAGTGCAACAAAGGTTCACTAGATTGATTCCTGGGATGAGAGGGTTGTCCTATGAGGAGAGATTGAGTAGAATGGGCCTATACTCTCTGAAGCTTAGAATGAGAGGTGATCTCATTGAAACATAAGATTCAGAGGGGGATTGACACAGTAGATGCCGAGAGGTTGTTTCCCCTGGCTGGAGTGTCTAGAACTAGGGGGCATAGTCTCAGGATAAGGGGTCGGCCATTTAAGACTGAGATGAGGAGAGATTTCTTCACTCAGAGGGTTGTGAATCTTTAGAATTCTCTGCCCCAGAGGGCTGTGGATGCTGAGTCTTTGAGTATATTCAAGGCTGAGATTGATAGATTTTTGGACTCTAGGGGAATCAAGGGATATGGGGATCGGGGGAGAAAGTGGAGTTGAGGTCGAAGGTCAGCCATGATCTTATTGAATGGCGGAGCAGGCTCGAGGGGCCTACTCCTGCTCCTAATTCTTATAGTCAACGTTCCCACTTTCACTGTCTGGTAAAACCCGCAGTACACACAAGCACAGTTTGTAGCAGTGGGGGGTTTCGGAATGACCGTAGGGGATTTATTTTCCGATAGAGTCTAGGAACGAAGATCCTCGGAATACTTCGAATTATGACCCTTTATTTGGTGCATTTTGGAAGTTTGATTTTTTTTTTTAAGTCCAAAAAATTTCTTCTGGAAGTTTCGAGACATTTTAAACTTGGGAGAAGAGAAGTATTTGGAAGGGGTTTGACACAATTTTACAGGGCTCAGTTCATTTCAGAGCAGCAATTTGTCAGCTTTTCCAACATTAACAGGTTCACTGTCGCACTGCTCCTGTCCTGGGATTCTGCGGATCGGGTATTTCCGATTTAACTCATTTAAAAAGCCATAAATATAAGATAGTCACGAATATATCCAATAAGGAATTCAGGAGAAACTACTTGAAAGAAAAAGAGAATGAACTTGCATTTATCTAGCGCCTTTCACAACCTCAGGGCGTCTCAAAGCGCTTCACAGCCAATGAAGTACTTTTTGAAGTGGAGTCACTGTTGTAATGTGGGAAACGCGGCAGCCAATTTGCGCACAGCAAGCTCCCACAAACAGCAATGCGATAATGACCAGAGAATCTGTATTTTTAGCGATGTTGGTTGAGGGGATAAATATTGGCCAGGACACCGGGGGGGAGAATGACTCTGCTCTTTAAAATAGTGCCACGGGATCTTTTACGTCCACCTGAGAGGGCAGACGGGGGGCCTCGCTTTAACGTCGGGACCTCCGACGTTGCAGCGCGTGGTAAGGATGTGGAACTCACTACCACAAGGAGTAGTTGAGGCAAGTAGCATAGATTTTATTCAAGGGGAGGCGAGATACTTGCATGAGGGAGAAAGGAATAGAAGGTTATGCTGAAAGGGTGAGATGAAGTAAGGTGGGAGGAGGCTCGTGTGGAGCATAACTACAGATGCTGCCTGACCTGCTGAGTATTTCCAGCATTTTCAGTTTTTATTACCGCACGGACCTGTTGGGCCGAATGGCCTGGTCCTGTGCTGTAAATTCAGTGTCAGTTTTAAGCATGAGGGATGAGGCAGAGTCACTGTCATGGAAACGAAACCTTGGAACCGGGTTCTGATGAAGTGTCGCAGCCGAACGTCTTTTCCCCGTTTTTTTTTTAGATGCCGATCAGCCTTTTGGTGCATTTCAAAAAAAATAAATTTAAACCCGAGGTTTGAAATTGCTGTCGCTAATAATCCCGACCAAACACAGTGCGTTCGTGGGATCTTCCTCTCCGCCATATGAACGGAGGCTTTAAGCCACTTCATACACGTGGGCTAACACCTCCCACTAAAATAGCAGGCGGAGAAATGCGACGGGAACGCATTGAACGTCCTTTGAGATTTTTGGCCAGCTGTAATCTCTGACCTATTGACCCACCTATATGGCCGTTGATGATGAAGAACAGTAACTCCTCCCTGTCAAAATAAAACACTTCAAATGTTCCCCTCTTTGCTCGTCTCCCTGCGCCATGCTCTAATTCTCTGGCCAACAACCTGGACCTTGGCCTCTGCTCGGTGGTACACAGTGAGGCCCAGGGTAACCTTCCCTGCAACGTCCTCTCCCTCCCTGTGTGGAAGAATCTCGAATCCACTTGGTATCTCTCCCAGTAGCGTCTCAGATACCAAGAATTTGTTGTAAGGGGGAAAAATGAGGGTGTGAATGAGTGTCCTAGTACTCCCTGATTGAAGAGCCAATCAGGCTTGTACTTTCTAGATTTTAGACTGAATATGGTCCGTCAGTGCCTCCATTTTAAAATTCTCATCCTTGTTTTCAAATCCCTCCGTGGCCTCGCCCCTCCCTATCTCTGTAACCTCCTCCAGCCCCACAACCCACCCGAGATCTCTGCGCTCCACCAATTCCGGCCTCTTGCGCATCCCCGATTTTCATCGCCCACCTCCGGGCGGACGTACATTCAGCTGCCTGGGCTCCAGAATTCCCTCCCTAAACCTCTCCGGCTCTCTCCACCTCTCTCCACTCCTTTAAGACGCTCCTTTAAAACCTACCCCTCTCGTCTTAGTATCTCCTCGTGCGGCTCGGTGTCCAATGCAAGCTGTTGTTGTATTGGAGCAGGTTCAGAGTTCGAGGGGTTTTTTTGTTTTGAAACGCTCTTCGCTTTAACACGATCCACAAACCTCTTCAGTGTTACACACGTGCCAGATCCTCACACTGGCCACCATTTTCAATTATTCCCACGCTCCTGGTTTGTGGAATTGGAATTTAATCGGCCTGAAACTCCGGAAGCACCAGCTGCTTTTTAAGGGCTGCTGTTTTTTGTGGAAAAAGTGTTCTGTCAATTCTGTTTATTTATGAAAGACACACTACAGCGCCCTGCACTGAGACCATGAGCCAAGATGAAAATTACACTTGACTCTTTCCCCTTTCCGTGATGAAGATTCTGTCAGACATGCTCTGTCCTTGTAATTGATCCAGAGTTGCTCTGTAGAAGTCGGGTAAAGTGGTCTGAAGCAGGGAGAATAAGTTAGATAAACAGGCACAAAGAATATAAGAAATAGGAGCAGGAGTCGGCCATTCGGCCCCTCGAGCCTGCTCCACCAGTCAATAAGATCATGGCTGATCTGATCTTGGCCTCAACTCCACTTTCCTGTCCGCTCCCCATAACCCTCGACTCCCTTATCGTTCAAATATCTGTCTATCTCCGCCTTAAATATACTCAATGACTCCGCCTCCACAGCTCTCTGGGGTAGAGAATTCCAAAGATTCACGACCCTCAGAGAGAAGAAATTCCTCCTCATCTCCGTCTTAAATGGGCGACCCCTTGTTCTGAAACTATGCCCCCGAGTGCCAGATTTCCCCCACGAGGGGAAACCTCCTCTTTGCAGCGGATCATATTAAAAGCTAGGCCCAGATGGCATCACGCAGCATCCCACACAATTTCCTGGCGTTTGCACCAGTTACTGGCCTGCTTGGAGAAGATGGGTAACTGGGCTGTTAAGGGGCGCAGTTCAGGAACTGCATCTAAAGAGAAATTTGCAGCAGAATTGTGGAGCTATTTCTGACCCCATGAATCATAGAGCACAGAAGGAGGCCATTCGGCCCATCGTGCCTGTGCCGACTCTTTTGAAAGAGCTGTCGAATTAGTCCCACTCCCCTTGCTCTTTCCCCATGTTCCTTTTAAGTATATATCCATTTCCCATTTGAAAGATACTGTTTTTAATCTGCTCCCACCATCCTTTCAGTCAGTGCATTCCCGTCCATAACTTTCTGCGTTTATAAAAAAAAAATCTCATCTGCCCCCTGGCTTTTTTGATAATTGGATCTGTGACCTGCCCTCCCACCAGTGGCAACAGTTTCTCTCCATCAAAACCCTGCATAATTTACTTCATTTTTTTTGTTCCGTTTCCTTCTTGTGTCAACTCAGTTGACCAAAGGGCTCTGTGCCAAGTGTTCCTGAACTGCCATTTTGTTTGACGTGCCCCATCATATTGGGGAATGTGCTTCCCAGTGGGGATTCCCCTTGCGGTTTCTAGAGGAGTAACGGAGGGTTGCCCAGCTCGCACCAGAGGGTGACTGTGCCCAGCTGCTAGTGCCCTCCCTGCCCGTATTGAAAAGGTAGTGACGCACTCACCTGACGATCAGCATGTGGAAGCATTTCTTCGGCAGCACCTCCCAAACCCGCGACCTCCACCACCTAGAAGGACAAGGGCAGCAGCAGGCGCACGGGAACACCACCACCTCCAAGTCACACGCCATCCTGACTTGGAAGTATATCGGGCGTTGTTTCATCATCGCTGGGTCAAAATCCTGGAACTCCCTGCCTAACAGCGCTGTGGGAGTACCTTCACCACACGGACTGCAGCGGTTCAAGAAGGCGGCTCACCACCACCTTCTCAAGGGCAACTAGGGATGGACAATAAATGCTGGCCTTGCCAGCGACGCCCACATCCCAGGAATGAATTTAAAAAAACCACATCTCTACGGGCTCCGGGGTCAGCGGCGAGTTGGAGCACAGCACTGCCATTACCTGCAGCTAAGGTTGGCAGTGCCAGTGGCAGTAACTTTCGACTGCGCCCTCTGCCCCCTTCACGGTATGGCATGGTAATGCTGCCTTAAGGGGAGGGTGTGCTTGAATGCCAAACAGGGCCACCTTCCTTGCTACCAGTCCACACCATCTCCACTTCAACAGCTATCAACCAAGGGTTCGAGTGCTGTGTTGCTCCATCACATGTGATAGCGATTGTAACAGCCATTATTGTTACCCAACTAGCCTTTGCAAAGCTTGAAATATGCATAAAAAAATATTAGCCTTCATAAAGACTGCCAGCAGTTTTTGCCCCATATGCAGCCCCTTACCTTTTAAGTGGGCACATCCCTTTAAATTTGCTCAAGTCTGCCGACGCAAGATTTCCTACCACCCTCTCTCTTTTTCTGCTGAGATCCCCAAACCAGGTCCGATACGGGCTGGGAGCTCACCTACACTGAGTAACTGAAGCTAACCCTTCAAAATCCGGCCGAGCTGGCACACAGACTGTCAGGTGGGTGCTAATAACATCGGAGGCCCAATCGGAAAAACTACCCTTGCGAGGCTCGGCTCCCATTTGGGTGCCTCGTCAGTGGTGCAGGGTTGTCCCCCTTGTGTGAATTCAACAAATTGGAATGGCTGTTTTTGTCCTTTTCACAGCCGTTACACATTTGACACTGAGTGTGTGTCTGTTAAAGGCATGAATCACGTGGCTGATGTATGTGGGTTGGCAGAGACTGTAATGGGAGTCTATTAAAGAGTGAAGTGAGGTTAGGAGCCACCAGTGCTGGAGATACCACAGCCCTGCAGTCTAATGGCATTTATATTTATTTAATTTTCCAGCCAATTATTCTTCAGCTGTTCTTTGCCTTGGCCACGCGCTGAACCCCAGCAAATGGACCGACAACCATTCCCAGTCAATAAAAACCACACTGTGTCACCGTGGTTACAGAAGTAGTCCAGGGAACACGGTTTCTGGGGAAATGCTTGACTTCTGTAGAGGCAGCCCTGTTTGAGAGAGCGTAGAAATACTGCAAACCATCCAACTCCCCACCCACTCACACACACTGTACCCCATCCAACTCCCCACCATCTCACACACACTGCACCCCATGCAACTCCCCACCCTCTCACACACACTGTACCCCATCCAACTCCCCACCCTCTCACACACACTGCACCCCATCCAACTCCCCACCCTCACACACTGTGCCCCATCCAACTCCCCACCCACTCACACACACTGTACCCCATCCAACTCCCCACCCTCTCACACACACTGCACCCCATGCAACTCCCCACCCTCTCACACACACTGCACCCCATGCAACTCCCCACCCTCTCACACACTGTACCCCATCCAACTCCCCACCCTCTCACACACACTGTACCCATTCCAACTCCCCACCCTTCACACACACACTGCACCCCATCCAACTCCCCACCCTCTCACACACTGTACCCCATCCAACTCCCCACCCTCTCACACACACTGTACCCATTCCAACTCCCCACCCTTCACACACACACTGCACCCCATCCAACTCCCCACCCTCTCACACACTGTACCCCATCCAACTCCCCACCCTCTCACACACACTGCATCCCATCCAACTCCCCACCCTCTCACACACACTGCACCCCATCCAACTCCCCACCCTCACACACTGTGCCCCATCCAACTCCCCACCCTTTCACACACACTGTATCCCATCCAACTCCCCTCCCTCTCACACACACTGCACCCCATCCAACTCCCCACCCTTTCACACACACACTGTACCCCATCCAACTCCCAACCCTCTCACACACACTGTACCCATTCCAACTCCCCACCCTCTCACACACTGTACCCCATCCAACTCCCCACCCTCACACACTGTACCCCATCCAACTCCCCAGTCTTTCACACACACTGTACCCCATCCAACTCCCCACCCTCTCACACACACTGTACCTCATCGAACTCCCCACCCTCTCTCACACACACTGTAACCCATCCAACTCCCCACCCTCTCACACACACTGCACCCCATCCAACTCCCAACCCTTTCACACACACTGTACCCTATCCAACTCCCAACCCTTTCACACACACTGTACCCCATCCAACTCCCCACCCTCTCACACACACTGTACCCATTCCAACTCCCCATCCTCTCACACACTGTACCCCATCCAACTCCCCACCCTCACACACTGTACCCCATCCAACTCCCCAGTCTTTCACACACACTGTACCCCATCCAACTCCCCACCCTCTCACACACACTGTACCCCATCGAACTCCCCACCCTCTCACACACACTGTAACCCATCCAACTCCCCACCCTCTCACACACACTGTACCCCATCCAACTCCCCAGTCTTTCACACACACTGTACCCCATCGAACTCCCCACCCTCTCACACACACTGTACCCATTCCAACTCCCCACCCTCTCACACACTGTACCCCATCCAACTCCCCACCCTCACACACTGTACCCCATCCAACTCCCCACCCTCACACACTGTACCCCATCCAACTCCCCAGTCTTTCACACACACTGTACCCCATCCAACTCCCCACCCTCTCACACACACTGTAACCCATCCAACTCCCCACCCTTCACACACACTGTACCCCATCCAACTCCCCACCCTTTCACACACACTGTACCCCATCCAACTCCCCACCCTCTCACACACACTGTACCCATTCCAACTCCCCACCCTCTCACACACTGTACCCCATCCAACTCCCCACCCTCACACACTGTACCCCATCCAACTCCCCAGTCTTTCACACACACTGTACCCCATCCAACTCCCCACCCTCTCACACACACTGTAACCCATCCAACTCCCCACCCTTCACACACACTGTACCCCATCCAACTCCCCAGTCTTTCACACACACTGTACCCCATCCAACTCCCCACCCTCTCACACACACTGTACCCCATCGAACTCCCCACCCTCTCACACACACTGTAACCCATCCAACTCCCCACCCTTCACACACACTGTACCCCATCCAACTCCCCACCCTTTCACACACACACTGTACCCCATCCAACTCCCCACCCTCTCACACACACTGTACCCCATCCAACTCCCCACCCTCTCACACACACTGCACCCCATCCAACTCCCAACCCTTTCACACACACTGTACCCCATCCAACTCCCAACCCTTTCACACACACTGTACCCCATCCAACTCCCCACCCTCTCACACACACTGTACCCATTCCAACTCCCCAACCTCTCACACACTGTACCCCATCCAACTCCCCACCCTTTCACACACACACTGTACCCCATCCAACTCCCCACCCTCACACACACACACACTGTACCCCATCCAACTCCCCACCCTCTCTCACACACACACTGTACCCCATCCAACTCCCCACCCTTTCACACACTGTACCCCATCCAACTCCCCACCCTCTCACACACACTGTACACCATCCAACTCCCCACCCTCTCACACACACTGTACCCCATCCAACTCCCCACCCTCTCGCACACTGCACCCGATCAAACTCCCCAACCTTTCACACACTGTACCCCATCCAACTCCCCACCCTCACACAGACTGCACCCGATCAAACTCCCCAACCTTTCACACACTGTACCCCATCCAGCTCCCCACCCTCTCACACACACTGCACCCCATCCAACTCCCCACCCTCACACACACTGTACCCCATCCAACTCCCCACCCTCTCACACACACTGTACCCCATCCAACTCCCCACCCTCTCACACACACTGTACCCCATCCAACTCCCCACCCTCTCACACACACTGTACCCCATCCAACTCCCCACCCTCTCACACACACTGTACCCCATCCAACTCCCCACCCTCTCACACACTGTACCCCATCCAACTCCCCACCCTCACACACTGTACCCCATCCAACTCCCCAGTCTTTCACACACACTGTACCCCATCCAACTCCCCACCCTCTCACACACACTGTACCCCATCCAACTCCCCACCCTCTCACACACACACTGTACCCCATCCAACTCCCCACCCTCTCACACACACACACACTGTACCCCATCCAACTCCCCACCCTTTCACACTCTGTACCCCATCCAACTCCCCACCCTCTCACACACACTGTACCCCATCCAACTCCCCACCCTCTCGCACACTGCACCCGATCAAACTCCCCAACCTTTCACACACTGTACCCCATCCAACTCCCCACCCTCACACACACTGCACCCGATCAAACTCCCCAACCTTTCACACACTGTACCCCATCCAACTCCCCACCCTCTCACACACACTGTACCCCATCCAACTCCCCACCCTCACACACACTGCACCCGATCAAACTCCCCAACCTTTCACACACTGTACCCCATCTAACTCCCCACCCTCTCACACACACTGCACCCCATCCAACTCCCCACCCTCTCACACACACTGTACCCCACCCAACTCCCCACCCTTCACACACACTGTACCCCATCCAACTCCTCACCCTCTCACACACTGTACCCCATCCAACTCCCCACCCTTCACACACACACTGCACCCCATCCAACTCCGCACCCTTCACACACACACTGCACCCCATCCAACTCCCCACCCTCACACACACACTGTACCCCATCCAACTCCCCACCCTCACACACACTGTACCCCATCCAACTCCTCACCCTCTCACACACACTGTACCCCATCCAACTCCCCAACCTTTCACACACTGTACCCCATCCAACTCCCCACCCTCACACACACTGCACACGATCAAACTCCCCAACCTTTCACACACTGTACCCCATCCAACTCCCCACCCTCACACACACTGCACACGATCAAACTCCCCAACCTTTCACACACTGTACCCCATCTAACTCCCCACCCTCTCACACACACTGCACCCCATCCAACTCCCCACCCTCTCACACACACACACTGCACCCCATCCAACTCCCCACCCTCACACACACTGTACCCCATCCAACTCCCCACCCTCACACACACTGTACCCCATCCAACTCCTCACCCTCTCACACACACTGTACCCCATCCAACTCCCCAACCTTTCACACACTGTACCCCATCCAACTCCCCACCCTCACACACACTGCACACGATCAAACTCCCCAACCTTTCACACACTGTACCCCATCCAACTCCCCACCCTCTCACACACACTGCACCCCATCCAACTCCCCACCCTCTCACACACACACACACACTGTACCCCATCCAACTCCCCACCCTTTCACACACACACTGTACCCCATCCAACTCCCCACCCTCTCACACACTGTACCCCATCCAACTCCCCACCCTCACACACTGTACCCCATCCAACTCCCCAGTCTTTCACACACACTGTACCCCATCCAACTCCCCACCCTCTCACACACACTGTACCCCATCCAACTCCCCACCCTTCACACACACTGTACCCCATCCAACTCCCCACCCTTTCACACACACACTGTACCCCATCCAACTCCCCACCCTTTCACACACACACTGTACCCCATCCAACTCCCCACCCTCTCACACACACACTGTACCCCATCCAACTCCCCACCCTCTCACACACACACACACTGTACCCCATCCAACTCCCCACCCTTTCACACTCTGTACCCCATCCAACTCCCCACCCTCTCACACACACTGTACACCATCCAACTCCCCACCCTCTCACACACACTGTACCCCATCCAACTCCCCACCCTCTCGCACACTGCACCCGATCAAACTCCCCAACCTTTCACACACTGTACCCCATCCAACTCCCCACCCTCACACACACTGCACCCGATCAAACTCCCCAACCTTTCACACACTGTACCCCATCCAACTCCCCACCCTCTCACACACACTGCACCCCATCCAACTCCCCACCCACACACACACTGCACCCGATCAAACTCTCCAACCTTTCACACACTGTACCCCATCTAACTCCCCACCCTCTCACACACACTGCACCCCATCCAACTCCCCACCCTCTCACACACACTGTACCCCACCCAACTCCCCACCCTTCACACACACTGTACCCCATCCAACTCCCCACCCTTTCAAACACACTGTACCCCATCCAACTCCCCACCCTCACACACACTGCACCCCATCCAACTCCCCACCCTTTCAAACAGACACTGACAACCAGACCTCAGCTGGTGCTAGGAGCACACAAAGTATCTCTCAGATTTACGATTCCAGACATTCCGAGGGATGTTGGTATCTGCAGCAAGAGACTGGCGGCTGTAATGTTTAGGCTGCGGTGCAGCCCAGCCTCGCAAGCAGTGGCTGCCCTACATTGCAGTACAACAACTCGGGAACATTTACCCCTCCCCCCATCCTAAGAGGTCGTGTTATTGATGGTCAGACAGGGAAAGAGCTATGACTACCTTCAGGGGCTCCCCAGGGAGAGGGGATCAATACAAAACCAGCTCTGACCAGACACAGGTGGAATAACTGGTTTCAAAAAGTATTTTCCAGCTTCAGGGATAATGAGGACCAAAGGTGGTCCCTGCAGGGTGCTTGGGGAAATAATTGGAGACCAATCAGAGCCTGTGCAGTTAAGGAAATGCTCAGCACCTGCAATCTACCAGTGGTGTAATCTTTTGGTGATGCTGTAAACAAATAAAACTGTAACTTAAAACATTAAAGGAAACTTAACAAATTAAATTAAAATTTGGTTGTCCGGGGTGATGATGCACTCCAGTCCCTGCGGTGCCCACCGGTCGCGGAAGGCCTCGAGTGTGCCGGCGGACACCGCGTGCTCCATCTCCAGGGCCGCTCGGGCTCGAACGTGGCCGCGGAAGAGAGGCGGGCAGTCGGGCCGAACGACCCCCTTGGCCGCCCGCTGCCTGGACCAGTTAATGGCCATTTTGGCCAGGCCCAAGAGCAGTCCCACGAGGAGGTCCCCCAATCTACCCGCTCCCCTCCGCACTGGGTGACCAAAGATCAGGAGCGTGGGACTGAAGTGCAGCCTGAAATCGAGGAGCAGCCCCTGATGTAAGAAAACTACGAGGCACTTGGTCTAAGCGTTAAACAAAGCTTTAATCAACTGTTTTTCAACAGGGAGATCTAGTTGTGGCCTTTACTAGTTCCTGTTGAGGAATGTCCTAAGCGAGCTGGGCCCATGCCCGAGTATTTATACTCTCGCTGGACAGCGCCACCAGCAGGCCGCCCAGTATTACTTCATACATGAATTACAAGCTTCATGTCAGCCCCTTCAAATAATGGAAGAGGGTCTGCAACCTCTCTCACTCCATATAAACGTGGAACACGGACTCCTCCAGGGTGCAGAAAAGGCAGGTGGCCCGGGAGTCCATGAACCTACTTAAAAATTTATTGCGCGTGACTGCTCCATTCAACACCCTGCAGGCCCCAATAGATAAAGGGAGGACTCCCGTGGAGAGAGCCCTCCATTGGGGACCCCCGCATCCGCCAGCCGGCAAGATGGTGCGGCAATCTACCATTGGTGTCAGATGAGTTTATACACTGGACATGGTGGGGGAGAGTTTATGAAGGATTAGACAACACGGCGGTGGGAATTCCTGAGGTTACTCTGGATGGGGAACATCGTCCTCATTCTGCGCCACCTTCGGATGCCCAGTACTGCCAGTGGGTGGGGGCGAGACGACATTGCAGAGTTTGGAATCAGCCAGTAAGAGTTCCATTGGTTTGGGTTTGGAGCAGATGAATAAAGCCTCACCGTGTCTTTGAGGGGAATTCCAAGGATTGGGAGACTTTGTCCTCTGCCCTTTTACCCTTGTCGTTCAGTTCTCCGATGTGACCTTGGTTATCTGCCAAGGTTACTCAGGAGGGAAGTAGAGCTAGGCATTGTGCAGGGATCAGATGTAGAATTATGTCACCATTTTTGGGATACGGTATATGAGTAATTTGGGACATGACGTATGGTAAGTGCAGCAGGCTTGGGAGGAACAGGCGACTTTGGATCTGTGGTTCCCAAAGCTCTCCACCACTGGGGGTTTTCCTCACCTCCTGTCTGGTCTGTTGTAGACTCATTGATAGAGATTGATTGCTATAATGATGTGGAGATGCCGGTGTTGGACTGGGGTGGACAAATGTGAGAAGTCGCACAACACCAGGTTATAGTCCAACAGCTTTATTTGAAATCACAAGCTTTCGGAGCGCTGCTCCTTCGTCAGGTGAAGTGAAGAGATGCATATAGTCACAGCATGTATAGTCAGAGAACACTGCCAGATGATTACAGTTAATCTTTCCAACTGCCCTTTATCACACCTCGGCAGAGAGATAATCACGGCAATCAAAGGTGTGGATGGTGTCCAAACAGGTCAGTCAGGAAAACATTACATCAAAGACAATGGGCTGGATTTTGTCTTGGGGTCGGGTTGGGGTTGTGTTATCCGCATTTCGTGTTTCCCCCCCGACTCTAGATTAATGTGGATGAATGATGCAATTTTCACTAAATTGGGCAATTGAGTTCCAGCATGTGGGAACCTATGAACTAATTAGTGGTTTCAGTCTGAAAGTCGCCTCTGATGATGTCATCATTGCTGACTGCCTGGTCTCAGAGACTGTTGGTGAGAGAGGACCTGCCTGATGTGAGTGGAGCTGGATGAGAGAGAGAGAGAGAGAGAGAACGAACGAACATTCAATGCAGCAGCATCAGAGGCGACTTTCAGACCTAATACTACTACTACCTTCATCACATCTCCGTTGTAATACTGGGCTTCCAGCTGATAGTCAGCTATCCACTTGTGCTCCCGCCAGGTTTCACTGGAGTGTTTCACACCAGGCGTGCTTCACGTCGGAAAAGGGTTAAACTAGCTAAAACGTTTCAAAATCGCATTACAGAGCCAATTTAGGGCTTGTTAAGGGCTTTAATGGCCTCTCCCGCCTCTTGGAGGCGGGACGGAGTTGGGAACCCCGCGACCGAATTTGTCAAAATTGCGTGGAGGCGGGATGGGGTCGGGGGTCCCGACCCCATAAATTTAACCCCCCCACCCGCCTCTAAACCCGACTCCACGGGTCATTGAAAATCCAGCCCATTGTGGCAGATGCTGGAGTCTGTATGGAAAACAAAAAACTTTTTTTGCTGGAAATCACAGCAGGTCCGGCCGCATCTGTGTAGAGAAAACAAGCCAACGACGACTCGAGTCTATAATTAGTCAACAACCCTTTCACACACACACTGTTCCCCATCCAACTCCCCACCCTTCACACACACACTGTACCCCATCCAACTCCCCACCCTTTCACACACACACTGTACCCCATCCAACTCCCCACCCTTTCAAACAGACACTGACAACCAGACCTCAGCTGGTGCTTGGAGCACACAAAGTATCTCTCAGATTTACGATTCCAGACATTCCGAGGGATGTTGGTATCTGCAGCAAGAGACTGGCGGCTGTAATGTTTAGGCTGCGGTGCAGCCCAGCCTCGCAAGCAGTGGCTGCCCTACATTGCAGTACAACAACTCGGGAACATTTCCCCCTCCCCCCATCTAAGAGGTCGTGTTATTGATGGTCAGACAGGGAAAGAGCTATGACTACCTTCAGGGGCTCCCCAGGGAGAGGGGATCAATACAAAACCAGCTCTGATCAGACACAGGTGGAAAAACTGGTTTCAAAAAGTATTTTCCAGCTTCAGGGATAATGAGGACCAAAGGAGGTCCCTGCAGGGTGCTTGGGGAAATAATTGGAGACCAATCAGAGCCTGTGCAGTTAAGGAAAGGCTCAGCACCTGCAATCTACCAGTGGTGTAATCTTTTGGTGATGCTGTAAACAAATAAAACTGTAACTTAAAACATTAAAGGAAACTTAACAAATTAAATTAAAATTTGGTTGCCGGGGGTGATGATGCATTCCAGTCCCTGCGGTGCCCACCGGTCGCGGAAGGCCTCGAGTGTGCTGGCGGACACCGCGTGCTCCATCTCCAGCGCCGCTCGGGCTCGAACATGGCCGCGGAAGAGAGGCAGGCAGTCGGGCCGAACGACCCCCTTGGCCGCCCGCTGCCTGGACCAGTTAATGGCCATTTTGGCCAGGCCCAAGAGCAGTCCCACGAGGAGGTCCCCCAATCTACCCGCTCCCCTCCGCACCGGCTGACCAAAGATCAGGAGCGTGGGACTGAAGTGCAGCCTGAAATCGAGGAGCAGCCCCTGATGTAAGAAAACTACTAGGCACTTGGTCTAAGCGTTAAATAAAGCTTTAATCAACTGTTTTACAACATGGAGATCTGGTTGTGGCCTTTACTAGTTCCTGTTGAGGAATGTCCTAAGCAAGCTGGGCCCATGCCCGAGTATTTATACTCTCCCTGGACAGCGCCACCAGCAGGCCGCCCAGTATTACTTCATACATGAATGACAAGATTCATGTCAGCCCCTTCAAATAATGGAAGAGGGGCTGCAACCTCTCTCACTCCATATAAACGTGGAACACGGACTCCTCCAGGCTGCAGAAAAGGCAGGCGGCCCGGGAGTCCGTGAACCTACTTAAAACTTTATTGCGCGGGACTGCTCCATTCAACACCCTGCAGGCCCCAATAGATAAAGGGAGGACTCCCGCGGAGAGAGCCCTCCATTGGGGACCTCCTCCAGCCGGCAAGATGGTGCGGCAATCTACCATTGGTGTCGGATGAGTTTATACACTGGACATGGTGGGGGAGAGTTTATGGAGGTTTAGGCAACACGGTGGTGGGAATTCCTGAGGTTACTCTGGATGGGGAACATCGTCCTCATTCTGCGCCACCTTCGGATGCCCAGTACTGCCAGTGGGTGGGGGCGAGACGACATTGCAGAGTTTGGAGTCAGCCAGTAAGAGTTCCATTGGTTTGGGTTTGGAGCAGATGAATAAAGCCTCATCGTGTCTTTGAGGGGAATTCCAAGGATTGGGAGACTTTGTCCTCTGCCCTTTTACCCTTGTCGTTCAGTTCTCCGATGTGACCTT
This sequence comes from Squalus acanthias, assembly GCA_030390025.1. Classification (NCBI taxonomy): domain Eukaryota; kingdom Metazoa; phylum Chordata; class Chondrichthyes; order Squaliformes; family Squalidae; genus Squalus; species Squalus acanthias. The sequence goes on from CM059443.1 coordinate 51,809,912, forward strand.
GGTTATCTGCCAAAGTTACTCAGGAGGGAAGTAGAGCTAGGCATTGTGCAGGGATCAGATGTAGAATTATGTCACCATTTTTGGGATACGGTATATGAGTAATGTGGGACATGACGTGGTAAGCGCATCAGGCTTGGGAGGAACAGGCGACTTTGGATCTGTGGTTCCCAAAGCTCTCCACCACTGGGGGTTTTCCTCACCTCCTGTCTGGTCTGTTGTAGACTCATTGACAGAGATTGATTGCTATAATTATGATGTGGAGATGCCGGTGTTGGACTGGGGTGGACAAATGTGAGAAGTCGCACAACACCAGGTTATAGTCCAACAGCTTTATTTGAAATCACAAGCTTTCGGAGCGCTGCTCCTTCGTCAGGTGAAGTGAAGAGATGCATATAGGCACAGCATATATAGTCAGAGAACACTACCAGACGATTACAGTTAATCTTTCCAACTGCCCTTTATCACACCTCGGCAGAGAGATAATCACGGCAATCAAAGGTGTGGATGGTGTCCAAACAGGTCAGTCAGGAAAACATGACATCAAAGACAATGGGCTGGATTTTGTCTTGGGGTCGGGTTGGGGTCGTGTTATCCGCATTTCGTGTTCTCCCCCCCCGACTCTAGATTAATGTGGATGAATGATGCAATTTTCACTAAATTGGGCAATTGAGTTCCAGCATGTGGGAACCCATGAACTAATTAGTGGTTTCAGTCTGAAAGTCGCCTCTGATGATGTCATCATTGCTGACTGCCTGGTCTCAGAGACTGTTGGTGAGAGAGGACCTGCCTGATGTGAGTGGAGCTGGATGAGAGAGAGAGAGAACGAACGAACATTCAATGCAGCAGCATCAGAGGCGACTTTCAGACCTAATACTACTACTACCTTCATCACATCTCCGTTGTAATAGTGGACCTGCCGCTGATAGTCAGCTATCCACTTGTGCTCCTGCCAGGTTTCACTGGAGTGTTTCACACCAGGCGTGCTTCATGTCAGAAAAGGGTTAAACTAGCTAAAACGTTTCAAAATCGCATTACAGAGCCAATTTAGGGCTTGTTAAGGGCTTTAATGGCCTCTCCCGCCTCTTGGAGGCGGGACGGAGTCGGGAACCCCGCGACCGATTTTGTCAAAATTGCGTGGAGGCGGGATGGAGTCGGGGGTCCCGACCCCATAAATTTAACCCCCCACACGCCTCCAAACCTGACTCCACGGGTCATTGAAAATCCAGCCCAATGTGGCAGATGCTGGGGTCTGTATGGAAAACAAAAAACTTTTTTTGCTGGACATCACAGCAGGTCCGGCCGCATCTGTGTCGAGAGAACAAGCCAACGACGACTCGAGTCTATAATTAGTCAACAACTCCATTATCATTGTATCTTGCGCCTACCAGGTTAGTAGAAGGCGAACGAGATGGGCCCCGGTCTTTTCTTTTGTCCAGCAATCCCTGTGGTTGGGTTGTAGGAAGTTGGAGCTTTGGTTTCTCCCAGCCCTGAGGAAGGGGAGGGAGAAGGTTGGTTCATCAGCAAAGCCCAGGAAGTTGTGAGCTGAGAGGCGAAGAGCTGCTCCAGTTGCTGGTTTGTATCGACGGTGACCAGTCGCCATTCGACACTTAACACAAAAACAAAATTACTGCGGATGCTGAAAATCTGAAATAAAAACAGAAAACGCTGGAAATACTCAGCAGGTCAGGCAGCATCTGTGGAGAGAGAAACAGAGTCAACGTTTCAGCTCGATGGCCCTTCTTCCAGTTCTGACGAAGGGTCATCGACCTGAAACGTTGACTCTGTTTCTCTCTCCACAGATGCTGCCTGACCTTGCTGAGTATTTCCGGCGTTTTCTGTTGTTATGTCATTTAGCCCCCCTCTGTTCCATGTAGACGACTATTTGGAGCTTTGTGCAGGACAATATGAAGACTGTGATACCTGGTGCTAATGTGGGACTAGACAGACTAGATGCAGGAAGGATGCTCTCGATGGCGGGGGAGTGCAGAGCCAGGGGTTACAGTCTAAGGATAAGGGGTAAGCCATTTAGGACTGAGATGAGGAGGAATTTCTTCACCCAGAGGGTGGTGAACCTGTGGAATTCTCTGCCACACAAGGCAGTTGAGGCCAATTCATTAAATATATTCAAGAAGGAGTTAGATATATTTCTTAAGGCTAAAGGGATCAAGGGATATGGGGAGAAAGCAGGGACAGGGTACTGAATTTGGATGATCAGCCATGATCGCATTGAATGGCGGAGCAGGCTCGAGGGGCCGAATGGCCTACTCCTGCTCCTATCTTCTATGTTTCATGCTCGTTAACAACCGGAGAATCCTGAGGGAGAATGGGAGGGGTCAACTCAATGGGGGTAATCTTGACTTTGTGCGATAGTGTGAAACAGTTGCTAGCAAATCGGCAGGGCGTTTAACCTCTCTCCCTATTTTTCTTTCAATTGAAATCAATGGGCTGCCAATTTGCTATCACTGGTTTTGCACTATTACACAGCCAGAATGACTCCCATTGTCTCATAAGGGAAGAAAGAGCTTTACAAAATCTAGCCTGATGCTCCTTGTCACCCTCCCCTCGGAGCTCAGCATTTCCAAGGATGAGACCGGCTCTGTGTGTGTTCCGCCTCCTCTATAGTGAGTGCCGTGATCTGGATTTCCATGCGGAGGGGAGAAGGTGGTTTACCAGTGAGCAGCAACGCCTGCCGATATGCTTCTGGGGTTTGGGTGTACTCTTTTGATGGGGTGCACTAAAACAAATAAACTGTAACTAATAAAACATTAAAGGAAACTTAACAACTTAAATTAAAATTTGGTTGGCCGGGGGGGTATTGATGCACTCCAGTCCCTGCGGTGCCCACCAGTCGCGGAAGGCCTCGAGCGTGCCGGCGGACACCGCGTGCTCCATCTCCAGGGCCACCCGGACGCGAACGTGGCCACGGAAGAGAGGCAAGGCAGTCGGGCCGAACGACCCCCTCGACCGCCCGCTGCCCGGACCAGTTGATGGCCACTTTGGCCAGGCCCCAGGAGCAGTCCCACGAGAAGGTCCCCCGATCTGCCCGCTCCCCCCTCCGCACCGGGTGACCGAAGATCATGAGCGTGGGACTGAAGTGCAGCCAGAAATCGAGGAGCAGCCCCTTCAAATAGTGGGAGAGGGGCTGCAACCCCTCACATTCCATATAAATATGGAACACTGACTCCTCCAGGCCGCAGAAAAGGCAGGTGATGGGGTTGGGTGTAGGTCGTGCTTCTGATCTGTGGCCCCCCTTCCCCTAAAGACTGAGCGCGGTGCTGTGATCTTCTCTCCTCTCCCCCAGCGAGGTTCGGCCGGTAGATGACCGCCCTGTGCGTTTGAGCGAGGACAGGACGCTGATTTAAAATCCTGAGAGTGTCCAGAAACTAACGTGGTTTTTACTTTTCCCCCCCAGACACGATGACCTGAAGGAGATGCTGGACAGTAATAAGGACTCGCTGAAGCTGGAGGCAATGAAGAGGATTGTAGCGGTGAGTCTGATATCTAACGGAGCCGCTAATGATCAGGGATTACTTACTGGAAAAGTATCTTAACCAACGCCTTAGTAGGCTCCTGTTCATTCTGTTCCGTATTCAGGGTGTTGAGTGGCATTTGGTTTCCTACGGTGAGGCTGTAATAAACCGATAGAATGTTAATGGGGGGAAAAATTCAGTTGGTTGCGCCTCCCGTTAGCGCCTTAAGAGGGAGCTAATGGGGCGCAAAGCAACTAGCGCCCGGGCGCGGCGATGTTTGCACCACTCGCGAAATTAACTAGACATTTTGCGGTGGCGCTAAACACTACCGCCACGATCTCCTGTGCCGGCAGATCGTGACGTCAGTCGAGTGCGCAACGCCCCGGTATCGCCCCGGAGCGGATATTGAGTGGCGCCCCCTGCCTTACCGCCTGCCGCTAGCAACGACAGGTTGAGGGGAGCGTTTTGCAGTCAGGAAGGGACTGGGGGAGCGCTATTTAAAGGCGACCGCTTCCTGCCTTTTATTGTTGGTGACATTTTTGAACCATGCTTTCTGAGAGAGAGAGAGAGAGAGACTTCTGGAGAGATTCAACGCTGTGTGAAGGAGTTTTGGGTACTGAGCAGCACATTGCAGGTTCATTTTGATTTGCCCTTCCTTGTATCGATTTAGAAGAGACTGTGGGGGCTGCACTCTGAGCTCTTTCCCTGGTACTCTCCATTGTTCTTTCCAGCAGATTTGATGTGCAGGTCTCTCCAAGCCGAGATTAAAGGCTGCAATGAGCAGGATGTGGATGGAAAGCAAGATCAACCCTTCCCTTTAAGAACTGGCCCGCGCCATTGTGTGTGTGTTCCATTGCTGACTGACATCACATGAGCTTCGCCAGCGCTCTGAGGTAGCGCCTCGCTCCTCGGCCTTTGCACCTTAAGACAGGTGTGAAGCGCCTGATTTAGCGCTCCAATCACCTCCAGGGGCGATAAAAGTCAAGTTTGCAGTCGGTGGCGATAATTAGCGCCAGGTGCTAATCTTTGCGCCCGGCCGATAATTGCGCCCCAAACGGGGCGATACCGACTTTCTCCCCCATGGTTTGCAATACTTCGGCAGTGATAGAAACATTTGAATTAGTCAGTGTGGGCATCCATGGAGCTGTGCCCACAGGTTTTACAGGACAATTTCCTCGTTTCGCCCTGTTATGGTGGGAGGTTGTGCGGGGGCACTGAAGGCAGCTCCTGGACTTCTCCCTCCCTAAAGAAGATCAAGAATAACAACAAACACTTGCATTTATAATCGCGCCTTTATTGTGGAAGAATGTCCCAAGGCGTTTCACGGAGCCGTAATCAGACAGAAATCGACGCTGTGACAAAGAAGGAGATGTTAGGCCGGGGTGGCCAAAAGCTTGGTCACTTGGCGGATTTTTAGGCGGAAATAGTGTCAGCTGTGGCTCAGTGGGTAAGACTCTGGCCTCTGAGTCAGAAGGTTGTGGGTTCAAGTCCCACTCCAGAGACTTGAGCACAAAAATCTAGGCCGACACTCCAGTGCAGTGCTGAGGGAGTGCTGCACTGTCGGAGGTGCCGTCTTTCGGATGAGATGTTAAACCGAGGCCCCCGTCTGCTCTCTCGGAAGGAAAGATTGTCTGCTGCGTTTCCTTCAATACAACAGTGACGGCACTTCAAAAGTACTTCACTGGCTGTAAAGCGCTTCAGGGACGTGCTGAGGTCGTGACAAGGCGCTATATAAATGCAATTTCGTTGGTTCTTTCTCAGAGGAGAGGGAGGTGGAGAGTTGGAAGGCTTAGGGCGGGGATTCCAGAGCCTGGGGCGGTTGAATGCACGGTCACCAGTGGTGGGGCCAGGGGGAGCGGGGAAGGGGTTGTCCCGTCTTTCCCCACCGCAAAGTCCCAGTGCCGATCTCTCCTTCTCCTCTCTCTTAGGCAGTCCCTCGGAACCGAGGATGACTTGCTTCCACATTAAAAATGAGTTCTCGGGTGACTGATGAGTCCAATGCGGGACCTACAGTCTCTGTCACAGGTGGGGCAGACGGTGGTTGAAGGGGCGGGTGGGTGGGGTGCTTGGGTTGACGTGCGCTGTTTGCGCTTGGCTTCCGCTTGCTCTCGGCGAAGAGACTCGAGGTGTTCGGCGCCTTCCCGATGCTTCTCCTCCACTATCGTGCGGTCTTGGGCCAGGGATTCCCAGGTGTCAGTGGGGATGTTGCACTTTTTCCAAGGAGGCTTTGAGGGTGTCCTTGAAGCGTTTCCTCTGCCCACCTGCGGCTCTCTTGCCGTGCCGAGCTCCGAGTAGAGCGCTTGCTTTGGGAGTCTCGTGTCGGGCATGCGGACGATGTGGCCCGTCCATCGGAGCTGATCGAGCGTGGTCAAAGCTTCGATGCCGGGGATGTTGGTCTGAGCAGGAACACTGACATTGGTGCGCCTATCCTGCCAATGGATTTGCAGGATCTTGTGGAGGCAGCACTGGTGGTACCTCTCCAGTGCTTTGAGGTGCCTGCTGTACATGGTCCATGCCGATCAGGCTTGTGATGGCAGAATATGTGTTGAAATGTTTATCTTTCATGGTTGCCATGGAAACTAATGTCTGCGGGATCTGGGACTATTTAATCCTGCGTTATTACTGCATCATTCAGCGATGCCAGATGCACACAGGGTAGACCCTGCTGTGTTATGCTCACTGCACGTTACTGCTGATGGAAGGAAAAGCCCAAGCCAATTGTAACTTGTCGCAACCACTTCATTTTAATGTTTAAAACCTCACCCTTCCAGAATCAATTATTGTTGGATTCAGAGGCCCAGTTACAGTCAAGTCCGAAATACCGATGTAACAAATGGTGTCGGCACAGATTGGGAGGCCAGGAATCCTATTTATTTCCTCCCTGGGTTTTCCCTTGGGCAGTGTGCCCAGCCTCGGGGCAGACGCACAATCTGCACCAGGGCCTCTGCCGCTCGGTAACCCCTCCCCATTCGGAGGTGTACCAGGATGGCCTTGGGCAGCCTCATGTTCCTATTGTGTGTCATTCCAGCATCACAAGTTTACATGGGAAATTCCCATTCTAAATGGGGACATAGGAATTGACAATGGAAAAAGTTGACAGGAATTTGTGCAGCCACATCATTTTTTTTTAGATAGATTGATAGATGGACCCTCTCCTTAAAGAATCGTCTTGCCACTGCTTGGTGTCATTCTCTGATGGCTTCGTTCAGTTTGGGACGTGTGTGTAGGTCCGAAAGCGGCCTTGTGAGCCCATGTTTGGTCGCACCAACTCCGCTCCCCCACTGATTCTTTCTGCAACACTTCAACGATGCCGTGATGTGACTTCATTTGACACTCGCTTCCATAAGTGACTCTTTGCCTGGGATCCTGTGAGATTCCGGTGGGATGTGGAGTCTGCTTGTCAGTAGGAGGGCAGGGCTCTGACTGAGTGCCAGTTTCAGCTGACAGCTGTTGGGGACGGAGCAAGAAACAGCGACCTGTTAAATATTTATCGGTGGTGTGGATGGCCGTCTCCAGGCCTGCGCATACTCAATTATTTACACTAAATTGTACCGGGTTTTATTTATTTACTAATTAGCTTCTGCCATGTTGCCCAAAAAGAATGAAGAGTTCCTTCCACTCCCTGCCTGCAATCCTTCGAGGTCAGAACCTCTTTTGAGCACGAACTAGGGCCATAAAACACTGACCTCCAAGGCCCTCCTAATGTTAAAACGCAATTGGATTGTAACTTCAGCAGGCGATTGTACACGGGTGGTACAAATAATTAATAGTTATGATGAATCGTAATGCAATATTGACAGTCACTTTGCCCTTGTAACTGGCACAGGTGACATTTTCCTGGGTTTATGAATGGCTGCCTATCTCCATCTCTCACCATCTCTCTCTACCTCTCCATCTCCTCTGCCTCTCTATCTCCTGCCCTCTGCCTCTCTATCTCCTGCCCTCTGCCTCTCTATCTCCTGCCCTCTGCCTCTCTATCTCCTGCCCTCTGCCTCTCTATCTCCTGCCCTCTGCCTCTCTATCTCCTACCCTCTGCCTCTCTATCTCCTGCCCTCTGCCTCTCTATCTCCTACCCTCTGCCTCTCTATCTCCTGCCCTCTGCCTCTCTATCTCCTGCCCTCTGCCTCTCTATCTCCTGCCCTCTGCCTCTCTATCTCCTGCCCTCTGCCTCTCTATCTCCTGCCCTCTGCCTCTCTATCTCCTACCCTCTCCCTCGCTATCTCCTACCCTCTCCCTCTCTATCTCCTGCCCTCTCCCTCTCTATCTCCTGCCCTCTCCCTCGCTATCTCCTGCCCTCTCCCTCGCTATCTCCTGCCCTCTCCCTCTCTATCTCCTGCCCTCTCCCTCTCTATCTCCTGCCCTCTGCCTCTCTATCTCCTGCCCTCTGCCTCTCTATCTCCTGCCCTCTGCCTCTACCTCTACATCTAATCTCGGAGAGTTGTAGGGCTGAAGGAGGTTACAGAGATAGGGAGGGACCATGGAGGGAAGCGAAAACAATTATGACGATGTTAAAATCGGGGCATTGCCGGACCAGACGCCAATGTAGGTCAGCAAGCACAAGGGTAATGGGTGAAGGGGACTTGCTGCGACTTGGGATACGGACAGCAGAGTTTTGGATGAGCTGAGGTTTATAGAGGGTGGGAGGCCGGCCAGGAGAGCCTTGGAATGGCCGAACCTAGAGGTAACAAAGGCACGGATGAGGCTTTCAGCAGCGGATCAGTTGAGGCAGGGGCGGAGGTGGGAGTAGGCGGTCTTGGTGAGGGATAGGATCTGGGGTTGAAAGCCCAGCTCGGGGTCAGATAGGACACCAAGGTTGTGAACGGTCTGGTTCAACCTCAGACAGTGTCTGTGGAGAGGGATAGAGTTGGCGGCTAGGGATTGAAGTTTGTGGCAGGAACCTGTCCACATTTATAATGGGAATTGTCCATGCAAACTTGTGATGCTGTAATTACACCCTCCCACCAGTGGCGACACTGCTGCCGACAGGAGAGTGTAATTATAGTGTGATCATTTTACAGAGGCTTTTCTCATTATAAATGTGGACATAAACATAATGAAAATATATATAAAAAATATGACAATGTATGACTTTAAAATGTGCACTGAATTACATCTGTGCGCACTGGTTCAACTATCCTCTGTCCCTCTAATCTACACCTGAAAACCACCTTTAGGCCTTTATTCTCTGTGTGCGGTGTCGTGGGAGATCGACGAGTATTATACCATAAATATTGTCTACGTGTGTACTTCCTGTTGTCACAATGTTCAAGTAACACTTTTCTGTTGAAGTAAATGGTCCTGAAAATCCAAGGGGAGGGGGGAGGGGAACGGCTTATGCTGGATCACCGTAATCTAAATCTTTGCCCTTTTTTCAGGAGGGCTGGAGCCGGTGGGGTGCGGGGTGAGGACTCTATACACCCGGAGTTAGGAACGTAGGAACAGGAGGAGGCCATTCAGCCCCTCGAGCCTGTTCCGCTATTCAATGAGATCATGGCTGATCTATGACCCAACTCCATTTACCCGCCTTTGCCCCATATCGCTTAAAACCTTTGGTTAACAGAAATCTACCAATCTCAGATTTAAAATTAACAATTGACCCAGCATCAATTGCCGTTTGCGGAAGAGAGTTCCAAACTTCTACCACCCTTTGTGTGTAGAAGTGTTTCCTAACTTCACTCCTGAAAGGCCTGGCTCTAATTTTTAGGCTATGTTCCCTAGTCCTAGAATCCCCAACCAGCAGAAATAGTTGTGCTTCCTTGTCTGATGCGGGACTTAGTGTAGTACTGAACGGCAGTACGCTGATTGAGATGAGACAGATCAGCCTTCAGATGGGCCCCACCAAAGCAACCTAGACCCCCAAATCTGTTATTAAAAGAAAGAAAGACTTGCATTTCCATAGCGCCTTTCACAACCACCGGACACCTCAAAGCGCTTTTGGCGTGTAGTCACTGTTGTAATGTGGGAAACGCGGCAGTTTGCGCACAGCAAGCTCCCACAAACAGCCATGTGATAATGACCAGATAATCTGTGTTTTAGTGATGTTGGTTGAGGGATAAATATTGGCCAGGACACCGGGGATAATCCCCCTGCTCTTCAAAATAGTGCCGTGGGATTTTTTATGTCCACCTGAGAAAGACGGCACCTCTGACAGTGCAGCGCTCCCTCAACACTGCACTGGAGTGTCAGCCTAGATTTTTGTGCTCAAATCCCTGGAGTGGGACTTGAACCCACAACCTTCTGACTCAGAGGCGAGAGTGCTACCCACTGAACCACAGCTGGCACTTTAACAAACACAATCATCCCCCTTACACAGGAAAACTACATGGGGTCTGGAGGGGGCCTGGGCCAAATAGCCATCCCCCAAAAGTTGGCTGGGTGGCGGGATTTCCAGCAGCATGGGGCAGAGGTGCACCCACAGTAGCACTTGCGCCCGCCTGCCCCGTGCAAATTAGGTGTCCTCCCCCTGACCCCGCGCGCTCCAGCAGGGTCAGCGCTGGAGGGCACCAGGCCAGCGTAAATTCCGACATCCCATCATGTGAAAATTCAGAGCTAGCGTTAGTAATGGGAGCTCCCAATCTACCTCTGGCTACAACGTCGCAGGTCTGACCTCCAGCCAGCAGGTGGCACTGTGGCAGCTCCTCTCTCCGTCTCCCAGCAACCGGGCCTTGGTACCAGCGCCTGCGGCCTCTCCCTTTGAGGTTGGTGGACGGTCTCCATTTTTGGAACTCTTGTTTTGGACTTTCTGACTGATTTTTTAATATCATTTCAATAAATTCGTCTCCTTCAACTCCCCCTTCCGCACCTCTTGAATTTTTATCTGGACCTCCGGCCTTCCCTCAGGCCCACGGGAGATGTGGAGCGCACTTCCTGCAGGTGTCAAATCCCTGGAGTGGGACTTGAACCCAGGGAAAACAGGGAATTACAGACCGGTAAGCCTGACATCGGTAGTGGGGAAAATGCTAGAGTCCATTATAAAGGATGTAATAGCAGGGCACTTGAAAAACAGTGTCAGGATTGGACAAAGTCAACATGGATTTACAAAAGGTAAATCGTGCTTGACTAATCTACTGGAATTTTTTGAGGATGTAACTGGGAAAATAGATAAGGGAGAACCAGTAGATGTGGTGTATTTGGACTCTCAAAAGGCTTTCGATAAGGTCCCGCATAAGAGATTAGCGTGTAAAGTTAAGGCACATGGAATTGGGGGCAAGGTATTGACTTGGATAGAGAACTGGTTGGCGGACAGAAAGCAGAGAGTAGGAATTAATGGGTCTTTTTCCGAGTGGCAAGCAGTGACTAGTGGGGTACCGCAGGGATCGGTCCTTGGACCCCAGCTATTCACAATATACATTAATGATCTGGATAAGGGAATTAAATGTAATATCTCCAAGTTTGCAGATGACACAAAGCTGGGTGGGCGTGTGTGCACCGAGGAGGATACTGAGAAACTTTAGGATGATTTGGACAGGTTGGGTGAGTGGGCAGAAGCGTGGCAGATGCAATATAATGTGGATAAATGCGAGGTTATCCACTTTGGTGTCAAAAACAGAAAGGCAGACTATTATCTGAATGACAATAGATTGGGAGAAGGGGAAGTGCAACGAGACCTGGGTGTCCTTGTGCACCAGTCGCTGAAGGTAAGCATGCAGGTGCAGCAGGCGGTGAAGAAGGCAAATGGTATGTTGGCCTTCATAGCGAAAGGGTTTGAGTATAGGAACAGGGATGTCCTGCTGCAGTTGTACAGGGCCTTGGTGAGACCACACCTTGAGTACTGTGTGCAGTTTTGGTCGCCTTATCTGAGGAAGGATGTTCTTGCCATGGAAGGAGTTCAGCGAAGATTCATAAGGCTGATACCTGGGATGGCAGGAATGACATATGAGGAGAGATTGGGTCGATTGGGCTTATACTCGCTGGAGTTTAGAAGAATGAGAGGGGATCTCATCGAAACATATAAAATTCTGACAGGTCTGGACAAACTAGATGCAGGAAGAATGTTCCCGATGGTCGGAGAGTCCAGAACCAGGGGTCATAATCTAAGGATAAGGGGTAAGCCATTTAGGTCAGAAATGAGGAAGAATTTCTTCACCCAGAGAGTGGTGAACCTGTGGAATTCTCTACCACAGAAGGTAGTTGAGGCCAAGTCATTAAATATATTCAAGAATGAGTTAGATATATTTCTTAAAGCTAAAGGTATCAAGGGATATGGGGAGAAGGCAGGTACAGGGTACTGAGTTTGGATGATCAGCCATGATCTCATCGAATGGCGGAGCAGGCTCGAGGGGCCGAATGGCCTACTCCTGCTCCTATCTTCTATGTTTCTATGTCGCACTTACTTCCTGTGACACTTTCCCTGTCACGCTCTGTTGATCAATATCACGATTGTTGCAACAACAGAACCCTCATGGGGTAATCTGCTAATACATTCTGACCTTGTCCGGAATTCTGCGTGGGTTTGGAGAATGGAATTGGAAAATCTTTCTACAGTTCGATCCATTTTTAACCCTTCACTTTTGAAGCTATATCATATTTCAGTGTTGGTCAGGAGATATCCTGTTCAGGACTTCAATGCAAGAGGTTCCCTGTATTTATTAAAAGACAATGGGGGAGAAATTGAGTCGCGCTTGGGGCGCTGTGAGGGAATATCGCGGCGCTACATGGCGCTGCGGCATGTCACACTGCAGTATTGCAGGCCTCCTCCCCTTCTTAAAGGGGAGGGGCCTTGCGCAGCGCGACCCGGGGCCCAACTGGGCTCCCGGTGAATCGGGAGTGGCGGCAAAAGAGCCCGGCACGCAAGAGAAGTGCTGGGCTCTTGGAGCGCAGCCGGCACTCCGCGGGGGGCGGGCGGCGAGTAAGGAGGCCGGGGATGGGAGCGGAGGCAGGTGCTGGCAGGCGGCCAGCAACAAAAATGGCCGCCCCGCACCTCGCCTTTAAGTAGCGCCTCCCCGGCCGCAGGTAGGCCCCCCTGACCCCGTCGGACATAGCGTCCGGCGGTAAGTCAGGGGGCGCTACCAAAGATCACGGCCGGGGCGCTGCACACGGCGATGACGTCATCACCGGTGGCACAGCGCCACGGGGTGCTGCCGGTTACCGCCGCCGCTAACCTCCCGCTAACGAGAGGCGCAAAGCAACCGCATTTTGCCCCCAATATTTTTATGTACATATATTATTTTTACCCTCTTTTTTTGCACCAATGTTGTCGGCTCTTGCCCGCCTCTCCTGCTGGTGTTGCCTCCTTGTTTGGGCACCAATCCACAGGTCCACCGAAGTGGGACCTCGCTCAAGTGGCCGTTATCCTTCGGCGACCCTAGAGTGTGAGCAAGGACTTGAAGGTGAGGAGATCACCGTCTAGCTGATGGTCCTGGCTTTTCACCCGCATGCAGACTTCGAGCAGGGAGAGTAATCATGAACTGAGTTAGTCGGCCTCCGCTGAGACGGAATTCCACACACAACCACTTTCCAGTGGGGGCGTCATTGGATGGCGTTCAAGAGCGGGAAACCTGACCGACTGATTTTCCCACCTCTGGTCTTAGGCCCCGAGGCCAGATGTGACGGCCTTCTCGCCATCTGCGGAGAGATCGCCTAACTGAGCACAGACTGGGAATCAAACCCGGGGCCTTCCAGTGTCGGCCGTGGCTCAGTGGGCAGCGCGCTCGCCTCTGAGTCAGAAGCTTGCGGGTTCAAGTCTTGCTCCAGAGTCTCCAGCACATAATGCTAGATTGTCGGAGGTGCCGTCTTTCAGATGAGATGTTAAACCGCGTCTACCCTCTCGGGTGGATGTAAAAAGATCCCATGGCACCATTTTGAAGAAGAGCAGGGGAGTTCTCCCCGGTATCCTGGGGCCAATATTTATCCCTCAACCAACATCACAAAAACAGATGATCTGGTCATTATCACATTGCTGTTTGTGAGAGCTTGCTGTGCGCAAATTGGCTGCCACATTACAACAGTGACTACACTTCAAAAAGTACTTCATTGGCTGTGAAACACTTAGGGACGTCCTGAGGTGGTGAAAGGCGCTATAGAAATGCAAGTCTTTCTTTGCTGAAAAACAGATAACGCTCACTGATTGAAAGGGACAGCGTGCCTGGGGGGCGGGGGGCGGGGGGTGGGGGGAGTGTCTGCCACCTGTTGGCTGGGCTGTTGGGCTGACTGACTCCGTGATTGTATCTGTTGAAAATGAAGAACTCTGTTGTTATTTTTCAGTCGATACTCACACAGTATATTTCATTTTAAAAAAAATAATGCTTCTCATGGATTTAGCAGGAGATGCTGTGAAATGTTGTTTTTAAAAGGCCGTATCAAAAATGCTTCAGTCAGCTCATTATAGGCAGGAAGGATTTCAAGATGATTCATTTTCATGTTTTTTGTATTTGTTCTAGCCTCTCTAGTGCTCTACATTTATGGATATAGAAATAGGTACAAAAGTGCACATTGAAGCCAAGTGTCACCGTCGCGCGGTGGTAGCGCTCTCGCCTCTGAGTCAGAAACGTGTGACTTCACCTGTCCGATTGAACTTGCACACGTAATCCAGGCTGAGAGTTTGGTGCAGCACTGAGGGAGCCCTGCATTGCCAGAGGCGCTGACATTTGGTGAAGACATTAAACCGTCCCGTCTGTTCCAGTGGACACATTTTTTTTTAATTAAAAAGAGCAGGGATTCTGCCGGTGTCCCGACCCAGCGTTTATCCCTCAGATAACACCACAAAAATACCAACGAATCTGCTCATTCACTCATTTGCTGCATGTGGGAGCTTGCTGTGCACAAATAGCTGCTGCACTGCCGACAGCGACTACACTTCATTAGTAATCCACTGGTTGTAAAGTGTGTTCGGACGTGATGAGGTGCGAAAGAAATGTAAGCAATTTCTTTCTCGAATGTCTGTGCATCTTGTCAAACAGACCAACAGAATGAATCAATGGGGACAGATCTTAGAGTGCAGTGCTGAGGGAGTGCTGCACTGTTGGAGGTGCCACCTTTTGGATGAGACGTTAAACCGAGGCCCCGTCTGTTCCCTCAGGTGGATATAAAAGATCCCACGGCTCTATTCAGGGCCGGACTTTTACCACGTGGACACAGGCCTTTGGGCCTAACCAATCCATGTTGGTTTTTATCCTCCTGTGAGCAGTATTCCTAATCCCTGTTCCCATATCCCTTTATCCCTCTTCTTCAACCGCCTATTCTTCAATGTTGACGTGGTCTCTGCTTCAGTCACTAACTCTGGGAGTGAATTCCACAGCCTCACCAGCCTCTGTGTTTAAAAAAAAAAGAAAATAGTTTCTCCTGCTCTTGGTCTTAACTCTCTTGTATCCTTGTCCCCTCATTGTAGACTTCTCCAACACTGGCCAACAGAGAGGTCTGTTTGTGCTTTCCTCCCTGCCTCTGCTTAAACATCTCTCTTCTCTAACCTTTTCCAGTTCTGACAAAGGGTGCCTGACTCGAAACGTTGACTCTGTTTCTCTCTCCTCGATGCTGCCTGGCCTGCTGAGTGTTTCCAGCACGTTCTGTTGTTATTTCAGATTTCCAGCATCCGCAGTATTTTCCTATTGTTCCTGTCTACCCCTGTCCCGTCCATTCATAATTTTAAACAGCTCTGCCAAGGCATCCCATATTTCCCTCTATGAATGAAAACGGCCCCAAGATTCGAACCTGGAGTTGGAGTTCTGACCATGCCACCCAGCCCAGTATTTGATTCACGCATGGCACTTGAGGAAAGAAAGACCTTGGGTTTTATTCCTGGTCTGTCCCGAGGTGGTTTGTTGTAAACGGGGATGCACGACACCTGCGGCCAAGTTTGTGGGCGGCTCGGCTACCCATCCCAGATGACCTGCCCATATCTTTGGTACTGGATGTTTAGAGTCCACGAGAAGGGCCTTGGAGTGACTGTCCCCGTTGACTCTTCCGTCCGCCCACCCCCAAAGTGCCTGACCGCCATTCCGCACAGGGGGCAAAGCTGAGGCCGGTAACGCGGCCTGGGAGAGAATCGTGGCACAAATCCATGGCACAGCGTAGTGGGGCTGCAGCCTTGGACGCTGCCTGACAGCGCCTGAAGTTGGAAGTTAGAGGGGGCTTTACTCTGTATATAACCCGTGCTGTACCTGCCCTGGGATCGGTACAGAGGGATCTGGGGGTCCTCGTACATGAAACACAGAAGGTTAGCATGCAGGAACAGCAAGTAATTAGGAAGGCAAATGGAATGTTGGCCTTTATTGCAAGGGGGATGGAGTAAAAAAGTAGGGAAGTCTTGCTACAACTGTACAGGGCGCTGGTGAGACCACACCTGGAGTACTGCGTGCAGTTTTGGTCCCCTTATTTAAGGAGGGATATACTTGCATTGGAGGCAGTTCAGAGAAGGTTCACTAGGTTAATTCCTGGGATGAAGGGGTTGTCTTATGAGGAAAGGTTGAGCAGGTTGGGCCGATACTCATTGGAGTTTAGAAGAATGAGAGGTGATCTTATTGAAATATATAAGATTCTGAGGGGGCTTGACAGGGTAGATACAGGGAGGATGTTTCCCCTCGTGGGGGAATCTAGAACTAGGAGGCATAGTTTCAGAATAAGGGGTCGCCCATTTAAATTGAAGATGAGGAGGAATTTCTTCTCTGAGGGTCGTAAAGTTTGGAATTCTCTGCCCCAGAGAGCTGTGGAGGCGGAGTCAGTGAATATATTCAAGGCGGAGAAAGACAGACATTTGAGCTTCAGGGGTGTCCAGGGTTATGGGGAGCAGGCGGGAAAGTGGAGTTGAGGCCAAGATCAGATCAGCCATGATCTTCTTGAATGGCGGGGCAGGCTCGAGGGGCCGAATGGCCTGCTCCTGCTCCTATGTCTTATACTTATAAGTTCTTGTTGTTCGATATCTCCACGCAACTGTAACGTGCAGTTCTTGTGCGTCTCCGCCACGTTTTGTAGATTAAAGGGGCCTCTGTTCACCCATGGACTTGTGATAATGCCAACCGTCGGTTTCAGTCTGCGCTCTCATCTAGCTCAGGGACGCCGAATCTTTTTGCCTTTATCGGCCACATTGGTGGGTATCAGGGAGCTTTGGAAGGGGCGGGGAGGCTCGGGATGAAGTTTATCTCGAGTCGCTGATGCTAACAGATCTTTGTGTGTTCTGATGTATCCACTGATGAGGTGGCAGGACTAAAATCAGCCTCGTCCAAAACCTCCTCAAAGTTCAGACGGGGCAAACCAGCAATAATAAGAAATAAAGGCACAAAGGAATGACTTGCATCTCGAGAGCGCCTTTCACGAACTCCGGACGTCCCGAAGCTCCTCACGGCCAGTGAAATATTTTATTGAAGAGTAGTCGCTGTTGTAAAGAGGACGGAGTTGCCAAGGCTCGGAGGCTGCTTTGTGACCCTCAGCCGGAAGGTTGGACGCCCTGATCTAGCGCCTATAATAATGTCACTATTTCTCGAGAGTGAGAGGTTGCGTGCTTTTTTTTTATTGTGTTTGCAGATGATCGCCAGAGGAAAGAATGCCTCCGAACTCTTCCCCGCTGTGGTGAAGAACGTTGCCTGCAAAAACATCGAGGTAAGCAAAGCTTCTCCTCTTCCCTCATCAACACGATGAGGTGTCTTAAGGCAACCACAGTGAACAGAGGCGTATGGGAGTTTAGTGGATCTGTTACTGGGCCAGTAATCCAGAGATTGAGATCAAATCTCACCGTGGTAGTTTGAGAATTTGAATTCGGTTTAAAACTATAAAGCTGGTATCAGTAAAAGTGACCATGAAGCTGTCGGAGTGTCATAAAAATGGTTCACTAATGTCCTTTAGGGAAGGAAACCCGCCTTCCTTATCCGGTCTGGCCTATATGTGACTCCAGTCCCACACCAATGTGGTTGACTCTTAACTGCCCTGCGAAGTGGCTTAGCAAGCCATTCAGTTGTATCAAACTACTAGAAGGTCCACCACCGCCTTCCATGGGCAACGAGGGATGGGCATTAAATCCTGACCTCGCCTGCGACTCTCTCAACCCGAGAATGATGCACCCATGGCGTCAGATTGGTGGCGCCACAAAGCTTCACTGTTCTCCTCTTCATTCTGTGCCCTGTGTCCGTCACTGTCGAGCTTTACCTCCTCTGTACTCGTGGCTGCGACTCGCCCGCTGCTCCCCACACCAAGCTCAGGTACTGAGCCGGAACCTTAACCAAACCGGCGCTGACCGAGGGACGGCACGGAGCGAGGGGCGGGTGCTGCCCCGTTGTTAGAAATCTGCGGGACTGATTCAACGATCGGCTGCTCCCAGTGAGGAGTGAGGCTCCCAGGGGAATGCAGGGCCGGAAATCTTGGGCCTGCAGCCCATGATTTTCGGGGGCGCTTTCCCGACCCGTGCTCCACCCGCCCCTACCCCACCCCCCCAACCAGTGCTGCTTCTTTCGGGGGGGCGTTCAATTTTCCTTGCATTTCAACTGCACGCACACGTGCACTTGTCTCAATCAACGTGTTGCACCCTGAGCTGCCCGTTGCAGGGTTACAGCTTCACATTGAAGTGAACGGCACTTCTACCAGTGCTCTCTCCCAAAAGGCTGTGGATGCTGGCGGGGGGGCAGGTGAAATTTTCAAGACTGAGCGCGACAGATTTTTATTAAGTGAGGTTATCGAGGGAGAAAAGGCGGGCAGATGGAGTGAGGTACAGACTGGGCACGATCGAATGGAATGTCGCAACAGGCTCGAGGGGCTGAATGGCCTCCTCCTGTTCCAATGTTGCATCATGGCTAGTTGGGAAATTGAATTCAGTGAATCTGGTCATTTGCCAGCTGGCACCAGAATACCAATGGCCATGAAAAGCTGCCGGCAAAGCCCAACTGATCCATCGAGGAAGGGAACCTGCCACCCCGAGCTTCTCTGGCCTACACTTGACTCCAGCCCCAGACAATGGGCTTGACTTATTGCTCGCTGAAATGTACTGTAGTTGGTGGCAGAAACAATTGCTGCAAAAACTAACGTGATAGTGGGGCCACCATCGCCGCAGATACTGCAGCAGTTCAAGAAGGCCCAACACCACCACCTCGGGGCAATCAAGTAACATTCGCGCCACACAAGTGCCAGGCACTGATTATCTCTAACAAGCAAGAGTCTAACCACCTCCCCTTGACATTCAACGGCATTACCATCGCCGAATCCCCCACCATCAACATCCTGGGGGTCACCATTGACCAGAAACTTAACTGGACCAGCCACATAAATACTGTGGCAACAAGAGCAGGTCAGAGGCTAGGTATTGTGCGGCGAGTGTCTCACCTCCTGACTCCCCAAAGCCTTTCCACCATCTACAAGGCACAAGTAAGGAGTGTGATGGAATACTCTCCACTTGCCTGGATGAGTGCAGCTCCAGCAACACTCAAGAAGCTCGACACCATCCAGGACAAAGCAGCCCGCTTGATTGGCACCCCATCCACCACCTTAAACATTCACTCCCTCCACCACCGGCGTACCGTGGCTGCAGTGTGTACCGTCTACAAGATGCACTGCAGCAACTCGCCAAGGCTTCTTCGGCAGCACCTCCCAAACCCGCGACCTCTTCCACCTAAAAGGACAAGGGTAGCAGGCGCATGGGAACACCACCACCTCCAAGTTCCCCTCCAAGTCACACACCATCCTGACTTGAAAGTATATCGCCGTTCCTTCATCGTCGCTGGGTCAAAATCCTGGAACTCCCTCCCTAACAGCACTGTGGGAGTACCTTCACCACACGGACTGCAGCGGTTCAAGAAGGCGGCTCACCACCACCTTCTCAAGGGCAGCTAGGGATGGGCAATAAATGCTGGCCTTGCCAGCGACGCCCACATCCCATAAACGAATAAAAAAAATCAGAGAGGGACAACAAGTGTGGTCCTTGCTAGCGACGCCCACACTAAACAAAAAACCATTTGTCGGTTCATTAAATGTACATTGATGTTGTAGACGCTATTAATGAGGGGTGAAAACTGACCTGGTTCCGGGGTAAAGGGGAGGACGATGAATCTTCGCTCTTGGCGATGAATTGAGATCCTTTGCCAGTTTGATGTCTGGTCTTTGCTCCTCACTGTGTCCTTTACAGGTGAAGAAGTTGGTTTACGTTTACCTGGTTCGATATGCGGAGGAGCAGCAGGATCTGGCCTTGCTTTCCATCAGCACCTTCCAGAGAGGATTAAAGGTCATTATTTCTAATGATTCCAGCGATTGTTACTTGAAGTTGCCAGGGACTGCCTGCCTCTCTTTTGTTAAACAGCCAGGCAGGTGTCGGGAGTTATTTATATTGATTTGCTCAACGCAGTAATGTTCCCAAGGAAGACGCTCCAGAATAATAGAGAATCTAGTAGCTCGGGGGGATATTGACCTGGGAGTAATCATTGCGCTGTCAGTGTGTTGCATGCTTTATAGGTATTGGTCTGAACCAATTATCTGCACCTTTCCTGCAGTTAGATTGCAAGTGTACTCTTTGCCTTTTGCCGTAACTCTAAAGAGAAGCCTCGCCGTTTTCAGACTGCTCTTTTATCTCGATGCAAATGGCAGAATCAATCTCGAAAATGGGAGAAGTAGAGCAGGAAAGGAGAAGTTGTATAAAGCTCTGGTTGGACCTCATCCAGAGCACTGCGTTCAGTTCTGGGCACCGCACCTCCGGAAGGATATATTGGCCTTGGAGGGGGCGCAGCGCAGATTCACCCGAATGATATTCAAGCTAAAAGGGTTAAATTACGAGGACAGGTTGCGTAGACTAGGCTTGTATTCCCTTGCGTATAGAAGATTAAGGGGTGATCTAATTGACTTGTTTTATGATGATTGAAGGAGTTGATAGGGTAGGTAGCGAGAAATTATTTCCTATCGTGGGGGAGGCCAGAACAAGGGGGCATAACCTTAAAATTAGAGCTAGGCCGTTCAGGGGTGATGTCAGGAAGCACTTCTTCACACAAAGGGTAGTGGAAATCTGGAACTCTCTCCCCCAAAAAGCTGTTAAAGCTAAATCAATTGAAAATTTCAAATTGAGATTGATAGATTTTTGTTAGGCAAGGGTATTAAGGAATATGGAACCAAGGTGGGTAAATGGAGTTAAGATACAGATCAGCCGTGATCTAATTGAATAGCGGAACAGGCTCGAGGGGCTGAATGGCCTCCTCCTGTTGCTAGGAATGGTGATTTTATATGTTGGAGGTAACTTCGAAGGGAAGAAGTGATGTCCTAGGGAGAATGAAATGGTCTGGCTTGAAGGGACAAGCCATGTGTAGCTTAAAGAGGTAAGGGTAGCGATCTGTTACCGACTCTCCTGCCCCAGCCAGGATAAGGAGGAAGACAACATTGTCTATGACCAAATCAGAAAGGTTTGATCCTGACAATAATGTGATCATCACTGGTGACTTCAGTCAACCTAACAGAAAGTGGGAATTCCTAATGGAAGTGGAGCGTGGGAATCGGAATCAGTGCATGCTTTTGATCCAAATGCATTAAGGACTCAACTAGGAATAACGTAAGCTTGACTGCTTTCCCTGAGCTTCAGGACAGCATATATAACCCTTGGGAACTAATGAAGATAATGAGAGGATCTGGAAATCAGCACAGGCGAGGATGAAGATTAAAAATGTACGAAGGGAAGGAATTAAGTGAGAGGTAGCACTGAAGGGCATCTCAGCTGAGGAAAAATGGAACACATTTACTTCAAATGGATGAGGGTTTTGGCCAGTGTCGAGGTGAGGTAGAGGTGGGAGCAAGTGATGTTGCGGAGGTGGAAGTAAGCGGTTTAGGATAGGATGTGGGATTTGGATCTCGGCTCTGGGTCGAACAGGAATCTAAGGTTTCACCTGGGTTGATGCAACCCGATTAACCAAGAAGGGGGAACAGAGTCGGCAGCAAGGGAGCGGCGTTTATGGCGTGGGTCGAAAATGATGGCTTTAGTCTTTCTGATGTTCAGTTGGAGTCAATGCTAACCCGTCCATGTCTTAATGTCAGGCGGGTAGTCCGACGGTACAGAGGTGGTCGTAGGGTCAAGGGAAGTGGTACAGCGGGGGAACTGAATGTCGTCAGCGTATATATGGAAGCTCACCTCGTCCCTTTGACTGATGTCACTGCGGGGCAGTATCTGAGTTGGGGAGAGGAGGAGCGATGGATAGATCACCTGAGGAACACCAGAGGTGACCTATGCAAGGGCTGAAAGAGAAGCCATTGCTGGAGATGTGCTGGTGGTATTGGGGCAGTTCGGAGTGTAACTGGGCAAGGGAAGTCTGATCAAGCAGACCGTCAAAGGAGAGGTGATTAGGAAGATCCATGTCAAACTCTAAAGAGATCCTGAGGGGGACGTAGAGGGATAATGCATCCTGGTCACAGAGGGTGTCATTTGATTTGAGCCTGGGCAGTTTTAATTCATGGTTTTAATGGGAAGGTGGAATTCTGGAATTGAAACCCCCCGGAATCCCATATAATGAAAAAGGGAATTTGATTATTCTGTCACTATAAATCAATGGCCCTGCCCACGCCCCATTGATATCACCACAGTTCTATCGGTAGCGGGGCGGCGGGGGCCACGGCTCACAATTTTCCAATTGAAGTTGCATATTCAGTGTTTGAGGAATTGGTGCAATATTAAAATCCATACTGGCCATATCTCTGTCATTGCCTCATAAATGTTATGATTTAGGTCCCAGCACAGGACAATTTGATGACAAATGAATCGTCGGTGAGTTAGTTGTTGGTCGGCTCCTCTGTATAAATGGGCGCAGTTGTGTGGTTGACACTTTTAAAGTGCGGCCAATAACCGAGCTGTTGAAGTCGAGAAACGATGCCACTTGCTGCAGCTCTTTAATGACTGCTGCACTGAACAGCAACAAAGGGCTCAATAACAACTTGCATTTATATAGCGCGTTAAATGTAATAAAACATCCCAAGGTGCTTCACAGGAGTGTAATCAGACCAAATCAACACCGAGCCGCAGAAAGAGATTTTAGGACAGGTGACCAAAAGCTTGGTCAAAGGGGTAGGTTTTAAGGAATGGTCTTAAAGGAAGAGAGAGGGAGGCGGAGAGGTTTAGGGAGGGAATTCCAGAGCTTGGGGCCTAGACGGCTGAAGGCACGGCCGCTAATGGTGGGGTGAAGGAAGGGGAGGGAAGGACAAGAGGCCAGAGTTGGAGGAACGCAGGGATGTAAGGCTGGATGCGGTTACGGAGATTGGAGGGGGAGGGGGGGGGCGCCATCAATCAAAAGTAGGACAGATTGAATTCATGGCACTTTGAAACTTTTAAATCGAGTGGAATGGACTGGACCGAGTCACAGAACTCTCAGCTGAACTCTCTGGGTTTTTTTTCTCCCTTCTGTTTCCAGGACCCGAATCAGCTGATTCGAGCCAGCGCGCTCCGCGTCCTCTCCAGCATCCGCGTCACCATCATTGTCCCCATTATGATGCTGGCGATAAAGGAGGCTGCGTCTGACATGTCTCCCTACGTCCGGAAAACCGCCGCACACGCCATTCCAAAGCTGTACAGGTACCACTACTTTCGTATGACGGGGGAGAAGCTTATAACGGGATGTCTGGTTTGGCCTTCCGTTCGACGGCCTCCTGAGATGCCGAGTGGAGAAATGAGGTGCCTCCCGCAACAGATCTCAGTGGGCAGGTTGAGGTGATGTGTTCCACGGTCTGGGACTCGTGGCCACAGTCGCACTTCGGGTCCTCCCTCACCTTCCACATGGGGAGCAGGTGGCCGCACCATCCACTGTGCAGATTGGGTTGAGCGCCATCCACTGTCTCCGAGGGAGGTTGAAGCCAGGGGACCTCTGCTGTTGGCTCAGTGATGAGGTGTTGGGTCTTTATGTTGCGTGCGTCCCACGATTCCGTCCATCTGGCAAAACTTCACCTGTGACCTCTCGCTGGGAATTTTCTTTGTGTCCTTTTTTTTTAAGCTTTTCAGTAAATACGATACCCCATGAAGTATTTTAAATCTTAGGGTTCTGGCTGCCTCACTAGAAATCGAGAGTAGCTAGGATTTGAAGGAACGGGCCTCATTATAGATATGTCAGTGCAGCTTATCGGATACTGGAATGCTCAGAGACTTCAACTTCAACAAGAAAAAGAAAGACTTGCATTTGTATAGTGCCTCGGGATCTCCCAAAGTGTTTTACAGCCAATGAAGTACTTTTTTTTTTGAAGTGTTGTCCCTGTTGTAATGTAAGAAACGCGACAGCCAATCTGCGCACAGCAAGCTCCCACAAAGAGCAATGTGATAATGACCAGATAATCTGTTTTTAGTGATGTTGATTGAGGGATAAATATTGGCCCAGGACACCGGGGATAACTCCCCCCTGCTCGTCTTCGAATAGTGCCACGGGATCTTTTACGTCCACCTGAGAGAGCAGACGGGGCCTCGGTTTAACGTCTCATCCGAAAGACGGCATCTCTGACAGTGCAGCACTCCCTCAGCACTGCACTGGAGTGTCAGCCTAGCTTTTTGTGCTCAAGTCTCTGGAGTGGGATAACTCAAACCAAAGTGTTTTATATGTTAATCTAAAAGACCAAGAGGACGCAGCCTTGAGTGGAGAGATTGTTGTTTATTCCCGGGCTGCGGGTAACATTGGCAAGGCCACATTTATTGCCCATCCCGAGTCGCCCCAAGAAGAGGCAAAGTTTATAACTGAGTGACTTGCTTAGGCCACTTTGGAAGGCATTGAGAGTCAACCACGCGGTGTGGGACTGGAGTCACATGGAGGCCAGACCAGGTGGGAATGGAAGATTCCTTTCCCTAAAGGGCATTCGTGAACCAGTTGGGTTTTTACCACATTTCCTGGTGCCGGCTCACAAATCAGCAGATCTATTGAATTCAATTTCACAAATTGCCACGGTGAGATCTGAATTGAAGATCACCTGAGTTCCTCGTCTAGTCCAGTGGCAGAACCACCACACTAACCCTACCCAGGGCCAGTTGTTGAGTGTCTGTGTCAGTCAGACTCTTCCGAGTACACACTGGGAGCAGGAAGCTTCACTCGGCACCAGTGAGTTTCAGAAAGCAATGCTGCCGGTGATGTGCCGATACTTGTTGGCACTGGGCGGGATTCCACGCCGGCATGTACCGCAGAGTTACCCCCATATCCTCATTCACCTATTTCTTCAGGTGCTTTGCGGGACTTTCACCACCAGTGCTTGTCGCAAGGACCTTCCACTTTTTTTTCCCTTTTTGTTTCGGATGTCCTTCGCTTGCCCAGTTGAACAGAGGAAACATAGAAACATAGAAGATAGGAGCAGGAGTAGGCCATTCAGCCCCTCTAGCCTGCTCCGCCATTCAATGCGATCATGGCTGATCATCCAAATTCAGTACCCTATCCCTGCTTTCTCCCCATATCCCTTGAGCCTTAAGAAATATATCCAACTCCTTCTTGAATATATTTAATGAATTGGCCTCTACTGCCTTCTGTGGTAGAGAATTCCACAGGTTCACCACTCTCTGGGTGAAGAAATTCCTCCTCATTTCTGTCCTAAATGGCTTACCCCTTATCCTTAGACTGTGACCCCTGGTTCTGGACTCCCCGACCATCGGGAACATCCTTCCTGCATCTAGTCTGGAAGCTTCAAAGGATTATTTCCAGGCGCCTCTTGTTTTGTGCCGAGTTGATGCTGACCTCTTGCTTCTCTCTCTCTCTTTCTTGTTTCAGTTTAGACCAAGATCAGAAGGACCAGCTGATCGAGGTGATTGAGAAGCTGCTGGCCGACAAAACAACGGTAAGGAGGCGGTGCCGAGAGGGCCAGGGCCTTGTGGAAGAACAAGAACCTTGTTGGTATTTGGTTATTCAGAGCTGTGTTATTCTGCTGAGGGAGAATTGTCAACCTGGACAAAACTTACAGCCATCTGTCCTTCCAACAGAATGTAAAACCTTCATAGTCTCCTTCAACATTCACTGTATCCACATCTGGAGTCCGTAACATTCACTGTATCCACATCTGGAGTCCGTAACCGTCACTGTATCCACATCTGGAGTCAGTAACATTCACTGTATCCACATCTGGAGTTACTTCCCCTGTAACATTCACTGTCCCCACATCTGGAGTCAGTAACATACACTGTATCCACATCTGGAGTCAGTAACATTCACTGTATCCACATCTGGAGTCAGTAACATACACTGTATCCACATCTGGAGTCAGTAACATACACTGTATCCACATCTAGAGTCAGTAACATTCACTGTATCCACATCTGGAGTCCGTAACATTCACTGTATCCACATCTGGAGTCCGTAACATTCACTGTATCCACATCTGGAGTCAGTAACATTCACCGTATCCACATTTGGAGTCAGTAACATTCACCGTATCCACATCTGGAGTCAGTAACATTCACCGTATCCACATCTGGAGTCAGTAACATTCACTGTATCCACATCTGGAGTCAGTAACATTCACTGTATCCACATCTGGAGTCAGTGACATTCACTGTATCCACAACTGGAGTCAGTAACATTCACTGTATCCACATCTGGAGTCAGTAACATTCACTGTATCCACATCTGGAGTTACTTCCCCTGTAAAATTCACCGTTCTTGAAATACATTTAATTGAATGCCTTCTACCCATCTGCTTCAGTGACCTTCCCTGGTATCTTATTCCACAGCTCTGTTACCCCATGATCTCAGTAAAAGTGACGATGAAGCTGTCGGATTGTTGTTAGAAACCCAACTGCTTCATTAATGTCCCTTAGGGAAGGAAACCTGCCGTCCTTACCCGGTCTGCCCCATATGTGACTCCAGACCCACAGCAATATGGTTGACGCTTAACTGCCTTCTGAAGTGACCTCAGCAAGCCACTCAGTTGAATCAATCTTTCTCAGGTCAACTAGGAATGGGCAATAAATGCTGGCCTTGCCAGCGACGTCCACATTGATTAAAATTGTTCGCTAATGCTCTACTGCCTTGTTAAGTAACCGCCTTTCTCCTCTGGTTCACAACAACACTTCCTTTACCTACTGTTATCTTTAGCAAGAAGACACGCTACCCCTGTTTTATTACCCCACACTTCTTTCCTTACACAAGCACTTTACATATCAGAAGACAAGCCATGCTTTAAATTATTTAAATGGAGAGAGACTGCAGAATGCTGCGGTACAGAGGGATCTGGGGGTCCTCGTACATGAAACACAAAAAGGTTAGCATGCAGGTACAGCAAATAATTAGGAAGGCAAATGGAATGTTGGCCTTTATTGCAAGGGGGATGGGGTATAAAAGTAGGGAAGTCTTGCTATAACTGTACAGGGCGCTGGTGAGACCACACCTGGAGTACTGTGTACAGTTTTGGTCTCCTTATTTAAGGAAGGATATACTTGCATTGGAGGCAGTTCAGAGAAGGTTCACTAGGTTGATTCCTGAGATGAAGGGGTTGTCTTATGAGGAAAGGTTGAGCAGGTTGGGCCGATACTCATTGGGGTTTAGAAGGAGAGGTGATCTTATTGAAACATAAGATTCTGAGGGGGCTTGACAGGGTAGATGCAGGGAGGATGTTTCCCCTCATGGGGGAATCTAGAACTAGGGGGCCTAGTTTCAGGATAAGGGGGCACCCATTTAAGACGGAGATGAGGAGGAATTTCTTCTCTGAGGGTTGTGAATCTTGGGAGAGCTGTAGAGGCTGAGTCAGTGAATATATTCAAGGCGGAGAGAGACAGATATTTGAGCTACAGGGGAGTCCAGGGTTATGGGGAGCGAGCGGGAAAGTGGAGTTGAGGCCAAGATCAGATCAGCCATGATCTTATTGAATGGCGGAGCAGGCTCGAGGGGCGGAATGGCCTACTCCTGCTCCTAATTCTTATGTTCTCCTCACGACACTTCAATGTCATCCTGTTTCTAATCGGGAAAGCCTGTTGCTTTAAGATACTGTTAAACTTTTAACTCCCCAAGATGTCCAACATACATCCCTCCAGGATGCCTAACATGCCTCTCGTCTGTCTGTCTGTAGCTGGTTGCAGGGAGTGTGGTGATGGCTTTCGAAGAAGTCTGCCCTGAACGGATTGATCTGATTCACAAGAACTATCGCAAGCTGTGCAACCTTCTGATTGATGTGGAGGAGTGGGGGCAGGTGGTCATCATCAATATGCTCACACGATACGCACGGACGCAGTTCCTCAACCCCAACCATAGCGTAAGTGCTGCACCTCCCCTGTATAATACATTAGTGCCTCGCACAGCTCCCCTCTATAATACATTCGTTCACCAGTAACGGTGCCATTTGTTCCCCCCCCCCCCCGTTCACCGTGGACAGGAGTCTGTACTGGAGGACAACCCGGAGAAAGCCTTTTATGGCTCTGATGAGGAAGAATCCAAACAGGAAGAAATGGACACGGCAGCGCTTCCGAAACGGAAACCGTACGTGATGGACCCTGACCACCGCCTGCTCCTTCGCAACACCAAACCGCTTCTACAGAGCAGGAATGCTGCAGTAAGCTGTAACCCTCGCTGTGACAGCGCCCCATACCTGGGGGGGAAATGTGGCCTCAATGTGGAACGGTGACAGGACCCTGCAAACTTAGCACGGGTCTGACAGAAGCACTCGTCCTCTTGTAGTTTGAGCTCCTCTCAAGGACTGAGCTTGGTTAACTGAGAGATCTTAGCTACAAGGACAGGTTGGAGAAGCTGGATTTGTTTTCATTAGAGCAAAGGAGGTTGCGGGGTGATTTGATAGAGGTGTACAAGGTTATGATGGGTTTGGATAGGCTAGACGGGGAAAGGCTGTTCCCACTGGTTAATGGTACAAGGACTAGGGGACACAGATTTAAGGTTTTGGACAAGAGATACAGGGGGGATGTGAGGAAAATCTTTTTTACGCAGCGAGTGGTGAGGACCTGGAATTCGCTGCCGACGGAAGTGGTGGAAGCGGAGACACTCAATGTTTTCAAGGGGAGACTGGATAGGCACTTGAGGGAAATGAACTTGCAGGGCTACGGGGATAGAGCGGGGGAATGGGACTGACTCGATTGCTCTACAGAGAGCCGGCACGGACTCGATGGGCCGAATGGCCTCCTTCTATGACTCTGTGACATCAGATTTTGTAATGAGGCCCCGTTACCCTGAGCGATATACTATCCCACATCTCTGGCTCCGGGATGGTCCCCAATCTTCCTTCACAAGGTATCTCATCTGCCATTTCCATAACACACTCTCTCGCTCTCTCTCTCTCTCTTTTAATGTAATTTTTGATTGAAGTTTTTAATCAATGAGCTTAGTAGAATCAACACAATTTGTTTTTGTACCAGTTTTGCACAAGCACATGTACCTTAAAAACAGAATCTCCGTCCCCCTCCTTTCTCGTCCCCCTCCTTTCCTATCTAACTCTATCCCATCCGACTGCATCCTATTCAGTGGATCCCCAGTGTAAATCCCGGACTCCTCTCACAGCCAGTAGCTCCAGCAGAAAAATAATTGGTCTCCGTTTGGATGCTCTTGAGACTCTCAATCCCAACCGGAAGCAGCATCGGAACCAGGTGACCGTGTATCCCACGGTGACGGAGATCTCGACTTGGAGGTGCGGGGGGATTGAATCTTAGTTGTTGCACATCTTAATGGCGAAGATGTTTGACTGGGGGAAGGAGGGAGATCCATTAGCCTGTGGATCCCTCAGTAACTGGGTGGGATGGTGGTGGGAGATCCATTAGCCTGTAGATCCCTCAGTGACTGGGTGGGATGGTGGTGGGAGATCCATTAGCCTGTAGATCCCTCAGTGACTGGGTGGGATGGTGGTGGGTGATCCATTAGCCTGTGGACCCCTCTCATGGCCGAGTCTTCATTTTAGTTGTTGGGAGGAGGAATATCCTATTGGGGGGTGGGGGGGGGGAGGGGGGAGCACCCTCACGGGGGTGGGGGGGGGCTCCGTCTCAAAGGTAGAGAGAATGGGGAAGAAATATCAGCCGGGAGTCCTGTTGTACTTAGAAAAGCATTGACCGCAGTGCAAGCTAAAGGGGATACAATGAGCAAATCCGTGCTTGGCTCCTTTCCACACCTACACTACCTTACACCATTGCCTGCACGGGCCTCGGTCCAGTTGTCGGCCTCTACACGTGTTCCCTCGCTCGATGCTGACGTCTCCCTTTGTCTCTTTGCCCCTCAGGTGGTGATGGCCGTGGCACAGCTCTACTTCCACCTTGCGCCCAAGGCG
Source organism: Squalus acanthias (assembly GCA_030390025.1). Lineage (NCBI taxonomy): Eukaryota > Metazoa > Chordata > Chondrichthyes > Squaliformes > Squalidae > Squalus > Squalus acanthias. The sequence continues at coordinate 51,839,470 of CM059443.1, forward strand.
GAGGTCGGTGTCATCGCCAAGGCCCTCGTGCGCCTGCTCCGCAGCCACAGGTAAGGAGCGCCTCACCTGCAAGCATCAGTGGCTCAGAATGTCTGCCGTCGGTGCCGCTCCGGAGTTCCCCGTGAGCACGGGCTTCCTCAGATCCCTGAGTGGGACAACCGGCGGCCAGCTCCATTCCTCCGGAATGATTTGGGTTTCCACCAGGACTCTGGGATAAGTGTCCATCTTTCGTGCTGCACTCACCAGGGCTTGAGGTGGGACACTGGGGATGATGAAAGGAGTGATCTATAAACAATCCAAGTTTGATTCTTCCCGTTCCATTTTTCGTGGCAGGTGACCTGTTTCCTGGCGGACAGCCCCTGCTGTTTTTGCTCTTACTGCCGAGATGCGCAAGGTTAGACTGGGTGACTTCAGAGCTGGTGTTCTGATTTAACTTGTTTAAAAATCCATAAGTATAAGATCGTCCACTGATAAATCCAATAAGGAAGTAGGAAACGCGGCAGCCAAGTTGCGCACAGCAAGATCCCACAGCCATGTGATAATGACCAGATAATCTGCTTTTCAGTGTTGTTGGTTCAAGTCCCACTCCAGGGACTTCAGCACATAAAGCTGGGCTGACACTCCCAGTGCAGTGCTGAGGGAGTGCTGCACTGTCGGAGGTGCTGTTTTTCGGATGAGACGTTAAACCGAGGCCCCGCCTGCTCTCTCATGTGGATGTAAAAGATCCCAGGGCACTATTAAGAGCAGGGGAGTTATCCCCGGTGTCCTGGCCAATATTTGTCCCTCAATCAACATAACAAAAACAGATTATCTGCTCATTATCACATTACTGTCTGTGGGAGCTTGCTGTGCAAATTGGCTGCCACGTTTCCCACATTACAACAGTGACTACACTTCAAAAGTACTTAATGGGCTGTAAAGCGCTTTGGGACGTCCGGTGGTTGTGAGCAGTGCGATAGAAATGCAAGACTGTCTTTTTTTAAATATAAGATAGTTCACTAATAAATCCAATAAGGAATTCAGGAGAAACGTCTTGAAAGAAAAAGAGAAAGAGATTGCATTAAAGTACTTTTGAAGTGTAGTCGCTGTTGTAATGTCGGAAACGCGGCAGCCAAGTTACGCACAGCAAGCTCCCACAAACAGCCATGTGATCATGACCAGATAATCTGTTTTTTAGTGATGTTGGTTGAGGGTTAAATATTGGTCAGGACACCGGGGACAACGCCCCTGCTCCTCTTCACATAGTGCCACGGGATCTTTTACGTCCACCTGAGAGAGCAGACGGGGCCTCGGTTTAACGTCTCATCTGAAACTCTCACCTGTGTCCGTGCATTCCCGATCGCAAACTGTCGCAGGTGTTACCAGGCCCTCTTCCCCACGATATTGGAGCAGAGTTTGGCTGGGGTTTGATGGGGTGGGTTACCTGTCTCCAGTGCGTTGAATTACTGCTCATTCTCTCTCTCTCTCTCTCTCTCCTCGCAGTGAGGTGCAGTTTGTTGTGCTGCAGAATGTCGCCTCCATGTCGATCAAACGGAGGGTGAGTCACTGTTCCCGCTTCCCCCAGCTCCTTCAGTAATTTGAAGCGTTCTTGTGCAACAGAGCTTGTAAATCCTGCGTCACTTTGATGGGTTTATCTGCTGTTATTGATGCTATAGGCGTGCATGACAGGAGTCCATCTGCTCGCACGTCTAGACTGACTGACAACTTCAGGACATCCCCAGACTGTAGTGAAGTCGGCAATGCTGGAAGTGGAGCTAGTTTTATTTGGTCTCCTGCTTGTATATTTGACTAGCATTGAGGCGGGAGAACTGTAGCACTGAGGGCGGGCAACAAACATTGAGTGACAGCTCGAATAAACCGTCAGGAATGATGAGGACGGCTAATAGAATGTTATCGTTTATTGCGAGGGGAATTGAATACAAAACTAGGGAGGTTATGCTTCAGTTATACAGGACATTGGTAAGACCACATCTGGAGTACTGTGTACAGTATTGGTCTTATTTAAGGAAGGATGTAAATGCCTTGGAAGCAGTTCAGAGAAGGTTTACTAGACTCATACCTGGAATGGGCGGGTTATCTTATGAGGAAAGGTTGGACAGGCTAGGCTTGTATCCGCTGGAGTTTAGAAGAGTAAGAGGTGACTTGATTGAAACATATAAGATCCTGAGGGGTCTGGACAGGGTGGATGTGGAGAGGATGTTTCCTCTTGTGGGAGAATCTAGAACTAGGGGCCACTGTTTAAAAATAAGGGGTTGCCCATTTAAGACAGAGATGAGGAGAATTTTTTTCTCACAGAGGGTCGTGAGTCTTTGGAACTCTCTTCCTCAGAGGGCGGTGGAAGCAGAGTCTTTGAATATTTTTAATGCGGAGATGCCGGTGTTGGACTGGGGTGGACAAAAATGAGAAGTTGCACAACACCAGGTTATAGTCCAACAGATTTATTTAAAATTACAAGCTTTCGGAGCTATCGCCCACTTCTTCAGGTAAAGTTACAATGAGTGAATCTACAAAAGTTCACAGAATATAAACACAGAAACTGCAGAGATACAATCTTTCAGGGAAGGTGTCCTTACATCAAAGACACACCAAGAGCACAGCCAAGACAATGAGATGTGTCCCAGGGGGTCCAACGTGTCAAATCCTGCTGTCTGCAGTGTTTTTTTTTGTGTTTGTTTTTTTTGTGTTTGTTTTTTAAAAACTGGAACGACAGACAACGATGTCAAGTCACGTTCTGTAGCGTGACATGAACCCGATATCCCTATTTTTAAGGCAGAGGTAGATAGATTCTTGATAAGCAAGGGGGTGAAAGGTCATCGGGGGTAGGCGGGAATGTGGAGTAATCAGATCAGCCATGATCTTATTGAATGGTGGAGCAGGCTCGAGGGGCCGAGTGGCCCACTCCTGCTCCTAATTCGAATGTTTGTATGTAATCACGAGCAACAAGGAGTAACTGTGAGGTCAGATGTTCATGAGTGGAGAGACTCGAGAAGCTGGGATTGTGCTCCTTAGAGCAGAGAAGGTGAAGGGAAGATTTAATAAGATGTTCAAAATTATGAGGGGTTTTGACAATAGGGAGACACTCTTTCCACTGGCAGGAGGGTCGGTAACCAGAGGACACAGATTTAAGATAATTGGCAAAAGAACCAGAGGGAAGATGAGGAGAAATGTTTTCATGTAGCACTGACTGAAAGGGCGGTGGAAGCATTCAGAAGGGAATTGGATATATACTTGAAAAGGAATAATTTGCAGGGCTATGGGGAAAGAGCAGGGGAGTGGGATTAATTGGATAAAAGAAAGACTTGCATTTATATAGCGTCTTTCACGACCACCGGACGTCTCAAAGCACTTTACAGCCAATGAAATACTTTTGAAGTGGAGTCACTGTTGTAATGTGGGAAACGCGGCAGCCAATTTGCGCACAGCAAGCTCCCACAAACAGCAATGCGATAATGACCAGATAATCTGTTTTAGTGATGTTGATTGAGGGATAAATATTGGCCCCAGGACACCGGGCAAGAACTTTCCTGCTCATCTTTGAAATAGTGGCATGATCCACCTGAGAGAGCAGACGGGGGCCTCGGTTTAACGTCTCATCTGAAAGACGGGCACCGCCGACAGTGCAGCGCTCCCTCAGCACTGCACTGGGAGTGTCAGCCTAGCCTTTATGTGCTCAAGTCCCTGGAGTGGGACTTGAACCCACCACCTTCTGACTCGGAGGTGAGTGTGCTACCCACTGAGCCACAGCTGACACCTTGTTCAAAGGTGCATGTATGATTCTACAAGGATCACGAGTAGTCAGCTAGTAGTAGCAGCTAGAATTGTTTTTTTTGATTTATTCACAGGAGGTGGGCGTCGCTGGCAAGGCCGACATTTATTGCTCATCCCTACTTGCCCTTGAGAAAGTGGTGGTGAGCCGCCTTCTTGAACCGCTGCAGTCCGTGTGGTGATACTTCTTTGTAGCAGTTTGGTTGTTGAGAGTCAACCACATTGCTATGGGTCTGGAGTCACATATAGGCCAGACTGAGTAAGGACGGCAGATTTCCTTCCCTAAAGGACATTCGATACGACAATCCGATAGTTTCAAATTCCAGATTTATTTAATTATCTGAATTTAAATTCCCCAGTTGCCGTGGTGGTGGTATTTCAACTCGTAACTCCAGATTATTAGCCCAGGCCTCTGGATTACTAGTTCAGTAACTTAACCACTATGCTACCATTCCCGGTTGTGAATTGAGAATTGTTAGAAACTGTGAGGATGAAGTAATGGTAATATGAGTAACAGCAAGAATGCCTGAGGAAGAACGAAGACTTGTTTCATGGCTGGCCATGTACTGTGTGTGGCCATGGGTACCAATAAACAGGCAAATCCTTACTGTTATTGGGCAGTGACATTATTAATTCCCCTTTGACTTTTATTTCTCAGGGAATGTTTGAGCCCCATCTGAAGAGTTTCTACATCAGGTCCACAGACCCTACCCAGATTAAAGTGCTGAAGGTGGGTCAGAACTCACAGTTGGCGTTGCCTTTGATGTCTCTATTAGATGCTATAAAACCACTACAACCTTGGTTTCCTCTTTCCTTGTCTTGTACAGCTGGAGGTCCTTACCAACCTGGCCAGTGAGACAAACATATCAACTATTCTCCGGGAGTTCCAGGTAAGGATGGACCAAGCGTTCGTGTCACTGATGTTCCTGTTCTGTGTAAGGCAGGGTCTCTTTAACACCAGCTCACTACCCCTGGAGCAGTGATATCCCTCCACTCCCTCTCACTCCCAGGGGAGCAGTGATATCCCTCCACTCCCTCTCACTCCCAGGGGAGCAGTGATATCCCTCCACCCCCTCTCACTCCCAGGGGAGCAGTGATATCCCTCCACTCCCTCTCACTCCGAGGGGAGCAATGATATCCCTCCACTCCCTCTCACTCCCAGGGGAGCAGTGATATCCCTCCACCCCCTCTCACTCCCAGGGGAGCAGTAATATCCCTCCACTCTCTCTCACTACCCATGGAGCAGTGATATCCCTCCACCCCCTCTCACTCCCAGGGGAGCTGTGATATCCCTCCACTCCCTCTCACTACCCATGGAGCAGTGATATCCCTCCACTCCCTCTCACTACCCATGGAGCAGTGATATCCCTCCACTCTCTCTCACTACCCGTGGAGCAGTGATATCCCTCCACCCCCTCTCACTCCCAGGGGAGCTGTGATATCCCTCCACTCCCTCTCACTACCCATGGAGCAGTGATATCCCTCCACCCCCTCTCAGTCCCGGGGGGGCAGTGATATCCCTCCACTCCCTCTCACTACCCATGGAGCAGTGATATCCCTCCGCTCCCTCTAACTCCCAGGGGAGCTGTGATATCCCTCCACCCCCTTCACTCCCAGGGGAGCAGTGATATCCCTCCGCTCCCTCTCACTCCCTGGGGAGCAGTGATATCCCTCCACCCCCTCTCACTCCCTGGGGAGCAGTGATATCCCTCCACCCCCTCTCACTCCCAGGGGAGCAGTGATATCCCTCCGCTCCCTCTCACTACCCGTGGAGCAATGATATCCCTCCACTCCCTCTCACTCCCAGGGGAGCAGTAATATCCCTCCGCTCCCTCTCATTCCCAGGGGAGCAGTGATATCCATCCACTCCCTCTCACTCCCAGGGGGCAGTGATATCCCTCCACTCCCTCTCACTCCCAGGGGGCAGTGATATCCCTCCACTCCCTCTCGAGCAGTGATATCCCTCCACTCCCTCTCACTCCCAGGGGGCAGTGATATCCCTCCACTCTCTCTCACTCCCAGGGGAGCAGGAATATCCCTCCACTCTCTCTCACTACCCATGGAGCAGTGATATCCCTCCACTCTCTCTCACTCCCAGGGGAGCAGTAATATCCCTCCACTCTCTCTCACTACCCATGGAGCAGTGATATCCCTCCACCCCCTCTCACTCCCAGGGGAGCAGTGATATCCCTCCACTCCCTCTCACTACCCATGGAGCAGTGATATCCCTCCACTCTCTCTCACTACCCGTGGAGCAGTGATATCCCTCCACCCCCTCTCACTCCCAGGGGAGCAGTGATATCCCTCCGCTCCCTCTCACTCCCTGGGGAGCAGTGATATCCCTCCACCCCCTCTCACTCCCAGGGGAGCAGTGATATCCCTCCACTCCCTCTCACTACCCATGGAGCAGTGATATCCCTCCACTCTCTCTCACTACCCGTGGAGCAGTGATATCCCTCCACCCCCTCTCACTCCCAGGGGAGCAGTGATATCCCTCCGCTCCCTCTCACTCCCTGGGGAGCAGTGATATCCCTCCACCCCCTCTCACTACCCATGGAGCAGTGATATCCCTCCACCCCCTCTCACTCCCAGGGGAGCAGTGATATCCCTCCGCTCCCTCTCACTACCCGTGGAGCAATGATATCCCTCCACTCCCTCTCACTCCCAGGGGAGCAGTAATATCCCTCCGCTCCCTCTCATTCCCAGGGGAGCAGTGATATCCATCCACTCCCTCTCACTCCCAGGGGGCAGTGATATCCCTCCACTCCCTCTCGAGCAGTGATATCCCTCCACTCCCTCTCACTCCCAGGGGGCAGTGATATCCCTCCACTCCCTCTCACTCCCAGGGGAGCAGTGATATCCCTCCACTCCCTCTCGAGCAGTGATATCCCTCCGCTCCCTCTCACTCCCGGGGGAGCAGTGATATCCCTCCACTCCCTCTCACTCCCAGGGGAGCAGTGATATCCCTCCACTCCCTCTCACTCCCAGGGGGCAGTGATATCCCTCCACTCCCTCTCACTCCCAGGGGAGCAGTGATATCCCTCCACTCCCTCTCACTCCCAGGGGAGCAGTGATATCCCTCCACTCCCTCTCACTCCCGGGGGAGCAGTGATATCCCTCCACTCCCTCTCACTCCCGGGGGAGCAGTGATATCCCTCCACTCCCTCTCACTCCCAGGGGAGCAGTGATATCCCTCCACTCCAGCTCAGCTGACCGTCCAACACAAAGTTGGCTAAACATCAAGTCTGGAGATTGGAAAAATGTCTTTACATGCAGGGAGGTTAGAATGTGGAAGTCTCTGACACAAACTGTTGTTGAAGGAGAGTCCATGAATTCTTTTAAAAGTGAATTTGATAGTTGCACAATGTCTTTTTAAAGAGGATGGGAAGCAAGTAGAAGAGTGTGATTGGACTGGGTGGGATATTAAAGGGTTCGGGGAGGGAGGGGGAGAGTGGGATTAGACTGGGTGCGATATTAAAGAGTGTGGGGAGTGAGGGGGGAGTGGGATTAGACTGGGTGGGATATTAAAGGGTGTGGGGAGTGAGGGGGAGAGTGGGATTAGACTGGGTGGGATATTAAAGGGTGTGGGGAGTGAGGGGGAGAGTGGGATTAGACTGGGTGGGATATTAAAGGGTGTGGGGAGTGAGGGGGAGAGTGGGATTAGACTGGGTGGGATATTAAAGGGTACGGGGAGTGAGGGGGGAGAGTGGGATTAGACTGGGTGGGATATTAAAGGGTACGGGGAGTGAGGGGGGAGAGTGGGATTAGACTGGGTGGGATAGTAAAGGGTACGGGGAGTGAGGGGGAGAGTGGGATTAGACTGGGTGGGATAGTAAAGGGTACGGGGAGTGAGGGGGAGAGTGGGATTAGACTGGGTGGGATATTAAAGGGTGTGGGGAGTGAGGGGGAGAGTGGGATTAGACTGGGTGGGATAGTAAAGGGTGAGAGGGAGAGTGGGATTGGACTGGGTGGGATAGTAAAGGACGGGGAGTGAGGGGGGAGAGTGGGATTAGACTGGGTGGGATATTAAAGGTTGTGGGGTGTGAGCGGGGAGAGTGGGATTAGACTGGGTGGGATATTAAAGGTTACGGGGAGTGAGGGGGGAGAGTGGGATTAGACTGGGTGGGATATTAATGGGTACGGGGAGTGAGGGGGAGAGTGGGATTAGACTGGGTGGGATATTAAAGGGTGCGGGGAGTGAGGAGGGAGAGTGGGATTAGACTGGGTGGGATATTAAAGGGTGTGGGGAGTGAGGGGGAGAGTGGGATTAGACTGGGTGGGATATTAAAGGTTACGGGGAGTGAGGGGAGAGAGTGGGATTAGACTGGGTGGGATATTAAAGGGTGTGGGGAGTGAGGGGGAGAGTGGGATTAGACTGGGTGGGATATTAAAGGGTGTGGGGAGTGAGGGGGAGAGTGGGATTAGACTGGGTGGGATATTAAAGGGTGTGGGGAGTGAGGGGGAGAGTGGGATTAGACTGGGTGGGATATTAAAGGGTACGGGGAGTGAGGGGGAGAGTGGGATTAGACTGGGTGGGATATTAAAGGGTGTGGGGAGTGAGGGTGAGTGTGGGATTAGACTGGGTGGGATAGTAAAGGGTATGGGGAGTGAGGGGGAGAGTGGGATTAGACTGGGTGGGATATTAAAGGGTGTGGGGAGTGAGGGGGGAGAGTGGGATTAGACTGGGTGGGATAGTAAAGGGTACGGGGAGTGAGGGGGGAGAGTGGGATTAGACTGGGTGGGATATTAAAGGGTACGGGGAGTGAGGGGGTGAGTGGGATTAGACTGGGTGGGATATTAAAGGGTGTGGGGAGTGAGGAGGGAGAGTGGGATTAGACTGGGTGGGATAGTAAAAGGTACGGGGAGTGAGGGGGAGAATGGGATTAGACTGGGTGGGATATTAAAGGGTACGGGGAGCGAGGGGGAGAGTGGGATTAGACTGGGTGGGATAGTAAAGGACGGGTAAAGGACGGGGAGTTGGGGGGGAGTGGGATTACACTGGGTGGGATATTCAAGGGTACGGGGAGCGAGGGGAAGAGTGGGATTAGACTGGGTGGGATAGTAAAGGACGGGGAGTGAGGGGGAGAGTGGGATTAGACTGGGTGGGATATTAAAGGGTACGGGGAGCGAGGGGGAGAGTGGGATTAGACTAGGTGGGATATTAAAGGACAGGGAGTGAGGGGGAGCGTGGGATTAGACTGGGTGGGATATTAAAGGACGGGGAGTGAGGGGGAGAGTGGGATTAGACTGGGTGGGATATTAAAGGGTACGGGGAGCGAGGGGGAGAGTGGGATTAGACTGGGTGGGATATTAAAGGGTACGGGGAGCGAGGGGGAGAGTGGGATTAGACTGGGTGGGATAGTAAAGGACGGGGAGTGAGGGGGAGAGTGGGATTAGACTGGGTGGCATATTAAAGGGTACGGGGAGCGAGGGGGAGAGTGGGGTTAGACTGGGTGGGATATTAAAGGACGGGGAGTGAGGGGGAGAGTGGGATTAGACTAGGTGAGATATTAAAGGGTGAGGGGAGAGTGGGATTAGACTGGGTGGGATATTAAAGGGTGTGGGGAGTGAGGGGGAGAGTGGGATTAGACTGGGTGGGATAGTAAAGGGTGTGGGGAGTGAGAGGGAGAGTGGGATTAGACAGGGTGGGATATTAAAGGGTACTGGGAGTGAGGGGGAGAGTGGGATTAGACTGGGTGGGATATTAAAGGGTGTGGGGAAGTGAGGGGAGAGTGGGATTAAACTGGGTGGGATATTAAAGGGTGTGGGGAGTGAGGGGGAGAGTGGGATTAGACTGGGTGGGATATTAAAGGGTGTGTGGAGTGAGGGGGGAGAGTGGAATTAGACTGGGTGGGATAGTAAAGGGCATGGGGAGTGAGTGGGGAGAGTGGGAATGGACTGGGTGGGATAGTAAAGGACGGGGAGTGAGGGGGAGAGTGGGATTAGACTGGGTGGGATAGTAAAGGGTACGGGGAGTGAGGGGGAAATTGGGATTAGACTGGGTGGGATAGTAAAGGACAGGGAGTGAGGGGGAGAGTGGGATTAGACTGGGTGGGATATTAAAGGGTACGGGGAGTGAGGGGGGAGAGTGGGATTAGACTGGGTGGCATATTAAAGGGTACGGGGAGCGAGGGGGAGAGTGGGGTTAGACTGGGTGGGATATTAAAGGATGGGGAGTGAGGGGGAGAGTGGGATTAGACTGGGTGGGATATTAAAGGGTACGGGGAGCGAGGGGGAGAGTGGGATTAGACTGGGTGGGATATTAAAGGACGGGGAGTGAGGGGGAGAGTGGGATTAGACTGGATGGGATATTAAAGGGTACGGGGAGTGAGGGGGAGAGTGGGATTAGACTTGGTGGGATATTAAAGGGTGTGGGGAGTGAGGGGGGAGAGTGGGATTAGACTGGGTGGGATAGTAAAGGGTATGGGGAGTGAGGGGGGAGAGTGGGATTAGACTGGGTGGGATAGTAAAGGACGGGGAGTGAGGGGGAGAGTGGGATTAGACTGGGTGGGATAGTAAAGGGTGTGGGGAGTGAGGGGGAGAGTGGGATTAGACTGGGTGAGATATTAAAGGGTGAGGAAAGAGTGGGATTAGACTGCGTGGGATAGCAAAGGGTGTGGGGAGTGAGGGGGAAATTGGATTAGACTGGGTGGGATATTAAAGGGTGTGGGGAGTGAGGGGGAGAGTGGGATTAGACTGGGTGGGATAGTAAAGGGTACGGTGAGTGAGGGGGAGAGTGGGACTAGACTGGGTGGGATAGTAAAGGGTGTGGGGAGTGAGAGGGAGAGTGGGATTAGACAGGGTGGGATATTAAAGGGTACGGGGAGTGAGGGGGAGAGTGGGATTAGACTGGGTGGGATATTAAAGGGTGTGGGGAAGTGAGGGGAGAGTGGGATTAAACTGGGTGGGATATTAAAGGGTGTGGGGAGTGAGGGGGAGAGTGGTATTAGACTGGGTGGGATATTAAAGGGTGTGGGGAGTGAGGGGAGAGTGGGAATGGACTGGGTGGGATAGTAAAGGACGGGGAGTGAGGGGGAGAGTGGGATTAGACTGGGTGGGATAGTAAAGGGTACGGGGAGTGAGGGGGAGATTGGGATTAGACTGGGTGGGATATTAAAGGGTCCGGGGAGTGAGGGGGGAGAGTGGGATTAGACTGGGTGGGATATTAAAGGGTGTGGGGAGTGAGGGGGAGAGTGGGATTAGACTGGGTGGGATATTAAAGGGTGTGGGGAGTGAGGGGAGAGTGGGATTAGACTGGGTGGGATATTAAAGGGTGTGGGGAGTGAGGGGGAGAGTGGGATTAGACTGGGTGGGATATTAAAGGGTGTGGGGAGTGAGGGGAGAGTGGGATTAGACTGGGTGGGATATTAAAGGGTGTGGGGAGTGAGGGGGAGAGTAGGATTAGACTGGGTGGGATATTAAAGGGTACGGGGAGTGAGGGGGAGAGTGGGATTAGACTGGGTGGGATAGTAAAGGGTATGGGGAGTGAGGGGGAGAGTGGGATTAGACTGGGTGGGATAGTAAAGGGGGTGGGGAGTGAGGGGGGAGAGTGGGATTAGACTGGGTGGGATAGTAAAGGGTACGGGGAGTGAGGGGGGAGAGTGGGATTAGACAGGGTGGGATATTAAAGGGTACGCGGAGTGAGGGGGAGAGTGGGATTAGACTGGGTGGGATATTAAAGGGTGTGGGGAAGTGAGGGGAGAGTGGGATTAAACTGGGTGGGATATTAAAGGGTGTGGGGAGTGAGGGGGAGAGTGGGATTAGACTGGGTGGGATATTAAAGGATGTGGGGAGTGAGGGGGGAGAGTGGAATTAGACTGGGTGGGATAGTAAAGGGCATGGGGAGTGAGTGGGGAGAGTGGGAATGGACTGGGTGGGATAGTAAAGGACGGGGAGTGAGGGGGAGAGTGGGATTAGACTGGGTGGGATAGTAAAGGGTACGGGGAGTGAGGGGGAAATTGGAATTAGACTGGGTGGGATAGTAAAGGACGGGGAGTGAGGGGGAGAGTGGGATTAGACTGGGTGGGATATTAAAGGGTACGGGGAGCGAGGGGGAGAGTGGGATTAGACTGGGTGGGATATTAAAGGGTACAGGGAGTGAGGGGGAGAGTGGGATTAGACTGGGTGGGATATTAAAGGGTACGGGGAGTGAGGGGGGAGAGTGGGATTAGATTGGGTGGGATAGTAAAGGGTACGGGGAGTGAGGGGGAGAGTGGGATTAGACTGGGTGGGATATTAAAGGGTACGGGGAGCGAGGGGGAGAGTGGGATTAGACTGGGTGGGATATTAAAGGACGGGGAGTGAGGGGGAGAGTGGGATTAGACTGGATGGGATATTAAAGGGTACGGGGAGTGAGGGGGAGAGTGGGATTAGACTGGGTGGGATAGTAAAGGGTATGGGGAGTGAGGGGGGAGAGTGGGATTAGACTGGGTGGAATAGTAAAGGACGGGGAGTGAGGGGGAGAGTGGGATTCGACTGGGTGAGATATTAAAGGGTGAGGAAAGAGTGGGATTAGACTGCGTGGGATAGCAAAGGGTGTGGGGAGTGAGGGGGAAATTGGATTAGACTGGGTGGGATATTAAAGGGTGTGGGGAGTGAGGGGGAGAGTGGGATTAGACTGGGTGGGATAGTAAAGGGTACGGGGAGTGAGGGGGAGAGTGGGACTAGACTGGGTGGGATATTAAAGGGTGTGGGGAAGTGAGGGGAGAGTGGGATTAGACTGGGTGGGATATTAAAGGGTACGGGGAGCGAGGGGGAGAGTGGGATTAGACTGGGTGGGATATTAAAGGGTACAGGGAGTGAGGGGGAGAGTGGGATTAGACTGGGTGGGATATTAAAGGGTACGGGGAGTGAGGGGGGAGAGTGGGATTAGATTGGGTGGGATAGTAAAGGGTACGGGGAGTGAGGGGGAGAGTGGGATTAGACTGGGTGGGATATTAAAGGGTACGGGGAGTGAGGGGGGAGAGTGGGATTAGACTGGGTGGGATATTAAAGGGTGTGGGGAGTGAGGGGGAGAGTGGGATTAGACTGGGTGGGATATTAAAGGGTGTGGGGAGTGAGGGGAGAGTGGGATTAGACTGGGTGGGATATTAAAGGGTGTGGGGAGTGAGGGGGAGAGTGGGATTAGACTGGGTGGGATATTAAAGGGTACGGGGAGTGAGGGGGAGAGTGGGATTAGACTGGGTGGGATATTAAAGGGTACGGGGAGTGAGGGGGAGAGTGGGATTAGACTGGGTGGGATATTAAAGGGTACGGGGAGTGAGGGGGATAGTGGGATTAGACTGGGTGGGATATTAAAGGGTACGGGGAGTGAGGGGGATAGTGGGATTAGACTGGGTGGGATATTAAAGGGTGTGGGGAGTGAGGGGGGAGAGTGGGATTAGACTGGGTGGGATAGTAAAAGGTACGGGGAGTGAGGGGGAGAATGGGATTAGACTGGGTGGGATATTAAAGGGTACGGGGAGCGAGGGGGTGAGTGGGATTAGACTGGGTGGGATAGTAAAGGACGGGGAGTGAGGGGGAGAGTGGGATTAGACTGGGTGGGATATTCAAGGGTACGGGGAGCGAGGGGGAGAGTGGGATTAGACTGGGTGGGATATTAAAGGGTACGGGGAGCGAGGGGGAGAGTGGGATTAGACTGGGTGGGATAGTAAAGGACGGGGAGTGAGGGGGAGAGTGGGATTAGACTGGGTGGGATATTAAAGGGTACGGGGAGCGAGGGGGAGAGTGGGGTTAGACTGGGTGGGATACTAAAGGACGGGGAGTGAGGGGGAGAGTGGGATTAGACTGGGTGGGATATTAAAGGGTACGGGGAGCGAGGGGGAGAGTGGGATTAGACTGGGTGGGATATTAAAGGGTGAGGGGAGAGTGGGATTAGACTGGGTGGGATAGCAAAGGGTGTGGGCAGTGAGGGGGAGAATGGGATTAGACTGGGTGGGATATTAAAGGGTGTGGGGAGTGAGGGGGAGAGTGGAATTAGACTGGGTGGGATAGTAAAGGGCATGGGGAGTGAGGGGGAGAGTGGGAATGGACTGGGTGGGATAGTAAAGGACGGGGAGTGAGGGGGAGAGTGGGATTAGACTGGGTGGGATAGTAAAGGGTACGGGGAGTGAGGGGGAGATTGGGATTAGACTGGGTGGGATAGTAAAGGGTGTGGGGAGTGAGAGGGAGAGTGGGATTAGACTGGGTGGGATAGTAAAGGGTACGGGGAGTGAGGGGGGAGTGGGATTAGACTGGGTGGGATATTAAAGGGTGTGGGGAGTGAGGGGGGAGAGTGGGATTAGACTGGGTGGGATATTAAATGGTGTGGGGAGTGAGGGGGAGAGTGGGATTAGACTGGGTGGGATAGTAAAGGGTACGGGGAGTGAGGGGGAGAGTGGGATTAGACTGGGTGGGATAGTAAAGGACGGGGAGTGAGGGGGAGAGTGGGATTAGGCTGGGTGGGATAGTAAAGGGTACGGGGAGTGAGGGGGAGAGTGGGATTAGACTGGGTGGGATAGTAAAGGGTGTGGGGAGTGAGAGGGAGAGTGGGATTAGACTGGAAGGGATATTAATGGGTACGTGGAGCGAGGGGGAGAGTGGGATTAGACTGGGTGGGATATTAATGGGTACGGGGAGTGAGGGGGAGAGTGGGATTAGACTGGGTGGGATATTAAAGGGTGTGGGGAATGAGGGGGAGAGTGAGATTAGACTGGGTGAGATATTAATGGGTATGGGGAGTGAGGGGGAGAGTGGGATTAGACTGGGTGGGATAGTAATGGGTGCGGGGAGTGAGGGGGAGAGTGGGATTAGACTGGGTGGGATAGTAATGGGTGCGGGGAGTGAGGGGGAGAGTGGGATTAGACTGGGTGGGATATTAATGGGTACGGGGAGTGAGGGGGAGAGTGGGATTAGACTGGGTGGGATATTAATGGGTACGGGGAGTGAGGGGGAGAGTGGGATTAGACTGGGGATATTAATGGGTACGGGGAGTGAGGGGGAGAGTGGGATTAGACTGGGTGGGATATTAAAGGGTACGGGGAGTGAGGGGGAGAGTGGGATTAGATTGGGTGGGATATTAATGGGTACGGGGAGTGAGGGGGAGAGTGGGATTAGACTGGGTGTGATATTAATGGGTGTGGGGAGTGAGGGGGAGAGTGGGATTAGACTGGGTGGGATATTAATGGGTACGGGGAGTGAGGGGGAAAGTGGGATTAGATTGGGTGGGATATTAATGGGTACGGGGAGTGAGGGGGAGAGTGGGATTAGACTGGGTGGGATATTAATGGGTACGGGGAGTGAGGGGGAGAGTGAGATTGGACTGAATGGTTTGTTTGCTGTAACTTTCTATGATAGCAACCTCAAAGGTGGAACATTCCTACAGATGATTCAATTCTGTGTACTCCTCTGTGTCACGTGTGCGTGTGTACGGGGCAAGGCTTGTATTCAGATGCGAAAGATTCTGATAAGTACATTCTAGTGGAGCATTCAATAGCATTACAGAAAGAAGAAAGAAAGACTTGCATTTCTATAGCGCCTTTCACGACCTCAGGACGTCCCAAAGCGCCTTACAGCCAATGAAGTACTTTTGAAGTGTAGTCACTGTTGTAATGTAGGAAATGATGTTCAGTTAGCCCCACATCCTGTGGTCTCCACTCAGCATTAGAACTCTGATCGCTGATCGGAAGAGCTAAATTTCCCAGCATGTGAAGCCTTTTTACTAAAGTCGTGTGACCCAACTGATGCCTCTCGTTGCCTGTAATGAAGTCCAGCGGAGGAGAAGGGAAGGTTATTTTGATGGGGTTAGATGAAGAGGGGTGGTAGGAGGCTCGGGTTGATGCTTAAAGACCGGCACGGACCAGTTGGGCCCAATGGCCTGTTTCTGTGCTGTAAATACTATTTGAAAACCTTGGGCCTAAAAATTCGGTTGCTTTGCGCTTAGGGCGCTAACGGGGTGCAAAGCAACTAGCGCCTGGGCGTGGCGCCGCTAACGCCTCTCGCGAAATTCAGCGGGAGGTATGGGGCAGCGGTAACCGTTAGTGCCCCGCGGCGCTGACGCCATCGCTGTGTGCAGCACCCAGGCCGCGATCTTCGGTAGCGCCCCCTGACTTACCGCCAGACGCTATGTCCGAAAGGGTCAGGGGGGCCTACCTGCGGCCGGGGCGGCGCTAGTTACAGGGGAGGTAGCAGGCGGCCATTTTTGTTGCTGGCCGCCTGCCAGCACCTGCCCCCCCCCCCCCCCGGCCAGCACTCCCGATCCCTGGTGGCCCAGTTGGGCTCCGGAGGTCGCGCTGTGCCAGGCCCCTCCCCTTTAGCAGGGGAGGAAGGCCTGCAGTACCGCGGCGCGACGTGCCGCAATATTATCTCGCCGCGCCCCAAGACCTCCTCCCTCTCGGGGCGCTACCTGGGGAAATCGGCCGCGGGGTGACACAGGATCCATTCCTTGAGTGAAGAGCCAGCTGACCTCCAGTATCCAAGCTCTTGGTAAACATGTCAGAAATGGCAGGTCTGGTAAAATAATCCTCGACTATTTCTCTTCACACTACCAGCTATACCATAAAAACCCCTGAGCTCCTGTCCTCAAAAACAACAATCAACACAAGGGCCTCTGGTGGTAAACATTCTGATAACTCCCTTGTTTGACCAGATGGCCTTCTGATCACCCCTGGGACCTATGGAGGTGTAATCATCTGTCTTTAACAAGGAACTTTTTTTTAATTGAAAACATGAGGTCAAACCGAGGTCAGGTGGCAAATGGCTGAAATGTGACCTGAATTAAGTAAGCAGGCTGCACAGTACAATGGACAGCCCAGTACCTCGAGGGAACTACATTGGTCCAGCTCTGCTCATTTATACCGCTGCCTATTCAGGATGGAATCTGGGAGACTGGCCTCCCTGATCCCACCGCCTGGATAAGGAAGCCGGATTTTGTTGCGTTAACGCAGGAACTGGCTCACACAGGGTTACCAACCCTTCGGGAGTGTCCTGGAGTCTCCAGGGGTTGAAGCTTGATCTCCTGGGCACTGTCGAGTTTTGTCCGATAACGCTCCTGTGAAGCGCCTTGGGACGTTTTACAACAACAACAACATGTATTTATATAGCGCCTTTAACGTAGTAAAACGTCCCAAGGCGCTGCACAGGATTATTAAAAGACAAAAAATTTGACACCAAGCCACATAAGGAGCAGTTAGGGCAGGTGACCAAAAGCTTGGTCAAAGAGGTAGGTTTTAAGGAGCGTCTTAAAGGAGGAAAGAGAGGAAGCGAGGCGGACAGGTTTAGGCAGGGAATTCCAGAGCTTAGGGCCCAGGCAACAGAAGGCACGGCCACCAATGGTTGAGTGATTATAATCAGGGATGCTCAAGAGGGCAGAATTAGAGGAGTGCAGATATCACGGGGGGCTGGGGGGCGGGGTGTGGTTGTGGGGCTGAACGAGATTACAGAGATAGGGAGGGGCGAGGCCATGGAGGGATTTGAAAACAAGGATGAGAATTTTGAAATCGAGGCGTTGCTTAACCGGGAGCCAATGTAGGTCAGCGAGCACAGGGGTGATGGGCGAACCGGACTTGGTGCGAGTTAGGACACGGGCAGTCGAGTTTTGGATGACCTGAAGTTTAGATAGAGTGGAATGTGGGAGGCCAGCCAGGAGTGTGTTGGAATAGTCAAGTCTAGCATGGTTTTACTACGTTAAAGGCGCTGTATAAACGCAAGTTGTTGTGAGCAACCAGAGTGAAAAATCGTAGGGGCGTTGAAACAAGTAGTGTTTTCTCCCCTTGGTTTTTAAAGACTTTTTCGTGTATTAGTTATATTGGAGATTGTGGGGTGGGGGAAAGGCTGTTTGGGTGGGGCAGTTGGAGGCGGGAGGTCAGGTGATGAAGCCTCCAGGAATATGTTCAGCCGCAGTGGGCAACCCCTAGGTTCATGGTCACAAGTCTCCATGGAATTCGACCAGAACAAGCATAGAATGAAGCATTTGCCTCTCAGGGTTGATGGATGTTTTATTCTGTGGAGTTTGAAAGGGTGCTTACCTTCATGAGAATTTTTTTATTTGCTGTCGGGGAGAAAGATTCCTATCTCGTTTCAGTCGCTGTGACATCAGGTTGGAATGATGTGTCTCACTGTGATTCATCTGGTGGAGAGGGGGAAGGCTGGTAGAACCCACCACCTGGAAAGATCCAGGGGCGTGGGAACACCACCACCTCCGAGTTCCCCTCAAGTCACACACCATCCCGACTTGGAAATATATCGGCCGTTCCTTCATCGTCGCTGGGTCAAAATCCTGGAACTCCCTCCCTAACAGCACTGTGGGAGTACCTTCACCACACGGACTGCAGAGGTTCAAGAAGGTGGCTCACCACCACCTTCTCGAGGGCATTTAGGGATGGGCAATAAATGCTGGCCTTGCCAGCGATGCCCACATTGCGTGAATGAATAAAAAAAGTTCATCGGAACTGCTAGACGCAAACAGACCAAGGTCCATCGAATTCACCTTCTACCATCCTGGTGGTCGCGTGGGTTTCCCCAGGAGCATTTGAATCTCTACAGATGTTCTCCTGATCTCTTGCTGCAACTTTGGTGCGACACAACAACAACTTGCATCTATATAGTGCCTTTAACGTAGTAAAATGTCCCAAGGCGCTTCACTGGAGCGTTATCAGACAAAACCTGACATCAAGCCACATAAGGAGATATTAGATCAGGTGACCAAAAGCTTGGTCAAAGTTGGAGGTTTTAAGGAGCGTCAAAGGAGGAGTGAGGAGTAGAGAGGTTTAGGGAGGGAATTCCAGAGCTTAGGGCCTCGGCAGCTGAAGGCACGGCCACCAGTGATGGAGCGATGCAAATCGGGGATGCGCAAGAGGCCAGAAGAGTCTAGTACCATAACCACGATTCACCATTATTACATAACCAGTAGTACCAAACTTTCATCATTCTGTCTCTTTCTCTTTAGACATACATCAAGAGCCAGGACAAGGACTTTGTGGCTGCCACCATACAGGCCATTGGTCGGTGTGCCACCAACATTGACGAGGTCAGGGACACTTGCCTGAATGGATTGGTTCAACTGCTGTCCAATAGAGATGGTGAGGCCCAAGCAGCAAATAGCCAAAAGCAAATACTGACCAGCCCGACAGTAAAATCTCTTGCGTGTGATATGTAGTTTTAATGAATTCCTTTATGTATCAGTGACAAGCGCAAGAGCTGTAAAGGTATCGGTTACGATAGAGATCCTCTGACCGATTTATTCTGCGTTGCAGTAGAATCTCACCGTCTGCTTTTCCCTCTCCTCTTGTCGTGCTTTCCACATCCTGCAGTCTCGCACTCTTGTTTCCTAACCTTGTGAGCTCCCTGCCCTGTCGTCTCAGTTTGCAGTTCCTCGAATATTCTGTGGTTTTCATCTCCGAGCAGATCTGCACAGCGAGGAGCTGTCCCGCCCTGTCGCACACATTGTGCCTGTGCTGTGCGTCCACTTGCCGCGCGGCACTGCTGATTGAGGGGGCTGTTGCACAGGGTTTGCCTGGTTTATAGTATCGCTGCCGTTGTATTGCAGAGCTGGTGGTGGCCGAGTCCGTGGTCGTCATTAAGAAGCTGTTGCAGATGCAGCCGTCGCAACATAGTGACATCATCAGACACATGGCGAAACTCATTGACAACATCATGGTGAGTGTCGGGGCAGGGTACGTGGGCGGGTACCATTCCTATACTGCTCTCCCTGAAATAATCCCAAAGGCCTTAAATACATAACCATTAGTAGACTCTTCGGGCTGGATTTTGATACTGGGGCGGGTTGGGGTCGTGTCATCTGCATTTCGTGTTATCCACCCGACTGGAATTGGATGTGGGAGATTGATGCAATTTTCACCTAATTGGGCAATTGAGTTTCAGCATGTGGGAACCCATGAACCAATTAGTGGTTTCAGTCTGAAAGTCGCCTCTGATGATGTCATCATTGCTGCTGCATTGCAGGTCAGAGACTGCCTGGTCTCAGAGATTGCTTGGCCTTTGCTGTGAGAGGACCTGGATGCAAAATGAGCAGCATCAGAGAGAGAGAGAGATAGATTTATTTTTGCATCCAGGTCCTCTCACAGCAAGGCCAGGCAGTCTCTGAAGACATTCAATGCAGCAGCATCAGAGGCGACTTTCAGACCTAATACTACTACTACCGTCATCACATCTCCGTTGTAATAGTGGACCTGCCGTTGATAGTCAGCTATCCACTTGTGCTCCCGCCAGGTTTCACTGGCGTGTTTCACATCAGGCGTGCTTCACGTCGGAAAAGGGTTAAACTAGCTAAAACGTTTCAAAATGGCATTACAGAGCCAATTTAGGGCTTGTTAAGGGCTTTAATGGCCTCTCCCGCCTCTTGGAGGCGGGACGGAGTCGGGAACACCGCGACCGATTTTGTCAAAATTGCGTGGAGGCAGAATGGAGTCGGGATCAGATCCGCCCGCCACTTTTCGCTATTTTAACCCCCCACACGCCTCCAAACCCGACTCCACGGGTCATTGAAAATCCACCCCTTCATCTCCCTATTAACAGAGACTAAATCTCTTGGTTCTCTTCAAGTGATAGAGCTCCTTACAGATCTCTTTCCAGGTCCTTAGAGTAGTCGACTTAGAGTTAGAATCATAGAATAGTTACAGCACAGAAGGAGGCCATTCGGCCCGTCGAGCCCGTGCCGGCTCTCTGCAAGAGCACTTCAGCTAGTCCCACTCCCCCGCCCTTTCCCCGTAGCCCTGCACATTTTTTTCCTTCAGGTACTTATCCAATTCCCTTTTGAAAGCCGTGATTGAGTCTGCCTCCACCATCCTATCAGGCAGTGCATTCCAGATCCCAACCACGCTCTGCGTAAAAAAGTTTTTCCTCATGTCGCCTTTGGTCCTTCTGCCAATCACCTTGGTTGACCCAGCTTCCTGACTACATTTTGTGTGGGGGCCCAGGTCAGGCTAAAAACGTCGTCCCAGAGGACCTCGAATCTTTTGGTCATTTGCTGCAGCCATTTCTAACCAGTTCAGTTTCACTCGCTACACTCCCAGTGCAGTGCTGAGGGAGCGCTGCACTGTCGGAGGTGCCGTCTTTCGGATGAGACGTTAAACCGAGGCCCCGTCTGCCCTCTCAGGTGGACGTAAAAAAGATCCCACGGCACTATTTTGAAGAAGAGCAGGGGAGTTATCCCCGGTGTCCTGGCCAATATTTATCGCTCAACCAACATCACTAAAACAGATTATCTGGTCATTATCACATTGATGTATGTGGGAGCTTGCTGTGCGCAAATTGGCTGCCGCGTTTCCCACATTACAACAGTGACTGCACTTCAAAAAAGTACTTCGTTGGCTGTAAAGCGCTTTGAGTTGTCCGGTGGTCGTGAAAGACGCTGTATAAATACAAGTCTTTCTTTCTTTCTTTCTTACACAACCGGGTTAATGACGTTTCCATGTTTGCTCCTCATCAAGTGGTTGAGAAATTCACACAGAGCATCATTCTCGGCATGTCGCGAATTATTTCACTGTTGTTCCCATTATGGCGTTTGTGTTGGATGAGATCAGCAGCGGTAAAAGGGGGACCATCCGCCATTTCGATCGGTGCCGATTCAACACAACCAAATCATTATTGAACACAATGGTTGAATAATATTCCACAAATATTGAACACAACCAAGTTATTAACTCCGTGTGAGAAAGAGGTGGAAAATATGTCCCATGGGTAAAATTTGCTCACTGACCACATTCATTCATAACCATGATGACAAGGCTGAGTGATCCAATAGGAACGATGAGTGAGAAGATGGGGAGATAATCGGGGCTGCACTACAACTGTGCTCATTTTAACTCAATTCACCTCATGCCAACACAATGCCCCTATGTAGTCCTGTGATTCATTACCTATATAATATTTTTAAGAATCTTGTGTGTCGTGCAACACTTCCCATTAAATGTCTCCCTTGCTTCCTGTCACATTCTAGCAGTCACACTTTAGACGTCACACTTTAAAGTATTCTCTCACCATGAGCAATGCCACGGGAGATTTGCCAAGAATCTCATCTCATTGGAGCATCAGCCCACAGAAAGAAAGAAAGATTTGCATTTCTATAGCAGCTTTCACGGCCTCAGGATGTCCCAAAGCACTTTACAGCCAATTAAGTACTTTATGAAGTGTAGTCACTGTTGTAATGTAGGAAGCACAACAGCCAATTTGCGCACAGCAAGCTCCCACAAACAGCAATGTGATAATGACCAGATAATCCATTTCAGTGATGTTGATTGAGGGATAAATATTGGCCAGGACACTGGGGAGAACTTCCCTGCTCTTCTTCAAAATAGTGCCATGGGATCTTTTATGTCCACCTGAGAGGGCAGACAGGGCCTCGGTTTAACATCTCATCTGAAAGGCGGTACCTCCGACAGTGCAGCCCTCCCTCAGCGCTGCACTGGAGTGTCAGCCTAGCTTTATGTGCTGAAGTCTCTGGAGTGGGACTTGAACCCACAACCTTCTGACTCGGAGGCGAGAGTGCTACCCACTGAGCCACAGCTGACACCAAACCGGGCTGGTCACAACTTGATAACACTTAAAGAGCAGCCTGTTTACTGACACCAAGGCCTGCTTACTGACTGATCTTCCCCAACCCTTTCTTTGGGCAGGTTCCTATGGCAAGGGCCAGCATCCTGTGGCTTATCGGGGAGTACTGTGAACACGTGCCCAAGATCGCACCTGACGTGCTTCGAAAAATGGCCAAGTCCTTCACGAACGAGGAAGACATTGTTAAGCTGCAGATCATCAACCTGGCCGCCAAGCTCTACCTCACCAACTCCAAACAGGTGCTGGTCGACCCTGTCCTACACCCAGAGTGGATGAATGTGGCTTTATGGGGTGGAGGGGGTTGATGTTGAGAGTTGCTCAGGGTTACTGCGTAATTGTGCTGTTCCATTTTAGCCGGGCGTTGTGCTTCTTTTTCCAAGGAGATGACCTTTGAGAAGGTCAAATGTATGGGTATGGTAGCATAGTGGTTATGTTACTGGACTAGTAATCCAGAGACGTGAGTTCAAATCCCAGCACAGGCAGCTGGAGAATTTAAATTCAATTAATTAAAATACATCTGGAATGGAAAAACTAGTATCAGTAACGGTGACCATGAAACTACCGGATTGTTGTAAAAACCCATCTGGTTCACTAATGTCCTTTAGGGAAGGAAATCTGCCGTCCTTACCCGGTCTGGCCTATATGTGACTCCAGACCCACAGCAATGTGGTTGACTCTTAACTGTCCTCTGCGGTTCAAGAAGGCGGCTCACCACCACCTTCTCGAGGACAGTTAGGGATGGGCAATAAATGCTGGCCTTGCCAGCGACGCCCACATCCCATGAACGAATTTTAAAAAAATCCCTGATCCTATTGGCTTTTGGAAAAGGCTCAGGGTTTATTCTCTTAAATTAACATTTCATTGCTGATCAAGCTTCATGCTCGAGACTAAAAGGATTGAACTGACTGGGATTGCCTGCGAAATAGGAAAAAGATCGACTGCGCCCATTCCCTGATGAGCCCCGCGGCGCGGATAAAAACATTTCCGAACATACGGAATTGACGGGGCAGAGAAAGACCATCTGGTCCATCAAGCCTGCCCCACGCCATGATGGCCGGAGCATCATAACTAAACACTTCCTCCCTTCCCTGCCCCACCCCGCAGCCATGCCCCCTCCCCAACGCCCCCCTCAGGCAAAAACACAGAGAAAAATCCCCAGGGCCGATAAGGGGAAAAAATACTCTGGAAAATTCCTCTCGGACCCGCTCGGCGATCAAAACCGGTCCAGGAGATCACACGGAACAAGTGTTATCTGTAAAGACGCTTGCCTTCTTTATGATGCGATCTCCGCCCCAGTCAGGAACCGGTCAAGCTCCCTCTTGAAGGGACAACGGTCTTCAGGTTTTAACTCGGAGGGGCCAATAAGGCAGCCCTGGCACGGCATCTATGGGACGGCCGTGACCTCCGACCTGCACAAAATCTACGCATTTCCCTGGTGGCCCGGGAGATTTTTTTTATTCGTTTATGGGATGTGGGCGTCGCTGGCAAGGCCAGCATTTATTGCCCATCCCTAGTTGCCCCTCGAGAAGGTGGTGGTGAGCCGCCTTCTTGAACCGCTGCAGTCCGTGTGGTGAAGGTACTCCCACAGTGCTGTTAGGGAGGGAGTTCCAGGATTTTGACCCAGCGACGATGAAGGATCGGCGATACAGAGGTTTGCGATCCTGGGCCTCTCCGGGTCCGCACGGGCAGAGCCCCACGTATCCCAGGGGCGCAAGCGGTACTTAGGCGCCCCTCGGATCATGTAGGCCCCAACCATTAAAAGAAGGGAATCCCCATTCATACTTATGCGAGTACGGAGCTCCAATAAGTATGAATGGGGATCACTTAAAAAATACACCAACACATGAAATACATTTTTTTTAAATTACATATTTAATATTAATTAAAATGCCATTTAATTAAATATTTTAAACAAAAATTTTATTTTTTGAGAAAACAAATTATGTTTTACGGGGCTAAAAATAAACTTACCTTATTGAAGAGTATTTTAAATTTATAAATGAGTGATAACATTTTATTTTTCTATTTTTTTAAACTCTTAAATGCCTTTACCAGGCGTAAGAATTTGACAGGCTTTCGGCGGGCGGAAGTTGGGCAAATAGCGCAACGCTCCACCCGCAGAGGCCCATCTCCCGGGGGATGCAGAGGATCGGTCAAGAGGGCTCTTTGACAGATCGCAAGTGCCGGGTTTTCACGCACGCCTAAACCCGGCACTTGCGCGGCCCCACCTCGTACGCACCCGTAGGGGTCGCAAAATATGGCCCAATGTGAGGTCAACTTATTCACTGGGGGCGTCACGCCATAATGTTAGAGAGTCAGAGAGTTATACAGCACAGAAAGAGGCCCTTCGGCCCATCGTGTCCGCGCCAACCATCAAGCACTGTCTATTCTAATCCCATTTTCCAGCACTTGGTCCGTAGCCTTGCATGTTATGGCGTTTCAAGTCTGGCACCTGTAGCCGGTAAAGAGCCGCTGACGGCCCAGACATTGCTGCCATCATTTTTTCTTTTTTACTTGGCTGCCGCTGGGTACTCTAGTCCCGCTAGGTGGGTGGGGCTTGCTTATTGAAGGATACCAGCCCCTCGCGTTATAAAGGGAGCCTGCGTCCTGCCCCACCTCGAGCTTCCCCTGGAGAATCCTGTTCCAAATGGGCACTCGGCGATTCGAGCACGGCTCGGGTGCGTTACGGGTGCAGGCCTGCTCGTTTCCCTCGGGCCTAAATGAGCCTTGTTCCCGGGACTCTAGTGCCCTGCGCAGTGTCTGCCCGCATGGTGGCAGGTTCGGCCTCTGTGGAATGCCCTTCCCTCCCCCCGTATTGTTGGCTCTGTGGTACATGCAGGGGTGCCAACCACCCCAAGGGTGTAAATGCATTAAATAACATTCAGCTGCAAGCTTCACATCTACTGACTGTTCCGCATTTTTGGCCGAGCCTCGTTCTGTTGCCCTGCTCTCAGGCTTTTATAGAGGCCGATCGCGCTCCTGTTCCTGCTTTCATATTCGTGCTGCCTTCCTTCATTTGGCCGCCGCCTTAATTTTTTTTTTTACCTCCAGACCAAACTGCTGACTCAATACGTCCTTAACTTGGCCAAATATGATCAGAACTATGACATCCGAGACCGAGCTCGTTTCATCCGCCAGCTCATCGTTCCCACCGATAAAAGCGGAGTGTTGAGCAAGTACGCCAAGAAGCTGTTCCTGGCTCAGAAGCCAGCTCCGGTCCTCGAGTCGTCCTTTAAAGGTAGGAGAGCAATGTTCCCTCTAGTTTTTTTTTTTAGCCCCGCGCGGCCCCTTTAACGGGGACCATTCAAAATTCCACGCCGGCTCTCCGGGACCTTCAGAGCGCTGCGTGGCCACGCAGCTTAAAGGGAACGTTGCGAGGGAGAACTAAGCATGGCGTTGCTGTCTTGCGTTTGCTATGGCGAGAGACGGTGAGGTAGAAATGGGTATTTGGTGTGCGTGATTCCCGGTCTGACCGTTCTGGGGCGCTGGTCGGCTGGTGATTGACCACCACACATCGGGCTGGATTTTGATACTGGGGCGGGTTGGGGTCGTGTCATCCGCATTTCGTGTTATCCACCCGACTGCAATTTGATGTGGGAGATTGATGCAATTTTCACTTAATTGGGCAATTGAGTTCCAGCATGTGGGAACCCATGAACCAATTAGTGGTTTCAGTCTGAAAGTCGCCTCTGATGATGTCATCATTGTTGCTGCATTGCAGGTCAGAGACTGCCTGGTCTTTGCTGTGAGAGGACCTGGATGCAAAATGAGCAGCATCTCAGAGAGAGAGAGACCTAATACTACTACTACCTTCATCACATCTCCGTTGTAATAGTGGACATGCAGCTGATAGTCAGCTATCCATTTGTGCTCCCGCCTGGTTTCACTGGCGTGTTTCAGATCAGGCGTGCTTCACGTGGGAAAACATAGAAACATAGAAACATAGAAGATAGGAGCAGGAGTAGGCCATTCGGCCCCTCGAGCCTGCTCCGCCATTCGATGAGATCATGGCTGATCATCTAAACTCAGTACCCTGTACCTGCCTTCTCCCCATATCCCTTGATACCTTTAGCTTTAAGAAATATATCTAACTCATCCTTGAATATATTTAATGACTTCGCCTCAACTACCTTCTGTGGTAGAGAATTCCACAGGTTCACCACTCTCTGGGTGAAGAAATTCTTCCTCATTTCTGTCCTAAATGGTTTACCCGTTATCCGTAGATTATGACCCCTGGTTCTGGACTCTCCGACCATCGGGAACATTCTTCCTGCACCTAGTTTGTCCAGACCTGTCAGAATTTTATATGTTTTGATGAGATCCCCTCTCATTCTTCTATACTCCAGTGAGTATAAGCCCAATCGACCCAATCTCTCCTCATATGTCATTCCTGCCATCCCAGGTATCAGCCTTGTGAATCTTCGCTGAACTCCTTCCATGGCAAGAACATCCTTCCTCAGATAAGGCGACCAAAACTGCACACAGTACTCAAGGTGTGGTCTCACCAAGGCCCTGTACAACTGCAGCAGGACATCCCTGTTCCTATACTCAAACCCTTTCGCTATGAAGGCCAACATACCATTTGCCTTCTTCACCGCCTGCTGCACCTGCATGCTTACTTTCAGCGACTGGTGCACAAGGACACCCAGGTCTCGTTGCACTTCCCCTTCTCCCAATCTATTGCCATTCAGATAATAGTCTGCCTTTCTGTTTTTGACACCAAAGTGGATAACCTCGCACTTATCCACGTTATATTGCATCTGCCACGCTTCTGCCCACTCACCCAACCTGTCCAGATCATCCTGGAGTTTCTCGCTATCCTCCTCGCTGCACACACTCCCACCCAGCTTTGTGTCATCTGCAAACTTGGAGATATTACATTTAATTCCCTTATCTAGATCATTAATGTATATTGTGAATAGCTGGGGTCCAAGGACCGATCCCTGCGGTACCCCACTAGTCACTGCTTGCCACTCGGAAAAAGACCCATTAATTCCTACTCTCTGCTTTCTGTCCGCCAACCAGTTCTCTATCCAAGTCAATACCTTGCCCCCAATCCCATGTGCCTTAACTTTACCCGCTAATCTCTTATGCGGGACCTTATCGAAAGCCTTTTGAAAGTCCAAAAACACCACATCTACTGGTTCTCCCTTATCTATTTTCCCAGTTACATCCTCAAAAAATTCCAGTAGATTAGTCAAGCACGATTTACCTTTTGTAAATCCATGTTGACTTGTCGATCCTGTCTGTTTTCAAATGCTCAGCTATTACATCCTTCATAATGGACTCTAGCATTTTCCCCACTACCGATGTCAGGCTTACCGGTCTGTAATTCCCCGCTTTCTCTCTACCACCCTTTTTGAATAGTGGGGTAACATTAGCGACCCTCCAATCCATGGGTACAGTTCCAGATTCCATCGAATGTTGGAAGATGATCAGCAATGCATCTACTATTTCTAGGGCCACTTCCTTAAGTACCCTAGGATGTAGATTATCAGGCCCTGGGGATTTATCGGCCTTCAATACCGTCAATTTCCCTAACACCATTTCCCTGCAAATACTGATTTCTTTCAGTTCCTCCCTTTCATCAGACCGTATGTTCTCCAACATCTCTGGGAGGTTATTTGTGTCCTCCTTTGTGAAGACAGAACCAAAATATGCATTTAATTGGGCTGCCATTTCTTTGTTCCCCATTATAACTTCCCCCGCTTCTGACTGCAAGGGACCTACACTTGATTTCACTAATCTTTTCTCTTCACATATCTATAAAAGCTCTTACAGTCAGTTTTTATGTTCCCAGCAAGCTTACTTTCATATTCTATTTTCCCCTTCTTAATTAATCCCTTTGTCCTCCTTTGTTGAATCCTAAACTGCTCCCAATCCTCAGGGCTACCGCTTTTTCTGGCCAATTTATATGCCCTCTCCTTGGATCTTATGCTATCCCTAATTTCCCTTGTTAGCCACGGTTGAGTCACCCTTTTTGTTTTATTCTTATGCCACACTGGGATGTACAAATTCTGTAGTTCATCCATGCAGTCTTTGAATGTTTGCCATTGCCTATCCACCGTCAACCCCTTGAGTGACATTCCCCAATCAATCCTACCCAATTCGCGCCTCATACCATCGTAGTTTCCTTTATTTAAATTCAGGACCCTAGTCTCTGATTCAACTACTTCACTCTCCATCCTAATGAAGAATTCTATCATATTATGATCACTCTGACCCAAGGGGCCTCGTACAACAAGATTGCTAATTAATCCTTTCTCGTTGCATAATACCCAGTCTAAGATGGCCTGATCTCTGGTTGGTTCCTCGACATATTGTTCCAGAAAACCATCTCGTAAACATTCTAGGAATTCCTCCTCCACAGTATTTTTACTAATTTGGTTAGCCCAATCTATATGTAAATTAAAGTCACCCATGATGACTGCTGTGCCCTTACTGCATGCTTCTCTAATTTCCCTTTTAATGCCGTCCCCAACCTCCGTATTACTGTTTGGAGGTCTATATACCACTCCCACTAACGTTTTCTGCCCCTTGTTATTTCTCAGTTCTACCCATACAGATTCCGCATCATCAGAGCTAATATCCTTCCTTTCAATTGTGTTAATCCCCTCTTTAACCAGCAATGCGACCCCACCTCCCTTTCTTTTTTGCCTATCTTTCCTAAATATTGAATAACCCTGGATGTTGAGTCTCCAGCCTTGGCCACCCTGGAGCCATGTTTCTGTAATCCCAATCAAATCGTATTCATTTACCTCTATTTGCGCAGCTAATTCATCCACCTTGTTCCGAATGCTCCTTGCATTAAGACACAAAGCCTTCAGGCTTGTTTTTTTAACGCTCTCAGACCTACATGAATTATTATTTACTGTGACCATGTTTGATTTAAACCGTTGAGTTCTTTGCCTTCTACTTTTGTTTTTCTCCTTCCTGTCTTTAGCTTTTATCCTTATTTCCCTTTCCTCTGTCTCCCTGCTCAGGTTCCCAACCCCCTGCCACTTTAGTTTAAACCCTCCCCAACAGCACTAGCAAACACTCCCCCTAGGACATCGGTCCCGGCCCTGCCCAGGTGCAGACCGTCCCGTTTGTACTGGTCCCACCTCCCCCAGAACCGGTTCCAATGTCAAAGGAATTTGAATCCCTCCCCCTTGCACCATTCTTCTAGCCACGTATTCATTTGAAATATCCTCCTATTTCTACTCTGACTAGCACGTGGCACTGGTAGCAATCCTGAGATTACTACCTTTGAGGTCCTCTTTTTTAATTTACCTCCTAACTCCCTATATTCTGCTTTTAGGACCTCATCCCGTTTTTTACCTATATCGTTGATGCCTATGTGCACCACGACAACTGGCTGTTCGCCCTCCCCCTCCAAAGTGTTCTGTAGCCGCTCCGAGACGTCCTTGACCCTTGCACCAGGGAGGCAACACACCATCCTGGAGTCTCGATTGCGGCCGCAGAAACGCCTATCTATTCCCCTTACAATTGAATCCCCTATCACTATAGCTCTTCCACACTTTTTCCTCCCAGCCTGTGCAGCAGAGCCACCCATGGTGCCAGGAAGTTGGCTGCTGCCGCCTTCCCCTGATAAGTCATCCCCCCAACAGCATCCAAAGTGGTATATCTGTTTGAGAGGGGGATGGCCACAGGGGACCCCTGCACTACCTGCCTGCACCTCTTACTCTGCCTGGTGGTCACCCATTCACTTCCTGCCTGTACACCCTTTACCTGCGGTGTGACCAACTCGCTAAACGTGTTATTCACGACGTTCTCAGCGTCGCGAATGCTTCAATATGCATCCATCCGCAGCTCCAGCGCCGCAATGCGGTCCGTCAGTAGCTGCAGCTGGATACATTTCCCACACACATGGTCGTCAGGGACACAGGAAGTGTCCCTGATTTCCCACATATTGCAGGAGGAGCATATCACGGCGCCGAGCTCTCCTGACATGACTTACCCTTTAATTAATTAATTAAAATTAAACTAATTGAATCCCACCAATTTCACTTCAATTAAATGATATACTCAAGGGCCCTTGCTTAACAGCAGTCCCCGCTACACCACAGAGACTCTAGAAACTATAAACCACAGAATTTAAGTATGGAAAAAAGGAGAAAAAGAGAAATACTCACCAACCAATCACTTACCTGCTTTCTGGTGACGTCACACTTTGATTATTTTCTACTTCTCTCTCTCACGCTCTCGGGGCTCAGATTGGTCGCCTACCTGGTCACCGCCGCCTTTTCTCAGCTCCGCCTCGCCGCAGCCGCCCCAGGGTTAAACTAGCTAAAACGTTTCAAAATGGTATTACAGAGCCAATTTAGGGCTTGTTAAGGGCTTTAATGGCCTCTCCCGCCTCTTGGAGGCGGGACGGAGACGGGACCACCGCACACGATTTCATCAAAATTGCGTGGAGGCGGAATGGAGGCGGGATCGGGTCCGCCCGCCCGCCACTTTTCGCAATTTTAACCCCCCACACGCCTCCAAACCCGCCTCCACGGGTCTATGAAGATCCAGCCCATCATATTTATCGTGTTGTACCAGTTCGACCGATGGTCAGGGAAGAAGTTATGGGGGGTGGTCCAGTGCTGGTTTTAGCAACATAGGACCAGGAGGAGGCCATTCAGACCCTCGAGCCTGTTCCGCCATTCAATGAGATCATGGCTGATCTGTATCTCAACTCCATCTACCCCTCTTGGTAACACATCCTTTAATACCCTTGTCTAACAAAAATCTATCAATCTCAGTTTTGAAATTTTCGATTGTCTCCCAGCCTCAACAGCTTTTTTGGGGGAGAGAGTTCCAGATTTCCATTACCCTTTGTGTGAAGAAGTGCTTCCTGACATCACCCCTGTGCGACCGAGCTCAAATTTTCAGGATATGCCCCTTTGTTCTGGACTCCCCCCCGCCTCGAGCGCAGAGCTACGATGTTGTTGTCCCACTTAGAATCATAGAATAGCACAGCACAGAAGGAGGCCATTTGGCCCATCGAGTCTGCGCCGGCTCTTTCGAAGAGCGGTCCAGTTAGTCCCACTCCCCCCGCTCTTTCCCCATAGCCCTGCAATTGTTCTCCTCTGGCCTGTGCTCATCACATCTCGGGTGGTTGTACCCCTGGGGGCACATCTTCCCAATTCCTGCAGTATTACTTACTTTGCTAAGTTACCCACACCAGAAAAACATGCACAGTTCAACAAAGATATAAATCAGGAGCTCTCAATTATAAGAACATAAGAAATAGGAGCAGGAGTGTGCCATTTGGCCCTCCGTGCCTGCTCCACCATTCAATAAGATCATGGCTGATCTTCTACCTCATCTCCACCTTCCTGAACTATCCCCATATCCCTTGATTCCCTTAGTTCCCAAAAATCTATCGATCTCTGTCTTGAATATACTCAACGACTGAGCCTCCACAGCTCTCTGGGGTAGAGAATTCCAAAGATTCACCACCCTCTGAGTGAAGACATTTCTCCTCATCTCAATCCAAAATGGCCGACTCCTCATTCTGAGACTATGACCCCTGGTTCTAGACTCCCCAGCCAGGGGAAACATCCTCCCTGCATCTACCCTGTTAAACCCCTTAAGAAATTTATATGTTTCAATGAGATCACCTCTCATTCTTCTAAACTCTAGGCATTATAGGCCTAGTCTACTCAATCTCTCCTCATAGAACAATCCCCTCATCCCAGGAACCAGTCTGGTGAACCTTCGTTGCACTCCCTCTATGGCAAGTATATCCTTCCTTGGGTAAGGAGACCAAAACTGTACACAATACCCCAGATGTGGCCTCACCAATTAAAACATTTAAAAAAATCTATACAGTTTACTCCTGATAATTTTGTTAAATAAATTAAATTCTCCAGTAATTCAGATTTAACAATGCAGGAGTTCAGTGTTTAACAACAATTTCAATTATCAGATAATTTGAATGAAGTGGCTATGAATTAAGACGAGTTGGCTGTGTTTTCTAATGCAGTCTCTGCAATACTGGTGAGGGTTTGATGTGAGTCTCACCCTCGGGGTGTCTGGTCAGATCGGACACAGTTTTACAACGTTGGGATTTGTCTTTCTCGCAGATCGGGATCACTTCCAGCTCGGCTCACTGTCCCACCTGCTCAACAGCAAGGCCGGAGGATACCAGGAGCTCCCAGACTGGCCGGAGGCAGCCCCTGACCCCTCAGTCCGCAACGTGGAGGTAAAGGACAAGGTGCAGGCAATATTAGGGGTCAACTATCAGTAACAACTACAACAACAACTTGCATTTATATCGTGCCTTTTAACGTAGTAAAACGTCCCAAGGCGCTGCACAGGAGCGGTTATCAAACAAGATTGGACACCGAGTTACATGAGGAGATATTAGGGCAGGTGACCAAAAGCTTGGTCAAAGAGGTAGGTTTTAAGGAGCGTCTTAAAGGAGGAAAGAGAGGTAGCGAGACGGAGAGGTTTAGGCAGGGAATTCCAGAGCTTAGGGCCTTGGCAGCTGAAGGCACGGCCACCAATGGTTGAGCGATTATAATCAGGGATGCTCAAGAGGGCAGAATTAGAGGAGCGCAGATATCTCGGGGGGTTGTAGGGCTGAAGGAGATTATAGAGATAGGGAGGGGCGAGGCCGTGGAGGGATTTGAAAACAAGGATGAGAATTTTTAAAATCGAGCCGTTGCTTAACCGGGAGCCAATGTAGGTCAGCGAGCACAGTGGTGATGGGTGAACGGGACTTGGTGCGAGTTAGGACACGGGCAGCCGAGTTTTGGATGACCTTAAGTTTATGGAGGGTGGAAGCTGGGAGGCCAGCCAGGAGTGTGTTGAATTAGTCAAGTCTAGAGGTAACAAAGGCATGGATGAGGGTTTCAGCAGCAGATGAGCTGAGGCAGGGGCGGAGATAGGCGATGTTACGGAGGTGGAAGTAGGCGGTCTGGAGATGGTGATCACGCTGATGGTGTGGCCATCAAATCGCCTAGTCTCTTGTAGCAGAGCTTAGTGAAGGGCAGAGCATGCAGGTTGGTAGAGTCCGGGTTAGAGCCTTCTTTACAGGCACTAAGGAGCAGCAAAGAAGCTGGACTTGGCATGTTCCTGCATGGCACTTACAGTCTGCAGCTCTTCTTCATGGGAGGAGGGGCTGTCCCGACATTGCTCTCGCTGGATAGCGACCAGCGTAGAGAACCATAGAGAAACTATTTCCTCTGGTGGGGGGAGTCCAGAACAAGGGGTGTAGAACCTTAAAATTAGAGCTAGGCTGTTCAGGGGTGATGTCAGGAAGCACTTCTTCACACAAAGGGTAATGGAAATCTGGAACTCACTCCCCCAAAAAGCTGTTGAGGCCGGGGGTCAATTGAAAATTTCAAAACTGAGATTGATAGATTTTTGTTAGTTACGGAACCAAGGCGGGTAAATGAAAGTAGCGATGCAGATTAATAAGCCCATTAAATAAAGCAAAGAAAGCACTGGGGCTCATTTCTAGAGGGATAGAATTGAAAAGCAGAGAAGTTATGCTAAACCTGTATCGAACCTTGGTTAGGCCACACTTGGAGCACTGTGAACAGCTCTGGTCTCCATATTATAAAAAGGATGTAGAGGCACTGGCGAAGGTGCAAAAAAGATTCACAAGGATGACACCAGAACTGCGAGGGTGTACATTAATAAAACGGCCTGTGAATGCTGGTATATCGTTAGAGAAAAAATAAAATGGGTTTCCTTGGTGCTTTGGGCCTTATACTGGCTTTTCCTAATAAGGCAAGACAGAGAAGTCATTACTTATTTTTAAAAATGTCCTTAATGTTTCATTTTTCTAAAAAAAAAACTCCTTCATAATCGCATTAACGTACAAACTGTTATTGAGATGATGGAAACACAACTTTAGTTGAATTGACATTCCCTTCCCACTAGTCTCTCTCTGTGGAGAAGTGCAACAGGCCTGGTTTTAGTAACATTCATTCGCCAGTCAGTCAGTGGCATCAGTACCTAATGGTTTATCCTCTCCAGTGCTTTCTAGGGACAGGATTCTGGCTGTAGGGAATGCGAGGACATGGAGCGAAGATGTTATTATTGCAGGTTAATACATTATTGGTTGACATGTCGACCCTATTAGAATGTGTTTAGCTGTTGAAACTGCCCTAGCTAAGAGAGCAATTTTGCATCTGTTTAAGTTGATCAACATTTATTAAAGCATAAAGACTTTTTCTAACATCCGCATGATATAATGGCCCAGATATTCCGATCGCAGGCCTCCCGCGGGCGGAGGACTGCGATCTGGAAAAATCTGCGCACAATTCCGGTGCTGGGCCTCTCCAAACTGCCGGTGCGCAAGGCCCACGTATCCCAGAGGCGCAGGTAGTTCGCAGCGTCCCTGGGATCACGTGGGCCATGGGGAGCCAATCAAAGAAGGGAATCTCCCTTCATACATTTGACAGGAAGACCTGTCAAATATATGACTGGAGATCCCCCCAAAACATAGTAAAACTTTAAATAATTTTTTTTTTTAAATCATCACATTTTTAAAATGACTTGAAAGTCCAATAAATTAACTATTTTAAACAAAACTTTAAATTTTTGAAAAAAATAATTAAAGTTTTTTACAGGGCTAAAAATAAACTTACCTTTTTTAAAGTATTTTTAAATGATAAATCAGTGGAATTTTTTTTTTTACTTTTTTCAACTCTTATCCTGGTAAAAGCAGGCGCAAGAATTGTAAGGGTTTTCAGCGGGCGGAGGGTGTCCAAAAAGCGGAACTCTCCGCCCGCAGAGGCCCTTCTCCCGGGCAGCCGGAGGATCCGTCAAGAGCATTCTTGACAGATCGGAAATGCCGGTTTCCAGCGCATGGGCAGTGCATGCCTGAAACCGGCATTTCCGATGTCCCTACGGTTGGGTACACAGCGCGTACACACCCGTAGGGATCGGAATAGCCGGCCCAATGTACAGTTACTGTTCCTGGCTGCTGTCGCCGCTTCAGGTACTCGGGATGATAGACTAAATGGCTCCATTCTCTCCCTGATAAGATTTTCTTTATGATCCTGATCAGTTTTTGGCCATAAAAATCGAGTCACTACGCCAGAGCCACATCCCAGCAGTGACGTCGTAGGACTTGGCCGAAAGTTGGGATAGATGTGGTTTATTAGAGTGCTTTAAGCTAATGTCGTGGGTTGATGGTGACAGTGTAGGCCAAAGCAAAGATATGTGGGTCAATAATCCCAAATGATCCATTTCCTGAACAATTGCTGGTCTTTCTCGGCCTGCAACACAAGTGACTGATTCCTCAACAATTCCTGGATCGCAGAATCCTTTGTAGAACAACCGTGGTCTGGTTGAATGGCGGAGCAGGCTCGAGGGGCTGAATGGCCTCCTCCTGTTCCAAACAATCCTCGACTAAAACGAAGGCATGTAGCTTGGTAATTAGGCTGAACCAACAGAACGTAGATTAATAACCACAACACTGGCCAAAATATAGGCAAAAAGAGGCGGAGGGGCGGGCGAGTGATTCCAGTGCTGTTGCTCTGCAGTTTGTTGGCTCTGAATTGTCGGCCCAGTAAGCAGCTGTCTGACTGGGAGTGTCCTCTGCAATGCTACCCACAGGAGGAAGTGTTCGCGGAGACGGAGGTGCGAATCGGATTGCTGGGAGACTGGAAAGAGGTGTGGGTGTGCTTTGTTTGCAGTGCTGTGTGCTTTTACATCAGGGACTGCCGGTTACTCAGTCGCTCGAGTACCTGCACGGAAGGGGTGATGTTCAAGACGCAGGTGTTGGATTCCAGATGAAACTCATTTTATCTGGGCTCAAATTACAATACCCCCCCCTCCCCCGCCCCTTGCCCCACTGCCCACTTCCCCATCAAACTGCAACTACAGCACAACATAGTGATGTAGGTTATACAGTCTTATGCTGGTTATTCAGCAAGAACTACAGTGTTAAAAGGGCGTATTGATTGAGGGTTCCTGAACGTTAAGTCCAGCGCACCAAGCACCCGTGATACAAAGACCATGACGGGTTGGCCACCATGACTGATTGGCCACCATGACGATGTTGGCCACCATGACTGATTGGCCACCATGATGGATTGGCCACCATGAGACCGATTAGGCACCATTTCTACTCCGAAGCACAGAGCTTTCTGTCCTCTCGCTCATACCGCATGTCGCTCGGTCTCGCGCCACTTAGCCGCCTAAGTCCTGACCACCATGCCAGCACCAAGCTTTATCTTCCTCACTTGCTTGACGCATCTGTTGCACTGTTGTCCACCAGCTATTGCTAACCCCCCACCCCCACCCCCCACCCCCTCCTGTGAAGAACCACCCGACAGCGGGGAGCACTTGTTGCTGGGCAGCTTCGACGTCCTTCATAGTTGATCCTTCCACGATGGCAGCGAGAACTAACTGAGGAGATCAAATAAGAATTCTACCAGTTTTGGGCTTTTAAAAAAAAAAAATATATATATATATACCTCATCCCTCTGAAGAAAAATGTGCATTAACTGTAGGTTTTTGTGTTGAGATCACCCCTTAACAGGTCTGGCAGGAAAAGAAGTTGGCCTTGATCATGGGCATTCACCGACCTCACTGGCAGAATGCCCATTGGTCACCTGGCACTGCCCATTTGCTGTTGTCTCGTGTTTATTCATTTGGATGCATTGGCGCTGCGTTCGGCTAATGGGAATGCTGTCTCCAGCTTTCATATTGTGCGACCCCCTTGAAACAAAATCTCTCAAACCTTTATGGCATGCGTGAAACTGGGAGCAGGAACCCAATTATTTTGTCCCTAATGGCTATCAAAAATCTTTACAATGACGGCACAGCTTTTTCTGTTCCCCAGTCAAACAACATTAGACGCTTCAAGTCTCGCTTTGACAGATACTTGGTACAGATACTCTAGTGAGTGGCTGTAAATTATCACTGGTGTAAAACCTCATGTTGCCCCTGGTTTGATTTGATTTCTCCCCGTCAAACACTGAGGAGGAGGAGAGCTGCTCCCAGGTAACTACACAAAGTCATGAAGGATTGACTCTTAACACATGCGAGACTGATTTTGTTAAAACGGTCACACTTCGCCCGGTGGACTCCCTAGCATTTCAAAGTCTTGTGCGCACATCCTCGCCCATCGATCCCTCCGCATGCAGCTCTGCCCCTTCGCCATCCGACCTGATCATTGCTGTGTTGCTATGTTGACAATTGGGTTTAGGATGCCCGACCCAACATTGTTGTGTACTGTTCTGCCCAGGTTGCTCCTGTAGTGTCCAGTTTGGTTCAGTGACACACAGCTCGGTGCAGTAACACTGGAGTAAGTTGAATAATATCATACCAAGTTGGGCTTGGCAAGTGTACCATGTAGGATGACCTCAGCTCGCTATCATTCGGGCACAACTCAAAAAAACAAGTCCAGCACATTACCTTAAAGCTTACACCCACTTCATTCCAATTTCACCGGTCTTATTCCAATATTGTACAGCTTGGTCTGGTCATAACTTAGTCCAGTATCAACCATCTAGCTGCATTACTGACCAGGTCAATCTACCATCACCAAACTCAATCAGGTAAGCACATTGTGACTCAGATCACTCCAATCATATACCATTCACTACAATAGCTCACTCCAGTAATGCGCAGCTCAGGGTGGCATATCATAGAATAGGACAGCACAGAAGGAGGCCATTCGGCCCATCGAGTCTGCGCCGGCTCTTTCGAAGAGCAATCCAGTTAGTCCCACTCCCCCGCTCTTTCCCCATATCCCTGCATGATTTTCTCCTTCAAGTGTTTATCCAATTCCCTTTTGAAGGCTACTATTGAATCTGTATCCACCCCCCTATCAGGCAGTGCGTTCCAAATCCTAACCACTCGTTGCGTAAAAAAGTTTTTCCTCATGTCGCCTCTCTGGTTTTTTTTTAGCCAATCACCTTAAATCTGTGCCCTCTTGTTATCGACCCTTCTGCCATTGGAAACAGGTTCTCCTTATTTACTCGATCGAAACCACCCAACCTTTGTTTGAAGTTTTAATGTACCCCCTTCCCTTCCCCGCTACTGTCGGCTCCAGGCCACATCCTATCGCTTCCTGATTTCGAAATGGCTTGGCTCTAATGTTGAGACTTAATATCAAACAAGATGGTCCAGAATGGAACCAAGGTACATTGAATAAGGCGATACAACGGTCACTAGGGTAACCGCGGGCGCCAATCTGCAAACGGGACGTTCAACATAGCCGCAGGCAATGGAGCAACAACAGATTCATCCTATTGCCAGGCAAACTGCTCCCAAATAAAGGGGATACAAGTCTGACCGACAGAGAGTCGCAGATCCTCTGGTGAAGGAAAGCAAGTCTGAGTTAGCAGCCTATACCTGAACTAAGTTGCCTCACACTTTATTGACCTAATGCTGGAAGACACCAGTTGCTATTATACTGGGTGGGGAGGGAGGAGGTTATTTAATGCGCTGGTTAGTACTGTCCACAGATGGTTATTGCTGGCCTGAGCTGGAAAAAGCTATACAATGGGTGTTACTGTCCTCATGTGGGAGTTATTGTGCTGAACTGTACCATCCCATCCGTGGTGAGAATGTGGAACTCGCTACCACAGGGAGTGGTTGAAGCGAATAGTATAGATGCATTTAAGGGGAGGCTAGATTAGCATAAGAGGGAGAAGGGAAGAGAGGGTTACGCTGATAGATTTAGATGAGGAAAGACGGGAGGAGGCCGGCATGGACTGGTTGGGCCGAATGGCCTGTTTCTGTGCCATGTATCCTATGTAATCCTTTGTGATATCAGATAGTACTGTACTGAGCTGAGTGTTACTATAATGAGCTGGTTCGTCTGTATGGTGTTGGGCCATGCTGTACTGGGCCGGGCTGTACTGCACCAAGTTGGGCCATACTGTACTCGGGCTGGTTAGTATGTTACCAAGCAGGCCGTTATTACACTGAACTTGTTAATACTGTCGAGGCTGAGTAATTCCTACCACTTTGTATCCAAGCTAATGCATGTGTCCTGGGCAGGGGAGTGTGGGGCCTAGTGTGGTTTGTGTGTCCTGTTGCCTGCATGCTGGTAAGCCCTTTTTGGACAGACGTCTTGAGAGCCTGGCTGGTACTTTAAATGCTCCCACTTACAGCACCTGTGGACCTCCGAGATGGTCTTCACTCCTGCCTCACACACCTTACACTGACTGTGCCCGTCTGCATACTTTTATTCGATAGGATAGCGGGTCACAGAATTTAGCAATGACGAGGCCAGTCTCCCGATCCTCCCGTCACACTCTGACCTGAAATTGCTGCCTGTCACATCGTTTTTTTCTTTCCAATTCTCCTCCTGTGCCGGGCGGGCGAGTGATTATTTATTTCCTCCCCTTCCAGGTTCCCGAATGGACTAAACCCAGTGGCAGAGAGAAAAGAAAGGAGAAGGTGGAGAAACCATTCTATTCTGATTCGGAGGGGGAGTCTGAACCGACCGAATCTGCAGACAGTCGTAAGTGATGTCGTTAGTGATCGATGCAAGTTGTAATTTAACCTCTTTGCTGCTCTACAGTTTGTAATTTATTTTGTATCTGCATCTCTTAAACTGCTAACTTATTTGTGATGGTTGCTTGATATTAGGTTAATTGGTTAGTTGCTTGACAAAGAGGAGTATTGAAAGATCTAGGGCGCGAAATTCGGTTACGCTTCGCTTGGGGGCGGTAACTAAGTTAAGGCCGGACATTTTGTGCCCGGCGCGGAACTACCACCCCGGCTGCTAAATTCGACGTACGGAACTAAATTCAGTTAAAGGGGCGGGCCGCTGCCCACACTGCAGGGCCACCGATGGCCGACACTAGACCACCAGGGCGGCGTGGTGCGGCCAGGACCACGCCACGGCCCACCCCGGAGGGCCGACCTCCAAAAAAAATAAAATGGCGGCGCGGGTCTCGGCCGCACCTCCCCTTTAAATACCGCCCTGCGAGCGGAGGTCGGCCCGGCTCGCGACCCGCGAGGCTGGCGCTGACATCGCCCGCGGCGGCCTCACGGGGCGCAGCC
Source organism: Squalus acanthias (assembly GCA_030390025.1). Lineage (NCBI taxonomy): Eukaryota > Metazoa > Chordata > Chondrichthyes > Squaliformes > Squalidae > Squalus > Squalus acanthias. The sequence goes on from CM059443.1 coordinate 51,879,760, forward strand.
GAGTTTCTGCCGCGGGGCGCTAAGGGGTTGCAGCGCACGGTGGTGATGTTATCGCTGGAGGCGCGGCCCGGGGCGCTACCGGCAGGGACGCGACGCCAGCGGGTAGCGCCTCAAAAACACCCCGCTGAATTTCGCGGCAGGCGCATTTTTTACCCCCCCCCCCCCCCCCCCCCCGGGCGATAACAGCAGGCGCAAAGGAGCCGAATTTCGCCCCCATAGAACCTTGCGTATAGGAGATTGAGGTGGTGAAAATGTACAAAGGATTCGATAGGGTAGATACGGAGAAATTATTTCCTCTGGTGGGGGATTCAAGAACAAGGGGGCATAACCTTAAATTAGAGCTCGGTCATTCAGGAGGGAAATCAGGAAGCACTTTTTCACACAAAGGGTAGTAGAAATCTGGAACTCTCTTCTCCTAAAGGCTGTTGATGCTGTGGGTCACTTGGAGCTTTCCAGACTGAGATCGCTAGATTTTTGTTGGGCAAGGGTATCGAGGGATATGGAGCCAAGGCGGGTAAATGGAGTTGAGGTGCAGATCAGCCACGATCTCATTGAATGGGGGAGCAGGCTCGAGGGGCTGAATGGCCTCCTCCTGTTCCTATGCATGGGGAGTGAGCAGGTCAGTGGGATTAGACTGGGCGGCTCATCTGGGAAAAAACACCGGCACAGACTCGATGGGCCGAATGGCCTGTTTCGGTGCCGGGTCAGTCTGCCATTCCCACTTGATAGCCAGCGACCGCTGCTGGAAGCGTAGCGCCGACCCAGGTCGTTGTGCTTTCAGACTTTTGGTTTGAGACACCCCTGGGAGCAAAACATTCAGGACCGGCTCCTGCTGATGTGACGTTGTTGTGGTGGCGCTGTTCTGCTGTCACCACGAATGGTGATCATCAAGCCACCGCCCAGTCAATCTGTTCACTGTGTCTATACACGCCAGCCTGCAAAACTCAGGGGGGGCACAATCTTAAAATTAGAGCGTGGCCATTCAGGAGTGAAATCAGGAAGCACTTCTTCACACAAAGGGTGTTGGAAATCTGAAACTCTATCCACCAAAAAGGCTGCGTGGGTCAATTGAAATTTTGTGTGGGTGACAATCCACATGGAGTACACATTCATTCACTTGTCCCTCTTGTGCAGAACGGATGTTGTTTGCAGCAAACAGCTTCCAAAAAGCCGATGTAGCCCCAAAAAGAGACCACTCCGAAATGCACCATCCGACTGAAAGACATCATGCGGAATAGCTGAGTCGCAGAGGCTTCAGGTAGACCGAATGTTTTCCAACCTCCGGTGCAAGCAGGACTGCACAAGCTGAGTGTCTGCTTGAGCAGCAGATGGTTCATGTGTGGTGTCGGAGGTACAGAACCTCATCAATGTCATAAGAACATAAGAATTGGGAGCAGGAGTAGGCCGCACGGCCCCCCGAGCCTGCTCCGCCATTCAATAAGATCATGGCTGATCACCGACCTCAACTCCACTTTCCCGCACAATCTCCATATCCCTTGATTCCCCGAGAGTCCAAAAATCTATCTATCTCAGCCTTGAGTATACTCAACAACTCAGCATTCACAGCCCTTTGGGCTAGAGAATTCCAAAGATTCACAACCCTCTGAGTGAAGAAATTCCTCCTCATCTCGGTCTTAAATGGCCTACCCCTTATCCTGAGACTGTGACCCCTGGTTCTAGACTCTCCAGCCAGGGGAAACAACCTCTCAGCATCTACCCTGACAACCCCTCTCAGAATCTTATGTTTCCATTGTTCTTCTAAACTCCAGACAGTATAACCCAATCTACTAAATCTTTCCCTGTAGGACAGCCCTCTCATTCCAGGGTTCAATCTAGTGAACCTTCCTCAGATAAGGAGACCAGAACTGTGCACAGTACTCCAGGTGTGGTCTCAACAAGTCCCCGTACAATTGCAGTAAGACTTCCTTACTCTTGTACTCCAACCCCCTTGCAAAAAAGGCCAACATGCCATTTGCCTTCCTAATTGCTTGCTGTATCTGCATGCTAGCTTTCTGTGTTTCCTGTACGAGGACACCTAAATCTCTCTGAACACCAATAGTTTCCCATCGGAGGGGAGTTCTGTACAATGAAGGCAAGCTAATGAATTGTGTCCCCGGTCTGGATTTTCACCCACTGGGAATGCACATCGGGAGTCGGTCATGGAAGTTGACAAGTTCAACAGGATCTTCCACCCATTGGAATTGGATCGCGGCTGATCTGCACCAAAACTCCAGTTACCCACCTTTGACCCATTTCCCTTGATACCCTTACCTCATAAAATTCTGTCGATCTCAGTCTTGAGAATTTCTATCGCTCCTCAGCCTTTTGGGGCAGGGGGGGAGAAGGTTCCAGATTTCCCTGCTTCCTGATTTCACTCCTAAACGGCCTAGCTCTGATTTTAAGATTGTGCCCCCTTTGTTCTGACCTCCCCCAGCAGAGGAAGAAGTTTCTCCGTGTCTGCTCTATCGAATCCCTTTATCATTTTAAACATCTCCGTGCTGGGCCTACACCTACTGCAGGCACAACCCCAGTCCCATCCATTGGAGGAGCCCCCAGGAAGGTCAGAGGGCAGTGTTGTCGGGGTGGAGACCAGACATTCAGGATCTTCTCCCCTCCCCTCCCCCATTTCCTGTTCCCTGCACCTGGCAGTGCTCCTCAATGAAGAGGAAAGTCTACTCTATCGGGCATGAGTTGACGCAATATCCCCTCCATGGCCCCCCCGGCATTGCACCGTACCGTCCGATCACCAGAGGGAACTCCTAGAGTTACAGAGAGTCTACAGCACAGAAGCAGGCCACTCGGCCCATCTGGTCTAACCCCTCTGAACAAACGGCCTTCCATGTTCACAGAGTCCCCGACTGCCAGCGAGTCTGAAAGCATGAGTGAAATCGAAAGTGAGAGCGGTTCAGGGAGTGGCGAAGAGAGTGACGAGGAGACCAAGTCGGACAAGGACGAGAAGAAGAAGAAGAAAGCAGGGAAGGAGAAGAGCAAGAAGAGAGATGGGAGCGAGGACAGGTAGGTGGGCTTGTGCATTGTAGAGTCTGGACTTTCAGCCCAGCGTTTTGTGAGGCTGTATCTGTTTTTTTTAGCTGAAGGGAATAGGTTTCCAATTGCAAGAAAATTAAAGCACATCTTTGAAAGAAGTGGGGAGCAAAATTCCCTCTAATTTTTTTGTACTGAGCGGGCCACAAACTCCTTTGTGCGAGATCTTTTGGACTGGGAGAAAGAGAGCGAGAGACTGGGGGAGAGAGAGCGAGACTGGGAGAGAGAGAGACTGGGAGAGAGAGAGAGAGAGAGACTGGGAGAGAGAGAGAGAGACTGGGGGAGAGAAAAAAAGAGACGGGGGAGAGCGAGAGAGAGAGACTGGGGAGAGCGAGAGAGAGAGACTGGGGGAGAGAGAGACTGGGGGAGAGAGAGACTGGGGGAGAGAGCGAGGGGGAGAGAGCGAGAGAGAGAGAGACTGGGGGAGAGAGAAAGAGACTGGGGGAGAGAGAGAGAGACTGGGGGAGAGAGAGAGAGAGAGAGACTGGGGGAGAGAGAGAGACTGGGGGAGAGAGAGAGAGACTGGGGGAGAGAGAGACAGAGAGAGAGACTGGGGGAGAGCGAGAGAGAGAGACTGGGGGAGAGCGAGAGCGAGAGAGACTGGGGGAGAGCGAGAGCGAGAGAGACTGGAGGAGAGCGAGCACGAGAGAGACTGGGGGAGAGCGAGAGAGAGAGACTGGGGGAGAGCGAGAAAGAGAGACGGGGAGAGAGAGAGAGAGAGAGCGAGACGGGGGGAGAGAGAGAGAGAGAGACGGGGGGGAGAGAGAGAGAGAGAGACTGGGGGAGAGAGAGAGAGAGACTGGAGGAGAGAGAGAGAGAGACTGGGAGAGAGAGAGAGAGAGAGAGCGAGACTGGGGAGAGCGAGAGACTGGGGGAGAGCGAGAGACTGGGGGAGAGCGAGAGACTGGGGGAGAGCGAGAGACTGGGGGAGAGCGAGAGCGAGAGAGACTGGGGGAGAGCGAGAGCGAGAGAGACTGGGGGAGAGCGAGAGAGACTGGGGGAGAGCGAGAGAGAGAGACTGGGGGAGAGCGAGAGAGAGAGACTGGGGGAGAGCGAGAGAGACTGGGGGAGAGCGAGAGAGAGAGACTGGGGGAGAGCGAGAGAGAGAGACTGGGGGAGAGCGAGAGAGAGAGACGGGGGAGAGCGAGAGAGAGAGACTGGGGGAGAGCGAGAGAGAGAGACTGGGGGAGAGCGAGAGAGAGAGACTGGGGGAGAGAGAGAGAGACTTGTGGAGAGAGAAAGAGAGACTGGGGGAGAGCGAGAGAGAGAGACTGGGGGAGAGCGAGAGAGAGAGACGGGGGAGAGCGAGAGAGAGAGACTGGGGGAGAGCGAGAGCGAGAGACTGGGGGAGAGCGAGAGTGAGAGACTGGGGGAGAGCGAGAGACTGGGGAGAGCGAGAGACTGGGGGAGAGCGAGAGAGAGAGACTGGGGGAGAGCGAGAGAGAGAGACGGGGGAGAGCGAGAGAGAGAGACTGGGGGAGAGCGAGAGCGAGAGACTGGGGGAGAGCGAGAGCGAGAGACTGGGGGAGAGCGAGAGCGAGAGACTGGGGGAGAGCGAGAGCGAGAGACTGGGGGAGAGCGAGAGCGAGAGACTGGGGGAGAGCGAGAGAGAGAGACTGGGGGAGAGAGAGAGACTGGGGGAGAGCGAGAGAGAGAGACTGGGGGAGAGCGAGAGCGAGAGACTGGGGGAGAGCGAGAGAGAGACTGGGGGAGAGCGAGAGCGAGAGACGGGGGAGAGCGAGTGCGAGAGACTGGGGAGAGCGAGAGCGAGAGACTGGGGGAGAGCGAGAGAGAGACTGGGGGAGAGAGAGAGAGAGAGACGGGGGAGAGAGAGAGAGAGACTGGGGGAGAGAGAGAGACTGGGTGGAGAGACTGGGCAGAACGAGAGAGAGAGACTGGGGGAGAGAGAGACTGTGGGGGGAGAGAGAGACTGGGGGATAGAGAGAAACAGAGAGAGAGACTGGGGGAGAGAGAGAGAGAGAGACGGGGGGAGAGAGAGAGACTGGGGGGAGAGAGAGAGATTGGGGGAGAGAGAGAGAGAGACTGGGGAGAGAGAGAGAGAGACTGGGGGGAGAGAGAGAGAGAGACTGGGGAGAGAGAGCGAGAGAGAGACTGGGGAAGAGAGGGAGAGAGAGAGAGAGACTGGGGAACGAGAGGGAGAGAGAGAGAGACTGGGATTGAGCGAGAGAGAGAGACTGGGGGGGAGAGAGAGACTGGGGGGGGAGAGAGAGAGACTGGGGGGAGAGAGAGAGACTGGGGAGAGAGAGAGAGACTGGGTGGGAGAGAGAGAGAGACGGGGGGGGAGAGATAGACTGGGGGAGAGAGAGAGAGAGACGGGGGAGAGATAGACTGGGGGAGAGAGAGAGAGGGAGAGACTGGGGGGAGAGAGAGAGAGGGAGAGACTGGGGGGAGAGATAGACTAGGGGGGAGAGAGAGAGAGGGAGAGACTGGGGGGAGAGAGAGAGAGGGAGAGACTGGGGGGAGAGATAGACTGGGGGAGATCGCTGCACTGGTGGCCTGGGACTCAACCCTGTGACCCCCTTAGGGTGTGTGTGTGAACCCAGACCCTGCGCTCTGTCTCACCTCGCTAACTGGAAGATGGATTACCTCTGTTTCCCTTGATGTGTTTGTCAGTGGGCAAAGTGAAGGAGAAGAGAAGAAGGCGAAGAAGCGGAAAGAGGAGGAAGAATCAGCTTCCTCATCCTCCTCCTCCTCCTCCGAGGACAGCTCGTCTGAGGACAGCTCGTCAGAGTCGGAGTCGGAGGAAGACTCGGAATCGGACACCGGCAAAAAGACCAGGCGGAAGGTGAGCAAGTTAAGGGTTGCTTTTTGTTTCGGTGTATTTAAAGGATGCAGTAAGCCGGTGGTTATAGTACTGGACTAACAACCCAGAGGTCGAGAGTTCAAATCCCACCATGGCAAGCTATGAAACTGAATTCAATAAATCTGGTCATTTGAGTGCTGGCGCCAGTAAATGACCATGAAGGTTGCTGGATTGTTTTAGTTCACTAATGTCCTCCATGGACGGGACCTGCTACCCCTACAAGGTTAGGCCTACATGGGTGGCGCTTTGGGGTGAATTTCCGCTCTCCCGCCATAACATCGGGAAAAGAGCCCCGGAAACCCCCGGGAAAACGGTGTGAAGAGCGGACAAGTGGGGGAACCCCGGTGGAAATTTACCCCCTTGGGTAAACCCCCTCATACCAAATAGGGATGGGCAACAAACATTCCCCGTTGAGGGTCACCCACAGTCCCAAGAGCAAATGGGGGAAAAGAAACCTTCTCCTGAGGCTCCACCCACCCACCACAAGCGCCCAGCTTGTTCCCTTTCCCAGTGGTCCCGTCCCCTTCCCACTCTTTTTTTTTCCAAAGATGCACTTTGATTTTCTTGCAATTGGAAACTTCAGACTTGTTCAAAGTCTGCTTTTGGGGCCGGGAGCCTAATCTTCACCAGACTTTCAACAGATTACAGTTGGAGGAACTTGGCTGTTCTCGGCTGGCTCTGGGTTCATTCAAGAGTCGGATTGGTGGGAACAACAGCAACTTGCGTTTACACAGCGCCTTTAATGTAGTAACGTGCCCCAAGCCGCTGCACAGGAGCGTTAACAAACAAAATTTGACAGCGGGATTCCCGGGTTTTCTCAGTGTAATCAGCGGAAAGGTACCATAATCGGGATCAGTCATTGGGGTGGGGCCCACTCACTTTGGGTTCAATGTTCCCTCTCATTTTTTTTTGGGTTGCGCGGCCCCTTTAACAGGCTGTGGGGCCCACTCAAATTCCCGCACATGCGCGGTTTTTCCTATTGTAAAGCCGGCATGCCGCCTGCACGGGAGCTCCAGACACGCAGCCGCCCAGCTTAATGGGAACATTGTTTGGGTTCCCGCCTCCCATTCCCATCCTACAAAAATGAATTTGGATTTGAGGCGATGCGTCCACATCTGCCCTCATGCGTCCACATCTGCCCTCATGCGCCCACATCTGCCCACATGCGTCCACATCTGCCCTCATGCGTCCACATCTGCCCTCATGCGTCCACATCTGCCCTCATGCGCCCACATCTGCCCACATGCGTCCACATCTGCCCTCATGCGCCCACATCTGCCCACATGCGTCCACATCTGCCCTCATGTGTGGGTTGGTGGGGGGGGGGTGCTTAAATTAGCAAACTGCAAGATTCAGAACCTGGCAGCATTTGACTTCTTAAAAAAAATCTCCGGCCAACAAAGCATGGCAGTGAGTTCTTCCTGCCCCGACCCCACCCCCGCCCACCACAACTCTCCCCCCCCACCCCCCTGCCCCACCGTCTCCCCCTACCTGAGGTGGGCACCCCAGTTGCATCGTAAATGGCTCAAGCACCCGTCAACAGTGATGCACCTTGGGAAGTTAGGTACGCTGCACATGCTCAGACTGGACGATCCAAATGTGGCATCACCGACCTCGGCCCAAAATACCAACTCCAAGCCCACAGAGTTTTGGGAAAGGCTGCTTGGCGCGTGATGCGGGAGGGAGGAGTGACTGAAAATGGGAAACAGGAACGTTAAACGAAGACAGGGGAAACCTGAAACTTTCATTGGCCTATTTACTTTTCTTTCAGTCTTCCACGACTAAACCACCGCCTAGACCGCTCAAGTCTAAGCAGAAGTCGATCTCCCTCCTTGACCTGGATGATTGTGAGTCTTTTGCATTCAATAGCTCAGAGAATAGTTAATAAAGGCGGTAAAAATTAATCTTCATTGTCTCTGTTGAGCCCATTCCTTTGAAACGCTCATGATACTTTGGATCTCCAGATTAATTCACCACATTAAAATATATCCGCCTGCTATTAGATGTGCGCGCGCGCAAAGCTGACACCAAAGTGTCGCGATTTTACGTCACTCCGCCAGGTAGGGACAGGGCAATAGCAGCTCAAAAATTGTGTTGCTATACCGACCGTCCCGTTCCCATGGCCGCCATTTTCCTAGGGGCCTCTGCACCCGCCTGTTTCAAATGGGATATTCTAATCGGGGGGTCCTACGATGTACACATGCTCCGCCCATCGGGGGGGCGAGGCATCGAGATGGTTAGACAGCGGTCCTTGAAGGGCCCACTGCAGGCTTTGGGGGGGGAAAAAGTCAGTTTTTGAGGAAGTGGGGTTTGAAGATTTTTCTGGGGCCAGTCAGAGCTCGGATACTTCTAACCGGCTCCACAACAATCGTTGTGTCTTTCACTCCTGAATCGGCTCATCAGACCACTTTCCACTTCCCAGGATACAGAAATAATTCCTATCAATTGCCGGGCTATTGAGAAAGGATTTGGGGCTGTTTTAAATTTATTCTCAGGATGTGGTCAACACTGGCAAGGCCGTATTTCTTGCACATCCCCTGTGGCCGTGAAAGGTGGTTTTCGGATTGCCGCAAGTTCCTCAAAGTTATTTGACTATTGTGAAGGGATCGCTTCGACCTGAAGTGTCAGAAGCTGCCTGGACTTGGTATAATTACCGTGGCCTTTTGCAATATCCGTAATTCATTTGGCCAGAACTCCATGGGGCTGAAGCGTTCGATGTTCAGTTAATGCGAGATCCAAGAGTTTCCCAAACGTTTGATTGTTTTGGTTTTGGAAAATGATGTGGCTGCGCTAGATGTGTTCTCTAGGTCTGAACCCAGGTGACTCCAGAATTTGCACTGGATGGTGGGGTGCTAATCCCAACCTGCCGATTGCCAACCTCACTACAGCTGAAACTGGAGCTATGGTGCAGCTCTCCTCCTGGGGTGGAGCTCCCCTCGTCCTCTCTGGGGCGGAGCTCCCCTCGTCCTCCTGGGGCGGAGCTCCCCTCATCCTCTCTGGCGGAGCTCCCCTCGTCCTCTCTGGGGCGGAGCTCCCCTCGTCCTCTCTGGCGGAGCTCCCCTCGTCCTCTCTGGGGCGGAGCTCCCCTCGTCCTCCTGGGGTGGAGCTCCCCTCGTCCTCTCTGGTGGAGCTCCCCTCGTCCTCCTGGGGCGGAGCTCCCCTCGTCCTCTCTGGCGGAGCTCCCCTCGTCCTCTCTGGCGGAGCTCCCCTCGTCCTCCTGGGGCGGAGCTCCCCTCGTCCTCTCTGGCGGAGCTCCCCTCGTCCTCTCTGGCGGAGCTCCCCTCGTCCTCTCTGGCGGAGCTCCCCTCGTCCTCCTGGGGCGGAGCTCCCCTCGTCCTCTCTGCCGGGGCTCCCCTCGTCCTCTCTGCCGGAGCTCCCCTCGTCCTCTCTGGCGGAGCTCCCCTCGTCCTCTGGAGCTGAGCTCCCCTCGTCCTCTGGAGCGGAGCTCCCCTCGTCCTCTGGAGCGGAGCTCCCCTCGTCCTCTCTGGCGGAGCTCCCCTCGTCCTCTGGGGCGGAGCTCCCCTCGTCCTCTGGGGCGGAGCTCCCCTCGTCCTCTGGGGCGGAGCTCCCCTCGTCCTCTGGGGCGGAGCTCCCCTCGTCCTCTGGGGCGGAGCTCCACTCGTCCTCTGGGGCGGAGCTCCCCTCGTCCTCTCTGGCGGAGCGCCCCTCGTCCTCTGGGGCGGAGCTCCCCTCGTCCTCTGGGGCGGAGCTCCCCTCGTCCTTTGGGGCGGAGCTCCCCATGTCTGGGGCGGAGCTCCCCTCGTCCTCTGGGGCGGAGCTCCCATCGTCCTCTGTGGCGGAGCTCCCCATGTCTGGGGCGGAGCTCCCCTCGTCCTCTGGGGCGGAGCTCCCATCGTCCTCTGTGGCGGAGCTCCCCATGTCTGGGGCGGAGCCCCCCTCGTCCTCCTGAGGCGGAGCTCCCCTCGTCCTCTGTGGCGGAGCTCCCCTCGTCCTCTGTGGCGGAGCTCCCCTCCTTCTCTGCCCTATGGTATTTTTGTGATGGCGCTGTCCTTGGTACTGAAACATAGCAGTATTGGGAACATTGAGCAGCACTGGACAGTTCCAAGTTATTAACTCTTGCTCACTAATGCATCAACAGTATAGACTTCTTGTTATGGATGTCTTTTCACATTTTATTTTTTCGATTTCAATACATTTTATCACTTGGACCTCCTGTCCTATAATGATTCACCCATGTCTTGACTTCATTTTACTTGGAGCCATATATAGATTTTCAGTCGTGGACATCATGTGTCGGGGGGTGTCTTAGATACGTCAATGTTGTTGCAGTAGCAGAGGCTTGCTGGGAGTTATGCTGCAATTATGTCAAGCGCAGGCCATGTGCTTCCCTCTCGCAGGGGAGGCAATGGGCAGAAAGGTCCCTCCAGACCCCCTGTCATTCATGACCAGATTGATGGTGATTTAGGAGGAGGTCCGTCTGCCTTCCCAACCATAGGAAGGTGTGAGGGGCCTGCACCACCGGACATGGCTCCAAATCTGGCTGTGGTCCGAAGGTCCTCCTGGCTCGAAGATCTCTGAGGAGACTGAAAGAAAAAGAACTTATTTGCCCTATTGAGCGGGAACATCGCAGAGCAGGAATAGAACCTGCCTGGTTTTCCATTAATGGTAGAATGAACATTGGCCTGTCTCTGTAACAGAGATGAGGACTTCCCCGACTGATTTTCCTCCCTGCGCTCCGCTCAACACCCGGGACGTTAAGACGAAAATCTAGCCCAGTGCGCTATCCCAGTTACTGAGCTAAAAATATCGCACTGAGCCGCAAATGGTAGCCGTGGGCCTGCCCCTCAGCGCAGCTCACTCACGGCGATCACAAGTGGTACAGGTTAGATCCTCTGTTACATTTCGAGGCCTGGAGTTTCCGCTCCGCGCAATTCGCCCGAAATTGGCCAAACCAGAGCAAAAGATCGTGGAATTTCTAGCGCAAATTAGGCCCAGCGCAAATCGAGTGTCCACGATCTTCTGCGCTGGTTTAAAAAAACATCCTGCTGGAGACCGGCCCTGCCCAGAAAACCGGCCACACCCCCAGCTCGAATTCATCGCCACGGCGAGTTTCCGCAAATTGCGCCCGTTTGCGGGCCTTCGAGGAGGCTCCTAAAATCGAGCTGGTTCTTTTGGGCGCGAGGACACCAATAGGCACGTTTTCAAAAGCTTTTGAATATCATTTTTTTTTCATTCACTAAGAAACTGACTGCTGTACCCCAATGTAACTAGCAAATGGTTCTGTATAGTTTTTTAAAAGTTATTTAAAATGAAGTTACTCCCAGGTGGTGGACTAGACACTGATTTAAAAATGCTTATTTTTTGTGATAAACCCATGTATTCATGAAACTGCACCAAGTTATTGCTCTTAAATACATCAAGGAATATTTTTAAAGCAAAAAATCTTTTTAAAAAAAACCCGATTGCGCTGGTTCATGGCAGATTTTACGTTCGGCGATATGCAAATGAGTTGAGCAGAAAGTTGGCCAAAAAAAAATTGTCAAAGCTTGCACCCAAAGAGGAAACTCTACCCCTCCCCCCGAGTGTCCAGCTCATCGGTGATGCCTGCTGTAGTCAAACAGCTCTCTTGACACCCCACTGTGGGAACCACTTAGTTAGTGCTCTTGTGGCCTTCCCCTGGTTGTCTTGTCAAGATCAGTAGCTTGGCATGTGGGGAATCACAGTTACAAAGATGTGTCCTGTGCACTGTGTCAAGTCAAATGGGTGCCCGTTTAGTTTGCCAGACTGACGTTCGCTGAGGGCTATTTTCGCGGCCGCATAGTTGTAAGTTATCCGGAGTTAATGCTTCTCCTTCACCCTCCCTCCCTCCCCTTTTCTCTTTCACAGTCAGCAGCCCCTCAGTCCTCCAGACCAGCCCATCACCCAACACATTATCCAAGAGTCTCAACCTGGATCTTCAGGGACTAACGTTGTCCGACTCAGCCCTACCCTCTGAGGTGAGTGTTGTCGTACCTCGAGGTACGAGGGAGAGGGTGGTTACTTTTTTAAAAATGTATTCATTCACAGGATGTGGGCGTCGCTGGCAAGGCCGGCATTTATTGCCCATCCCTAATTGCCCTTGAGAAGGTGGTGGTGAGCCGCCTTGAACAGCTGCAGTCCGTGTGGTGAAGGTGCCCCCACAGTGACTTTGTCATAGCGGTTGTGTGCTTGCTGGGCCATTTCAGAGGGCAGTTAAGAGTCAACCACATTGCTGTGGGTCTGGAGTCACATATAGGCCAGACCAAGTACGGACAGCAGATTTCCTTCCCTAAAGGACATTAGTGAACCAGTTGGGTTTTTCCAACAATCCGGTAGTTTCATTACTAGCTTTTTATTCCAGATTTATTTAATTAACAGAATTTAAATTCCCCAGCTGCCGTGGTGGGATTTGAGCTCCTGTCTCCGGATTGTTAGTCCAGGCTTCTGGATTACTCGCCCAGTAACATGACCACTATGCTACCGTTCCCCTTCAAGCTGATATGCTGTGACGACAAATGTTGAATACATCTGCCCAAATAACGGACGGGGTTGTTCACATTTACCTTCACATGCTGACAAACAGGATCTGGTAAATTCTTCATGTAACTGGGTTTTTTTTGGATTTCTGTTTTGAAGGCCAATCTTCCTGCCCACTCGATTTCCAGTTGAATTTGGGCTGGGCCCAGGGGGTGGGAGGGGGTTGGAACATTGGACGAGGAGCCCTTCCTCTGGCTCCCCCACCCGTCGCCAGTGCCTCTGGGGTTTTCCACTGGAGGTGACGACAGATGTTGAATACATCTGTCCAAACAACAGGCAGGGATATTCAAATTACAGGAAAACGTCATTAGATGTATTCCTCGTCAATAAAATCAAATCCGTGCCAGATGTTCCTGGTGTACAGTGTTGTTTCGTCATGGGAAGGAAGATTTTAAATTTTACATAGGATATCCACCACAGAAATAGGCCATTCGGCCCAACCAGTCCATGCCGGCGTTTATGCTCCACTCGAGCCTCCTCCCGTCTTTCCTCATCTAAATCTATCAGCATAACCCTCTATTCCCTTCTCCCTCATATGCTTGTCAAGCCTCCCCTTAAATGCATCTATACTGTTCGCTTCAACCACTCCCTGTGGTAGCGAGTTCCACATTCTCACCACTCTCTGGGTAAAGAAGTTTCTTCTGAATTCCCTATTGGATTTCTTGGTGACTATCTTATATTGATGGCCTCTAGTTTTGCTCTTCCCCACAAGTAGAAACAATCTCACTGCATCCACTCTATCAAAACCTTTCATAATTTTAAAGTCCTCTATTAGGTCACCCCTCAGCCTTCTTTTTTCAAGAGAAAAGAAACCCAGCCTGTTCATCCTTTCCTGATATGTATACCCTCACATTTCTGGGATCATCCTTGTAAATCTTCCCTGCACCCTTTTTAATGCCCCTTCCTCCCACCCGAAGGGAACGCGATCGAGGTTGAGGAGGTGAGCTAACGGAGGTGTTTAAAATGATGCAAGGATTTGATAGGATAGATCCAGAGCAGCTATTTTCTCCTGTGGGGGAATCCAGACAAGGGGGCATAATCTTAAAAATTAGAGCCAGGCCATTCAGGAGTGAAATCAGGAAGCTCTCACACAAAGGGAGGTGGAAATCTGGAACTCTGTCCCCCCAAAAAGGCTGTGAATGCTGAGGGGACAATCGGAGCTTTCAAGACTTGAGATCGATGGATTTTTGTTAGGTAAGGGTTTCAAGGGATAGGGATCAAAGGCGGGTAGATGGAGTTGAGGTGCAGATCAGCCATGATCTAATTGAATGGCGGAGCAGGCCCGAGGGGCCGAATGGCCTCCTTCTGCAGAGTGGAGAGTGAGCCAGGCTCGCGTGCGTTGGTCTGTAGTCATCCTCCCTGCCCCCAGTGGATTCCCGAGAGCGGTGGTAACTGACGAGCCCAGTGAGACGCACCCAATTCAGGTGCTGGTCCTTTGTCGTCTGTTTCAGGTGTCGAGCCCCTCGCTCGGCGGAGCGAAAACCTATGAACTGCTGCACCGCATCACGGGGGAGGGACTGTCGGTGGAGTACTACTTCAACAGGCGGCCATTCAGCCCGGATCAGGCCATGGTCTCTGTCCAGATGCAGTTCACCAATAACTCCGAAATGGAATTCAAAAACCTCCGCATCGGCGAGCCCAAGCTGCAGTCGGGAATGAGGATGCATGGATTCAAGGAGATCGGTAAGAGTCTGGGGAATTAAGTCCCCCTCTCAGTCATACAAAACTGGACATACTCAGCGGGTCAGGCAGCATCTGTGGAGAGAGAAACAGAGTTAACGTTTCAGGTCGATGACTTTCTGTCCTTTCTCAACATCCTTTTTAGCCCCCTTCATTAATTCCCCACCTCCACATTCCCAAAAACCATTGTCTGGTGGAGCGGTTGGGAACGTAGGCACCTACTAGGCCCTCCTTCAGTGCCTTCAGATACCCTAGAGGTGACTCTCCCACTAGTCATATTTGGAGATTGTCTATCCAACTCACAATGAGCAATGCTACAGGAGATACTCTGGTGAATAGACAACCCTTATGTTTGGATGTTAGTTCTTGTGACTGAGTCTGTGCAGAATAAAACTGATCGAAGATCAGCCATGGTCTTATTGAATAGCGGAGCAGGCTCGAGGGGCCTAATCCTGCTCCTATTTCTTATGTTCTTAAAACAGATTACCCTGAAATAGTGCCAACACATCCTATACAAAGATTAGTCAAGCCACGAGTTCCAGATTTAAAAGGTAGCGGAGACCGGAATCTAACGATAATATGTCTGAAACCCATCGAGTGCTTCACACAAGCTTGGAATTCAGCCTATGGTAATGGCTGTTATTTGTATGTGACGCTGTGACATCACTATTAAATTACAGAAATGGAAAAAAAAAGTTCATTCATATCTGTAGGTCACTTCGTGGGGGGTAGGGTCGTCAATGGAAATCTAATCCGTCCAAATTTGTTGATTTACCGCAAGAGTCTCGGGGAAAGTTGAGGACGTTTGTTGCATTTTTGAAACTGTAACACTTCACTGTTCAATGGCCAGACACCTTTATACAGCATCAAGATATTCTAGAACACAAAAGGACCGCTCGACCCAGTAAGCCCTTTGTACAACATGAATTGACTTCCCAACCAACTCAAACTTCTGAAGAAGATCTACAGGAAGAAAATGTTCTGAGTTTCTTCCTTCCACCACCTCCCCCCTCCCTATCTCTGTAACCTCCTCCCACCCTCCGAGATCTCCTGCACTCCTCTAATTCTGGCCTCTTGAACATCCCCGATTTTAATCGCTCCACCATTGGTGGCCGTGCCTTCTGTTGCCTGGGCCCTAAGCTCTGGAATTCCCTCCCTAAACCTCTCCGCCTCGCTACCTCTCTCTCCTCCTTTAAGACGCTCCTTAAAACCTACCTCTTTGACCAAGCTTTTGGTCACCTGCCCTAATATCTCCTTATGTGGCATCAAGTTCTGTTTGATAACGCTCCTGTGAAGCACCATTGGGACGTTTTACTATGTTAAAAGCGCTTGTTGTTGTTGTCGACGACTTCGATCAGGTTTAAAAATCCAACTTGCGCTGGTCCAGGGGGGGCCACCTGTCTGTGGTCCGAACAGGAATAGCAATGGGCACTTGTGCTGCACAACGTCCCCCTCGCAAGGAGTCATCACGAGGCACCTTGTCGACAGCTAATCTGTTGCTGCATTTCCTCTGCCCCCGTCCACTACACAAGATGTTAAGCCCCTCGGTTTCTTGTCAATAGACAAAGTAGCATTCTCTACATGTCACTGGGAGTTCCGATCAACATCCGCTAAAACAATTAACCAACACACGTGCAGATCCAAGCAGCATCCAGTCGTATTTGCCATCGGGTTTGACCGTGGCGTAGAGGAGGAGAACTCTGAGCTTTCACAGGAGCAAGGCCGTCCATTTGGAGCTAGGCCGCAGCCTGGTGTTGAAATGAGTGAGTGGGCCACGTGTCACAGAAATGTGAGGCCCAATACACAGATGCCCCCCCACACACACACGAGAATTCAAACCTATAAACACACACACAAGTTGTGAGTCCCCCCAACACATGAAAAGCCCATACTCCCCCCATATAGGAAAAGCCAGAACAGACCCCGCCAACACGAAAAAATCCAGACCCGCGCCCCCCCCCCCCCGCCCCCCCCAAAAAAATTCAGACCCTCCCCAACACACCTGCTCTCTCAGGAGGACATAAAAGGTCCCCAGGCACTATTTGGAAGAAGAGCAGGGGAGTTCTCCCCGGTGTCCTGGACATGGTTAGTTTATCCATCAACCCACATAACAAAAACAGATTATCTGGTCATTATCACATTGCTGTTTGTGGGAGCTTGCTGTGCGCAAATGGCTGCCGCGTTTCCTACATTACAACAGTGACTCCACTTCAAACAGTACTTCAATGGTTCTAAAGCGCTTTGAGACATCCGGTGGTCGTGAAAGGCGCTATAGAAATGCAAGTCTCCTTTTTTTTTTCTTGTCCACCCTGAGGAGACTCTGGTTCTCTTTTTCAACGTCCACAGAGGTTCTCCTGCCGGGTGAGGTCGTCACGGATACGCTGGGCATCGACTTCTGCGATTCCACGCAAGCGGCCAACTTCCAGCTGTGGTGAGTGACGGTCACCGGTAGGTGATCATTGTCCGGGGAGCTGCACATCTGGGCCCCCCGCCCCCGCAGAGCTCTCTTCACTGGGGAAACGGTCACTTCTCCGCTGGGAATGATGAAGGAAAAAAAAACAACTGGAAGAACCAGGGAACTTTCAAGAATTTATTGAGTTAGAATTCACCCGATAATTCTAATAACTAACCCCATTACCTGACTTGGTAAAGAACATATTATACAGTACTGTGCGCTGGGCTGTGTGTGTGATGGATGTACATGCATCTCCTGCGAGTGCAGCAGTCACACAGGCAGCGGTCCAACGGGTACCACAGAGTATCATTGAAAATGCAAGGTGGCAGCTTACGGGATTGCAGAGTTATTGGCTGATTCCTAATACAGTGGACCCAAAATCTACGTGCCACGTTAAAAGAAAGAGCTTGCATTTATAGAATCATAGAAATTTACGGCACAGAAGGAGGCCATTCGGCCCATCGTGTCCATGCCGGCCGAAAAAGAGCGGTCCATCCTAATCCCACTTTCCAGCTCTTGGTCCGTAGCCCTGTAGGTTACGGCACTTCAAGTGCATATCCAAGTACTTTTTAAATGTGATGAGGGTTTCTGCCTCTACCACCCTTTCAGGCAGTGAGTTCCAGACCCCCACCACCCTCTGGGTGAAAAAAATTCTCCTCAACTCCCCTCTAATCCTACCAATTACTTTAAATCTATACCCCCTGGTTATTGACCTCTCTGCTAAGGTCCTATCCACTCTATCTAGGCCCCTCATAATTTTATACACCACAATTAAATCTCCCCTCAGCCTCCTCTTCCAGAGAAAACAACCCCCAGCCTATCCAATCTTTCCTATACAGCCCCTTTCACTCCCCCAGGACATCCCAAGACTGCCTCTGGTCTCGGGGCGTGTTCAGTGACCGACAGGGTGGCACAGTGTCTTGTCCGAGACCTGGGACAGCAAAGAAATTTGGACACTCTCGCAGGACTAAAGTTCACTTCATGTTTCAACCACTACAGATGGTCGGTGTAGGAACAGGCCTGCTGCTGCTCTTCTTCAGAGACAAGAGGCACGAAGCTGGAGTGATATTTGGAGAGCTCTGTTACATCTCCTGCGCTGGGAGCTCTGAGCCTTTGTCACTGTAAATGGTGACATAGTGACTCCCCCCCCTTCCCGGATAGTCTGGGAACGGCCGTAGATTTGAGTGGGTAAATGAGACAGAGGCTGGAGGTAGGTCTCGGGGCGGAGGCTGGGGGGGCGCCTGGGACAGGGGCTAGTGGTGGGTGGGGGGTGCGGCCGGGGGCTAGAGGGGGGGCCCGGGACGGGGGGCTAGAGGGCGGGCGGGTGGTGGCAAGACTCGGGGGGGGCTAGAGTGGGCACTGGATGAGGCTAGCGATAGGCCTGGGATGGGGACTGGATTCAGGACCACCTTTGCCCAGTGTAATCCGCGACAATTATTACTCAGTGCCGTTAGAGGCTGTTGTGGGATTGCACTGTTGAGTGGTGTTTTTGGTGCTTTTTCAGCTCCCAGACCAGGCAGTTTTATATGTCGATCCAGCCGCCAGTGGGAGAGCTGATGATGCCCGTCTTCATGACTGAAAACTCCTTTAGAAAAGAGCAAGGTGAGTGTCTCCTTGGCAACACCCAGCCAATCACTGCGAAGGCGGAGTCTTGAGCGGACAATGATAATTGCTGCACTTACCAAGCGATAGTCTCGCGAGCTTATCAAGCAAAGCCTTTGGCTAAACTGCAGCCTGCAATTCCAGTTTCTCCTGGATATTCAGTTCTGTTTACGATTACAACCTCTGCTCTCTATATCAGGTATTGTTCTCTATCCCTATTCTGTTTATACTGTGGAGCCAGCTGCCGATACCTCTGCTGTTATATTTAAGGTGTCTGAGCTGTGAGGCGTGTGAACACTGTGCCTATCTGAACTCGGGATCTGCCACACTGATCTTAACTTAACTCCCGGGGCAAGAATCTCACGGGAATCGGGCGGAACGCCGGCTTTACAGCCCACTCCCCATTGACATTGTTGCTCCCATTGTTCCCCCTCCTTGAGTCAGCCAATCAGTTTATTAGCAGCGTCCTGTTACTGGACTAGTAATCCGGAGAACGTGAGTTCAGATCTCACCACGGCAGTTTGAGAATTTGAATTCAGTTGAAAGAAAAAAGTCTAGAAATAAAAAGCTGGTCTCGGTGAAAGTGACCGTGAAGCTGTCGGATTGTCGTAAAAACCCAACTGGTTCACTAATGTCCCCTTTAGGGAAGGAAACCTGCCGTCCTAACCCGTTCTGGCCTATCGGTGACTCCAGTCCCACACCAACGTGGTTGACTCTCACCGAGCCAATCAGAGTGGGCCGGCGAGCCAATCAGCTCCCTCACAGGCCTGGAGGAGTCCATGTTCCATGTTTATGCTGAGTGTGAGAGGTTGCAGCTCCTTTTCCACTACTTGAAGGGGCACTTCAGTCCCACGCTCCTGATCTTTGGTCAGCCAGTGCGGGGGGGGGGGGAGCGGGCAGGTCGGAGGACCTCCTCGTGGGACTGCTCCTGGGGCCTGGCCAAGGGGGCCATCAACTGGTCCGGGCAGTGGGCGGTCGAGGGGGTCGTTCGGCCCGACTCCCTGCCTCTCTTCCGCGGCCACATTAGCGCCCGAGCGGCCCTGGAGATGGAGCACGCGGTGTCCGCCGGCACGCTCGAGGCCTTCCGCGACCGGTGGGCACTGCAGGGACTGGAGTGCATCATCACCCCCGGAAACAAAATTTTTATTTGATTTGTTATGGTTCCTTTTTATTTATTTTAAGTTACAGTCCTTATTGTTTGTGCCTCCTCACAACTCACAATCCCGACATGAAACTAGGTGGGATTGTGAGTTGTGAGGAGGATGCAAAGAGGCTGCAAGGCGATTTAGACAAGTTGAGTGAGTGGGCAAACACATGGCAGATGCAGTATAACGTGGATAAATGTGAAGTTATCCACTTCAGTAGGAAAAACAGAAAGGTAGAGTATTATTTAAATGGTGATAGATTGGGAAATGTTGATGTACAGAGGGACCTGGGTGTCCTTGTACACCAGTCACTGAAAGCAAACATGCAGGTGCAGCAAGCAGTTAGGAAGGCAAATGGTATGTTGGCCTTCATTGCAAGAGGATTTGAGTACAGGAGCAAGGATGTCTTACTACTGTTATACAGGGCCTTGGTGAGACCACACCTGGAGTACTGTGTGCAGTTTTGGTCTCCTTACCTAAGAAAGGATATACTTGCCATAGAGGGAGTGCAGCGAAGGTTCACCAGACTGATTCCTGGGATGGCAGGACTGTCGTATGAGGACAGATTGGGTCGACTAGGTCTGTATTCACTAGAGTTTAGAAGAATGAGAGGGGATCTCATTGAAACGTATAAAGTTCTGACAGGGCTAGACAGACTGGATGCAGGGAGGATGTTTCCCCTGGGTGGGGGGTCTAGAACGAGGGGTCACAGTCTCAGGATACGGGGTAGGACATTTAGGACTGAGATGAGGAGAAATTTCTTCACTCAGAGGGTGCTGAACCTGTGGAATTCTCTACCACAGAAGGCTGTGGAGGCCAAGTCACTGAATATATTTAAGAAGGAGATAGATAGATTTCTAGACACAAAAGGCATCAAGGGGTATGGGGAGAGTGCGGGAATATGGTATTGAGATAGAGGATCAGCCATGATCATATTGAATGGCGGAGCAGGCTCGAAGGGCCGAATGGCCGACTCCTGCTCCGATTTTTCTATGTTTCTAAAAAGGGGGCACATGGTTGACTTTTAATCGGCAATTGGCCTGTGATAAAGAGTCAGTTCCCCCACAGGCACCTCACGATAGCAGGAATGCTGCAAAAGGGCAACAGAGCAAACTGCCCTCCTCACCCCCACCCACACCCTGTGCACCAGAGCAGCACTGACGGAGCTTCGAGAGTACTGCTGTGCACATATTATGGGATATTTGGACAAAGGTTTTTTCTTTTCCTTTTTCTATCCAAAACTATTTCCAATCCAGCTAATGCAGTTTAGGTTCAGAACAGGTCTCGCTGCTGTGTGTTAGCACCGGTCCCTCTGTCTGTCTCTATATTAATAACCAATAACAGTCCCACGGGGTTATTTCAACCTAATCCGCCCGGCGGGAAACTGACGCGATCAGATAGGCCGCCCGTTTCGCACCCGCCGCCCGATCTGACCCCCACGGTAATGGCGAGTATTTCAGCTCATCAGTAAAGAGGGCGGGTTGGAGGAGAGAGGAGACCCCCCTCACCTAACCATGTGCGATACGCAATATTCAACACTTTTGGTCTCGTGGCGGGGGGGGGGGGGGGGGTCATTTTTAATTGGGTGATGGTGTTAAATGGGCGATGTCAAATTAGCCGGCCATTATACGCCCCAGCCCATTTAACATTCAATTCAAGTCAATGGAAAGGGAAATCGGACTGGCGTATAATACCCAACTAATTTGACCGCCCATTTTACACCTTCACCCAAAGGTAAATTTAACCCGTGGAGTCCTAGAGCATCCCAGTGGTCCCAATGTTCCGCCCCTCCAACACGTGCACGCACGCACACTCACACACTCTCACTCACACAGACACACGCACACACACACACTCACACACTCTCACTCACACACAGACACACGCACACACTCACACTCAGACACACGCTCACACTCAGACACGCACAGACACACGCACAAACACACACGCACAGACACACGCACACGCACAGACACACGCACACACACAGGCACACGCACAAAAACACACTCACGCACACACGCACAAACACACACTCACTCACAGACACGCACATGCACTCACGCACAGACGCACACACACACACACACAGACACAGACACACACACACACACAGACACACACACGCACTCGCACACACAGACACACAAACACACACACAGACACACACGCACACACACACACACAGACACACACACACGCACTCACACAGACACGCGCACACACACGCGCACACACACGCGCACACACACACACAGACACACACACAAGCACTCACACACACACACAGACACACGCACACACACGCGCACGCCTTGTTAAGGGATGCAAGGGCCCCAATGGAAACCTTCAGCTCTCGGGACATGCTGACTGAATCCTGTTGCTGCCAAACTCCTCAAAGGTTCTTCCGCAGGACTTTCGGCGGAAAGCCCCCGAGCCGGAATTCCCTCAGAGCAGCTCCCGCTCCGCCGCCCTAACTAGGCCGGAGAGTGCGGCGGAAATCCCGTTTCGGCGCGTTAAAAGGGATTTCCATCCCAATTCTGCCAAACGTACAGCGACAGAGTGGGAACAGCTGCAAGGAAATTCACGGCTTTTGTTTAATTAACTCGGAATGGATGAGAGCGGTCACTGATGAGGAAATCGGATGTGGTGAGTATCTTTGGGCCAGCTTTTATACCGATCAAACCGAAAATATCTCCTCCGAGGAGAGAAGTAAAAAGGGGAACCAATCGCCGGGCTATGGGGAAAGAGCAGAGGAGTGGGACTTTTGGGAGAGCTCTTTCAAAGAGCCGGCACAGGCACGATGGGCCGAATGGCCTCCTTCTGTGCTGTAAGATTCGATGATTCGAAGTCATTTTATTCACAGTATTTACAAGAGTTTCAAGGGGGGATTATCCTGGGTCTGCGCAAGAATCTCGAGCGGTTTCTCTTAAAGGTGGACTCAATTGTCCCACAATCGCTGGGACCAGATGATCCAGTGAACACAGACCCAGGAAAATATCCCCTTCGAGTGTCTTCCCTCACCTGGGAATGCTTCCCCTTAAACTCCCACTATTGAAGGAGGGGATTTGTCCAGTTAGACTCCTGGGGGGAAAAATTCAGCTGCTTGCGCCTCCCGTTAGCGCCTTAAGAGGGCGCTAATGGGGCGTAAAGCAGCTAACGCCCGGGCGCAGCGCCGCCCACGCCTCCCGAAAAATTTAGTGGGAGGTTAGCGGCGGCGGCAGCCGGTAGCGCCCTGTGGCGCTGCGCCGCCGGCGATGACGTCATCGCCGTGCGCAGCACCCCGCTCGCGCCCCGGCCGTGATCTTCAGTCGCGCCCCCTGATTTACCGCCAGACGCTATGTCCGACGGGTTCAGGGAGGCGTACGTGCGGCCGGGGCGGCGATATTTAAAGGGGAGGTGGCAGGCGGCCATTTTTGTTGCTGGCCGCCTGCCAGCACCTGCCCCCGTTGCTGTCCCCGGCCCCCGTGAAGCCCCCCCACCGTGAAGTGCCGGCTGCGCTCCAAGAGCCCGGCACTTCTCTTGAGTGCCGGGCTCTTTTGCCGGCACTCCCGATCCCTGGGGGCCCAGCTGGGCCCCGGTTCGCGCTGCGCAGGGTCCCTCCCCTTTAAGAAGGGGAGGAAGGCCTGCAATACCGCGGCGCGACGTGCCGCAGCGCGTGGCGCTGCGGCACGTAGCGCCAGGATATTCACTCACAGCGCCCCAAGAGGGATGCGGGATGCTTCCAGTGGCGCCCCGCTTCCCTCTTGGGGCGCAACCACTGAAGTTCCGGCGCGGGGCCGCTAATTTTTTCGGGGCGCTAAAAGTCGCGCCCCGGCAAGGTTAGCGCCCCAAATGGGGCGCGACTCAATTTTTACCCCCTGGGATCTCCGGCAGGATTCTCCAGAGAAAGATCAGCAGAATCACCCCCCCACCCCCCGCCAACAAAAGAAACTGCGCAAACGGCAACTTACATTTATATAGTGTCTTTAACATAGTAAAACGGCCCAAGGCGTTTCACAGGCACATACTGTAATCAGACCAAAATGGCCATTTGCACCTTTTTCTCCAGGGTTTCCGCCAAAGATACACTTCTTTTTGTTTTATGTGGATATCCAGTGGCGTTGCCAATGGAAAGTCAGGACAGAGTGCGTTCCCCCCCCCTCTCAGCGAGTGAAGTTACGGGGTTCTGCCGCGTCTGAAGCTCCATCTAGTGGTAGAAATTTGCCACTGCAAGCGCGACTGCGTGACACAGAATGGTGTTGCCCAATTAAAGACCTTTATTTGAAATCACAAGCTTTCGGAGCGCTGCTCCTTCGTCAGGTGAAGTGAAGAGATGCATATAGGCACAGCATCTCTTCACTTCACCTGACGAAGGAGCAGCGCTCCGAAAGCTTGTGATTTCAAATAAACCTGTTGGACTATAACCTGGTGTTGTGCAACTTCTCACATTTGTCCACCCCAGTCCAACACCGGCATCTCCACATCACAATTAAAGAGCGTGTGACATACATAGCACGTTTAATTTTTTTTTAAAATTCATTCATGGGATGGCCCAGCGACGATGAAGGGACAACGATATAGTTACAAGCCAGGATGGTGCGTGACTTGGAGGGGAACTTGGAGGTGGCGGTGTTCCCATGCGCCTGCTGCCCTTGTCCTTCTAGGCGGTAGAGGTCGCGGCTTGGGGAGGTGCTAGACTAATGGACAGAGATTGATTGATGGTTAGTTAACAACTCCATTATCATTGTATCATATGACGACCAGGCCAACTAGATGAGTTTTTTTTTGGTCTAGCGTTTCCGATGGTCCTAGCAGGAAAGCTTTAAAAAAAAATACCCGGTGAGTGCTGAAGACCTACTGGGCAGAATTGGCTCACCGTGACTGAGCCCGGCAGTGCGAGGGAGCTGACTTTAGCACCAGTAACATCGGAGTGATTCACCGATCTTCATTCCAATCGTGCATTTCCATTCAGGCCCCGTTGCGCTGTCAGGTTCAGGTGCCCCGAAGATATCGTCAGCACTGACTGCTCAAATAAAACTGTCCAACAAATCAACAGAAATAAGGGTGGCGGGAGGGCTCGCGGCTTTTAATCATAATTCATTATAACTGATTGCTTCTTGATGGTACAGCTGATGAGATTTGCTCTTTAATCACTTCCTGCCTCCGCTGTTGATTGATAACCAGCAACACACTGCCCCTGAGGAAAGTGCTGCAATCCATCTTCAAAGTAGTCTTTGAAAATGCTCTGAGCCAATAACCTAATGGCTCGGTGCTCTGATCTGCCAGTAAATTAGCAGGATTTATGTCTTTACTCACCAGCGAATAGATCCCATGCAGTCATTACTTGCTCAGACTGGATGGTAATGTGGTTCGGTTTTGGATTTTTCTATACCAGAGTCGCGGCTGCTGAAGAGCAAGTTCAAGCCGGGTGAGGCGCGATATTTCACCCTGGTTCAGACCCGCGCGAAAACGACAGGCGGCGACTGCGCCAGGCAAACGCGCCTCGAGATCGTGGCCTTGTTGCACGGGAGTCAGAAGAAAAGATTACGACAGTTAACTACATTTCAGATGTAGTTCGCTGCTTGTAAAGTGCTTTGGGGGGCGTATCAAGGTCGAGAAAGGCGTTATAGAAATGCGCCTTTCTCGACCACTGGACGTCTCAAAGCGCTTTACAGCCAATGAAGTACTTTTTGAAGTCTAGTCACTGTTGTAATGTGGGAAACGCAGCAGCTAATTTGCGCACAGCAAGCTCCCACAAACAGCAATGAGATAATGACCAGAGAATCTGGTTTCTTTTTAGGGATGTTGGTTGAGGGGATAAATATTGCCTAGGACACCATGGAGAACTCCTCTGCTCTTCTTTCAAATAGTGCCATGGAATCTTTTACATCCACCTGAGAGGGCAGACGGGGCCTCGGTTTGATGTTTCATCCGAAAGTGCAGCACTCCCTCAGTGCAGCACCTCCGACAGTGCAGCACCTCCGACAGTGCAGCACTGGACTATCAGTCTAGATTATGTGTTTGAGGCTCTCGGAGTGGGACTTGAAGTCACAGCCTTCTGATTCGAGAACCGAGAATGCTACCACTGAGCCACAGCTGACACTTGAATATTGCCAGAAGGAATGGGTGAGGCAGAGGGTTAGAACAGTGCCCTTTAACCTTTAGGCCTGAGGTTCAACTCATCGTCACGCAGAGGGGACAACAGTCCTCCCGTCTCCATTGGGGAGTCAGTGGGTTAGAACGCAGGGCCTGACGATGGACTCTTGCCCAAGGGATTGAAGCTATAAGATATAAGATTCTGAGGGGGATTGACAGGGTGGATGCTGAGCGGTTGTTTCCCCTGGCTGGAGTGTCTAGAACTAGGGGGCACAGTCTCAGGATAAGGGGTAGGCCATTTAAGACTGAGATGAGGAGGAATTTCTTCACTCAGAGGGTTGTGAATCTTTGGAATTCTCTGCCCCAGAGGGCTGCGGATACTGAATCGTTGAGTATATTCAAGGTTGAGATCAATAGATTTTTGGACTCGAGGGGAATCAAGGGATATGGGATCGGGCGGGAGTGGAGTTGAGGTCGAAAATCAGCCATGATCTTATTGAATGGCGGAGCAGGCTCGAGGGGCCCCTATGGCCTACTCCTGCTCCTAATTCTTGTGTTCTTCTGTTCTTGTGTTGCTCTCACTCTGATCGAGCTTTGTCGAATCTGAAGTGAAACCTGGGCACTTTTTGGAGCCCACTGAACAGGACTGGGGTTCAGTTCAAAAGTACAACTAATATAGTCGTCACAGTCACAGTTGTTCGATTTTTTTTTTATACCTCATTGCACTTTGTTTCCCCACTTTGCTCTCATAGAACAGCTGTTAAATACCAGCGCTGGTAAGTAACAAGGCTCCGCGTGTAACCATGTGGATTGCAAATCCTGCTGCACATTGCTGCTTCTCACACCGCCGCTGTGTTTGTCTGTGACGTCCGTGCTTTCTAGTGGTAGAGCATCAGCTGATCCATGTTTATACTCGTTAAAGGGTTGTTTTTCTAAATCCAATGGTGTTTGGCGAATGTCCCTCCTTTTTTTCCTGGTTTGGTTGAGCAAACACTTGGACGCAGTGATGCGTTTGGCCGCATCACGGAGAAATTGCATCGCTTGCGCATGTGTCATCATGAGGACAATGACGCATGGCTGCTTGGCTGTTCTCATTTCCCAGGCGTTAAGGCAGTGCCTCTTTAAGCAGCGTCCTGTACATAAAAACAATGGGGGGGAGATTCTTCCTTACGGAGCGTTCTCTGGCACAGATAGATCTTCGATGTTTGTTTATTTTTGACGAGGATCCAAGAGTTAGGAAAGAGGAAACGCTCATCAAGGGAGACCACCTCACCTCATCACTTTTGGTTGTTTCTTTTTCAGCACCAGATCAGCCCTGATCGAATTGAATGGCGCAACAGGCTCGAGGGGCTGAATGGCCTCCTCCTGTTTCTGTGCTTCTTCCGATGTAGCTTTTGCCCCTCTCATCCCCATCCTAAAACCACCATCACCAGATATGGTCCATTACGCCCATTCCTTACCTCCTTGGCACTGGTCTGAGGTAGGATTCTCTGCAACCACTGCCCTTGAGGGCCAAGGTACCTGGAAAATGCAGCGCCGATTGATCTGGCAGATTGCATTGATGACTGGGACACGGACCCACAGGCACGGGGTTCTGAAACAAGTGCCGTTGGGCTGCAGATGACAGATGGATTGCTCTGGTGCTCTGCTCTGCCCATCTCCACAAACTCCTCAGGGGGTGGAACCGGGGAGAGCGGTGCAGTGGCACAGCCAGTTGGAACACCCAACGCACTGCAGCAGAGAGCTGATGGAGCACAGCTTGCTGTCTGTGCTTCTGCTGCATTCCTAATCTCTGCCAAGCCACTGTCGGGAGGTGCCAGGCATAGACGGCCTGGGGAAAGGAATATTGAGAAGAGAAAGAGAGGCACACACTGGCCGATACATTCCCTCGGGCTATTCCTGTGCGCCTTGTATTGGTTGCATTCAGAGGAACGTTGAAGGACCCCTGGGTGCAGGTTGTCCGTCCACCCACTCAGCAGTAGATGGTGCAGGAAGACCATTCAGAGGGAGATACTTTAAACAAGTACCCTCACCCTCCAAAATAAAGAAGACAATCTCCCCTGCCCTAAAGTGATTTGTTGCCTTCAGACATCTTTGAAGACCATGAAAGCTATTCGGAGCCGGGCTGGTAGATCCCACCAAGATGTGACCCCATCACGGTCCAATTGCATTACACTGCTGATCTTCTCACTGGCTCTAAATCTAGTGAGTATGTTGATTCTCCAGAGTTTTTGGATCACGGTGATTCCTCAATCTCGGCTGTGCAATCAGCAGTAGCCTGGTCTTTCCTGACCAAGGAGTAATACATGACTAGACAAGCCAAGGAAGAGGACAGTGAGGACCATATAAATTACATCCGAACTTTCCCCTTAATTGTTCAGAGTGCGCTGAGGATTTTCAGCTTCACCAAGAACAGCCCCGAAATTCATTTATTATTTTCTAGCAGGGAGAACGCATCCCTATTTTGTTAAGGGGAGGGAAGGGTAATTGATGCAGAGGCACAGGCATTCTAGAAGTGGCCTAACCTACCTACCTTCTCTCTGCAACCCTTCAAAGGAAAACTGATGGGAATGAATGAAATCAACGAGAAACTGGCCCTCCCGGAGAAATGCCGGAGTGACCAAGCCATTGTCCAGCGGGTGATGTCTTCTGCTAACCTTGGGCGGGTGCCCTGTGGACTGGACAACGAGTACAGGTAAATGGAGGGGCCCGACTCGACCTTACATCTGCCCAAGTTTTTCTTTAACAGCATGTTTGTTTTGGAAGGTGGGGGGGATTTCAAATGGGCCAAGAAATATTCTAGGTGTAGGCAGATCGAAGATGATGATGAACCTTTAAGTCGGGAGATCCTTAAAGAACTAGATGGCTTACCGGCAAAACAAAGAAACTGCACCATGGCGTCCCGCGGACCTCTAGGTCACCACATGGTAAATTCCCCATCCTGGCTGTAACATAAGGGTTGGTTCTAGGTTGAGGCCTGACCCTTCCCTATAAGGACAAGGGAAAAAGTCTATCTGCTGTTACACAGCTTTTATCAACTGGTTAGAAGCGTTTGAGAGGAAAAACTAGAAAGGGACATCTGTAGAGATGTTTGCAAGAAATGCCCATCCAACCTTTCCAGCGGAATAAGGTGGCATGGACGCAGGAAATTAACATGGATCAGTTACAGCGGAGCAGTACTGCCCTGCCCTCGATCACAGCAGTGGCATGGTGCTAATCTACCCAAGTAGTGGGAGACCGATCACAGCTGTACACTGATGCCCCCTTAGCAATGGCAATTGGACCACTACACTAACTCCCCCAGGAGTGGGAGACTGATGACGGTGGACTATTAATTCTTCCCCACTGCGCGAGCATGGTTAGCCTGTCTGTGGGATATAAATTATTACTGTATATCCACGAGGCTTCATGATGTCAGCTCCAAGTTGGCCAAGAGCTGGGCTACCGGCTGACCTCTACTGAATAGAACAACGAGCAATAATGAAGAAATAACAACAGAAAACGCTGGAAAAACTCAGCAGGCCAGGCAGCATCCGTGGAGAGAGAAACAGAGTTAACGTTTCAGGTCGAAACCCTTCGTCGGAACTGAGAGAAGAGCAGGAAATTAAACAGATAAAAATGCAAGGGGGAGGCTGGGGGGAGGAATAAAAGAACAAAAGGGATGGTCTATGCTATCGTAGCAATAATGAAGAGTTCAGTTTTCTACACGGTGCTCGTGTGCAGGTGAGATGTATCATTTTGCCGCAGGGAGTGTTTGAGGCAGAGACCATTGCATCCTTTAAGGGAAAAATGTTGAAATAGTTGAGGTGGCGGACGATGCAGGGTTTGGGAGAGTGTGGGGCAATGGGATTAGTTCTGGATTGCTCTGGCGAAGAGTCGGCACAGACACAATGGGCTGAATGGCCTCCTATGCTGTAAACCTCAGTGGCTCTATGTCTACAAGCACAGCACGGCGCTGAGTACCGGGATCAAAAGCAGCAGCCAAAGTTATTTAAAAACTCAAAATTAATCGTTATTAGTGATTTTACATTTAAATATAAATGCTGCACTTTGCAATTGAACACTTGCAGTCAGAGGGCTGACTCATTCAGTGGGATAGCTGGTGTGCTACCAAACCGCCGTTTCATAGGCTGACTAGCTTTGTCTCTTCTTTCCTGGTAGGTTTGCCGCTCGGACAGTGAGTGGTGGCGCTTTGGTTCTCGTTTCCCTGGTAACCAAAGATGGCGGTGCTGCTCAGCTGACTGTAAACTGTGAGAAGATGGTGATTGGTACAATGATAGTGAAAGACATAATGCAGGCCCTGGCCCAGTGATGTGCGCCATGTGCCCCTCGGTCTGACGGGGTCTCCCTCTCAGCTCTTGCATCCTCCGCAACCCTTGACCGCGCCCGGCCGCTCAAGAAACCACTGACTGCAGGAGAAACAGCCCAACAACAACAAAAAAAAACGTTCACTCAGTGAGAAGGGAACCTTCTCCAGTGTCCCTTCGATAATGCATGATGGGACCCTGAGTAACTTGGTGAAGGGAAGGTGACCGAGCTATTCATACTACTGAAACTGCTGAAAGACAAGCAATCAGTTCTTTGTCCTGTCCCCACTCCATTTAAGAATTTGACTCCCTATTTCAATTTTATTTGATGTCATGGACCCCGGAATCAGGATTTTCCCCCCCCCAGTTCTATTTGAGAAGCTAGCTGCAATGGGGGTCAAGGTTATTTCTATAGGATTTTAAACACTTGTGTTTACTTCTTTTGGAATTCCCTCCCTAAACCACTCCGCCTCTCTCCTCCTTTAAGACCCAGAGAAGGTTCACTAGGTTGATTCCTGAGATGAGGGGGTTGTCTTACGAAGAAAGGTTGAACAGGTTGGGCCGATACTCATTGGCGTTTAGAAGAATGAGGGGTGATCTTATTGAAACATGTAAGATTCTGAGGGGGCTTGACAGAGTAGATGCTGAGAGGATGTTTCTCCTCGTGGGGGAATCTAGAACTAGGGGGCATAGTTTCAGAATAAGGGGTCGCCCATTTAAAACGGAGATGAGGAGGAATTTCTTCTCTGAAGAGAGCTGTGGAGGCGAGTCATTGAATATATTCAAGGAGGAGATAGACAGATATTTGAGCTACAGGGGAGTCAAGAGTTATGGGGAGTGGGCGGGAAAGTGGTGCTGAGGCCAAGATCAGATCAGCCATGATTTTATTGAATGGCGGAGCAGGCTTGAGGGGCCAAATGGCCTATTCCTGCTCCTATTTCTTATGTTCTTAAAGCCTACCTCTTTGACCAAGCTTTTAGTCACCCCTCCTACTCGGTCTCCAAAACTGAACTGACTGTAGCAATGAGATACTTGGTCTCCTGGACTGCTCTTGCTGTAGCCGTGAGATACTTGGTCTCCTGGACTGGTCTCCTGTCGGAGTCTGATTGTGATGTCAGCCCTGAGTGATGGTTGCCTGTGTGATGTACATCAAACTGAGTCCACACCATCAGAAAACGAGATACAGAACCTCAATCTCATGAACTGCATGTTTGCTTAGCAACCCAAAAATACTCTATTTATGTAGCTGTAAGAATCAAAATGTTTTCCATTTTGGTGGCAAGATTTTTTTGATTTTTTTTACAGCAACAATTTTGAAAAATGTTGCTGCATTTATTGAGGGAATCTGTTTTTTGAGACAAAAAAGTCTCCGTTTCCTCTCAGCTTGAGAATTCCTCAGGTGAGGCCTTGTAGTTCTCCAACAGCAGCAGCAGCAGCCAGTGAAGTGAGCTAGTCACTTTCTTGGGCCTATACTGGGACAGGAGCCAGGAGATGTCATGAGCACTTGCCTCTTCTCTGAGATACCTCCTTGGGTGCCTGATGGTAAGGGGGGGCCATCTGAACTGCTCTGAGACAGGAAACACCCACTCCCTCCAGGCGAGACCCAATGGAGAGAGCCCAGCAATGAGGTAGGATAATGGGAGATTCAGTAGGTGTTGGTCCAGGTGGGTGCTAGGACCGGATACAGAGGAGGTAGGTTTGGGTGGAGGCTGCAGGCCAGTGCCGAGAGGGAAAGCCAAGGAGCAGGCCCTGGACCTGGGCAAGAGGTGTATCTGGGGCTGGGCTGGGAGAGAGGCTGAGAGGCCCACAGGGAGCAGGAAAGTAGGGATTGGTCCGTGGCAATCACTTTGATGATACTTACTGTCATGCGGCTCCCAATGACCAATAAGATCATTAGAATAATGGAGCTATGGATCACACGATTCCCAAGGATTAAATAGAATTCTAGAAGAGAGAAGGGCCTAAATTATCCAGTAAGACAGCAAAAGAAGACCCCCAACTCAGTGCTTTTCATAAAATACTCCTCATTCTCCTGTGGCATTTGACAAAGGGAGTCAAAACCAAAGTGTAGTCTTCTGATGACGTAGGGTTAGTGAGTGGGGGTTAATTGGACTAGGCCATGTAGCTGTCATTCAGTCCCCATTTTAAAGTCATACATTCTGTCCTTATTTTTATATTTCCATTATAAGTTCCTCTGTCTTCATTGATGATCGAAACTGCCTATGTAAACTTGTCACACTGTAATTGCACCCTCCCACCAGTGGTGGCACTGCAGCCTCCACCAGAGGGAGTGTAAATATAACCTGACAAATTTACATAGGCAAGTCCCATCCTTTTTTTTCATTCATGGGATGTGGGCGTCACTGGCAAGGCCGGCATTTATTGCCCATCCCTAGTTGCCCTTGAGAAGGTGGTGGTGAGCCGCCTTCTTGAACGGCTGCATAAACGTGGAAAAATAGAGATTTATATAATGGATAAAAGGATTTTTAACAAATAGGTAGTTATGAGTATAGAACACTCTATGCAAATATCTGAAAAATATCTCACACTATTAACCAATCTTCGTAAAAGATTGCAAATGTTGTTCTTTTAATGAGATTTTATGTAACGCGTGCTGAATTATTCAGCAACAGATAATATGCGAGCGCAATATCCCTCTGAACAAAATATTTAATCTCTTGACAAGTAGGACATTTTGTAACACTTTTTAATGAAACGTTCTATTGCACGAAGCTGATCGTTGCAGAACAGAGTTGCTAAGAGTTAAAATGGGGCATTGGCCAAACATTGAACGGTTGAGTACAAAGATGTGTTTTAAATTCCTTTTTGCAAAAAGGGCAAAATTGTGCATTGGTTTTCATCTCATACACTGTAGTACATATTCTCCACACGGATTCTACACACCTTATCATACAACAATAGCACAGCACAGAAGGAGGCCCTTCGCCCCATCGAGGAGCAATCCAGTTAGTCCCACTCCCCCCGCTCGTTCCCCATATCCCTGCAATTTTTTTTCTCAAGACTATACAAGAAAGGTACACAAGACTTCTTTTACATTGTCTTTTCCTTCATCCAAAAAGTGTCAGTTCTGACTAGAGAAAGGAACATTAGGAACAGGTCTAGGCCATTCAGCCCCTCGAGCATGCTCCACCGTTGAATTAGATCATGGCTGATCTGCACCTCAAATCCATCCACCCGCCTTTGCTCCATAACCCTTACCAAACAAAAAACTAGCGATCTCATTCTGCAAAATTTAAATTGACCCCCAGCATCCACAACTTTTTGTGGGGGGGAGAATTCCAGATTTCCGCCACCCTTTTTATGAAAAAACTGCTTCATTCCTGAACGGCCGAGCTCTAATTTTCAGTTTGATCCCAGTGATGAAGGCCTAGAACATCCGCGGGGGAAGGGACGTGCCCGTATGCGGCCCGCACCCCTGACACTTCCGTGTGCTGAGGACGAGGGGGCCACAAGTAAGGGGGTCTTTGGCAGGTTGGGGCCCCCCCACCTTCACGGTCCAGGAAATCCGGTAGAAGTTGGGGGGAGTGGAATTTCTGCATCCCCCCCACTCCCCACGAAAAAGGCTGCTGTAAAAAAAAAAGTATTAAGTCATCCCTCGTGATCAGGGGCTCAGACCCCGACCCCTACCTGGACCTCCAGGTGAGCGCCACCTTTCCCCTCCCCTCACATTGCTGAAATCTGCTAAGAGCTAACGTACTTGCACCAACCCTACTCCGTGTTCCAACTGAGGGCTGGGGTGCAGGAGCACGCGCCCTCTCTATCGGTCACCTTGTTGGGGCAGGTGATTGTTCCGCCACCCCCCGCCCTACATAAGCCCCTCCCAAAAAACCATTGCCCAATGTCCAGGACCCAGCCTATTCAGGTTCTGACCGAGTTTGCAACTTTTATAGAATCAGAGAATGGTTACAGCACAGAAGGAGGCCATTCGGCCCATCGAGCCCGTGCCGGCTCTCTGCAAGAGCACTTCAGCTAGTCCCACTCCCCCACCCTTTCCCCGTAGCCCTGCAAATTTTATTCCTCCAGGTACTTATCCAATTCCCTTTTGAAAGCCACGATTGAGTCTGCCTCCACCACCCTTTCAGGCATTGCATTCCAGATCCTAACCACTCGCTGCGTAAAAAAGTTTTTCCTCATGTTGCCTTTGGCTCTTCTGCCAATCACCTTAAATCTGTGTCCTCTGGTTCTCAACCCTTCCGCCAATGGGAACGGTTTCTCTCTATCTACTCTGTCCAGACCCCTCATGATTTTGAGCACCTCTATCAAATCTCCTCTCGACCTCCTCTGCTCTAAGGAGAACAACCCCAGCTTCTCCAGTCTATCCACGTAACTGAAGTCCCTCATCCCTGGAACCATTCTCATTTCTGCACCCTCTCTGAGGTCTTCCTAAAGTGCGGTGCCCAGAATTGGACACAATACTCCAGTTGAGGCCGAACCAGTGTTTTATAAAGGTTTTCCTGAAATCATGGTGGGAGTTCGCCAGAACGGCCACAGAATCTCACCCAAACAAAATATGCTTTTAGCACAGACAGGGAAGGGAAGAAAAAGGACCGGAAGGAGTCCAAAGCAGTGTGTGAGGTGGTGTGGAGTCACTGGCAGGCCAGGGGCAGTTTCTTGCCTTCTTGGGTTACCGACTGTGGAAAGTGACACGTGGCCCAGCGAGCAGGTGGTTGAATTTTCCAAGCCCGCTTGCTGCGTGACCCAGATGTGGCATTAAAGAGCTCATTGTTTCGTGTTGCGCTGGCCTCACCCCTCCCCCACTGTGTATCACGGTGTACCCAGTGGCAGTGCTGTCGTTCACAGGGCAAGGTGTACAAGAGATCTGATAGACGGTAGTGCAGCGCTGTTTTATTTCGGGACTAAGAAAGGCCC
Organism: Squalus acanthias; assembly: GCA_030390025.1. Classification (NCBI taxonomy): domain Eukaryota; kingdom Metazoa; phylum Chordata; class Chondrichthyes; order Squaliformes; family Squalidae; genus Squalus; species Squalus acanthias. The sequence goes on from CM059443.1 coordinate 51,914,302, forward strand.
ATCGCACACTGGCGTTAGTCACCAGAGCAACATAGCCGTACAGTTACAGAGCTGATGTGACAGCGGTCCCCCCACACACACACACAGTGCAGACTTTAAGTGATTGTCACACCAGGTGCCAGCGAACCTTCTCAGCAGACAGATCAGATGAAAGCTTGAAGATAATCCCACGGTCATGATGTCGTAGAACTGCAATAAGAGAATGCCGACATACAGGCAGCAATGAAATCCTGATTCCTCCTCCGTTGCTAAGGGTGAGAGAGAGAGGCCCTGTTCCTGATGCAATTAGCTGTGTTTCATTAGTAACTCGTTGCTTTGCGGCGTGTCATCTTTCCAGTGGCTGTGTTGGTTGTGCAGTATTACATTGCTGTTTACATGACTGCTTCGGCAGGTTAATTTATTGTACAAAAACTTCAATAAAAACTGATAAGAAACCAGAAGCCATGCAAGTCTCTGACATTTATTCATTGATGTAGGTGGTCTGCCTTATCTTCTGCATTATTAACACAGTCGGTCACACAAGGCCCATAAACCATTGATTGTATCAGCTCAGTACACTGGTTCAACAATATGATGTTTCCAAGAGTGGTTCATTGCACCAGTGACTGCACTTCAGAAGTACTTGATTGGCTGTAAAGTGCTTAGGGAACGGCCTGAGGTGGTGAAAGGTGCAATTTATCTGCAGCTTCTTTGGGTTGGTTGCCCAGGTCCATGCCCAGGATTTATCACAGAATTCCTGATCTCAGATCGGCCCTGGAGAGAAGCTGATTGGGGATGAGGCGCTTCCCCGTGGGGAAGAAAATCTGGAAGGTTCCGTCACATCTGGAGAACGTGACTCCGGTTGAGGACCAACGGGCTGACTTGGCTTTCTGTGCTGGAATTTCCCTGATTCTACAAGATAAATACTGACGCACTGTGTACAGTTTTAGTCTCCTTACCTAAGGAAGGATATACCTGCCTTGGAAGGGAGTGCAACGAAGGTTCACCAGACTGATTCCTGGGATGGGGGGATTGTCCTATGAGGAGAGTTTGAGTAGACTAGGCCTATATTCTCTAGAGTTTAGAAGAATGAGAGGTGATCTCATTGAAACATATAAAATTCTTACAGGGCTTGACAGGATAGATGCAGGATGTTTCCCCTGGCTGGAGACTAGAACCAGGGGTCATAGTCTCCGGATAAGGGGTCGGCCATTTAGGACTGAGCTGAGGAGAAATTTCTTTACTCGGAGGGTGGTGAATCTTTGGAATTCTCTACCCCAGAGGACTGTGGATGCTCAGTCGTTAAGTATATTCAAGACAGAGAGTGATAGACTTGGATACTAAGAAAACCAAGGGATATGGGATAGTGTGGGAAAGTGGAGTTGAGGTTGAAGATTAGCCATGATCTTATTGAATGGCGGAGCAGGCTCGAATGGCCAAATAGCCTACTCCAGCTCCTATTTCTTATGTTCTCGTGTTCTTATGATGAGGAAGGCCATTTGGCCCACCTGAACTCCAAAAAAGCAATTCAGATCAATGAAGTGTTTCCCTTATTCTGCAACTGATCCTTTTCCCATTTATATTGTGAGTTCTTCGCAGCTGTTTATTCCTCCTCTTCCCACAGTACACTGTGCTAACCTTCTTGGGTGACCTGTGCTGCTGCGATCTCTGCTTTGAGATACCTCCATGGATGTCCTCCCAAGGGGCCATGCTTGAGCAATATCGGAAGACACGCCCTTCCACGAGCTCTCTGCTCCAGGATTTGACCAGGGAAAGTTTCCTGTCTGGGGGCTTGCTCAAGTGTGACCATCACTTGAGACCTGTGTTGGGAGTCTGGGGTAGATTTTGCTCTTAATGGGTGTTCAAGCTATTTGGTAAATCAACTGTAAACTACTGTCTTTCAGAAGAAGATGGGAGACCCTTGTGGCACATTGAAAGTCACTTGCAGCCAGAGAGGGGTAGTAATTTGTCAGGTAGCCTGAGAAGCCCAGTCAATATTGGCTTTACAAACATCCTAACTTAAACCATAGGATTTCTGGAAATGAGGCCAAATGAAATCGGCACAGGGGCCCGAATTGAGGGGAAGAATAATACCTATTAAATGGTTTTATGTGTCATAGAGTCATAACAGCACAGAAGGAGGCCATTCGGCCCATTGAGTCTGTGCCAGCTCTCTGTACAGCAATCCAGTCAGTCCCATTCCCCCGCTCTATCCCCCGTAGCCCTGCAAGTTTATTTCCCTCAAGTGCCTATCCAGTCTCCCCTTGAAAACATTGAGTGTTTCCGCTTCCACCACTTCCGTCGGCAGCAAGTTCCAGGTCCTCACCACTGGCTGCGTAAAAAAGTTTTTCCTCACATCCCCCCTGTATCTCTTGGCCCAAACCTTAAATCTGTGTCCCCTAGTCCTTGTACCATCAACTAGTGGGAACAGCCTTTCCCCATCTAGCCTATCCAAACCCGTCATAATCTTGTACACTTTTATCAAATCACCCCTCAACCTCCTTTGCGCCAATGAAAACAAATCCAGCTTCTCCAACCTGTCCTTTTAGCTAAGATCCCCCATCCCCGGAACCATTCTGGTAAATCTCCTCTGCACCCTCTCAAGGGTCTTCACATCCTTCCTAAAGTGTAGGGACCAGAACTAGACGCAATACGCCAGTTGTGGCCTAACCAGCGCTTTATAAAGATTCAGCATAACTTCTCTACTTTTGTACTCAATATCTCTATTTATGAAACCCAAGATCCCATATGCTTTGCTAACCACTCTCTCAATATGTCCTGCCACCTTCAGGGACCTATGCACATTAACTCCCAGATCCCTCTGTCCCTGCACACTCTTAAAGCTGTGCCATTAAGTGTCTATCGCCTCTCCCTGTTCCTTCTGCCAAAATGCATCACCTCACACTTCTCTGTATTCCACTTGTCTGCCCATTCTGCTAGCCTTTCTATGTCCTGTTGCAGTCGCTTGGTATCATCCTCACTGTTTGCCACACCCCCAAGTTTGGTGTCATCGGCAAATTTAGAAATTCTACTTTGTATTCCAATATCCAAGTCTATCAAAAAAGCAGTGGCCCCAGCACTGACCACTGGGGAACACCACTGTCTACCATCCTCCAGTCTGAAAAACAGCCATTTACCACAACTCGCTGTTTTCTGTCCTTAAGCCAATTCCTTATCCAAGCTGCCAAGATGTCTCAATACACCGGGAACTATCAGTAATGGAATTGCAATCTGAAGTGAATGTACTTCCGTAACAGTTTGTGCTCAATCAATAAAATCCAAGCGACCTTTTTCCAACCAGTTCGGTACATTTAGATCACAACTTTACGTCAGTTATGGTGTCAACCCGTCATCTGCCAAGAAGACCTAGAATAGCAGTGCTGAATCTTCAAGCCTGTGGAACACGCTGCCACATTGTGCTGTTACCCGAGGCTCTACCCCTCGTGCACAGATGTTCAAATGCAGACTTAGCCATTATATCATTATGTCAGCTGTGGCTCAGTGGGTAGCACTCTTGCCTCTGAGTCAGAAGATTGTGGGTTCAAGTCCCACTCCAGGGAACTTGAGTACAAAATCTAGGGTGCTGTCTTTTGGATGAAATGTTAAACCGAGGCCCTGCCTGTCCTCTTGGGTGGATGTAAAGGTTCCCATGGCACTATTTCTCAGAAGAGTAGAGGTGTTTTCCCTGGTGTCCTGGGGCCAATATTTATCCCTCAACCAACATCACCAATACAGATAATCTGGTCATTATCACACTGCTGTTTATGGGAGCTTGCTGTGCACAAATTGGCTGCCGCGTTTCCTACATTACAACAGTGACTACACTTCAAAGGTATTTTATTGGCTGTAAAGCGCTTTGGGATGGCCTGAGGTCATGAAAGGCGCTATATAAATGCAAATTCTTTCCTGACAATCAGGCTTGTCAGTACCCAGTACAGTTGCTTTTATCATAGTATCATACTGCATCGAAAGAGGCTATTCGGACCATCATGCAATTAGTCCCACGCTACTGCTCTTTGCTCATGGCCCTGCAAGTTTATCCTTTTCAAGTATTTATCCAATTCCCTTTTGAAAGTTACTATTGAATCTGCTTCCACCGCCCTTCAGGCAGCGCATTCCACGTCATAACAACTCGCTGAGTTCAAAATAATTCTCCTCCTCACCGCACCCTCCCCCCCCCCGGCTTTTTTACCAATTGTCTTAAATCTGTGTCCTCTGGTTACCGACCCTCCTGCCAGTGGAAACAGTTTCTCCCCCTCTACTTTATCAAAACCCCTCGTAATTTTGAACACCTCTATTGAATCTCCCCTTAACCGTCTCTGCTCTAAGGAGAACAACCCCAGCTTTTCCAGTCTCCCCAGATAACTGAAAGCCCTCATCCCTGGTACCATCCTAGTAAATCTCCTCTTCACGGCCTTTTTCGGCCACTAATCACCAGGGTTGGTTTTGTGAGAAGGCTGCCCTTATTCCATTTGCCTCCAGCTGCATCCTGTTGCTATTCAGTCTAATCTACAAAGAAAATGTCGCCCGGTGGAAATCATGAAAGGCAGTTAGTGGAACTGTTGCAGAGCTTCTGGGGAGCATTAGGTGAGAGCGAAGTGGCAGATAAAAAAGGGAAATAGAACTTCTTGTCTCTGTGTCGGCTGCCCGTGTCCTAACTCTCACCAAGTCCCGTCCACCCATCTCTCCCCTGTGCTCGCTGACCTACATTGGCTCCCGGTTAAGCAGCGCCTCGATTTCAAAATTCTCATCCTTGTTTTCAAATCCCTCCATGGCCTCGCCCCTTCCTATCTCTGTAACCTCCTTCAGCCCCACAACCCCCCGGGATATCTGCGCTCCTCTAATTCTGCCCTCTTGAGCATCCCTGATTATAATCGCTCAACCTTTGGTGGCCGTGCCTTCTGTTGCCTAGGCCCTAAGCTCTGGAATTTCCTGCCTAAACCTCTCCGCCTCGCTACCTCTCTCTCCTCCTTTAAGACGCTCCTTAAAACCTACCTCTTTGACCAAGCTTTTGGTCACCTGCCCTAATTTCTCCTTATGTGGCTCGGTGTCAAATTTTTTGTCTTAAAATACTCCTGTGAAGCGCCTTGGGACGTTTTACTACGTTAAAGGCACTATATAAATACAAGTTGTTGTTGTCGTTGTCCCCCTTTATTTCTATCCTATGGCACAGATCTGCCTTTCATGATTTCCACCGGGCGATATTTTCTTTGTAGATTAGACTGAATAACAACAGGACGCAGTTAGCAGGCTTTTCCTCCATGGCGAGCACATGTGGCCAAGCCTAATCTGTCCTTGCCCCACACACACACACACACTTCCAACAGGAGTTAGTCAGTAGCCATCCTGAACTGGAACTCGGGCTGATCTTCCTTCTCCACAACCAATGGGGTGCTGAAGCCAATTGGTTGGAGCACTCCAGCTGAGAACGAGGACTGGTCCTGGGATCTTCCTGTCTGTGTGGCCCGGCTAACTGAACCATCAACAGAGCGTGAAAATACAAATTCATGGAACATAACGTTATTTATTCAGGGGAATGGAACACCTTTTGCACTGTAACTATATTAAATGCTCCTGATGAACAGTAACATTCTCTTGTGTACCTTTTGTTGCCCCCCCCCCCCCCCGCCCCACTCTGTAAATCTCTTTGGAATGTTTTGGAATGAAAAAGCAAATTATTATTTAAATGGAGTGAGACTACAAAATGCTGCGGTACCGAGGGATCTGGGGGTCCTAGTACATGAAACACAAAAAGTTAGCATGCAGGTACAGCAAGTAATTAGGAAGGCTAATGGAATGTTGGCCTTTATTGCAAGGAGTATGGAGTATAAAAGTAGGGACGTTTTGATGCAACTTTACAGGGCGCTGGTGAGACCGCACCTGGAGTACCTCATACAGTTTTGGTCTCCATATTTAACGAAGGATATACTTGCATTGGAGGCAGTGCAGAGAAGGTTCACTAGGTTGATTCCTGGGATGAAGGGGTTGACGTATGACGAAAGGTTGAGCAGGTTGGGCCTATACTCATTGGAGTTTAGAAGAAACAGAGGTGATCTTATTGAAACATGTAAGATTGTGAGGGGGATTGACAGGGTGGATGCTGAGAGGATGTTTCCCCTAGTGGGAGAATCTAGAACTAGGGGGCATAGTTTCAGAATAAGGGGTCACCCATTTAAGACAGAGATGAGGAGGAATTTCTTCTCAGAGGGTCGTGAATCTTTGGAATTCTCTACCCCAGAGAGCTGTGGAGGCGGAGTCATTGAATATATTCAAGGCGGAGATTGACAGACATTTGAACTACAAGGGAGTCGAGGGGTATGGGGAGAGAGCGGGAAAGTGGTGTTGAGGCCAAGATTGGATCAGCCATGATCTTATTGAATGGCGGCGTAGGCTCGAGGGGCCGATTGGCCTACTCCTGCTCCTGTTTCTTGTGTTCTTAAAGGTGCCGTATAAAAGCTTATTGTTGCTGTACCATCACCAAACACTCTGAGGTCAAACACAATGCAGATTGGATGCGAGGTTCAGTTTTCTTTGCACTGCCCCAGTAACCACTTCCGGACCTGGAACAGCATAAATTAGACGCACAGTAAAGCACCTTCCCACCAGCAATCGAGCACTCCTAGGCAAGAAGGTACAGCACCAGTAAACTGTAGGGTAAAGCTCCCTTGACGCTGTCCAACTATGGCGCCCAACTAGGCCTAGTCAAGGAAGAATTGGTCATTGATGTCACTCAGTTTGCAAACACAATGCAACGTAGTAATTCCCTGTCAGCAGTACCACAATATCTGGCTTTTGGGAACTCAAGCCATTCAATCAGAGAATCGTAATTTAGCATCTTAAGAAGTAGGGAGTGATCATGTTGACCCTGTATGAACCAAGTTGATTCGTAATCCAGATACAATATTCTTAATTCAAAATCACTCACTTGAAATGATCCGACACTTCAGTTTTTTAGCACTATATTCCCACTTTGTGTCTTGTTTACATTATTTCATTCAAGTGGAGAAGCTGGGGTTGTGCTCCTTGTAGCAGAGAAGGCTAAGAGGAGATTTGATAGAGGTGTTCAAAATCATGAAGGATTTAGATAGAGTAAATAAAGAGAAACTGTTTTCAATGGCTGAAGGGTGGATAACCAGAGGGCACAGATTTAAGGTGATTAGCAAAAGAACCAGAGGCGAGATGAGGAAAAACTTTTTTACGCAACGAGTGGTTAGGATTTGGAATGCACTGCCTGATAGGGCGGTGGATACAGATTCAATAGTAGCTTTCAAAAGGGAATTGGATAAATTCTTGAAGGAGAAAAAATTGCAGGGATATGGGGAAAGAACGGGGGGAGTGGGACTAACTGGATTGCTCTTCGAAAGAGCCGGCGCAGACTCGATGGGCCGAATGGCCTCCTTCTGTGCTGTAATATTCTATGATTCTATAAAATTATTTGGGTGCAAAATAATGACTGAATTATCAGGCGTAGACTGTGTGCTGATTGGATGTTTAAGAGCCTCAGCTCACAAAAATCACATGACCGATCGGTTCCATGGCTACTGAAGCATCCTTCACTGAGCACAGGCGCGATGGACTGAATGGCCTCCTTCTGTACTGTAAGGTTCTATATTTGGCTCTGGAGTAGATATCCCCCTTCACAATCCTTGTCCCAGGTACGGAGCCTGAGAGGAGACAACCAGCCAGGTGACCGCCACTTACACCATTCCCTCAGCACAAAGGGAAAGTTTCTGGTCGGACAACTCACCTCTCACCAGCGCTACTGACTCTTATAAAATGCCAATTAGGTGTCATCAATAGAAATCAAATTAACAAAAGTGCCCCCTTTTTAAAGGGGCACAAACAATAGACTCCAAATAATAAGTAGAACAAAAGGAAACTTATCAAATTAAAGCATAATGTGGTCCCAGGTGTCAATCATGGATTCCAGTCCCTCCGGTGCCCTCCGGTCACGGAAGGCCTCGAGTGTACCGGCGACACCGCGTGCTCCCTCTCTCCAGGGACTCCCAGGCACAGGCAGAGCCACAGAAGAGAGGCAGGGAGTCGGGCCGAATGACCCCCCCTTGACCGCCCGCTGCCCGGACCTGTGCATGTGCACCTTGGCCCGGCCCAGGAGCAGTACCAGCACCACTAGCACACGTGGAGAACATTCATCGTTCAACTGAAGGACCCAATGACACATTTGGAAAATCAACATCTTTGCCCTTGGTCCTCCGTTACATGTGGCAACTGGCAATTCAGCTTCTGTGAAAGGCTGTCAGTACTATACCAGGAGAAGCTGGCCTATGGCAAATGCTACTTTTCCTTCAGTTATATATTTGTTCAATTGTGATGTGCAGTGTTGCATGTGGGTGCAAAATTGCTGTGATGGGTCAATAAGTATTACCCTGTATCAGCTAGACTAGTGTGTGAAATTTCTCACCTCGTCATGGGTGATTCATTTAATTAGATTGTCCCTGACCTCCATGCCAATACCGTGTCATCTGTTGCTGATGTAGCTTATTGGGGTCTTTGTCATTCATTTTATGCCATGGATGTGTTTTCCTCATTGATTTTGACTCAAGACAACAACAACTTGCATTTATATACCGCCTTTAACGTATTAAAACGTCCCAAGGCATTTCACAGGAGCGATTATCAAACCAAATTTTGACACCGAGCCACATAAGGAGCTAATAGGACAGGTGACCAAAAGCTTGGTCAAAGAGATAGCTTTTAAGGGGCATCTTAAAGGCGGAGAGAGAGAGAGGCGGAGCGGTTTAGGGAGGGAATTCCAGAGCTGAATGACAAAGTTACGTCGCACGGGGCACTCCACCGTCAGTCTGCAGACTGTGACTGGCCCATATTACAAACCGTGAGTGATCAAGGCACTGGAGCTATTGCTCGAGCGCATCAGATGTTTGCTCTGCGACAAGAGGACGCCATCTTGTACGCCGCTGTCATCTGCCGGCGGTGCCTCTGAGGTTAGGAGCCAACTTTTTAGGTCCTTGCCCAAACCTCCAGAACTCCCTTGCCTTGCATTCCATCCGTACATTAAAACGCTGTAGCCGGAGAGAACTGGCTGGAAATGGAGTCATGTGGTGATCCTGAGTACGCTGCACTAACGTCTAAGATCCTTGGCTCGGAATCACAGACCACCCACACATTAATTGAATTAAAGCCTTTGCAGTTAGTGCACACCATTGGATTAAATGAGGGCATCCTTATCTCCAGCCGAACGCAGTTGGTCTGTTGAGTACTGATGGACATGATGGTCTTCAACTAGTATGTTTGCATATTCACATCTATGGCTTTGGGCAACCAGCGGAAAATTGTTGCTGACTCTTCAACTATTGATCTGCATCTCTGTGGCTATGTATGAGCCTGTGGACCCTTCCGCAGTCGTGTCTTGGTTCCAGGTGGGGATAGATCTTTGACTAATCCCCGAGCAATGCGCCCCAGTACTGTATATTGGGCACGGTAGTGTAGTGGTTATGTTACTAGATTAGTAATCCGGAGTAAATGCTGGAAACACTCAGCAGGTCAGGCAGCATCTGTAGAGAGAGAGAAACAGAGTTAACGTTTCAGGTCGATGACCCTTCGTCAGAACTGGCGAAAGGGCCATCGATCTGAAACGTTAACTCTGTTTCTCTCTCTACAGAGGCTGAGTATTTCCAGCATTTTCTGTTTTTATTTCAGATTTCCAGCATCCGCAGTATTTTGCTTTTGTAGTAATCCGGAGTCCTGGGCTAATGACCCCCAGCTGGAACATGAGTTCAAATCCCATCCATGGCAGTTTGAGAACTTGGATTCAGCTTTAAAAATCGGGAAATAAAAAGCTGGTATCAAGTAAAAGTGACCGCGAAGCTGTCGGATTGTCGTAAAAACCCAACTGGTTCACTAATGTCCCTTTAGGGAAGGAAACCTGTCGTCCTTACCCGGTCTGGCCTACATGTGACTCCAGTCCCACACCAACATGGTCAACTCTTAACTGCCCTCTAAAGTGGCCTAGCGAGTCCCTCAGCCAGGTCACCTAGGGATGGGGAATAAATCCTGGTCTTTCAGCGATGCCCACAGCTAGAGGATGAATGAAAAAAAAAAACACCCCGTCCCGTGACTGGAATGGAATTTTTTAAAATTCAGGGTCACCGTAACCTTCCCAGCCACAGAAAAGCAGTTCCCGTCATGGAGGACACCCTCGAGTCATCTACTGCTGTCTGGCAAACTGACATAATTGCATCCAGGCCAACCTATTAAACCAGCAAAAGCTGACCAACCGATACAAAAAAAGCTGACAGCTGAGAAACAGACCTAAATATAGGCCTCCCTTGCGTGAAGACACTGTACACAATAGCACAGCCTATAGCCGTGGTCATTTAGAAATGACTGAAGGGAGATGCGAGGGCTAAAGGCAGGAAATTTATTTTCTGAGGTGAGTCTGAGGACATGTCTCGAGGTCTCGATTCGGTTTTTTACACTTGTTTTGATGCTTTTTCCGGCATTTTGGAACTTACTGTAATTCTGCATTACAACAGTGACTACACTTCAAAAGTATTTACTGGGCTGTAAAGCGCTTTGGGATGTCCGGTGGTCGTGAAAGGCGCTATAGAAATGCAAGTCTTTTTCTTTTTTTTTCGGCGGGTAAATCTCAGTGTCATTTCCAAAACAGCGACCACGACACCACACAACCCTGCCACGGCAACCTCTGCAAAACATGCCAGATCATCAACACAGATACCATCATCACATGTGAGGACACTACCCACCAGGTACATGGTACATACTCATGTGACTCGGCCAACGTTGTCTACCTCATACGTTGCAGGAGAGGATGCCCCGGGGCATGGTACATCGGCGAGACCATGCAGACACTGCGACAACGTATGAACGGACACCGCGCAACAATCGCCAGGCAGGATTGTTACCTCCCAGTCGGGGAACACTTCAGCAGTCAAGGACATTCAGCCTCGGATCTTCGGGTAAGCGTTCTCCAAGGCGGCCTTCGAGACACACGACAACGCAAAATCGTCGAGCAGAAACTGATAACCAAGTTCCGCACCCATGAGGACGGCCTCAACCGGGATCTTGGGTTCATGTCACGCTACATGACGTAGAGTCATCCAGACTCGAGTCGTGGTTGGCTTGTTCACAGATGTGATTTCCAGTAAAAAAAGTTTAAAGTTTATGGTTTTCCATACAGACTGCAGCATTTGACACATTAGACCCCCTGTGACCCCACCTCATTGTCTTAGTTGTATTTTGCTATATCTTTGATATAATGGGGGAAAAATTAGGTCGCGCCCCATTTGGGGTGCAAATATCATCTGGACGCAAATATTAGCGCCTGGCGCTAATTATCGGCACTGACTGGAAACTTCACTTTTACCGCCCCGGGAGGTGAGTGGAGCGCTAAATCAGGCGCTGTACACCTGTCTTAAGGCGCAAAGGCCAAGGAGTGAGGCGCTAACTCAGAGCGCTGGCGAAGCTCATGTAATGTCAGTCAGCAATGGAACACACACACAATGGCACGGGCCAGTTCTTAAAGGGGATGGTTAATCTTGCTCTCCATCCACATCCTGTTCATTGCAGCCTTGAATCTCGGCCTGGAGAGACTTGCACATCAAATGTGCTGGAAAGAACAATGGAGAGTACCAGGCAAAGAGCTCAGAGTGCAGCTCCCACAGTCTCTGCTAAATCGATACAAGGAATGGCAAATCAAAATGAACCTGCAAAGTGCTGCTCAGTACCCAAAACTCCTTCACACAACGTTGAATCTCTCCAGAAGTCTCTCCCTCTCTCTCTCAGAATGCGTAGTTCAAAAATGCCACCAACAATAAAAGACAGGAAGAGGCCCCCTTTAAATAGCGCCCCCCCCAGCCCCACAGCGATTGATAGCGTTCCAGTCTTCTGGTCGTTGGATGCGCCAGGCGGTAAGGCAGGGGGCGCCACTCAATTTCCGCTCCGGGGCGCCACAAGGGCGTTGCACCATGGAATGACGTCACAATCTGTGCGCACAGGTGGTCGCAGCGGTAAAGTTTAGCGCCGCCGCACAATCTCTAGTTAAGTTCCCGAGCGGCGCAAACATCGCTGCGCCTGGGCGTTAGCGGCTTTGCGCCCCATTAGCGCCCTCTTAAGGCACTAACGGGAGGCGCAACCAACTGAATTTTTACCCCAATGTCTCCCTGGCTGACCTGATTGTCTCTCTGCCGAGGTGTGATAAAAGGCAGTCAGAAAGATTAACTGTAGTCGTCTGACATTGTACACTACACAGGCATTGTTCTCTGTCTATATATGCTTTGCCGATTCGTATTCCTTCACTTCACCTGACAAAGGGGCAGCAGCTCCGAAAGCTTGTGATTTCAAATAAAACTGTTGGACTATAACCTGGTGTTGTGCGACTTCTCAAAGAAAAGTGGCATCAAGTAGTCGAAATCCGGGCATGTTCCTCTCAGGAAAATGAAAATGTTTTGAAAGCTGCATTTTTCGCATCTTATTTGTTAGGTGTAACTTCTCTGGGGGAAAAACACACCCATATCTGTGACTCTCATAAACCAACAGCTCATTTTACATGCTTCTCCTTCAAGTTTATGTGCAACAAACAATAGGAGAAAGTGATACCTGATTGATCGATTGTGACAACCTCCAGTTTACTCTCCGGCCAATCTAATTGGTTATGATAGCCTCGTCCCATCCTACAACTGAGCTGATTGGTTCTTACAGACTTCAGTCCTGCCCTCCAACTGCTGTGATTGGTCTGACAGTCCTGCCTTCCAAGTCGTCTGACTGGTTGATATTTACAACCTCAATTCCCCAGTGGAAAAAGGGGCTGAGTTTACCTTGTGTAGCTCTGATACTTTGGTTGGAAGGCTAATTTGTCAGGTTGAAACAACTATGGTTGGCCTGTATGCAGTCGCCTCCCTGGAAGACTTTAACCTCAACAACAACAACAACAACAACTTGCATTTATATAGCACCTTTAATGTAGTAAAACATCCCAAGGCGCTTCACAGCAGCATTATCAGACAAAATTTGATACCGAGCCACATAAGGAAATATTAGGCCAGATGACCAAAAGCTTGGTCAAAGAGGTCGGTTTTAAGGAGCGTCTTAAAGGAGGAAAGAAAGGTGGAGAGGTTTAGTGAGGGAATTCCAGAGCTTAGGGCCTCGGCAGCAGAAGGCACGGCCACCAATGGTGGAGCGATTAAAATCGGGGATGCTCAAGAGACCAGAATTAGAGGAGCGCAGATATCTCGCGGGGTGGTGGGGCTGGAGGAGATTAAAGAGACAGGGATGGGCGAGGCCATCGAGGGATTTGAAAATAAGGATGAGAATTTTGAAATCAAGGCATTCACTAACTGGGAGCCAACGTAGGTCAGTGAGCACAGGGGTGATGGGTGAACGGGACTTGATGCGAGTTAGGACAGGGCTTTGGATGACCTCAAGTTCACGGAGGGTAGAACGTTGGAGGCCGGCCAGGAGTGCGTTGGAATAGTCAAGTATAGAGGTAACAAAAGTCTGGTTGAGGGTGTCAGCAGCAGATGAGCTGAGGCAGGGGTGGAATCGGGCGATGTTCCGGATGAACCTCCTTAGTCGCTGCTCCCTCTTCCTGCATCCTGTTCTCTGATTCCCCATTGTATGATATTCTGACCCTGTAGACTTTGGGGTCGAATTTTTTGTGGGGGAGGGATTCTCCCAATCTCCTGTCATAACTCTGGCGGGAGATTGGCAGAAACTCCGAAGAAACAGTGTAGTTGGCTATTGACACCATTTCTCCAGGTTTTCTGCAGATCTTCCGGTGTGGTTATGGCTGGAGATTGGGAGAAACCCCGCTATCACTTGGAGACAGTGTTTTTTCGAAGAGTATTCCACTTCTTTACCAAACCTTTCTCTTCATCCCATTCCTCATACTAAAAGCCAAATCGCTGTCCTCTAACGAAAGAGCTCCCATTTCTCCAGCGCCTTTCACGACCTCAGGACATCCCAAAGCGCTTTACAGCCAATGAAGTACTTTTTGAAGTGTAGTCACTGTTGTAATGTAGGAAACGCGGCAGCCAATTTGTGCACAGCAAGCTCCCACAAACAGCCATGTGATAATGACCAGATAATGTTTGTAGGTGTTGGTTGTAGGGAGAAATATTGGCCAGGACACCAGGGATAACTGCCCTGCTCTTCTTCGAAATAGTGCAATGGGACCTTTAAAATCCACCTGAGAGAGCAGACGGGGCCTCGGTTTAACGTCTCATCCGAAAGACGGCACCTCCGACAGTGCAGCACTCCCTCAGCACTGCACTGGAGTACTTAGGTCAGACTGGCAATCAGACCAGTGAATTCCTGGTCTGGATTTCTTCATGGTATATCGGGTGGTGTTTTTATCCACTGGGACAACAGATATTTAATTTTCCAACGTTCCAACACTCACCTGGTATGGAGCGATGCATCCAACCCATCACACAGTTTCTCAGCTCATTCCCGAAGCACCTTGGTTCCTAAAAATGAGACACAGTGCTGTGGGATTGCTGGACACTCAATCCTACGTCCTTTGGCTTCTGGAACTAAACTGACCACCGACTGCGTCTCAGATAGAATTATTATAAGATCAGAGCACATTCACACTTTGAAACAAAACCAGAGAAAGCTCGGGACGCGGCACCTGAGAAGGAAACAGGACGATTTTGAACTGACCATTGGAGTGTCACTGAGCCAAGCCAATGATGCCTGAACAAAAAACACCACCCTCAGTCGCAGGGCACCATTACTACATGCCTCGTACAGACGGTCTGTCCAAACAAGCTTATGCACAAAATAAATCATAATCTGTTATTATTTTCATTAGTTATGCAGTTAACATCCCACCAGTTGTGTGAAGGCCTCAAACGTCACTCCGGAGACCACATGATCCCTCTCTAAGGTCACCCGGGAGTTCACGAGGCCCCCGAAGAGAGGCAAGCAGCCAGAGTGATCCTCTTCCCAGATCTTAGGCACCCAGGACCTATGAATGGCAGCTTTGGCCAGGTTCAAAAGCAGACCTATAGAAAGAAAGACTTGCATTTCTATAGCGCCTTTCACAACCTCAGAACTTCCCAAAGCACTTTACAGCCAATTAAATACTTTTTTGAAGTGTAGCCATTGTTGTAATGTAGGAAACGCAGCAGCCAATTTGCGGACAGCAAGCTCCCACAAACAGCAATGTGATAATAACCAGATAAGCTGTTTGTAGGTGTTGGTTGAGGGATAAATATTGGCCTGGACACCGGGGAGAACTCCCCTGCTCTTCTTCAAAATAGTGCCATGGGATCTTTTACATCCACTTGAGAGGGCAGACGGTTTAACGTCTCATCAGAAAGACGGCACCTCCCGCAGTGCAGCACTCCCTCAGCACTGCACTGGGAGTGTCAGCCTAGATTTTGTGCTCAAGTCTCTTGAATGGGGAAGTCCAACAATCTGGTCGCGCCCCTCCCACACTCCCCACACGAATCGGGTGACCAAAGATCAGAAGCATCGGACTAAATTTTATTGAAAAGTTGAGAAGTAGTCCCTTTACATAATGGAAGACGGGCTACAACCTCCAGCACTGTAAATAAATGTGAAATGCATTTTCCCCCAGGAACTCACAACTCCGGGCAGCATAGGAACAGGAGGAGGCCATTCAGTTCTCTCCACAGATGTCTATTTTGTTTGACCAATGAGATTGACACTGGGGGTTTGCCCCAACATCATCAACAATTCTGCACGTGTCCCCCTTATGTTCAGGAGACACAACTAATAGAATAATTTGGACATAAATCTAGTTTCAACAGAACAGAAGGAAACTCATAATCTAAATCATGATGTTATTGTCCGGGTCCAACGTAAGAGCATAAGAAACAAGAGCAGGAGTAGGCCAATCGGTCCCTCGAGCCTGCTCCACCATTCAATAAGATCATTCACTGCCTGAAAGGGTGGTAGAGGCAGAAACCCTCACCACATTTAAAAAGTACTTGGATGTGCACTTGGGATGCTGTAACCTGCAGGGCTACGGACCAAGAGTTGGGACATGGGGTTAGGCTGGATAGCTCTTTGTTGGCCGGCACGGACACGATGGGCCGAATGGCCTCCTTCCGTGCTGTAACTTTCTATGATTCTATTTATGATTCTATGATGGCTGATCCAATCTTGGCTTCAACACCACTTTCCCGCTCTCTCCCCATACCCCTTGATTCCCTTGTAGTTCAAATGTCTGTCAATCTCCGCCTTGAATATATTCAATGACTCCGCCTCCACAGCTCTCTGGGGTAGAGAAGTCCAAAGATTCACGACCCTCTGAAAGATGAAATTCCTCCTCATCTCCGTCTTAAATGGCCGACCCCTTATTCTGAAACTATGCCCCCTAGTTCTAGATTCCCCCACTAGGGGAAACATCCTCTCAGCATCCACCCTGTCAATCCCACCAGATTCTCTATACCTTGCGGTGCTCACCGGTCACGGAAGGCCCCAAGCGGACACCGCACGCCCCTTCTCCAGGGCCTCCCAGGCATGGACAAGACAGCCTTTTCTGTTTTTAAGTATTGAAATAGAAGCAGAAAAAAAAAGGGTGGCCAAAGAAGTGATCTACACACCACTTCCTTTCAGCTCCTGGATATCAATTGATTTTATTTTTAATTGCTTCTTTGTACCCCTCCTTACCCTACTCTGTGGGCGCCGCAGGATATCGAGGTGATAATCGATATTCATAACAACATTACAATTTAGCTGTTATTTCTGTGCTGTTGGCTGTATTAAGTATAGTTATTATTGTTTATTTATTGTATTTGTGGTGCCCGAGGGCACTTGCCATAATATTCTATTGTGTCAACTCACTGTTACCCCAATAGGTTAACCAAAGAAGTCGTATACCTCCTCTTTTGAATTTGTAATGTCGGCAGGTATTTAGCTAGTTAAAATGTTACAGGCTATTCCCCTTCACGATGCAATTCAGACTCACCCCCTTGCAATGGGGGAAGATAAGCTGTCGGGCTGACGAACCCTCCACCACCCCCGACACCAGTCATTCCCCCCTCTCCTTCTCCCCTCCCCAATCCTCGACAATCCCCCGTTTCCTCTCCCCATATTCTCCAAAGTTCCCCCTCCCCATATTCCCCCACTCCATATTCCCCCAAATTCCCTCTCCCCATATTCCTCCATTCCCCCTCCCCAAATTTCCCCTTTCCATTCCCCTCCTCAAATTCTCCCATTCCCCCTCTCCATATTCTTCCAAATTCCTCATCTCAAATTCCCCCTCCCCATCTCAAATTCTCCCAATCCCCCTCCCCACATTACCCCCTCCCCCTCCCCAAATTCCCCCCTCCCACTCCCCAAATTCCCCCCCCCACTCCCCAAATTCCCCCCCTCCCCAAATTCCCCCCCTCCCACTCCCCAAATTCCCCCCCTCCCCAAATTCCCCCCCTCCCACTCCCCAAATTCCCCCCCTCCCACTCCCCAAATTCCCCCCCTCCCCAAATTCCCCCCCTCCCACTCCCCAAATTCCCCCCCTCCCCCAAATTCCCCCCCTCCCACTCCCCAAATTCCCCCCCTCCCCAAATTCCCCCCCTCCCACTCCCCAAATTCCCCCCTCCCCAAATTCCCCCCCTCCCCAAATTCCCCCCCTCCCCCTCCCCAAATTCCTCCCCCTCCCCAAATTTCCCCCTCCCCCTCCCCCAATTCCCCCTCCCCCTCCCCAAATTATCCCCCTCCTCCTCCCCAAATTACCCCCTCCCCAAATTTCCCCCCTCCCCGTCCCCAAATTTCCCCCCTCCCCAAATTTCCCCCCTCCCCGTCCCCAAATTTTCCCCCTCCCCGTCCCCAAATTTTCCCCCTCCCCGTCCCCAAATTTTCCCCCTCCCCGTCCCCAAATTTCCCCCCCTCCCCGTCCCCAAATTTCCCCCCCTCCCCGTCCCCAAATTTCCCCCCCTCCCCGTCCCCAAATTTCCCCCCCTCCCCGTCCCCAAATTTCCCCCCCCTCCCCGTCCCCAAATTTCCCCCCCTCCCCGTCCCCAAATTTCCCCCCCTCCCCGTCCCCAAATTTCCCCCCCTCCCCGTCCCCAAATTTTCCCCCTCCCTGGCCCCAAATTTTCCCCTCCCCATCCCAAATTTCCCCCTCCCCATCCCAAATTTCCCCCTCCCCAATTTCCCCTCCCCCCACCCAAATTTCCCCTCCCCCCACCCCAAATTTCCCTCTCCCCCATTCCCCCCTCCCCCTATTCCCCCCCAAATTTCCCCTCCCCCCTATTCTCCCTAGTCCCCGCCCCCTCCCTGACTGACAGCTCCTCGCACTGTCTCCGGGTGTGTGGTGTGTGTGTTGTTGGGGGGAGGGCAGCTTGCCAAGACCTGATGGAGACAGGATCAGGTGTTTCCAATGTGCATCATCCGGCACCGGGCTGGGACGGGCAGCCAGCAATGACATAAATAGGGGACGTTGGCCGCTGAACGGTGTTGCAAAACGTCTTGATTTGTTTTAAAGAGATATTATTTTCTCCCCCTTCACTGTGCTGGAATTTCATTTCATTTCATTTTGTTGTTTTTTGTTTGTTTGTGGCGAGTTCTCTGCCCGGAAGGTGACCATGGCTTTTTCGCTGGTAAGGAAAATTGTTACAGGAGGGGAATGCGCCAAGAGTGCGTCATGACAATAACAGGAGCTACAACAGGCCGGTCGGGGGCTGCTAGGAGAGAGAAGAATTACTGTTTTCCCTTGTTTCCAATCCGGTTTAAAACTGCCATTTTCTCCTCTAAATTAATGCAGGGACCGATAGAGCCACCATGCATTTTGCAAGATGTGTTTTTCCAACTTTGCATACAGGGTTAAAGAATGTCGCAATGTTTTATTGCTTGCATCTTTTATTATTTAATATTTGGCACCGTGATTCCCCCACTCCCCGGAGCTGCTGTCTGCCGATGACCTAGTGTCAGCATCGCTCCCCTCCTCTCCCCAAAGGTTGCATTAGCAACGCTGGCGGCTTTCTCTGTACTGGGGAGGAGAGGCTGTTCTCCAAATCCCATTCTTAAAATATATGTTTCTGCAGCCAGCCTGTGCCAGTAACCACTGCACCTCCTCTCTCTCTCTCTCTCGCTCCTACTTTGCAGTATAGCGCCTGGATTTAACTTTCCAACCTCCAGCTCGCATGTCCTGCTTAATAATTCAAAGCACCTAAGGGCACAATTTGACCCTTGTGCCCAATGATTTTTAAAAAAATAGACATTACTTTAAAACGGGATGTTGCTTCTCTGTTTCTGAATGTGGTGTAACTATCCAAAGGGAGGGTGGGGGTTGAGTAATTTGCTGTGTGCAATTTGATTATTTTTTGCAAACCAATGCAATGCACATATATGTCTTGACCGAGGTAGTGAAGGTTTATGTATGTACTCGGGTGCAAGAATCTTGTTCCGAGAAAAGGTTTGTGAAAAGAGTGCAAATAAAAAAAATATATATAATAATAATAATGGCATTGCGTGTGCGTGCGTGCATGCAACATAAAGACACTAATGCTCCGGAGTGACCGATGTTTATAAAGGTCTGTTGGGCTGCATCGTCTGTCTGTCTGGTTTGCATCTTCCCGGGGACCGCTGGCTGCACGTGGCGCGGGAGCTGGGGCGGCGCGTGCGGGGCCACGTGCGTTTGTTTACCAGCCCACCTCAACGGTCCAGTCCAAATCACACTACCGCTTGGGGTAGAGGGAGGGAGGGGGGGGTTTGAAAAAGCATGATTAAAATGAGAACCCGAACAAGACGGGTGAAGTTTAATGATGATTGATTTTTGATTGAGAAGTAGAAATCTGTACTTTAAAATTTTTTTTTTATTGCTTATTCGTGTCGCTTCTTCAAATCCAGTCTCCCCTTTACCCCTCTACCCCAGGAGCTTTAGACTCGTTCAGAAGGGCGGGGAGTGACTCGCGTCAGGCGGCGCTGCGATTGGCTGCCCGTGCTGTGATTGACAGCCGAGGCGGCGAACCCCCTGTTGAGGGGAGAGAATCTGAGCGCGTGGGAGAATCGGTGGCGCGGCTGGGCTCAGTCAGTCCGTCGGAGTTAGGCGGCGCACAGTAACCGGGGGGGAGCGGGGGGCTGGTCACTGGCGGAAAGCGGGCCCAGCCAGCAGCAGCAGCAGCAGCAGCAGCAGTAAACAGCAGCAACGGTAACGAATCGCGGGCACAAAATACCGTGCGGGTGGAGAAAAACCTCGGTTTTTGAGGGAAAGGGAAGTCGTTGGGAGCGATACGGGTAACGGCCCCGAGGCGAACGCCACAGCGCACAGGCGGCGGGGGGCGGGAAGATGTCGAGGCCCTTAGATTCCTGTGTGGGGGGGAGGGGCTGTCGAGTTCTCCCCCCTCCCCTCCTGTCGGGTGGGTCGTGAGTGTGCACGCGCGCCTCCTAGCGGCCGCTTGTTGGGTCGCCTTGGTCCCCGTGGCTGCGTGTGCGCAGGCGCGCCCCGGCCTGCTCATCAGGGACCATGGTGTCTATAGGTTAAAGCGCGAAGTTCCCATTCATTATTGGTTAAAACTTAATTGATAGCACCAATCAAAAGGTAGCAAGTGCTGTCTCTTCCCCCCCACCCCCTCCTTGGTATCAGTTGGTAGCACACTCGCCTCTGAGCCAGAAGGTTGTGGGTTCAAGTCCGAGACTTGAGCACATAAAGCTCGGTTGACACTCCCAGTGCAGTGCTGAGGGAGTGCTGCACTGTCGGCGGTGCCGTCTTTCGGCTGAGATGTTAAACAGTCTGCCCTCAGGTGGACGTAAAAGATCCCATGGCACTATTTTGAAGGGTCGCACAACACCAGGTTATAGTCCAACAGTTTTATTTGAAATCACAAGCTTTCGGAGCTATCGCTCCTTCCTCAGGTGAAGTAAATTTACTTCACCTGAGGAAGGAGCGATAGCTCCGAAAGCTTGTGATTTCAAATAAAACTGTTGGACTATAACCTGGTGTTGTGCGACCTCTCAATTTTGTCCACCCCAGTCCAACACCGGCATCTCCGCATCATGACCACTATTTTGAAGAGCAGGGGAGTTATCTGTGGTGTCCTGGCCAATATTTACCCCTCAACCAACATTAAAAAAAAAAATTATCTGGTCATTATCACATTGCTGTTTTGTGGGACCTTGCTGTGGGCAAATTGGCTACCACGTTTCCCACATTACAACAGTGACTCCACTTCAAAAGTACTTCATTGGCTGTAAAGCACTTTGAGATGTCCGGGGGTCATGAAAAGAACTATATAATTGCAAGTCGGTCTTTAAAGGAGCACATCTAATAAAACTAACTTAAACAGTTACGTGGAGAAGCTGGAGCTGTTCTCCTTTTAGAGCAGGGAAGGTTGAGAGGAGATTTGATGGAGGTGTTCAAAATCATGAGGGCTCTGGACAGAGTAGATAGCGCAAAACTGTTCCCATTGGTGGAAGGGTTGAGAGCCAGAGGAGACAGATTTAAGGTGATTGGCAAAAGAACCAAAGGCAACATGAGAACTTTTTTACGCAGCGAGTGGTTAGGATCTGGAAGCATGGAGGTGGACTCAATCGTGGCTTTCAAAAGGGAATTGGATAAGTACCTGAGAAATTTGCAGGGCTACGGGAAAGGGTGAGGGAGTGGGACTAGCTGAAGCGCTCTTGCAGAGAGCCGGCACGGGCTCGAAGGGCCGAATGGCCTCATGTGCTGCAACCATTCTATCTCTATTAAAATTTAAAGAGAACTTATCAAATTAAATTGAGATTCTGTTTTTGGTTGGGGGGTGTTTGTGATGAAGCACTCCAGCCCAGTGTTCACCTTTTTTGCACGTGACCCCTTTTAAGGGGCTGCGTGACCCAATCAAGCAAAACTTAACATTGAAAGAGAGCCGTGTGGCTACACAGCTTATAGGGAACATTGCTCCAGTGCCCACTGGAATCAGAAGGTTTCAAGTGTGCTGGCAGACATCGTGTGCTTCATCTCCAGGGACACCCGGGTGCAAACATAGCCGCGGAAGAGAGCCAGGCAGTTGGGCCGACCGAAGTGCCAAGTTCTACAGCTTGCGTTGGTTTTAACTTCTAATATCTGACGGGTGTGGGGATTCGGATAACTTCACTCTCTATTCCCTAATTCAGCCGTGTTTAACAATGATGACCAACCCTCTTATTTGCTGTGGGATGTAAAAAAGGTTTGGATGTAACACCTTATGCCCTTCCATGTAATACTTGATTTGCTAAGTAGGTTGCCAAGTTTCTGCAGGTTAAATGTTCAGAGATAATCATCTGGAGTATCCTTAAATATAGAATCTTGCAGACTTCATTTAACCACTAAGATGGATTCTTGTATCTTTGCATTAGATTTTTTCCATTCTAGTTTGTGAAGGATGTTTTTTGAGGTGGTAGTTTTCCATTCTTGGAATGGAGTCCTGTTAGTAATTTTGCCATGCTGGCTTTAATAAAACTGATCTCTTTCAGAACGACGAGAGTGGCCGAGGGCAGGATTGCTGGGATGTGCCCCGTTCTACAGAAACCCCCGCTTTGTCAACCTGCAGTAATGCTGACATCTTCCGCAGAATAAACGCTATGTTAGACAACTCTCTGGATTTCACCGGAGTCTGCACTACTCCCATCACCAAGGGCCGAAGGGAGAATGTGGGAGGTAATGGAGTTGATGGGAGGAATGTTGTTAGAAATTCTCTGCCTAGTGCTTCACTAGTCAACATGGGGCTTTGAAAAAGTTTGTCATTTTCGTCACTGGCATATCTTAGTTTGGATGTACTCAATCTAGATATTACAACAACTTGCTTTTCTGTAGAGCTTTTAATGCAGTAAAATGTCCCAAGGCACTTCACAGGAGCGTTATCAGACAAAATTTGACACCGAGCCACATGAGATGATATTACAGATGACCAAAAGCTTGTTCAGAGGTAGGTTTTAAGGAGCGTCTTAAAGGAGGGTGGAGAGGTTCACTAAGGGAATTCCAGAGATCGGAGCCTAGGCAGCTGAAGACATGGCTGCCAGTGGTGGTGGTTAAAATCTGATGTGTCGGAGTGCAGAGATCTCAAAGGTTTGTAGGGCTGGAGGAGGTTTGAGAAATGGAGGGATTTGAAAATGAGGATGAGAATTTTAAAGTTAAAGTGTTGACACAGGCAGCCAATGTAGGTCAGCGAGCAGAGGGGTGATGGCCGAATGAATAGATCTTTATCTGCATCGCGCGCTGCCGATACATTGGCCCTTGATGCCGCTTGCGGGCTTTGAGGAGCGTCCATGTTCTAGTGCAATAGGAATTGCTTTACAGATGTCAAGGGATGGGGTTGGGTGGGGGGACCATTCTGGCCATTGAAGTTTATCCCTCTATACTTTGTAACTCATAGTATCCTAGTTATTCTGAATTCTATTTTTGGCCTTGCTATTTTCACAATTGATATTGTTCCAGTTCTGGTCTAACATTACATGCCCCTAATTTAAATTTGTCCACTGGTTCTATTGGCTCTTCTGCTTTAGTATCATTGTAGGTTTGTAATGACCCATTTAATACTATGTGCTTTGCACCCAGTGAGCTACTTTTAACCTGTAGTCATGGCTACATAGGCAAACTTGGTGGCCAATTTGTTCACAGCAAGGTTCCAGAAATGAGGATGAATATCCAATTAAGTTGATCTGTTTTTTTTAATGGTGGTGCTTGGACAAATCCTGGGAGAACTCCCAGGTCTTTGCATAGTGATGCTAATTTAGTTTGAGTAAATTACGGAGCCTCTGTGATCTGTTTACTTTTTATTGCTTCTTGACTAGGTGTGTGGATGAGGGTAGTGCAGTTGATGTAGTCTACATGGACTTCAGTAAGGCTTTTGACAAAGTCCCACATGGGAGACTGGTCAAGAAGGTAAGAGCCCATGGGATCCAGGGCAATTTGGCTTAGTGGCAGGAGGCAGAGGGTGATGGTCGAAGGTTGTTTTTGTGACTGGAAGCCTGTGTCCAGTGGTGTACCGCAGGGATCGGTGCTGGGTCCCTTGCTGTTTGTAGTGTACATTAATGATTTAGATATGAATGTAGGAGGTATGATCAGTAAGTTCGTAGATGACACGAAAATTGGTGAGTGGTAAATAGCGAGGAAGGAAGCCTCAGGCTACAGGATGATATAGATGGGTTGGTCAGATGGGCAGAACAGTGGCAAATGGAATTTAACCCTGAAAAGTGAGGTGATGCATTTTGGGGGGACTAACAAGGCAAGGGAAATACACAATGAATGGTAGGACCCTAGGAAGGACAGAGGATTAGAGGGACCTTGGTGTGCATGTACATAGATCCCTGAAGGCAGCAGGACAAGTAGATAAGGTGGTTAAAAAGGCATATGGGATACTTGCCTTAATTAGCCGAGGCATAGAATATAAGAGCAGGGAGGTTATGATGGAGCTGTATAAAATGCTAGTTAGGCCACAGCTGGAATACTGTGCAGTTCTGGTTGCCACACTATAGGAGGGATGTGATTGCATTGGAGAGGGTGCACAGGAGATTCACCAGGATGTTATCTGGGCTGGAGTGCTTCAGCTATGAAGAGAGACTGGACAGGCT
Organism: Squalus acanthias; assembly: GCA_030390025.1. Lineage (NCBI taxonomy): Eukaryota > Metazoa > Chordata > Chondrichthyes > Squaliformes > Squalidae > Squalus > Squalus acanthias. The sequence continues at coordinate 51,938,779 of CM059443.1, forward strand.
GGGGTTGTTTTTCTCAGAGCAGAGAAGGCTGAGGGGGGACCTGATTGAGGTGTACAAAATTATGAGGGGCGTAGATAGGAAATAACTTTTCCCCTTAGTAGAGAGGTCAATAACCGGGGGGCATAGTTTCAAGGTAAGGGGCAGGAGGTTTAGAGGGGATTTGAGGAAAAACTTTTTCACCCAGAGGGTGGTTGGAATCTGGAACTCACTGCCTGAAAGGCTGGTAGAGGCAGGAACCCTCAACATTCAAGAAGCATTTAGATGAGCACTTGAAACGCCATAGCGTAGAAGGCTATGGAGATAGTGCTGGAAAATGGGATTAGAATAGATAAGGCTTGATGGCCGGCGCAGACACGAAGGGCCTCTTTCTGTGCTGTATAACTGACTCTCTGACTCAATTGATCAGGTAACCTAGTTACCCACTCTTAAAATGGGACACTTTTGTGACTCAAATGGAGCAACATTGTTTTCTTACTGATGAAGCTTCATTGCAAAATTGTCAATCTGGCAAATGGGTGCAAATCTTGATCTAATGAGCTAATTTGTAAAATAGTACATGAAGTGATTGACAGCCTGATCTGCCTGTGGTCTAATTTCAAACCTACAAGAAAATGTCTTTGACCAATCCACAACAGCTACACTACTGTATACTGCAGGAACATCTCATCTGTGCTTTCCTAATGTCTGGATTTGGCATGTATCCAGCTTCAAACACTTATTAATGCCTGACTGCAGATGGCTTTTCAGTGAAACTTGTCTCCTGTGACATTGTTCATGGAAGGATAAAGAATTGTAAATAATATTCAATACACTTATCTGTTCCTGTAACAGTCAACCCAGCACATTCAAATGCTGTTTAAAAAAGATCATTTTAATACATAATCTTTTTCTGATCTTTCCACTAGCCTACTTGTGCCTAAGAAGTGGTAAAGATTGGGAAGATGCTATTAGAACATAGAACAGTACAGCACAGTACAGGCCCTTCGGCCCTCGATGTTGTGCCGAGCATTGTCCGAGACCAAGATCAAGCTATCACACTCCCTATCACTCTGGTGTGCTCCATGTGCTTATCCAATAACCGCTTGAAAGTTCCTAAAGTGTCCGACTCCACTATCACAGCAGGCAGTCCATTCCACACCCCAACCACTCTCTGAGTAAAGAATCTACCTCGGACATCCCTTCTATATCTCCCCCCATGCACCTTTATAGTTATGCCCCCTTGTAACAGCTGCCTCTACCCGAGGAAATAGTCTCTGAACATCCACTCTATCTATCCCCCTCATCATCTTATAAACCTCTATTAAGTCGCCTCTCATCCTCCTCCGCTCTAAAGAGAAAAGCCCCAACTCCCTCAATCTTTCCTCATAAGATCTCCCCCCCCCCCCCCCCCCCCCCCCCCAAACCAGGCAGCATCCTGGTAAATCTCCTTTGCACTCTTTCCATTGCTTCCACGTCCTTCCTATAGTGAGGTGACCAGAACTGCACACAATATTCCAAATGTGGTCTCACCAAGGTCCTGTACAGTTGCAGCATAACCTCACGGTTCTTAAACTCAAACCCTCTGTTAATAAACGCCAACACACCATAGGCCTTCTTTACTGCTCTATCCACTTGAGTGGCAACCTTCAGAGATCTGTGGATATGAACCCCCAGATCCCTCTGCTCCTCCACGTTCCTCAGAACCCTGCCGTTGACCCTGTAATCCTTATTCACATTTGCCCTACCAAAATGAATCACCTCGCACTTATCAGGGTTAAATTCCATCTGCCATTTTTCGGCCCAGCTCTGCATCCTATCAATGTCTCTTTGCAGCCTACAACTGCCCTCCACCTCATCCACTACTCCACCAATCTTGGTGTCATCAGCAAATTTACTGATCCACCCTTCAGTCCCCTCCTCCAAGTCATTGATAAAAATCACAAACAGCAGAGGACCCAGCACCGACCCCTGTGGCACACCGCTGGTAACTGGTCTCCAGTCCGAAAATGTTCCATCCACCACCACCCTCTGCCTTCTATGAGATAGCCAGTTACTTATCCAATCGGCCAAATTTCCCTCTATCCCACAACTCCTTACTTTCTTCATGAGACGACCATGGGGAACCTTATCAAACTCCTTACTAAAATCCATGTATACGACATCAACTGCTCTACCTTCATCTACACACTTAGTTACCTCCTCAAAGAATTCAATCAAATTTGTTAGGCAAGACTTACCCTTCACGAATCCGTGTTGACTATCCCTGATTAAGTTGCCCCTTTCCAAATGGTCATAAATCCTATCCCTCAGGACCTTTTCCATTATCTTACCAACCACCGAAGTAAGACTAACCGACCTATAATTACCAGGGTCATTCCTATTTCCTTTCTTGAAGAGAGGAACAACATTCGCCACTCTCCAGTCCTCTGGCACCATCCCCGTGGACAGTGAGGACCCAAAGATCAAAGCCAGAGGCTCTGCAATCTCCTCCCTTGCCTCCCAAAGAATCCTAGGATATATCCCATCTGGCCCAGGGGACTTATCGACCCTCAGGTTCTTCAAAATTGCTAAAACATCTTCCCTCAGAACATCTACCACCTCCAGCCTATCCACCTTTATCACACTCTCATCCTCAAGAACATGGCCCCTCTCCTCGGTGAACACTGACGAAAAGTATTCATTCATCACCTCTCCTATCTCTTCTGACTCCATGCACAAGTTCCCACTACTGTCCTTGACCGGCCCTACCCTCACCCTGGTCATTCTTTTATTTCTCACATAAGAGTAAAAAGCCTTGGGGTTTTTCTTGATCCGACCCGCCAAGGACTTCTCATGCCCCCTCCTAGCTCTCCTAAGCTCTTTTTTTAGCTCATTCCTTGCTACCTTGTACCCCTCAATCGACCCAACTGAACCTTGTTTTCTCCTCCTTACATACGCTTCCTTTTTCCTCTTGACTAGACATTCAACCTCTTTTGTGAACCATGGTTCTCTCACTCGGCCATTTCCTCCCTGCCTGACAGGGACATACCTATCAAGGACACGCAGTAATTGCTCCATGAAAAAGCTCCACTTTTCGTTTGTGCCTTTCCCTGATAGTTTCTGTTCCCATCTTATACTCCCTAATTCTTGCCTAATCGCATCATAATTACCCCTCCCCCAATTATAAACCCTGCCCTGCCGTATGGCCCTATCCCTCTCCATTGCAATAGTGAAAGTTACCGAATTGTGGTCACTATCTCCAAAGTGCTCTCCCACATACAAATCAAACACTTGGCCCGGTTCATTACCCAGTACCAAATCCAACGTGGCCCCACCTCTTGTCGGCCTATCCACATATTGTGTCAGGAAACCCTCCTGCACACACTGTGCAAAAACTATCCCATCCGAACTGTTTGACCTATAAAGGTTCCAATCAATATTTGGAAAGTTGAAGTCACCCATGACAACTACTCTGTGACCTCCACACCTATTCATAATCTGCTTTGCAATTTCTTCCTCCACATCTTTATTACTATTTGGGGGCCTGTAGAAAACTCCTAACAACGTGACCGCTCCTTTCCTATTTCTAACTTCAGCCCATATTACCTCAGACGGCAGATCCCCCTCGAACTGCCTTTCTGCCGCTGTTAAACTATCCTTGATTAACAATGCTACTCCTCCACCTTTCTTACCAACTTCCCTACTCTTACTGAAACATCTATACCCCGGAACTTCCAACAACCATTCCTGTCCCTGTTCTAACCATGTCTCCGTAATGGCCACCACATCGTAGTCCCAAGTACCAATCCACGCTCCAAGTTCTCCTACCTTATTCCGGATGCTCCTTGCATTGAAGTAGACACACTTCAAGCCATCTTCCTGTCTGCCGGTACATTCCTGCGACCTTGATACCCTCCTCAGTACCTCCCTACACTCACCACTGGCTCGTGGACTACAGCCCTTTTTCCCATCCCCCTGACAAATTAGTTTAAACCCCCCCGAAGAGCCGTAGCAAATTTCCCTCCCAGGATATTGGTGCCTCTCTGGTTCAGGTGCAAACCGTCCTGTTTGTACAGGTCCCACCTTCCCCAGAATGTGCTCCAATTATCCACATAACTGAAACCCTCCCCCCTACACCATCCCTGCAGCCACATGTTTATCTGCACTCTCTCCCTGTTACTCAACTCGCTAGCACGTGGCACCGGCAACAAACCAGAAATTACAACATGGTTTGTACTGGCTCTCAGCTTCCAACCTAGCTCCCTAAATTCCTATTACTTCATTTAAAATAAAATGAGCATGAAGTTCTTGGAATAAAATAAATCTCTTTTTGGGAAAAGGATTAAATCTGTCCAGCAGCCTGACACAAAATGGGTCTTTAGTCAGTGATGGTTTCTGGCAGAGTTAAAGGCTGGTTAATGAAGTAATGGAAGTCATGTGATTACCACCTACAAAAAAGTTTGCCAGAAAACAATGCTCACTATTATAGATAAGGAAAGTAACTACCAGGTCTGTGTGGGGACTGCAGGCACAGTGGTAGTGTTGGCTGCTAAAATGTGCAATGCTGTATCTGGGAACTTCACAGCATTCATTTCTAGCTTTAACTGCCCTTTAATTGAAGGGTCAGTGATTGGCGCAAGCCTTTGAGTGGGAATGCAGTATGCTGGAAGTGAACCTATATGACTTGTTTGAAGGCTGCTTGCTGACTGTTGCTCCTTGTGTTATACATGCTATGTAATGCCACTAACAGGCCAGGCCATTCAACCCAACTGGTCGATGCTGGTGTTTATGCTGCACAATGAGCCTCCTGCCACTCTACTTCCTTTAACCCGATCAGCATAACTGTCTATTCCTTTCTTCCTAATTTGCTTATCTAGCTTCCCCTTCAATACGTAATTTCTTCACTTCACCTGACGAAGGAGCAGCGCTCCAAAAGCTTGTGATTTTCAAATAAAGCTGTTGGACTATAACCTGGTGTTGTGCAACTTCTCACTTTTGTCCACCCCAGTCCAACACCGGCATCTCCGCATCTTAAATACATCTGTTATTGTCCTCAGTTACTCCTTGTGGTAGAGATGGTGTTTTTATGGAAGCCATGATATTTGAGCAGTGCAACAAGTGTTATTCTGAGACTTGCCATAAAGCTAATCACTGGCCTGCAACTTGTAAAATTCCCTGAGTATATGGCACAGTTCAACCTGTAAACGTAGGAATGTAGTGAACCCAATTCTGTATACCAACAAACACATTTGTGTGTCCACTTTTGGTACTGGTCCAGTGAGCCAATCTTGACTGAATTTACTTTAGATGCTAAGTATTTTTTTAAAGTTTTCAAATGAAACTATTTGCACTTGTGACTTAATCAGTATTTATATATTCAAGGAAGTTACAGCTCAGAGGCTTTGTTTCTTACATAAAGCTCCAGAAATATGTGGCTAGTACTGAAAATGCTTACTCCCATGGTGTAGTGCTACCTGATTGCAACTGTGCTTCACTGCCTAACAACTTTTGGTTGACCACTGCACCTGTAGATATGATGACCAAAGGGATAAGTTTGAGGAAATGCACAGCAGGAGCTTGTCCTTGTTACTTTGTGAACCTTTACTGGATATTGTAATTCACCTAATGTCACCCATTGTAATTCAGCTACTGTCCATGGTGAAATTTCATGCACTTGTGTATATAAATATACATTTCTAAGTCTTTTATATCTTTTCTACTTGGGTTCATAAAGCTACCAGTGACTTGCAGCACTAGATTTGGTTAGTAATGCCTCAAAAGTTTGTAATGCTCTCTCTTCAGTAAGGATTGTTCATCTTAAGTGCAGGACTTCGATCCTTTTTTAAAAGAAATGTTCTTTGGATGCCAAGTAGGTAATATTGGTAGTTTGACCAATTGAAAGATTACTTTGAATGGAGAGCTGCTGTTCTGGGTTTGATTGAAGAAATGCAGCTGTGTGCTTCTAAACCTAGATGTGTAGTTTCATCCAGTAACTAAACTAGATAAACCACTCCAGGAGGGATTAGTGATGGGTAGGGATTGTGATGGATCTTTGAGCAAAATCTGTTGCTATCTATGAAATTGCCATTGGGTTAAATGAGATTGGTGTAATCTTGAGTCTTGACAAACCAACATACAAGTTCTTGGTGAATAGAGTACTCCTGTTGCTGGATGGGATGATGTATCAGCTGTTGGACATGGTAAGTCTTGTGTCCCTTTGGCTAGTGCATGGAAAGCAGACCGATTTGCTGTGGTATCCTACTTTTAAACCCAAATAGATTGAAGCTAAATAATGGAGATTCACTCTGAAATGGCTGCAACATGCTGGAAGTTTTTGCGCCAGTGTAGTGTGGGGAAAAATAAGAGCTGTGTACTTGTATGTGAATCTTGTCATTGTACTGCCTTCCAAGTAATATATTGGCTCATGTGCTGTCTTGGAAACTGAATCAGGCTGTATGACTTGAGTAAATCTAAACTGGTAGCATGAGTCTCAATTAATTGAACTTCCAATTACACATTGACCCTCAACTTCCTCAGACATTCTGCTGCTGTAACTGGACACCCATTTCACCACATTTACGACAGTTACAGTGGCACACCAGAAAATCTGAAATTTAGAGCCATTTGCTTTTTCCATAGATGATCACTGAGTTGTCAGGGTTCAGGATTTTAGCTAGATGAGTAGCCTGAATTTGAATAAGTGTGGAAATATTATGGTATCTGGACTTGTCCTCCACCCTCTTCAGCTCCCATCCGTTTGTACTGAACGTTTTCTAATAGATAGCAGAAGTCCATCTGAATGCCACAATACTGGAGCTTGCAGGGTAGAATTCTATTCAGCTGCTACACACTAATCTCAACAAGCATGCATATTTTAAAATGGTAACAGGACAGCTGAAGTAAGTTGTCATAAGTCATCAATCAGCAACTATTGGAAGGGGTGAGTATATCTATACACTAGCCACTTATTAAGTTTGACCTTGTGATTTGAAGTTTTGCTGTCATCTTGGGACAGCAGAAAAGGTGGCAATCTGTTTAGAAGGGAGAGAATTGCTATCATTGATCAGTGGTGTAATGAACTTCAGTGCAATTTCTCGTTTTTAAACTTGCTACAGGAAACTCTTTATTAACCGGCACCCAAATATCCAGAAATCTCAACCGGCAGAGTAGGTAACCGGGGTTTTCCTTCATCTCTCGTTTAAGATTAACTTTATATAAAAAAAAAAAAAAAACCCCCGAGGCGTTTGCCTTGTATCGGAGCGTGTAGATTGGGAGGGGAATGTGCAGCCCAGGTAGGCAGCGGACACGACAGATGGTCAGCTGGCGGTCCCCGGGGAGACGGAGCTCCGAATGCAGGCGCATGTCAATGTGTACGGGGCTCTCGTACGTTGGTAGATATAACTTCGTTATCCGGACTTTTTGATAAACCGGCACCATGCCGGTCCTGTCGGTGCTGGTTAATCAAGAGTTTCCTGTATATGATTTCACAAAATTGGTTCCTTTTGGGTTTAAGGTGGAGTATAGTGGGAAATGAGACACTTGCACTTGAGTTAAGTTTGCCACTACAACAATCTGCATCTGCCCCAACCTTGCACCCCATATTACACCAGTGAATGGGGGTACTTTTTCAAGATGGTTTTTTTTAAATCTTCAAGAATTGTAGTGACTACAAGAACAGTTAATCCTCATTTTAGCTTGGGGCAGATGAAAATGCTAATGTTACATTTCCTTCCTGCACTAGTGGGGTATATTGGGAAGCAGATGTTGATCCACTTTTCATTATTATCCTGCTCTTGTTAACCAAGGATCCAGAAAAAATTAAGCATCTGCATGTTCTAGGTTGACTACTGTTGTACTTTCTCACTTGCTATATTTTTATAATCCGCTTCCCATTTTCTCACTTGTGGACATGTTCTTCACTGTGCTCAATGGGGTAGGTGTTGAGATTAATCTGGACAGATTCCTGTTTTTAAACTACTCTGCAATCTTCAGATGCCTGTTTAACATTCCTGCACTTTTTGGGTGCTGTTTTTCCATATGGAGTTATGTCTGCTTAATGTGTACAAAACATCTCCTTGCTAATTGTTTCTTCAGACAGATTTTCAGCATGTCATTGTTCAGTGCACCTCTTCTGTGGCATTCCATTCATGTGTCCCTGGAGAAGACTTGTTGGATGTGAAAAGGAAAGAGGCTGCTACACATTGTTGAAAACTAGATTGTGACGTGTGTAGATGTTGGTGCGGTGCTCCTTCATCCTGTACAAGGAGGATACTGGCTATCAGCTGGGAGAAAAATTGGGTGTATCCAATTACAACAAGATGACAGAAGGATAGGACATGTTTAAAGTTCCTAACCATGGAAGGAGCTGGAATGGGTGCCAAATGTGGAAAAGACCATGTAGAAAGCCAAAGTTGGGACTGTATAGGAAGAAGTGACCTTGACCAGGTAGCTGCCAGAGTTCCCCCAAAGAACAGTGTGCAGTGGCCAGCTTGATTGACTGACTAGTAGGCATTCCTGAGTGTTGTAATTGGATCATTTGTGCCTGGCTGTCATACTTATAATATTGGTAGTACTAACTGGATCTCATTAGATGATCTAACTTGTCAAAGCCATTCGCTGGCAGCTGCAGCCATTGAGTTTGGATTAGCACCAGACTTCCATTAGTCAGCCTGGCAATTTGGTTGATCTAGAGTACCATCAGATCCTCTAAAGCAAGTTGGCTTATTACTATTTGGTTACCTTGTTCAGCAAACACTGACATGTGAGCCACTGCTATCACTCTGTAAAACCCAGCATTAAACCAGTACAGGCTTTCCAACACTTTGTATTAACAGCATATTGAGTCTCATAAATGAAAGCTTGCATCCTTGAGCATAGTATGAGTGGGATAGCTTGCCATAGAACTGTTGCCTCATAGTTATACCACTTTGGAGATGACATGCAGTACCCACCACAATCTGCTGTCTATTGCAAATAATAAATGCTGCATTTAATGTACCTAAGATCCAACAACTAAAATTTTACTATCTGATGATCCTGCAAGCCTAGAGGAATGTGCAAGACTTCCTGCTGTTTATACACCGGTTAGGCATTCAACTGAGCTAGACATTGAAGAAAGCTGGCAGCATATGTCCCATGTCAACAGTCTGAATAAAAGAATGCACCTTTCATGACTGGGATGTTCCAAAGTCATTCACAGCCAGTGAAGTACTTTTTAAGTGTAGTCACTGTTGTCATGCAGTGTGTACAGAGCAAGTTTCTACAAACAGTGAGAAATTAACAAATCACTTGTTTATTGATGTTGGTTAAGGGATAAATATTGGCCAGGGCACTGGGAGAACACCCCTTCTCTTCAAATAGTGCCATGGGTTCTTTTATGCCTACCTGGGAGCAGTTGGGGCTGCCTTGTTTTAACCTCTCATCTGAAAGACAGCACTTCCAACAGTGCAGCACGCTTCAGTATTGCTTTAGTCAGCCTAGATTTTGTGCTCAAGTCTCGAGTGTGGCTTGAAACTACAACCTTCTGACTTGGGAGTGCTACCACTGAGCCAAAACTGACTAACTCCTGTCATCAAGTTGACACACTGGGGCATCCTGTGCATGGTATCCCTTGAGTAGCTGTTCACACCTTCAAGACTTCACATGTCTATCAAAGCTTTGACCAAGTACGCTGGGGATTATTTCCTAGGAGACAGTTTCTGGATTCTGGTTATCTACAAATCATCCGGTTTGTTTTGCAGACAGCTGAGCTTTATTAAGGCATCTGTCATCATAAACTACTTTCTGGAATGTTGAATCATGTATATTTTAAAAACTGGGTGTTCATCATGCACAGATGGGATTCCCATGGGGACAGTGAAGCTTTCCAAATACTTGAGGACTAAAACAAGGATAGATTTGCAAAGCTTACTGTAACAGTGGCAAAAAAACTAACTGGAGAAGGACTGTCTGATTCCAAACCTACCATTACACTAGCACGCTCTATAATGTACCTTGCAGGATCAGCTATCCAACATTGCTCTCCTAAAACCAGTAGGACTTTGACTACCTGATCTCAATCCAGCATCAATTGATAAAGGTGAGCATGAGAAAAATGTGGCTGGAGCTAACTTTGCATTTAGCAACTCTGCTAGTTCACAAACTCCATCTGGCTGACTTCTCTAGTCTGAATCTAATCCGTTTAATTACAACATTGCATACACATGCTAAAACAATGAGTATAAATTCTCCTTCAAATGGATGTTTGAGAAGATTTTTTGGGGGCTAGCTAAACTAAAGTTGGTTTTTAAAAAATGCAGTTAATGTGATCCAGTTAATAAAATTTACTAGTAAGTTTGAGTCAAAGGAAGTGCACAAAACTGAAATTGGTCAAATCATGTGCAAGGCTTAGTTTACATTTTAGTTGCATTTACATCTTGGTTTTGGATCTGGTCTATAACTGCATGAAGTAATTTGAAGCAGGACAGTTGATTGTGAAAGATTCCTTTGTCTTCCTGTTGTACATCAAAGATAAAATAACTGGTGCCTTCTGTTCAGTTTTTCCCCTTGTGCTGGTAACACAAGTTGAGGAATAGTGGAGGGGCACACTATGAAGCTGACTTTTTTTCAGTGAGTAAATATTAGAATTACTTCAATTGTAATCATTCAAACCAAATAAAATATTTGCATTTGTAACTTAACTCCTTTTTATTCTTGTGTACTAGTTGAGAGTAGGAAGAGGACCAGCCCATTGTCATAAATAGATTAGTTATTAAGTACCTTGGTACACATCAAATGAGTTAATAGAATTTAAGAATGGGGCCAATTATGATGCCAGTTCCCTTTTTTAGAAAGGATAACAACCCTGGGATCTATTGGCCTGTTAACCCAACATCTATAGCGGGTAAAGCACTTTGAGAGCCACTTTTGCATTACAAGGTCATTTATCTAGAACTAGTAACTTTTTTGCCAATCCTGTATTCCAGAGAACAATCATTGTACTGTTTTGAGGGTTCCAATGGTCTTGTTTTTTGCATATTCTGATTACTGGCATGCATGCATGTTGATATAAGCACAAATGGTATCTACTTTTTCACTGAAATTTGAACCAGTGTTGCATGTACATTTTGGGTGATGCTCATCTTTGAGCCAATCATTCTTTGACTTTTTTGGTAAATGCTCTGAAATCTGAGCAATTAGTAGCATGTGGTTCATTTCAGCCATTTACAAAATGAATTTAAATTTAAGTAAATGCTTGTTATGCATGTCACCATCTCAGTTAATAAACATTGTGCTCAAGCAACAGGTTCCAATTGATATTTTGCAGCAACACCACAGCCCCATATCCAGCCAGTGATGGGACCAGCTCTTGTATGAGTGTCTTTTCCTAATCTTGTCTTCCATGCCTAAATTTGGTATGAATTTACCTAGTGGTTGACTACCTGGGAGTGTCTGCATACCTTTCTTGCTGTTGACATAGCATATGCTCACTAGTCAAGACTGTCAGATGTGATGCCTGTGATTCCTTCCATAGGGATGTTGCTAACAAACCAACTCACAGACCCCCCAAATACATTGCTCAAGATTCACTCACTTTTCCAGTTACTATTATTCTCTGAATAAAACCCACATGGATATCCAATGACATCAATGCAATCTGTGTTCTTGACTCAAATGGATTTTTGTGATGTATTTAGAGCAGCAGCAATGCCAAAGGGAAACTAGGAATCTGAGTAACTCTGAACATGTTTAGTTTCTGAAATCTTAAGGAAGTTTAATTTGTACTAGCAAACTGCTACAATTCCCTCAAGTTGAGCTAGAAGCTTAATCCATTTTTAATAGTTTTTAGGTCTGTGGGGTACAAGAAAATTTGGCAGTTTACCATTTGCTTACCTTTTGCCTCATCAATCTTTACTTTGACATCTGTCCCCTTCCACTCCACACTCATGATGCGGAGATGCCGGTGTTCCCTAGGAAATAACTTGCAAGTTTTCCATACGTCACTACCTTCTCCACAGTTATGAACCTGCATTTATATCTTGCCTTTCACTAACGCAAGTGTCCTAAAATGGTTCACAGCCAATGAAGTACTTTTAGCGTAGTCGCTGTTGTAGCTGGACATCTCTTGGTGCCACAAACATCATGGTTAATCTTGAAGCTCGCAACCCCTTTGAGTTCCTTAGTGAATGTTATCTTTCATCTCGACTTCTTACAGATAAGGTCTGAACTTCTGTAATCTTAGTACTTATGCTGTGATTTGTTGCCGTCTGCTGCATGGTTTGCAGCTACTACATCTTCAAATCCTCAAACTTTCTATCCCAGTCTCTACTTTTTTTTTGCTTTTATTGGCCTGGTCTGTAACCTGCACCTTTTTTACCACACTATTTCTCATAACCCTTGGCCTATACAGTCTAGACCAGTGGTTTTCCAAACTTTTTTGGTTGAATGACCCCCTTTTCAAATTGATTAGTAATCACTGACACCCCCCCCCCCCCCCCACCACACACCTAAATTATAATAAATACTCTTAAAGTGCTGCATATAAAGTGCTTTAAGTCTAAGAAAACAGGTATTTACTTACAGGTAACAGTGAGATGGATATGCCTGCTTCTCTCAAATTCTGGGTACTTCACAGCAACAGATGGCTGCAATTAGTCACTTAGTGCTGGGCAATTTTTGAAGCTGTCGGCAGGCTGGCCAAGGTGAGTGAGGGCACGAGCGCCAATGCACATGAGTCATGCTTCTAGCAGCATCCCAGCAATCACCATACTGTCCCACTGGCATGTTCTGTAATAGCTGTACTGTGGGATTAAAGAGGGGGGGAAAAAAATGTCTTGCCTTTTATATTGCACATTTCATAACCACCAGAGGTCCCAAGTGCTTTCCAGCTAATGAAGTACTTGTAATGTAGGTAACTCGGCAGCCAATTTGTGCACAGCAAGCTCCCACAAGCAGCAATGTGTTGATGACCAGGTAATCTGTTTTTAGTGATGCTGATTGAGGGATGAATATTGGCCAGGACAGGGTATGTCACTTTCAGTGCAGCTTGATATCTGTCAATTGAAGATTTTCCAGCTGGTCCTAGATGCAAACTGCATATCTAGCTCAGCCAATTATTGCCCCAGTAGCCTTCTCCCAATGCAGCAACACCTCAGTAACCTGTTCACTACTCTGCTTGCGTTACATTTGAAGCATTCTGCTCCAGACCTCTGCAATCTCCATCCAGATATGGACATGAGAGCTGGATGTTGGGAGAAAATAGTTGTGCTTGACATCAAGATAACATTGCACCAAGTATGTTGCTAAGGAACACCACCAAAATTTGGTCAAAACAAACACCATCCAATGGCTGGAGTCGTATCTGACTCTGATTGTTGTAGTTGGCCAGTCATCACTGAGCTCTTCAGGATATGTTCAGTCCAACCATCTTCAGCTGCTTTATCGATTAACTTCTGTCATAAGATCTGGAGTAGGGCCCATTCACTTACAATTCTGTAATGTCCAACTGCAGATAATGGGGCAGGACCCAGACAACATGCAGTTTTGGGCTGGCAAGTTTGTGCCCAACATGCCAGACAATGATCAGCTCCAAGAAAAATCCTACATCCCTAATCAGTGGCACCATTATTGAGTGTGATACCATTACATCTTGTTCACCATTGACTGAAAACTTAAATCAGTCATGTCTACAGTGTGGTTACAAGTGCAGGGTAGTGCCTGGCTGCTATGGCAGATAGCTCACCATCTGACCCCTCCTTGAAGCCTCTTCATGGCTCATCAGGAGTGTGATGCAATACTTGATGGGTGCAAGTACCACACTAAAGCTGAGTGTCATGCAGGACTTAACAGCCTGCTTGATCACTCCTACCAGTGGACTTCATATGCACACTCCATCACTGGCTGCAATATACTTCAGAATGCACTATAGCAACTCAAAGTTTGACCGTACCATCCTCCCCTTTTGCAGCAACACTACTTGCAAGTCCCATACCGTCTAACTGGCTCAGTTGGTAGCGCACAAGCCGCAAAGTTGTGGATTCAAGCCCCTCCAGAGACTTGAGCACAATCTAGGCTGACACTCCACTGCAGTACTGAGGGAGTGCTGCACTGTCGGAGGTGCTGTCTTTCAGATGAGTCATTAAGCCGAGGCGCTGTCTGCCCTCTTGGGTGGACGTAAGATCCCATGGAACTATTAGAACATAAGAATTGGGAGCAGAGTAGGCCATACAGCCCTTCAAGCCTACTCTGCCATTCAATAAGATCATGACTGATCTTTGACCTCTCTCCACTTTCCTGCCCGATTTTTTTTTTTTTTCTTTCTCTCTTTTCTCCTCCCCCCCCCCCCCCCCCCCCACCCAGTCCAAAAATCTATCTCTCGGCCTTGAATATATGACTCCGCATCCACAGCCCTTTGGGGTAGAGAATTCCAAAGATTCACAACCCTCTGAGTGAAGAAATTCCTCATCATCTCAGTCTTAAATGGCTGACCCTTGTATCCTGAGACTATGCCCACTAGTTCTAGACTCCAGCCAGCGAAACAACCTCAGCCTGTTAATCCCCCTCAGAATCTTATGTTTCAATGAGATCACATCTCGTTCTTCACTCGAGTATAGGCTCAATCTCCTCATAGGACAACCCTCTCATCCCAGGGTTCAATCTAGTGAACCTTCCTCAATAAGGAGACCAAAACTGCACAGTACTCCAGGTGTGGTCTCACCAAATCACTGTACAATTGTAAGACGTCCTTACTCTTGTACTCCAACCCCCTTGCAAAAAAGGCCAGCATGCAATTTGCCTTCCTAATTGCTTGCTGTACCTACATGCTAATTTTGTTTCCTGTACAAGGACACCTAAATCTTTCTGAAAACCAACATTTAATAGTTTCTCACCATTTATAAAAAAAAAAGTTTTCTATTCTTCCTACCAAAGTGAATAACCTCATTTCCTCACATTGTACTCCATCTGCCACCTTATTGCCCACTCACTTAACCTGTCTATATCCCTTTGCAAGCTTTGTCCTCCTCATAGCTTACTTTCCACCTAGCTTTGTATCGTCAGCAAACTTGGATACATTGCACTTTGCCCCTTCATCTCAGACCTAGGGAGTTCTCACTGGTGTCCTGGCCAACATTTATCCCGCAACCAACATCCACATTACTGTTTGTGGGATCTTGTGCTCAAATTGGCTGCTGCATTTCTTGCGTTCAACAGTGACTACACTTAAAGTGCTTTGGGACATTGAGGTTGTGAGGCGCTATATAAATGAGTTTTTTCTTTCTGATTTGGACATGTTTAATCTTGATTAAACTTAATTCCTAACTCCTGTCAGTAGGGGAGTGCAATGTTGACCTGATGGTGGCTAGGTGACCAAGTTATGGTGCCATTGTGGGGAGGGTGGGTTTATTTATTCACTTCAGTTGAGGATCAGTGGAACATCTTTAACAGTGTAATGCATATTTAGGATCAGCAAGCATAGATTGATTGCCCTGAATGGATGTGAAAATTAGTTCTGTGAAAATTGGGGAAGGGGAAAAGAATGCACTCTACAAATCCTGCAGGAAGAAGTGGAGGGATTTACTGGGGTGAGTATAGCAATATGCAAAAATTGGCTAGGGCAGATTACATGATGGAAAGTATAGCTGCAGGTGCAAATCAGTAAAATGCTTCAGTACTGTAACGAAGTAGTTGGGTAAAGTGAGAATCTTAAGATGAAAACAGGGCTGTAACGAGCAGCACATGATTGCTTTCTCTAGGTATTCACCAGAGAAGGTGCAAATAATTAAGGTAAAGTAGAATTTATGGCCTTCAGATGAAAGTCTTAGACTAAAAATGGCTTTCAAGGCAGTAGATCAACAAGGATAGATAATTGAAGTACTGAGACTGATTGAAGTTTGAAGTTAAATAGCGAGAGGTTCCAGTTGAGTGGAAATGAGCTAATGTGCTGGCTGTGCTCCTATATGGATCAAACATGTACAGTCCAACAAAGCAATCAAAGAAGCTCACTGTTCTAGTGTAAATGTCTGCAAGGGCACTTTAACAACATGAATGAAGGTGTACTTAAAAAGCACTGATGCCAGTCTGGGAGCAAAGATGAACCTACATTGGTCACATTGAATGCCTGATATGCTGATCCAAAGCAGTCATGAAATTGGCACCCATGAGGGTAAAAAGGTTGACAAAGGAAACAATTATGGATGCAGTTGAAGTGCACTTGCAACTAAAGGAGCTGGAGGTAAAAGCCCAAGATGATGTTGATTGGCTACTGCCTTGTGTGCCTCTGGCACAGGATGGGAATGGAAGATCTAAGAGGGCAAGGACAGAAGTTCAATCCAGTTAAAGGCAAACTTGGGACTGGTGCCAGGAAGTTATTCAATGTTCAACACATGGCATTTACTTCTAGCTAGAGTAGTGGAGATTAGAATCCTGGAATTATTTTCAATTTATTGAATGTAGTCATGGGACTGTAGGGGCTTTCTGGATGGATGAGCTAAGATGGGCTGAATGAGCAGCTTAAGATAAATAAGGATGCAGAAAGCTAGCATTGGAGTCTGTTGTGCCAGCTGAGGGGGTTAGAAGCCTTGGGACAAGACACAGCCAACAAGAATTTCTGCTACCAATAGTAAGTTGAGGGCTGGAAAGAAGTTCCAGACTAAATTGAAAGCTAGTCCATTGGGTGAAGTTAATTGCTGTCCATGAAATGACCATTGCAATCCATGATACTTTTGACTCCAATCTAATTTCCTGAAGATGTAATTCTTGCCTAAATGGGGAACATCAAGTGGTGAATTATTTCTTAATGTTCAAACTGGCTGGCTGACTTCTGAGCAGATTGCCTGGGCCATTGGAAGTGGTGCAACCGTATTGAACTTTGTAGAATTTTTCCAGAAGTTGAATGTCCATCTAGATAAGCTACAAGATAAATCCTGTTTGGACTATTAAAATGCTGAATAGAATGCATCCACAGCTATTACTTTTTGAGGAAGTTCCTGGTCTTGAGGACTATTTTGATCAGGAAGATGATTATGATTTGGCATAGGTGCGACATGTTTGGCTGACCCAGATTCAGGCTTGGGTATTGAAGCTGGGAGGTTATGCATTTTCCATACTTGCTAAAAGAATATTGCTCGGTCACTTTGATCCCTCCCATTAAATGTATCTGTAGAATCTAGAGGAAACTCATCGTGTATTTTTGGACAAGACACTAGGTCGCTGCTAGAGTTGAGTCTCCTGCTTGGGGAAGGTGGACAGGCATTGGTGTGTTCGCACTCTGGTTATGACTTTCTATCTTAAGACCTTTTCAGGGATACTTGTATTTGAAGAATCTTCCTAAATGGTGGTTTTTATCCACCAGATGCATGACCTGAATTCCAACAGGCAGTTTTTAAACATTTTAAATTGTAGGGAATCTCAGCATATCTGCGAGAGCTGCCTTTCTTTTACTGAAAAGGTCTGGAATTTCGTTGCTTCAAGCAGCTCCACTCCTGACCAAGGTGGTGGCTATTTTGGCTGTACTCTTAACCCCCAGCTGCATGCAAGAGCCCTTGATGGGGACATGCTGGGTGGCAATGGAGCTCTGGTCTTGTGTCCAGCCTGCAGCCAAAGCCGTTGAGGAACTGAAATCCACACTCAACCCTGACTTGTAGGTGTGTTAAGTGAGTGGAGTGATTTCATCCAATCTCTCCCCTGTTCAGATTGAGTTGCTCATTAGTGCAAGGCCTTGAACCCCCCCCCCCCCCCCCCTTTGAACTGTCTCTTCACAACTTGAGCATTCTCTTATAAATTCCCTCTGCCATTCCATTCTGCACACAGGTTTTCTCTATAGGTTGTTGATGTGCACTTTAGTCTGGCATAATATCTTGCCAGAAGGCAGAGGCAGTTATTCCCAATAGAAATCCTGTATTTGGGGACCTGGAGTGCAGTGTTTATGATGCAATGGCCTCCTGGGCTACTTCAATGACTGGCTGAACAGCCTCTCTAATTACATTTTATACATAGTTTCAGAGGTTGCAGACCCCTTTAACTACCTGGAAGGATGGCTCCTCCATTTTTGGGTTATATTTTACCAGCACCCACTTCATCTTGGTCACTCAATGCACAGGGGAGGGGGTGTGAGCAGGACCTTTTGGTGGGTCTGCTGAGCCTGGCTTAAAGTGCCATTCATGAGGTTCAGATGCATGGGATCCACAGGAAGGGTTGTTCCAACTGCTTGCTGTGACACCTAGGAGTGCAATCACATGGTGCACACTAGTGCATTTGAAGTCCTCCACAGCAGCTGGATACAGTTTACATAATACAGTGGAAAAACAGATCATAATCTAAAATAACAAAACGCTGGAAAAACTCAGCAGGCCAGGCAGCATCTGTGGAGAGAGAGAAACCGTTAACGTTTCAGGTCGAAGACCTTTCGTCAGAACTGGAAAAAAGCAGGAAATGCACCGATAGTCATCAATGTACCGGAAAAAGAGGTGAGGGAGGGGACCAGAGTAGGACTGGAACAAAGTGTTCCACATATTCCACGAAAAGGCAGGCATGGAGGTCCCGTCGAAGAGAAGAGCAGAACTTCTTCAAGGTAGGCATTCCTAGAAGAGCGGTGGCAGTGGACCAAACACTAATACGATAGCAAAATACTGCGGATGCTGGAAATCCGAAATAACAACGTTAACTCTGTTTCTCTCTCCACGGATGCTGCCTGGCCTGCTGAGTTTTTCCAGCGTTTTTTGTTATTTCGGATTTCCAGCATTTGCAGTATTTTGCTATCATCTAAAATGTTCGTTTGAATAGGCCATTTGTAATAGTGGTGTCCTGTTGAACACTTACTGATGGCATTGGGATACCAGTGCCACCCTATTGGCCTTGTCAAAGGTCCTTTTTGCTGTTGGGTTGAGACCAGGTTTCTGCTTCTCCTGTTGTAGGGTTGATGAGATTTTCTTTAATGGTTTGCATGTTACTATTCCTAAACTAGCCACAGTCTGTGAATTGCATAATTACTGATCACATCAGAATGAGAAATGATGCTGTCCTTGGGACGCATACACTTGTGTGCCTTAACTTTCATGCTTAATGTACAATATATCTTTTGAACTGCAGTAAATATGTTGGCTAATTCAGTAGCCATTTTGTGCCCAAAAAAAGTACCATGGAGATAAACACCAACCAATGTTCCTGTAGGACCTTAACTGAAGTGAATTGACAGCATCTCTTGACAGTACAGCTCAAAAGGTCATTGACCTGAAATGTTAACTGTTTCTCTCTTCCCCCAGATGCTGCTGAGTATTTCCAGCATTTTTTTTGTTTATATTCGTTTCAGTACTATTGTATAATGTTAGCCTGGATTAATTTTTGCTTAAGTTCTGGACCTAAAAAGGTGGTGGAGGGGTGGGGGGGGATTAAAATTGCAACAGTTAGCTTTAGTTATAAGCAGTACTCTGCTCTAATACTACAAGAACTGCAATAGACATGAGTAGGCCTTCCAGCCCATCAAGTCTGTTCTGCCATTCAATTTGATCATAACTGATCTGCACCTCAACTCTCTTTTACTGCCTTTTTCCCCATATCCATTGATTTTGCAACTTTTCACTAATATTTTTACAGGTTAACATTGCAGTAGAACTAAAGGATTCTGTAAGCATTCTATCACTTTTCCCCTATATCTCCTAGATGCAGCAATTGCAATATGTCATGAAACATTACTGAGTGTGTCTGGTCTCCTTCATGGTGTACTGCTCTACAGATCTTTGTATTGGGGAAAGATACTCTTGACACAAAGGTCATGCAGTCATGAGTATTCCTAGGATGCTTTCTGTAGACAACTGGGGTCTCATTCAGGTCAAGTAGCACTTAAGTGCATTTTGAGCAAGAACAAACTGTTTGTAGTGGCAAAAGTTCTACAATATGATTCACCTGCTTGTAGGTGGATTATGTTTTAGCCACAATGCTAGAACTGTGGTTGCTGAAAAGTAGCACTTCTGCCTTTGGTTGCAGACTTGCGGTGATAAAATGGCTGCTTTCACACCAGTGAGTTGAGATGCCTGGAAATGAGGATTAAAACAACTTGAAACATATTTCCCTACTGCAAGTCTGAAAGCCACATCCTCAAGGCACCAGAGGCTGCCACAAGCTGTTTTGCTAAAATATGTATTTTCCCAATTTTCCTATGAAGTCAGTGGCTCATACTAGTGTTCACTAGCCTAGGTGGTAACTGATTTTGACTGGGGGAGGGCAGACTGTTGAATTTTAGCTACTTGTATAGCACATTTTTTAATTAAAAAAAAAAAAAATAATGTGCCCAAGGCACTTCATAAATAGGCATCAAGAAAACTGCTCCTGAGCAAGGAGGGGTGACCAAAAGGTGTGGTTGAAGAGGTGAGTCTAGAAGTTTTTGAAGGGGAAAAGATGTGGCAGGGTTTAGGGAGGGAGTTTTAAGAAGGACCAAGGCAGTTGAAACCTCTGCTCCCAATGTTGATGAAGGGAAATGCATAGAAGGCCAGACATGAGTGCATTTGGCAGGGCTGGACTACATTAGAAATGGGTGGGGTGGGGCAGGTGGGAGGAGAGGGAAGAAAAAGGGAAGAGGAGGGATGAGGAAAACAAGGATGGCTCTACCAAAGAGCAGGTTGATCAGCCTGTGTTGTATCATTCTAGAAGAACATAAATAGGAGCAGGAGTTGGCCATTTGGCCCCTCGAGCCTGCTCTGTCATTCAATAAGATCATGGCTGATCGTCCACCTCAACTCCACTTTCCTGCACTATCCCCATATCCCTTGATTCCCTTAATATTCAAAAATCTATCTATCTGTCTTGAATATACTCAATGACTGAGCCTCCACAGCCCCCTGGGGTAGAGAATTTGAGATTCACCACCCTCTGAAGAAATTTCTCCTCATCTCGGTCCTAAATGGCCGACCCCTTACTCTTGAGACTGTGACCCCTGGTTCTAGACTCCCCAGCCAGGGGAAAACATCCTCCCTGTCGAGCCCTGTAAGAATTTTGTATGTTTCAATGAGATCACCTCATTATTCTAAACTCTAGAGAATATAGCCCTAGTTTACTCAATCTTTCTTTCCTCATAGGACAATCCCTCCATCCCAGGAACCAGTCTGGTGAACCTTTGTTGCACTCCCTCTATGGCAAGTATATCCTTCCTTAGGTAAGGAGACCAAAACTGTACACAATACTCCAGGTGTGGTCTCACCAGGGCCCTATATAATTGGAGTAAGATGTCTTTACTCTTAAACTCAAATCCTCTTGTAATAAAGGCCAACATACCATTTGCTTTCCTAATTGCTTGCTGTACCTACATGTTCACTTTCAGTGATTCATGTGCAAGGACATCCAGGTCCCTCTGAATGCCAACATTTCCCAATCTCTCACTACTTAAAAAAAAAAACCCTGCCTTTCTCTTTTTTCCTACCAAAGTGGATAACTTCACATACCTCCATTATATTCCATTTGCCATGTTCTTGCCCACTGACTTAGCCTGTCTATGTCCCCTTGAAGCCTCCTTGCATCCTCCTCAACTTATATTCCCACCCAGCTTTGTATCATCAGCAAACTTGGATATATTACATTTGGTCCCCTCATCCAAATCATTGATGTAGATTGTGAATAGCTGAGGCCCAAGCACTGATCCTTGCAGTACCCCACTAGTTACAGCCTGCCAACCTGAAAATGACCTGTTTATTCCTACTGTTTTGTCTGTTAACCAATCCTTAATCCATACTAGTATTACCCCAATCCTGTGAGCCCTAATTTTGTTTAATAACCTCTTGTGTGGCACCCTATTGAATGCCTTCTGAAAATCCAAATACACCATATCCACTGGTTCCCCCTTATCTATTCTGCTAGTTAAAACCTCAAAACTCTTAACAGATTTGTCAAACACTATTTCCCTTTCATAAATCAATGTTGACTCTGCCCAATCCTATTTTAAGTGCCCTGTTACCACGTCCTTAATATTTTATGAAAAGCTAAAGGATTTTATGGGTCAGGATTTTCAATTTTTGGTGGTTTGCAGGACAGAACACATGCAGAATTTTAAAACAGTTGGGAGTTTATGGAGAATAGGAGGCTGCAGAGTATTGGTCAAGTCTAGAGGTGACCGTTGGGTATTCTTACCTAGTTTTAATTTGGATGTTTAAATTTGGTCACATTATACAATTCTTGTACCAAGCACATATCCCTGCAAGTTGGAGATGAATAACTCCCTTAAAATGGTGTATGATTGGTTGACTTTAACTTGTATGATCTGTTTTAAATTTAAATGGGATATTCAAAATTCAAGCAACTACAAATTTTCTAGGATCATTAAAGGAGTTGTTCTGTTCAAATCAAAGGGCCCAGGAAAAAGGCAGTTTGTACTGGCTGTCAAATAGTTTAGATTGGAACGAACTCCATGGTAAATTCAAGGAGAACACTAATGTAGTCCTTCTATAATTGTGACTTTTATGTTGTGTATATTCTGTTCAATCCAGTCCTTGATGAGCTGAAGTTTCCTCCAGTGAAACATTGGGAGGACTGAAACATTGGGAGAATTGAAACAATCACCTTAAGCTCCCTGTACACTTGCCACCTATTCCATTCCTGTCTCTGGTTGAACCAGACTGTTTGAAACCTTAACATCCTGTTTGACCCTGAGCTTATAATCTCAAATCCTCTCCCATCACAGACTGCCTACTTCCATATCCATTACAACATCTGCCTCCACCCCTGCCTCCGTCTGTCTGTTGCTGAAATCAGTGCCTTTGTCACCTCAAGACTCCACTGTTCCAATGCTTTCATATCCTCCACCCTCTAAACTTCAGCTCATCCAAAGCTTTGCTACCTGTATCCTATCCAGCACAAAGTCCCACTTGCTCATTACAGCTGTACTTGCTGCCCTACATTGGCTTCTGGTCTCCTAAAACCTCATCCTTGTGTTTAAATCCCTTCATGGCCTCACCACTACCCATTTTTGTCACTCAGCCTACCCCTCCCAGAACTCTTCCTTCAACTCTGGTCTCTTCTGTCTTTCCTCACTCCTTCACATCACTATTGCTGGCTGTGCCTTCAGCTATCCAGGGCCTGAAGCTCCTGAAATTTTCTCCATAAACCCCTCTACCCCTCCAACTCTCTCCTACATTACAGCAGTGATTACACTTGAAAGTACTTCATTTGGCTGTAAAGCGCTTTGGGAAGTCTAGTGTTCATGAAAGGCGCTATATAAATGAGTTTTTTTAAAGACCTTTTAAAACTCATCTTTGACCTTTGTCACCCTTACCAATATCTCCTTTGGCTTGGTGTCAATTTTTGTCTGATTGCAGTATTTTTTCTACATTAAAGGTGCTATATATTTTTTGGTATACTTTTTGTTGCTTTCTACTGTCTTAATTGTTTGTGTTTAAATCTTTTTTCCAATTTCAAGCTAGGTATAAAAGTGTGCTGGTCTTTAATTTTTCAAGTCCAGTAGTTAATAGGTCTTGTTATCCCAGCTGCATTAACAAAAAAGTTTACCAGTTTTCAAGGCTAGGATGACGAGAGGGGTTGGAACTTGCCCATAAGAGTGATTTTGAAAATATAAGATTTGAAATAATTGAGTAAGTTAATTTTTTTTTATTTGTTCATGGGATGTGGGCATAGCTGGTCAGGTCAGCATTAATTGCCCTTGAAGGTGGTGGTGCTGAGACAACTGAGTGGCTTGTGAGGTCATTTCAGAGGGCAGTTAAGAGTTAACCACACTTGCTGTGGATCAGGAGTTGCATAGGCCAGACCGGGTAAGGACAGCAGATTTCTTTCCTTAAAGGGACATTAGTGAACCAGATGGGGGTTTTAATGACAATCTGGTAATTTCATCGTCCCCAGTACTGAGATGTGCTTTTTTTATTCCAGATTTATTTAATTAACTGAATTTAACAGAGCTGTCAAATGATGACAGTTCATCTGTCAATTTTTGACAGATGAAACTTCATATGCTGACGTTCTCTGTAACCAGCTTTCCCTTAATTGGCAGTCAAGGGAAAGTAGCATGGGTTGGCTAGAAGTCAATGGAGGCAGGACTAAAACCTGCCAAGTGGGAGTCCTGCCTCCAAAAGCTCCCCATTGGCAAAATCCAGCCCATAGTATCTGGAACATCAATTGTAGGAAATTGGTACTAGATGTAAAATTGAAAACTGGCTCATTCTTTTCCCCTCTGGAAAGGGAGGAAAAGCTATTTGTGATTAACTATATAGCACAGCACAAATGCTAGTTATTGGCTTTATGAAAATGCTGAAACAGGATCTGGAGCAAGTCCTTGCCATATTGGGTGTTAGTCATGTTAGTAGCACTCTCCTCAGTCAGAAGGTTGTGGGTTGAAGTCCCACTCCAGAGACTAGAGCAGAAAATTTAGGTTGATGCTCCAGTGCAGTACTGCAGGAATGCTACACTGTTGGGAGCAACGTTCCCCCCTAAGGTGTGTGGCCGTGCATCAATCCGGAGGTCCCATGCAGGCTGCTCAAGTCGGAAGAGACTGGCTGTGCAGCAAATTTAAAGGCATATGAAAAAAATTAGAAGCAACATTGGGAGGTGCCCTCTTTCAGATGAGATTACATAGGATATACAGCACAAAGGTCATTTGGCCCAACCAGTTCATGCCAGTGCTTATGCTCCACTCTAGCCTTCTCCTGTCTTTCCTTATTTAATTCTATCAGCATAACCCTCTATTCCCTTCTCCCTCATGTTTGTCTAGCTTCCCCTTAAATGCATCTATACTATTTGTCTCGAGCACTCCCTGTGGTAGCGAGTTCCTCATTCTCACCACCCTCTGGGTAAAGAAGTTTCTTCTGAATTCCTTTGATTTTGTTGGTGACTATCTTGTATTGATGGCCTCTAGTTATGCTCTTCTCCACAAGTGGAAACACTCTGTATCTACTCTATCAAAACCTTTCAGAATTTAAGACCTCTATTAGGTCACCCCTCAGCCTTTTTTCAAGAGGGAAGAGACCCAGCCTGCATCCTTTCTTGATGGGTATACCCTCACATTTCTGGTATCATCCTTGTAAATCTTCTCTGCACCCTCTTCAGTGCCTCTCCTTTTCTATAATATGGTGACCAGAATTATACGCAGTGTGGTCTAACCAAGGTTTGATACAAGTTTAGCATAACCTCAACTCTTTGATTCTATCTCTCTGGAAATAAACCCTGGTGCTTGGCTAGCTTTTTTATGGCCTTGTTAACCTGTGTTGCTACTTTTAGCGATTTGTACTCTGAGATCGCTTCACTCCTCTACCCCACCCAGACTCACTCCCTCCAAGTAATGTGACCTTCTTCCTATTCTTCCTACCAAAATGTAATACTTCATTCACATTGTGTTGAAATTCATTTGCCAATTATATGCCCATTCTACAAGTTTATTAATGTCTTCCTGTAATTTGTTGCAGTCCTCCTCAGTATTGACTCTCTTCCCCACAGCGCCCCTCCAAAAAAATTTGGTGTCATCTGCAAATTTAGAAATTGTGTTTTTGATTTCCAAAGTCTAAATCGTTAGTATAAATTGTGCAGTGGTCCTAGCACTGATCCTTGTGGAAAACCACTACCCACCTTGTGCCACTGAATAGCTACCCTTTACCCCTACTCTGCTTTCTGTCTTGAAGCCAGCTAGCTAGCCAATCTGCTACTTGTCCCCTGACTCTGCATTCTGACCTTATTCATTAGTCTATTATGTGGTACCTTATTGAAGGCCTTTTGAAAATCTAGATAAATCACATCTACTGCATTACCCTTGTATACTCTGTTACCTCTTCAAAAAATTCAATGAGGTTGGTCAAGCAAGATGTTTCCTTTTGAAATCCATGCTGACTATTCATATTTTTAGCTTCTAGATGTTCTAGTCTCCTTTTAGTAGGGATTCCATTAATATTCCTACCACTGATAAGCTGACTAGTCGATAGTTCCCTGGACATGTTCTATCTCCCTTCTTAAATATAGGTATTCTGTTAGCTATCTGCCAGTCCTCTGGCACTACACTTTTTTTTACTTAAATGTGTAGCAATGCCTCTGCTATCTCTTCCCTGGATTCTTTTAAAATGTGCAGATGTAATCCATCTGGACCAGGGTTTTTTCCTGAGTTTGATTAGTTTATTTAATTACTAATCTCATGATCCACTGTCATGTCCACCTGTTCTATCTCCCTGGTAAATAACTGAAGCAAAATAATTATTGAATACTTCTGCTATCTCTCTATTGTTGCCTGTGGTACTATCCTGTCCATCCCTTAGTGGCCCTATTCCCATCCTGACCTCTTTATTTATGTGCCTATAAAATATTTTTACCATTTTGTTTTCTGTTCTTTGATTTAATTTCATCCTTGCCTTTCTAATTGTTTTTTGACTTCTCTCCTAATCTCTTCATATTCTCCCATATCATGCTCTTCCCTGCTGTCCATGTACTTAATGTATGCCTCTTTCCTTACCCTCCATTTTTCCCTTATGGCTTTATTCATCCATGGTGTCTCGTGCATATTTTTTTAGCGGACTATCTTTTTCCTGGGCTCTGTTGAACACCATTTTAAATGTTTCCCATTGCTGTTCTACGTCATGGTTTGCCAATATTGTCCATTTTATTTCCCCAAGTTCTATTCTCAGCCCCTTAAAATCAGCTTTTCTCCAATCTATTACCCTAGTCTTCATACTTATGTCCTTCTCAATTATTATCATCTTATGGTCACTATTGCCTAGATGTTCCCCTACTTATCTGCTCTGGTTCATTCCCCATTACTAGATCAATAGCAAATTCTCCCTTGGGCTTTTTACATATTAGGTTAGCAAGGAGTCCTGTACACATTGTAGGAACTCCATTTCCTTATCCCCTTTACCTACCTCTTCTGTCTAATTAATATCTGGGTAGTTGAAATCCCCCGTGATGATTCTGTTTTTACTAATTTTCCTAATTTGCATATTTCTTCCTCCACCTCCTTCCACTATTAGGAGGTCTGTAGACTAGCCCTATTGTGTTTGATCCTTTGTCTTTTATTTCTATCCACATGGATTCTGTTTGTCTTGCTGATGGCTGTGTCGCTTTATTCTACTGCCATTGTTACCCTAATAAGTACAGCTACTCCACCTCTCCTTTTTCCCTTCTCTCTTTTCAAAATATGTTATACCCTGCAATGTTTAGTTCCCAGTCCTGATTTTAAACAGTCCCCGTCTTCCCTTGGGTGGACGTAAAAGATCCCATGGCGCTATTTTGAAGAGCACGGGAGTTTTTTGTCCTGGCCAATATTTATCCCTCAACCAGCATCACACAAATTAGTTGTTCATCTCATTGCTGTTTGTCAGATCTTGCTGTGAGCAAATTGGCTTTGGTGTTTCCTACATTTGACAGTAACCCCTTCAATAGTACAGTACTTCATTGGCTGTAAAGCACTTTGGGACATTCTAAGGATGTGAAAGGTGATATAAATAATCTTGCTATCTTTCCCAACTAGCCTTTCTGCAAGTGTAGTGGAGCTGTTCTGACCAGTGATCCAAGTATCATTTTCTGTAGATTTGATATTAAATATGAAAATTCTGCACTTCTGGCACAGTACACATGAACAGCCATCAGAGTACCTCCAGTCTCCTCTCCAGCATGATGGAAATAGACTTGCTAGGTGCTTTTATTCCTATTTTGGATGCAATCTGTTAATGGTGTGGAGGGAGGATTTAAACGTGAGGTGTCTCCAAATTGTGTTTACTAAATATCTTTCTCGGCGATAAAGCATTGTTACGGGCCTTTGCCTGAAATTCTCTCCTTGTATGTGATAAATTAGTACATTCGGCAGCAATCTCTGCTCTTTAAAGTGAATTTTCCAGTGTTCGAGTGACTGCAATGGAAAAATGGCATTTGTCAGCCGGAAGGTGATGAGCTACTGATTACTCCCGATTCCTAGCTTCTGTTGAATTTGAGAATGTGACTGGTCTAGTTCACAAACATGGCTATAAATACTAAATGATAAAGGGGAGGGGAGACTTGTATTTTATTAATCATCATCTTTTTAGACTATTTTCAACTAGCTTGCTACTGAGATTACTGTAAAGCTACACTCTGCTAGGAATAGTTTTATAATCATAGATTAAATGTAATTTTACAAAGTTAAATGTGACAAGTACTTCCTTGTACCCTCGTCTATTCTCTTCCCTATATTGTCATCGTCCTGTGCCACATCTCTTCCATCTATATTTAAGCTTACAATCCTACAGGCCTCCTTTCTGTGGTCTCCATTTCCCCACTATTTATTTTGTAGGTGGAGTTGATGCCTGTTTTCAGCTAATAAGATGCATTAAAGGCCAGTTATTTGGCAGCCAATGAAAAATGCAGGGTCATCTTGAGACCATCATAAAATTGACCAAACCAAAAGTGCTTGCTGCCAGGTGAACTCACCTTGGCAACTCGGACATCACCAAGGTGAGCAAAATGCCTGCAGTATCATTCTCGCAGCCCCCCCTCCCCAGACAAATTCACCTGACTCGCTGCTGGGAATAGGAGACCATTTTGTTTCCATGGAGTTTCCTGATCAGCCCAAATATCAGGTCATTTATGTAGCAGTGTTTCAAATGGCAACTTGTTGACATGCTGAGCAGCCAGAATTGCAGACTGCTCAGTCTATAATTTTGGTGCAGGGTAAATGGTACCAATATTCTACCAGGGAAGCAGTGCTCTGCCTTTCTTTGGTCAATTGCTTACTGCTGCTGCTGCAAAGCAAAATCATAAATTGCAATGCAATCTGAAGCCAGAAAACACATTGCAACTTACTCCCGGTAAAATAAATGCCATACTCGTGATAGCTCGGCTCCTGGAAGTTTCGAGAGAAATGCCTGACTTGCTGTGCTGAATAGGTTTCTTTTAAATTTCCATATAGCTTCAGTTCTCTGGTGGTAGGAAGTGTCTCTTTCCTCAAGGTGGCATCGGTATCTTGTACATAGAAGGTAATTGTGACGAGCAGAGTCAAGTCAGGCACTGTTTCCAAGTTGGAAGTAAACAGACTATGCTAGCAGAATTATTCAGCTTGTTCTGCATTTGCTGATTCAGGGCTGTAGCCAGCAGTTGGAGGTAATCCAGGACCAAGTATTATTGAAGGGGGAGGAGAATGTGGTGGCGCAACTCTAACAGTGCAGTTTGAGCTGCCTGCTTGCTCACTGTCACCAGAGCTTCAAGCTGCTTTTTTTAATACATGGATTCTTGCAATCCTCAAACGAGCAGTGCAAGATTGACTTGGAGTGAAGTTTCAAGGAATGTTTTAATTTCTTGCACTGAGAAGTGATGTAATTCACAGGAGTGTGTTGAGTGCATCAGCAGTTCAGTCACATGCTGGACTAGTCACTGATGCAGCCCAAGATACATGGCAGTTTTATAGGGCACAGTCGCAGGTTAGAAGCTGGACAGATGGGATGCAACTAACTAATCTTAAAACATTTTTAATCTCTTCCTCTGCAGATTTGAACAAAATTGACGCAGGAACTAGCAGCAGGATGCTGTTTCCCACATCTGCACAGGATTCATCCCGAGGCCTCCCAGACACTATGGACCTATGCTTGGGCCTCCAGTCCCTGAATCTGACGGGGTGGGACCGACCGTGGAGCACTCAGGACTCCGATACTGCAGTACAGGCCAGTTCATCGGGTGAGTGCAGCATTCATTTGTACCCTGATACCACCAGGATAGGTATTAGAAACCAGATTTAAATAAGCTGCGTAATGTTTGTTCAGAACCTACTAGAGCAATCCTAATTCAGTGTTCGGCCAAAAATCTAAATGAGGACCAAGCTGAGAAGTATAGTAGCATTTTTTTTCTTAAATTTATGTAACCCTGCAGTGTCCAGAATTATCCCACCTGTGATAGTTGAATTTTAAGCCATTTGCTTTAGGTCACCGTCTATAAACTTGCATCCACTGCTTGTGTAACTAAACTCTGTTTGATGCAAGAAATATATATCCGGAATCTCGACTCTGTGCAGTAGCCCAGCCCGTATATATTAAAAAAAAAAACGCACTCTGTCACGTTGGCAGCCAGCCAGTGAATTTGGCAATCGCTCTCTGTGATGCAAGCTTTATTTTTTAACCATTGAATTGTATTAACATGTGCTGAATCAAATAAATATGACCATGTAGCTAAACTGATTTTTCTTTTGAGCTGTAATTAATTCTGTCTCCACAAGGTGGACTACTCCTTTATGCCACAGCCCTAATGTAACT
Source organism: Squalus acanthias (assembly GCA_030390025.1). Classification (NCBI taxonomy): domain Eukaryota; kingdom Metazoa; phylum Chordata; class Chondrichthyes; order Squaliformes; family Squalidae; genus Squalus; species Squalus acanthias. The sequence goes on from CM059443.1 coordinate 51,968,898, forward strand.
GGGGAGTTTGCCAAAATCTAACTTCCTGTGATATTAAGATGTGGGATTTTGTGTGTCCAGAATTAATGCCTTATCAGCATACTGAAATGAACCTTGATGTACCAGTTTCTATTTTCCTCTGGTGTATGTCTCCATTCCCATTATGGGTCTTCCACTCCTGGTTTCAACTGCAGTACTATCTATACCTGTTAGACAGCTGGGCATGTCTGAGTTGCAGACTATGCCACAGTAGCTATCTGCTGTTGTATAGTTTGGCTTGTCTTGATCACTTTAATATTAATGCGGAATAACCACTCTAGCTGTATCCCGGAAGTCCTAATGGGATTTCCTGAGTTTGAAACCGTTTGTTTCTAACCAAGTGAAAATAGCATAACTTCTTGCCATGCACCAATCTCTTGACTCTAACTTACAAATTGATATAGAATCACACTATCTTGAAGCGGTTGTTACCAGGGTATACCTGCTATATTTTTTAAGATGGCTAATATATCAAATTAGAGCTCTTGGCAGCTAAAAGTAACTTTTTTAAACTAGTTCCGAATTGTCAGCACTGATTCGTAACATTAAGTATGGCGCGCTGGTTGAGACTGGTCTTAAACAATGACTTGAATAACTTATGACTTATTTCAAACTGAAGTTGGTAAAATGAAATTTTGTACGGCATTTGTCTTGGGACTATTCAGTGTTGAAATCTGATCCGCAGTGTTGAAGATCCTCATTACTACACTCCTCTTTCTTTCCAAAAAAAACCTCTGGTTAATGCCCGGTGCTAGATTCAAATAATATACCTGCACTAAAGGGCAAATCTCAATTGCCCAGACCCACAGTGGGTTTCTGTGTTTTGTGTTGGAGCTGATATGCTAATTGACTTCTTTCTTCCAAATGAGACAGTCTTCCTCTTCCACTCAAGTTTATATTCTGTAACTTACAATAATAAATTTGAAGTACCGAGATGGCACAGATGTGATGTGAAGTTTCATTTGGTTTTTGTTGGAGAGTTTCCCTGGACTGCTCAATGGAGGCCTTATGGCTACCATTTTGATACTTTGGCCAAGGCTACTGATCTTGTTCTAAATTGCAGGGAGGTCTCAAGTCCCAGTGGCATTTGGTATTGTCCATTATACATCGGTCTTGCTTTTTGGCCCTCCCTCAAAAGTCAACTGGATGTCTTTGTGCAAATTCATCAGTACACTTTAATTTCCAAACCAAACTATTTAGAAATCCAGTTTGCCTGATTTTGCAGTGCACACCATAACCAAGTCCAGAAAACTTGGGTGTAGACTGTCAAAAGCCAAAACTTAGGCCCCCTCAGTGTGTAGGCTGCTACTAGGGTTTAGTGAGTGCAGGTCATTGAGTTTCCCACTGGTTGTCTAATCCAGGACTACACTGTTTGTTGAGGCATTGCAGGGATCTGGAATTAAGTGGGGAAAATCCCAATCTGTCTTAATGAGTCAGGTGGTCAACCAAGTGCTTTTGGAGCAATGTGGACCTGCCCAGCTCAAATATTGGATGACTAATTGTGTCAGATGGCTTGTGTGCTTAAAGCACTTCTGTATTCTAGATGTTCAATGCTGTACTGCAGTCTTGCTTGTCACTGGCTTAATGCTGATCCTCTGAGGAATTTGGGAGACTGACTTTCCCCTCTGGGTCTCTTTTGTAGTTTGAGGCCTCCCTCCCTGCAACCTTTCTTGCCTCAAAGCCATTTAACTGCTGACACTGGATCTTGCATAAGCACTAAAGACCTTTTTCACTGCATGCCTGAGTCCCCATGGGAGCAGACAATGAGATTCTTAAAATCAGTAGGCCATCAGCAAAGCCCAGTAACTTTTTTTTTCAGTGGCGCCTCTCAGCTTCACTTATCCAAGGGTAGTAATGATGGCTGTCAGACCAATAATCCAGCAGTAATAACAAAGCGCTGGAGAAAACTCAGCAGGCCAGGCAGCATCTGTGGAGAGAGAAGACCTTTCGTCAGACCTTGAGGATCTGAGGAGGCTGAAGGGAGATTTAATTTAAGTGTATAAAATTGAGGGGCCTAGATAGTGGATAGGACAGGAAGGACTTAATTCCCTTAGCAGAGAGGTCAATAACCAGGAGGCATAGATTTAAAGTAATTGGTAGGATTAGAGGGGAGTTGAGGAGAAATTTTTTCACCCAGAGGCTGGTGGGGGTCTGGAACTCACTGCCTGAAAGGGTGGTAGAGGCAGAAACCCTCACCACATTTAAAAAGTACTTGGATATGCACTTGAAGTGCCGTAACCTACAAGGCTACAGACCAAGAGCTGGGAAGTGGGATTAGGCTGGATAGCACTTTTTTGGCCGGCACAGACAAATGGGCTGAATGGCCTCCTTCTGTGCTGTAAATTTCTGATCATGCTACATTGTTCAGGTATTACCAGATTGGCTGATTTAGTGAACTTAACTGTAAATGTTATTTTCAGATGTTTCTAGGGTTCAGTTTTCAGCATCCCAGCTAGCAGTATTCTATTCCCTTCAGCCTTTTTCTACTAGGTATTGATCAAATTGCTATGTCATTGCAACAGATTTAAATAGGACATGAGGCATGAATGCGCTTCAAATAGATAAATCATTTGAAACACTCAGTGGCAGTTTGGACCTCAATCTAGCAGCTCTCCAGCACATTATTGGCTGGACTCTTGCAGCTTGAAATGAAGCAGGTCATGATTGAGCAAAAATTGGTTTTTCTCCTCCTGCTCCCTGCCCTAAACATTAGGTTACCTCTGTCTGATGGAAGCCATCTTTTGGCCCTACTGCTCAAATCATGTGATCCATTCAGGTGAATGTGCTTTAGGTCTCATTTGTTTTACTACAGATAGATCTATGCTCCCAACAGAGGATTGCTAACTGGTTTGTTGGATATATTTTTCCCCATTGTTCTACATCTAAAACCCATTGGTTATGAAGTACCATATTACAGCTCTTTGACGATACCCTTGTCTTTGGTGCCATACATCTTTCCCAAAGATGCTTTTGGACTTGGTAACCATGGATGATGGATTTTGGCAGCTGGAGTCATTCCCTACAAGAATCTCTGTCCTTTTGGTTTTGGAGAATAACAAAGTTAGTATTGTGGAGGATGTCAGTGGGGGGAGGGAGAGGGGCGAGCCTACTTTGGGTAATCACTTAAATGGAAAGCATGCTTTACATCTTGTACTGCTAACAATAGCTGGCCTCGACAAGTTGCTTATTGAAGAAGCAACCTTCCTGTAAGTCATGTCACTTGTATTGTTCCACAGTGTATATAAATATAAGGAGGTCATCCTTGGTGGCTCTGTTCCAAAATGTGGAGGGTACTAGATATAGATCATAGAATGTAGATGATGTTCCCTCAAATATATTACTTGATCTAATTTTTTGGTCACTCTTCTAAAGAAATTGATTTTGATCTGTGACTCAGCATCAGTAAAAGTGCCCAGCAATGCCTCACCCAAGTAGCCATTTGGTGTATATAGTAAGTATTGTTACTGGGTGGTGGGGTGTAGTGTGAAGTACAACTGACCATAACTCTTCTCCCTGATACCTACACTGCATGTCCATCGATAGCAATTCCCACTGTCCAGCTTGGGATTCTGATGCCAATTATGGCACCTTCTGTTGTAACCCTGGCTGGAATTTACTAACTCTTGCACAGACTAGGGATCAAACCCGAGTTATCTACTGTTCCCTTTACAAAATGAGCCATTCAGAGTTTTTTGCTTGCCTGTTGAGCATATGGATTTCAGCTTTTTGGGATATTGGTCCTGTCCTCTTACCAAGTCATCCCAAATGCAGATCATGGCAGCCTGAAAATTCATGACTTCCCTACTGATTTTTATATACATTATATCTTGAGGCTATTTGCCCATATGTGGAGAAGGTTTGACAAGTCGGTCTACAGAATGTTGTACTGGTGCTGTGGGTTGAATGAACTGTGTTCCCTAATGTAATGTACGCTGACTCGACATGTCCAGTTTTGTGGATGCTGGCAGGAAGTTTTTCATAGCTACTTTATGCTGGTCAGATGAACTTCAGAATGCTGCCAGTTGCACTTAACTGCAGAATAAGCTTAAAACTTCTAAAGCGTCAGCTACTTAAGTATGCAGAAAGTGGATTGAATCAAAATGGTACTGCTTATGCAGATATTTTATGGGATTGGTAATTATGCATTTCAAATACTAGATTGCTTTAGTGAAGGGTTTTGCAATTTAAGTACAAAATGAGATACACTTCCAATCAAACTGTCAAACTATTAAGTAAATGAGTTAGGACATTGGGTTGTGCTAAAACTTGCTGTGAGACACTAATTTTAGAAGTAGTAATTCTGATTGACTTTGTAGCCATAATAGGTTTGCTCACAATTTAATGCCAAAAGTATCAACACTGCTCTACATGAAGACATGCTGTTGAAGTAGAAAGTCTTTGTAAACCCACCCCCCATTTCAACTTTAGTCACCTGATGCACTTCAGTACTGTGCTGGATGGAAGGTCCCAACTTATAGCCCCGAAGGAGGCATTTTCGCCCAATGCATTTGTGATGGTGCTAGTTCTTGAATTTGAGCTGTCTACTGACGTTCCCATTTTTAATCCTTTTCACATGCTTACTCCTTACCCACAAGTCAATGTTGCAACCTTCTAAAAATTCCTTCCAACTACTCCTTGTTCTGGTGATTAGTTTATGGCCCTTTCTTTGCTAAATAGTAATAATTACTGTTTACTAGGTCAAGGAATTATTATTGATCTGAATTTCTTCCCAAAAGAATCATTACCTCCAAAGCTCTACTAAGTATTGATGGGGATTATGGCCACTGCTAAAGCTGTCTTGATGGATGACTTTTTTCATTAGGTTCTTTGAGCTCTGACTGGAGCAATAGCCTATGTGCTAATGTTGCCACATCATACAGTCCTTGGTGCAGGCAATAGCTGATTGCCATGTTTCTAACTTTATGCACACTTGCTGATGCAAGCCTCTTTGGAACATTGTGGCCAGCTCTCGGCTTTGTGATACAATTGGAGGGAGCAGTACAACCTTGTTCTGAAGGTCAATCAGATCCTACTGAGCTTATTTAGTCTGTCTCTGAGCCAGTGACTTTTTTTAATTTTAATATCCAGCTGTAGAGAAGTGGCATAATTATTTCCCCCCCCCCCCCCCCCAACTAAATTACTAACTGACCAATGCTGATTTTGTTTAAATGCTAAATTGGTTGTTAAACCTTGGCTGGATTAATTAATCTTGGATGATTTAAGCTCTGGATTCCTTGCCTCTGTCTCTAAACCACTTTTTCCTGCAGTCAATTGTCAAAATGAGTTCTTGGTGCAGCCAATAAGTCTTGTCTTTTGGCTCTACTCCATAGTTTGAGAGTTTTGAGTCTACAATGCATTCCAAGTGCTTTTTGGATCTGGCAGTGTGGGAGCTGGTCCCTCCATGTTCCACTGCATTGCCCAGCTTGGCATGACGAGCACTGAATGGGGGAAGTTTGAGTGGTGGGAAACGACTGGGTATGAAAACTCTGATGTGGAGGATTTTTAATGACTGACTAGGTGAAGGCTTTAAGTATAATGCATTGGGGGGGATGAGGAGCCAGTGCAAGTTGGTGAGTGCAGGGGTGATTGAGCAGAACTAGTGGTACAGGATACAGCCAGCTGTATTCTGGGCCAGTTAGTTTATAGCAGGTGGGAGGCCAGTAAGCAAGAGTGTTAAATCAAGTTGAGGTAACCATTTGGGTAAGGATTTTAGCAGTGCAGGGACTGACGCAGGTTGCAGTGGTGGATGAGCAGCCTTACTAATAGGTGTGATGTGCAGTTTGAAGCTGAGGGCTTGCATAGGTTTCTCTCTAGTTCAGCCTAAATGTGGCAGGGGAGAGAGAACAGGTTGTGGCAGGGGCCCAAAACTGGGTACTTCTGACTAATCATGTTGGGCAGTTTCATGCCACAGAACTTGTCATCGACTCAGCACAGAACTTGTCATGGGCTCAAGAAATGAGCAGTAGAGCTGGGTGTCGTGAAGACTTGTAGAAACGGATGCCTCTCTATGCAGAGGGCTACAGATCCACCCTTGAGAGGCTCTGGCAGAGACAGTGCAGTGTGGGAAGGGAAGCCAGTCCTGAAAATTCACTTGCTATGCCCTGAGGGGAACTCTGCAAGAACATTCCCACAGAGTGGGGCAGTTGAAGTGAAGGATAATGTGGTTGACTGTCGCATGGTGATGGAGGACAATGAAGGATAATGCAGTATTTGTTGTAGTCATAGGATGTAATTTGACCGTGTCCAGGATAGTTTCCAATGCTATGAGGATTGAGGGATTTAGGAAATTGCTGTGTTAGGGGACCTTGGAGGAAAATGGGGTTGTAGATGAAGAAAGATGGGTCAAGGGTTGGTGTTTTGAGGGAGGTGGGGGTGGGATGGTGCCTAAGGAAAAGGAACCATTAACATCAGCTAGCATGAATGCAAGGAGTAATAAAGTAGGAAGGGGATCAAGCAGATGGCTCTTGAAAGATCAACTTGGAGAATAAGGGACGGTAAGAGAAAATGCTAAGTGACCAAGGATGGAGTGGGTGGGAGATTAGGAGTTTAGATGTGATGGGGGTGGAGAGTAAAGGAAGCTGTTGGCAGAGGCAGCTGCACAAATGTCTCAATCTCTGCATGCTTGGTATTGAAAGTGAAGGTGCAAGGAATCAATTAGTCATAAGGTGTCTTGGGTTGTCTTGTCCTTTTAGAGTGATCCTGGTATAGGTAGTTTTTGTTAGACCTGACAATGTTTGACATGGTCAAGCCAGCAGCTCTGCACCAGGTACACTAGTTGGAGTCAAGATGAAGACTATATTGGTTGGTGATGGTAAATGGCTTAGTGGGAATCTTGGATCAGACTACTTGGAATACTGTTGAGTTCTGGTTGTTGGGCACAAAGGTTTGATGCATTCAAGCACTGAATGCAGTGCAGAGAAGAAACATAGAATCTAGGAGCAGGAGTAGGCCATTCGGCCCGTCGAGCCTGCTCCACCATTCAATACGATCATGGCTGATCATCCAAATCCAGTACCCTGTCCCCTGCTTTAATCCCCACAGTACACATATCCCACCCTACCCCCGTAACCCCAAGTATTTAATTCCCCCTAACATATCCCATCCTATCCCCATAACCCCACATATTTAATCCCCCCCTAACACTAAGGGTCAATTTATCATAGCCAAATCAACCTAACCCGCACATTTTTGGACTGTGGGAGGAAACCGGAGCACCCGGAGGAAACTCACGCAGACACGGGGAGAATGTGCAAACTCCACACAGACAGTCACCCGAGGCCGGATTCTAACCCGGGTCCCTGGTGCTGTGAAGCACCAGTGCTAACCACTATGCCACCGTGTTGAAGAGTTGAAGCTGATCCCTAGTATCAAGGCAAAGTTATGAGAAGTCTAAAGAAATTAGATACTCCCTTTCCAGGAAGAAAAGCTGAGTGTCTTGGGAGGCACAAGAGGGTTAAGGGAATAGAAATTGGTAAATCTGAAACTCAATTGTTAGAATGGGGACAGCTGTGAAAACTGGTAAAGTTGTCTGTCTGGAAGACAAGTGGTGTGAACGCCTTTCTAATAGCATTCCAAAATTTAGTGTAGAAAACTCAACTCATCCAAAACAATTAGATGTGGCTATGGAGATGGGTAGAAACTGTATTTCTAGATAGAGGGGAAAAATTTAGCTGGTGAACAGCAGATTGGTATGAAGGGCTGTTGTCGTTTGAACTAGTGAGGGCAAAGTGCTTTTCTGTAATTGAACAATGAAGCTGGTGAGCCTAAAGGATGACTGGAGGTGGGCAGATGTATGTAGTGAAACAATGGTCAGTGATCAAAAGTTGAGGGGGTTACCATGGGTATGGGTGGTGAGATTGAGAATAGGGGGTCAGCAGTATGGCGAAGTTTGGGTTTAAGTTGCTGAAAATAAAGTTCAGAGGCTGATGGAGAAGGTTAACATCTTGGTTAAGGAAGTCAGGGTGGACTTGGAAGGGCAGCTGGAGGATGCTGAGTGAAGTAGGAGGGATGGAGAAGGATGAGGTGCTCTTAAGGAGTAGGTGTTAGAGGAGTGGTGGAGAGGACCCTGATGTAGAATTTAGGAATAAGACTGCTGGTGGTTTGGGCAGGGGAAGTTGTGGAATGTATAGTTGGGTAGGGAGGCCTCTTGAGGGGAAGGAATCTCAACCAGTAAGCTGTTTGGCAAGGAAGCATTTTGTGTTGACTTGTTCAACTTGGTGTTTCATCTAAAGTTAATGTGTACATTGAAATTACCTTTTTTTTCCCACTTGCAGTTTTAGGCTTGCTCACTAACCCCCTGAGTTCTCACCTGACAAGAACAGCAGTTGGGTTCCCATCACTGGATCCAATAGGATCAAATTATGTCGACCAATTTGCATCATCTTTGCCAAAGCGATTGGACAGCCGTTCAGTGTTGGACTCTCGGTCAAGCAGCCCATCTGACTCTGATACAAGTGGCATCAGCTCTGGCTCTGATCCCCTTTCGGAGCTAATGGTAAGATGTCTTCAATTTCAGAATCTAGGTTGGTCTAGTTGTACATGTTTTAACATGGCACATATCAAATTTGGTACAAGCTGTGTTTATACTAGTACAGTAATGTTGCATCCTCAAGATGGAGTAGCTTGTAAGTAGCCACTGGAAGTTAGCTGTGCTTCATGGATAGAAACATAGAAGATAGGAGCAGGAGTAGGCCATTCGGCCCCTCGAGCCTGCTCCGCCATTCAATGCGATCATGGCTGATCCAAATTCAGTACCCTGTCCCTGCTTTCTCCCCATATTCCTTGATCCCTTTAACCTTAAGAAATATATCTAACTCCTTCTTGAATATATTTAATGAATTGGCCTCAACTGCCTTCTGTGGTAGAGAATTCCACAGGTTCACCACTCTCTGGGTGAAGAAATTCCTCCTCCATCTCAGTCCTAAATGGCTTACCCCTTATCCTTAGACTGAGCCCTGGTTCTGGACTCCCCCGCCATTGGGAACAGCCTTCCTGCATCCAGTCTGTCTAGTCCTGATAGAATTTTATAAGTTTCAATGAGATCCCCTCATTCTTCTAAACTCTAGCGAATATAAGCCTAATCGACCCAATCTCTCCTCATACGTCATTCCTGCCATCCCAGGTATCAGTCTGGTGAATCTTTGCTGCACTCCCTCCATGGCAAGAACATCCTTCCTCCGATAAGGCAACCAAAACTGCACACAATACTCAAGGTGTGGTCTCACCAAGGCCCTGTACAACTGCAGCAAGACATCCTTGCTCCTGTACTCTAATCCTCTCGCTATGAAGGCCAACATACCATTTGCCTTCTTAACCGCCTGCTGCACCTGCATGCTTACCTTCAGCGGCTGGTGCACAAGGACACCCAGGTCTTGTTGCACTTCCCCTTTTCCCAATCTATTGCCATTCAGATAATCTGTCTTCCTGTTTTTGCCACCAAAGTGGATAACCTCGCATTTATCCACATTATACTGCATCTGCCCAATCACCCAACCTGTCCAAATCCTACTATAGTTTCTCTGCATCCTCCTCACAGCACACATGCCCACCCAGCTTTGAGACGTCTGCAAACTTGGAGATATTACATCTAGTTCCCTCGTCTAGATCATTAATATATATTGTGAATAACTGGGGTCCTAGCACCGATCCCTGCGGTACCCCACTAGTCACTGCCTGCCACTCGGAAAAAGACCCGTTTATTCCAACTCTTTGCTTCCTGTCTGCCAACCAGTTTTCTATCCAAGTCAGTACCTTACCCCCAATCCCATGTGCTTTAACTTTGCACGCTAATCTCTTATGCGGGACCTTATCGAAAGCCTTCTGAAAGTCCAAATACACCACATCCACTGGTTCTCCCTTATCTATTCTACCAGTTACATCCTCACAAAATTCCAGTAGATTAGTCAAGCATGATTTACCTTCTGTAAATCCATGTTGACTTTGTCCGATCCTGTCACTGTTTTCCAAGTGCTCTGCTATTGTCTAGGGTATGAAGCATCATTCCACCTGGAGCAGGTGATGTACTCCATCTTTACTCCCTTTACCGTGAAGTTGGTGAGTAGATCTTGTATAAGACTCCCTTTCGAGTACCTAGAGGAGAAAAAGGATTGGAGTAGGTAATTGCAGTTTATGGCCATTGCAGCATCCTGAACCACTATTGGCTTTGTCTGATCAGTTTGTATTCAAGCCTGACTGTAATTTCTCAAAGTAGATGATTAGCTGGCACTTAGTGGGATATGGTATGTTCAGGGTTAATTGGAATTAACCCTCTACATTATATTGCATGTAGTTTCACAATCACAGAATCCCCACAGTGCAGATAGAGGCCATTTCGGCCCATCGAGCCTGCACCGACACCTATCCCACCCTATCCCCGTAACCCCACGTATTTAATCCCCCTAACACTTGAGGGTCAATTTATCATAGCCAAATCAACCTAACCCGCACATCTTTGGACTGTGGGAAGAAACCGGAGCACCCGGAGGAAACCCACACAGACACGGGGAGAATGTGCAAACTCCACACAGTCACCCGAGGCCGGAATCGAACCTGGGTCCCTGGCGCTGTGAGGCAACAGTGCTAACCACTATGCCACCGTGTTTGTATAAATTTGTTTCTAAACTCCTCCATCTTGCTGTTTGGCAGCCTGTATCTTGCTCTGTCTTGAGGTGAGAGTTTGGTCCCCTATAGGGGTACGGTATTATGGGTCTTCACTGAAATGGTTGTGTGTATGGTTAATCCTCTATTCTGGTGGAAACCTGGTTATTAGTACATTTTTTAAGCTTTAAGCTTACTGCTGCATACCAATTTTTGCCAGCATTTCAAATGAAAACCCTGACTAGTGAAATAATCAAATCTGATTATCGTCTAATCGCAGTAAGTGTCTTGAGGTTTAAGATTTAAGGTACCCTTTGGTCCCAGTGGCATTATTCAGCCACATTTACAAGGTAACTAGACTGGTATGATCCTAGGATAATATCTTGGAACATCTTTCAGAATTTCCTAGATTGTAGAACTATCCCTGTGGATTGGAAGGTAGCAAATGTAACCCTGCTGTTCAAGAAAGGAGGGGTGGAACAGGGAACTATAGGCTAGTTGACCTGATGGTAGGGAAAATGCTAGAATCTATACTTAGACTTGGTAGCAGGGCACTAGAAAAATCACTGATTAGGCAGAGTCAACATGGTTTTATGAAGGGAAATGGTGTTTGACATCATAGTTTTTTGAGGATGTAACTAGCAGGGTAGATAAAGGGGAAACCAGTGATGTAGTATATTTGGATTTTCAGAAGGCATTCAGTAAGGTGCCACACTAAGTTATTGCACAAGATTAGGGCTCATGGGATTGGGGGTAATATATTAGCATGGATTGGTTAACGAACAGACTAGAGTAGTAATTAACAGGTCGTTTTCGGGATGGCAGGCTGTAACTAGTGGGAGTGCTGCAAGGAACCGTGCTTGTGCCTCTATTTACAAGCTACATCAATGACTTGGATAAGGGAACTGAGTGTAATATACAAATTTGCAAATGATGCAAAGCTAGGTGTGAAAGTAAGCTGAGGAGGCTGCAAAGGGATATAGACTGGTTAAGTGGTTGGGCAAGAAGGTGGCAGATGGTGTATAATGTGGAAGTGTGAAATTATCCACTTTTGATAAGAGTGGAAAATCAAAACTTTTTTTTAAATGCGAGACTAGTTAATGTTGGTGTTCAGAGATTTGGGGGTCCTTGTAACATGCAGGTACAGCAAGCAATTAGGAAGCCAAATGGTATGTTAGTCTTTATTGCAAGGGGGTTGGAGTATAAGAATAAGGAAGTCTTGCTGCAATTGTATAGGGCTTTGGTGAGACCACACCTGGAGTATTGTGTACAGTTTGGTCTCCTTACCCAAGGAAGGATATACTTGCCTTAGAGGGTGCAATGAAGGTTCACTGGATTGATTCCTGGGATATGAGGGCTGTCCTATGATCTATTATGCAAAAGCAGGTGTATCATTAGGAAATCATGTCATGATTTGCTTGTTTTATTAAAAATCTTTGTGCTGTTTTTTAATTCATAAGTTGCTAAACTGAGGATTTCATTAGGTACAACAATATAGTGTATTTGCCTTCTGTACTTGAGGTTAGTGGAGAAAGTGAACACGTCACTGACTTTAACCCCCTAAAAGAGTTTCCCTATACAGACTATCTTGAATTTCTGCCAACTATAATCTGTAAATGTTTTTTTTTAGTCAAGCCTTCGCATTTCTCCTCCAATTTCCTTCTTGCCCATGGGTGGAGTAGGCAGGGATCCGATGAAACGGATTGGTATGAGCCCGCGACTGGATCAAGATCAGGCTTCGGTGACCAATCCTATCGGCCCTAATCCTTTCAAAAGATGGTCAGCAAATTCTGGGTGGGCAAACTGGGATCTTTTGGAGAGCCCAGAAGATCCTTTTAGCATTGAAAAGGAGGCCAGATTGCATCGACAAGCTGCAGGTAAGCTGATCAATTCCTGTTTCAAAGCTGGACTGTTTGGTTTACACGTCTGTATAGATTCTTCCACTTCTCTTAAAATTGGGTAATCAATTCATTTTCCGTTCTCTGTAAATTGACACATCTGAGTGGTGTCTGCTGCTGATCTTCCTGGTGGCTCTTTCCTTCCAAACCTCTGCTGTTTGGAAGGTTAGTGTAGACCAGTTGGACTCTGGTCGTCTGCCAGTACAATATCATGCCTGGAAGCTAACCCCTCAAGTCTTGCACATGTTCTGATTTTCATCCATTTTTATGCTCTAAAATGCCTTGCAAATATTTTATAATGGAAAATTATTTTTGGTGGATTGGCTATCCTTTTTTAGGGCCGTTTATAAAGATGACCCCTCAACGCATAGAACATGCAGCTGCTGATGAAGCACTTTTTTTTTAAAAACCCAAATTTCCATCCTGTGATTGCTTAATTGGTCATGAGAATGCTGAGCACCTTCCTCCAGTCAAAATGACAGTATTTGATGTTTGCCTTGAGCACCTTTTGATTGCTGTATGGGCATTTTTTGTGTGTAATTCAATGATTTTTTAAAAATTTCCTGAGTGTAAATTAAACTAATATAAATCTTCAAGATCCAATGTTTAAAATTCTGTCTGATGGCTTGCTTAAGATGCTGTGCAACAAAACACAAATGCATGTTGTCTATAATAATGGTTACCTTTGTCACTAATTTTGATTCAGATAAATCACATGGCTTCAGAAGACTTCAGTTGAAGTGTTATCCTCGTATATCTAGCTAATGGGATGCTTCTGATATTAATTATGTCCCCCAATTAACTCCTGCTATCTCCTGTTGTTGGCTTATTGGCTTCTAGCCTCATCTTTTGTAAAGACAAGTGACATTGGCTTGGCACTCACTCCATCCCATAACTACATTGCAAATTTCTACACTAGGGGTAGGGCTTTGCTACCAGCTACTCTAATTCTGCATAGCATGTCCCAGAGGCAGGAAAAATGTAGGTTTCTAAGTAACTTGCTTGCAACAAATCACTTGTACTCTTATGGTGGGAGGGATGATGGATGGTGCAGTGTGTTGCACATGGGTTCAAACCCAGAACAGGCTGGAATGCAAGTTCCCAGACACAAGTCTCATTTTGCTAAGGTTTCTGCAGCATAGCTGCAAAGTGGCATGCACAATGTGCCTGACCTGTGCTAGTGAAACAATGTGGAGAGGGGTAGAAATCTAGTAATTGTGAATATTCATTCTTTTCCTTAAAGCAATGAGTGAAGCCACCTTTACTTGGAGAGGCCAGCTGCCACCCCGGAATTACAAGAACCCAATCTATTCCTGCAAAGTATTCCTGGGTGGTGTACCCTGGGATATCACTGAAGGTAAATGCCACTTGCTAAGATTGCAGATTGGAGGGAATGCTGTTGTATTGCATGGTACTTAGGTTTGCATTCTAGTCTTGGGGATTGCTATAAAATTAGAATTTTGCTGTTCTATAGTTAGCTGACCCTGTTATGGGTATTAAATATAGCAATGGATTGTGATGGTATTTAAAGCTGATCACTTTTAGCTACTTAAATGAAGTCCATTTTTATATAGTTCAGTGCTTGGTAGTGCAACTATTGCTTTTCTGTGCTGAAATGTAGAAATGAATGCTGTATTGCTGAGCTTCCTGTATTCCACATTCTATTGGTTTGACTAATTATAGCGGTAACAAGTGTGAACTTCTGAATCAAACCTCCATGAATCAAAATTAAATGCTGCTTTTGCCTATTTGCTTGAAGCAAATGTCATTTTTAAATTCTCCTGTTACCAAATCGAGCTATGCTTATAAAGTTGGCTGACATTGGACAATTCCGATGTTTTGATGTCACTTGCTAGTTCCGATTGTAGTACCAATATTGCCCTTCTTGCAAAGCAGTCCAGTTTATAGTTCAGAGCAGATTTACAAGCAGAATGGCAAAAGCTGCCACTTACAATTGAAGCTACTTCACTGGTTTCAAAACTGATCCCAGTTGATAGATTAAGCCTGCACCTTAGGTCTGAGAGGTGACCTTGAGTGCATTCTAGAAAGACCACTTCTATTTAGTTCAAATTTCCTACCCTGCATTTTGTGCCCTTCAGTAGCACTAGCAAAAATCTGTCATTTTCTTCAAATGTATCTTCCTGGATAGACTATGCCACTTTCACTTTCTGCATAAAGCTCTTAATGGTCATCTTAAATCCATTTCCATTGTTCCAAGAGCTTTAATATCTCATTTCAATTTAAGATCAAATGTCTTAAGATCTTTTTCCCACTCACCCATGTAACCTCCCCCAGGAATGCTTGTCTTTCCCTCCTAGCACAGGTGCCCAATCAACTTTGTTTGGTTACCTTTTTGAAGGCTCTGATCCAGTACTAGAGCTGTACAAGATATTCACGAGAACAGGAGCAAAGGTTTTTTTCTCCTAAATAGATTAACAAAGTGGCTAGTGGATCAGTCTGTCCCCTTGGGTAAATCTTCGGACTCCGTAAAGGAACAGTGCACTAAGTTGGTTTTTTTTGGACCTTGGCATCCATGTTGACTATTTGCATGGCTACAACTTGGAGCAGCCCAAATCAACCTTTGGCTACCTGGCTCCCTTGCTGAGATCTCCTTCTCCCAAATTACTGCTTGATTATTCTTGAAGTCGCACAACACCAGGTTATAGTCCAACAGCTTTATTTGAAATCTCAAGCTTTCGGAGCGCTGCTCCTTCGTCAGGTGCTCCTTTGTCCAGTCCAACACCGCCATCTCCGCATCATGATTATTCTTGAGCAGTGTGTTTTTTTTTTAAATTAAACATGAGTTGTTCATTATTCAACTCTGCAACCATCCTTCACACTGCAATCCCCTTGAACAGAGAATAAGTGTGACTAGCCTCTTGTGTAATGCATAGTGATTCAAGTCTGGGGCCGTGTAATGTTGATGCATTAAAGGGACATGGTTAGTTACTGAACTCGCAGTGCACCTGTCTGCACCAAGATTTGGCCAGTGGCAGATGTCTGGTTTTGGGCCTACTCAAAATTGCAAATACTAATGTGGCTGCTTTGAGCTAGAAACTGACTTCTACTGATTTTCAAATCACTCGTAAACATACTGGGAAAATGAGTCACTCTTGAGATGCAGGTTCTGTTCAGTGCAAATAACTGACATTCTATGTATTCCAACATTGTTTTTGATTTTATAAGTTGGCTAAATCTCATCAATCTTAATTAGACCTCAAACTGAAGAGCTGACTTCTAAACTGGACATGAGTGTGATGACTTCTAAACTGTAGCCATTCAACATCCAAATTGACTTCTATGGCCATCTTTTGATTGTTCTGATGAGCACTCAAGGATGGTGCTTTTCTCTTTATGGCCTGAGTGGTTCCACTGGGCTTGTCATGGCATTTTGGCAAATAACTCTCAATTTAATGTACAAAGTGATGTTTAATGTTTTATAACCTTCCCCCCCTCCCTTTCTTCCCTAGTTGGACTGATAAATACTTTCAGGGTATTTGGTTCACTGAGTGTGGAATGGCCGGGTAAGGATGGCAAGCACCCTCGATGCCCACCCAAAGGTAATATGCCGAAAGGTAATGAGAGCTGAGACATGGTAGGACACTTTACCTGTTCTGACACGGTCACTGTCACTAAGGTTGAGGGTCAGAGCACTGGTATGCATGCAGGTACAGCTGATGCCAAACCACCTTGGATAGCGGGTAAGGGTGTGTAAGGTTTAAATGGTAACCAAATTAGTTTAATGGTGAAGGCTGGTGCCTTTCATTTTAAATGGAAATCTGCACTAGTGCACTTTGCAAGACATTTACAAACCTTGTTCTGTATAAATATCAGATTGAAATATCTACCACCTATACTGAAGATGCTTGTATAGTTCTCTTGGCAGTTTGGTTCCCTAGTAGTCAAATAACAATGAAATTTTAAATGCAGCTCAATGTAGATGAACATTTGGTTCGACTTGCATGAAAGTTCAATGAGCTTGGTTGTAAAGCTTGGAATCCAACCTGTAGGGTTGGATTTGATTCTACATACTTGGCTATTAGAGGAATTCCCAAGTATTTTCATGGAGCAGGATTACTTCAAACAAACTCATTCCTAATCTAAGCATAATCTGTTCAACATTTGATGCAACCTAGTTTCAGTAGAAATCCAAACTTGTACAGCCATTTTATCCATCACTCCAGTAATGATTTTGGTTCATAGTTTTTGCTATGAAGGTATGCTGGAAAGATGTGCTCTTCCACAGGAACTGAATCTTGCACTATAGTTAACATGTTTTGGTTTTTTTATTGCTAGGTTATGTCTACTTGGTTTTTGAATCTGAGAAGTCTGTGCGTGCATTACTGCAATCCTGCACACATGACCTTATGAGTACTGATGGTGCAAGCGAATATTATTTCAAGATGTCAAGTCGCAGGATGCGCTGCAAAGAGGTACTGTTTATTGCAAGGGATTTGTTTTTAGTGAAGCCTTATCCAAAACACTTCCTTCTCTTTCCCTGCCCCCCACATCCTATCCTGTAAATGACTCCTGATGCTTGTTTAGTATGAAACCAGTTTTGTACTACGTGGCCTGTGGAACTGGGTTTGAGATCTTGAAATTGCTCATCCTGATTGTGGTTTCTGACTGCACAAGATATAAGTTAAATGGTTTGGCTTAGAATTGGATAGTATTAACTAACACTAATGCTGAATGTTTGCTGATGAGCACTTCATGCTCTTTGGTTGATCTTCATTATGCAAGCACAAATATCCAGATGTTAAACTGTAATGCAGCCTGTCTCCGCTTCTCAAACTTGCCGTATATTACTACCTTCTACCGATCCTATTCTATTAGCAGCTCTGAGGAGAAAGGTGATGAGTCACATGGAGTCCTCTGCTTTGTAGCCTGTCTAATTTTTTAACCTGCAATGCTCAAATGCCTGCGCTAATGTATAATCCTAGTATTGGCGTAGTGGATTGGAGCTTTGTCAAACTGCTCTTCATGGGTTCAGTTTCTTGTACCTTTTTTTGAAGGGCAGTTGATGTCTGTGTAAAACTTTTAAACCATGCTTGTAAATCTTTGCTCTAACTCTCTTCAGGTACAAGTCATACCTTGGGTCCTTTCTGACAGCAACTTTGTCCGCAGCCCATCCCAGCGCCTGGACCCTAGTAAAACTGTGTTTGTTGGAGCACTTCATGGAATGTTGAATGCAGAAGCCTTGGCAGCGATCATGAATGACTTATTTGGAGGAGTGGTATATGCTGGTATTGATACTGACAAGCACAAGTATCCAATTGGTATGTTAACATCTGTACTGGGAATACCCAGTAAGTTTATGCTCCAATGTTCCTAATTTTTTTAATTTGTCACCATTAAGTACAGCAGGTAATTGTAAATGTTAATACTGTAATTTAATCTAGCCAAGGTGTCTGACTCTATTTTGGTGATGGTACAAAAAGATTTGCTTATTGTGTAATATAGTAGACTATATATGGTAGGTGTGAGTTTGCTATTGAATTGCTGTGGTTTCTTGGTCTCTGTCCTTTGACTTTCCTTGGACTTCAGCACTAACAGAGAATTTGTTTCATTTTAGAGCATGTGTGAAGGGTGTCTTGATCTCTGCCCCCCCCCCCACCTCCACACAAAATTTAAGCAGGACTGAGTGCTGTGGTTTAACGTGTCTGAAAGCTGCCAAATGTTTTTTGGACACTAGTTGTATTAGTTACCATAACTGAGCTAGCAAGTGATATTTGCCAACGGTCAGCTTGCATTGCAGAATGCAACATAAATATAAATTGGTCTGACGGGGACACCCAGTTTTAGTCTAACTGGGAGACCAAGTGGCTGAAGTGCTCCTGTTGCGAATAAGCCAGGAAAAGTTTCATCTTTGCCAGCGGTTGGAAGCTGCTGGCCACAGTTGCTGGTTTTTTAAACCATGTGAAATTTTCTAGTTGATGTGGAATAATTTGCAATAGCAGTGGCAGCTTAACTACAGGAAAATCAAACCTTGGTTGGCTTAAGAGCAACATTGGCAAATTGCCTGTCCACACCCTTGGTTAGGGAAATGTGCAACAAATCTGAGAATCAGTTGTTTCCATGCAGGTCTCTGGACCTGCCTACTGCCACCAACCACCCCCCCCCCCCCCCCCCCCACCTCAAACTGACTATGGGCAGCAGGTGGCATCTGTGCTTTAACGCAGATTGTGATACATGGTCCCCTCTGTGTTCTGGGAAGAACCCTGTCCTGATCTGGCTGAGACCATGAATTTTGATGTAGACAATGGCAAGTGCCTACAGCTGCTTTTGGATCCATTTTATTTTTGTTGAATGTAATCCAATAGTGCTAATGGGGAAAATGCCAACTAGACTTGGGTTTTGCATAGTATTGGCTACCTGAGGCGAGAAGGTGGGAGTTTTTACAAGAGATTTTTACACTAGATGCTATACCAACTGAACGTGAATACAAAATAGTTGATATTGTAGATTTGGCAGTATTCACATTGGCAATGTAAATATAAATGCAGGGGTTGCAGTAGAATGTAGCTCTGGGGGAAAATAGTGTATCTGAGTGTGTAAGGTTTTAGTGGCTGGCTGTCACATTTCAAATGAGCCGTCCTAGTTAAGTGATTGCTAAATATGGTTGTTGGTCCTTTCCTACTGATTATGGTCTGTGGGCCACATTTTGAACTTTCAGATACCTTCTGTTTTAACTCCCAAAAAAGAAATGGCTTATCTATGACTAGCCATAGATGATGGGCTTTCTTGCCTTGTTTGGGACTCTAGGCTAAAAGTAGGGGTTAAGCCACTGACTATGAAATATGAGGCTTGCATAGATGAGTGATACATTTCATGAATCTTTTCTCCAAGCCCATCCTTTCAAGGAGGTCCATTCCAAACTCTCCTTTTTCTGTATCTAATGATTTGCAGAAAGACCAATTCCTGAAGGGAGTGTGATGTAGGATGCTGAACCTGTTAGTATCTTGCAAGACCATACTTGTCTGATTCTTGCCCCATATTGGGAACAAGGTTCTTGAACTGCATCACCAGGACTTGGATTTTGTTGTTTAAGTAGGGGATGGGTCCTTGGCTGTTTCCTTCACACTCTCAACAACACCCCCCCCCCCAAAAAAAATGCTTGGCAACATGCTGGTGCTTAGGAACAGGAGTCGGCTATTTAGTCCCTCAAGCCTGTTCTGCCACTCAACGAGATCATGGCTGATCTGCAACCTAACTCCATATCCCTTAATACCTTTTGGTTAACAAAAATATCTCCATCTCTGATTTTAAAATTATCAATTGCCATTTACGCAAGAGTTCCAAACTTCTACCACCCTTTGTGTAGAAGTGTTTCCTAATTTCACTCTTGAACGGTCTGGCTCTAATTTTTAGATTATGCCCCCTAGTCCTAGACTCTCCAACCAGTGGAAATAGTTTCTCTATCTACCCTATCTGTTCCCCTTAATATCTTAAACTTTGATCAGATCACCCCTTAACCTTGTAAATTCCAGGGAATACAACCAGAGTTGGTGTAAACTCTCCTTGTAATTTAACCCCTGGAGTCCGGGTATCATTCTGGTAAACCTATGCTGCACTCCCTCCAAGGCCAATATATTCTTAAGGTGCGGTGCCCAGAACTGCTCAGTACTCCAGTTGTGGTCTAACCAGGGCTTTGTATAGCTGAAGCATGACTTCTACCCCCTTGTATTCTAGTCCTCTTGATATAAAGGCCAGCATTCCATTAGCCTTTTTGATAGATCATTAAACTGGTACAGAAAATAATCAATGTACCCAGGGGAACCGCCTGCTTTACTGTATAGCATTGCCAGATCTATTTTCAGATGGCATGTGTGGCTCTTCTCCCTCTTCCAATGGGGAGAGTATCAAACTGGATGGTTTTCTTATGCTGTTAAAGGGAGGAACTAAATAATAATCAATGTTTTTAAAAAGGTAGAGAAACTAATGAGCTTAAAGATGGACAAATTCCCACAACCTGAAGGCTTCCACCCCAGGGTATTAAAAGAAGTTGGTGAGGAAATTGTTGCTGTTAATCATCTAAAACTCTCCAAGAACTATTTGAAAGACTAGTTGATTTCTTGCCTAACATCCATTGTGGGGAAGTAACTAGAATCTGTTATTGGGCACAGTGAGCATTTGGATAAATGAGCTGATCAGAGTCAGTATGGATTTGTGAAGGTGTAAATTTTGAGGTGCTAACTAACGTGGTAGATAAAGGAGCGTCCAGAGGGCTGCAATACAAAGGGGTGGAAGTTATGCTACAGCTGTAGAGCTCTGGTTAGACCCCAATCTCGATACTGCATTCAGTTCTGGGCACCGCACCTCGAAGAATTTGTTGGGTGTAGCACAGATTTGCCAGAATGATACTGGGGTTAAATTATGAAGACTGGGTGCATAGACTAGGCTTCTATTCCCTCGAGTATAGAAGATTAAGGGATGATCTAATTGAGGTGTTTAAGATGATTTAAAGGATTTGATAAGGTAGATAGAGAGGAACTATTTCTTCTGGTGAGAGTCCAGAACAAGGGGGCAGAATCTTAAAATTGGAGGCAGGCTGTTCAGGGATGATATCCGGAAGCACTTCTTCATGCAGGGGTAGTTGAAATCTGGTTCATTACCAGAGGTGTTTTGGGGGGAGGAGGGAGTTAATTGAAACTTTCAAAACTGATCTGTAGGATTTTGTTAGGCAAGAGTATTGAGGGTTACAGAACCAAGACAGGTAGATGGAGTTGAGATATAGATCCACCATGATCTAATTGAATGGCAGAACAGGCTTGAGGATGCATGATTTACTCCTGTTCCTATGTTGGACATCTCAGTGGATTCAGACTTTCAGGTTCCTGTAGAATTCTATAAATTCTGACCTGAGTTGGACAGCAACACTAGTTCATGAGTGGTATATCCATCTTGAACCATAAGCTACGCACTTGCCTGGTTTAGTGCACACTTGACAGATGAGCTATTTTTTGGCTGAGTTCTCTCCCAGCCTATGCAAGGGCCTTGCCTGCTTTTTGGGAGCAGTCAGCTTTGAACGGCTGCTCCCTGCCAGGGAAAAGAAAGCTCTAGCCATGCAGAATATTAAAAAGGTCATCTGAGTATTGCTTCTGTGCACTCCCAGATGGGGTGAAGTCATCTCTGGGCCAATTTAGGAAGTATGACTGTTTGCTGTGTGGAGGGAGGGGGGGGGGGAGGGAAAGGAAAGGAGAGAAAGTTGTGGATCTGAAAAGGGAGGTGTTGAGTCTCCAGAAATGGTCTGTGTTCACCTGCTGTCTGTACATGTTCAGTATGTTGTAGTTGAATCCCTGGAGTCAGTAGGTCATCAATGTTGAGGTTTTTAGTAACCTGAGCTTGGCTCACAATTCAGTGTATGCACTTGTGGTGCTGGAACAACACTTCCAGTCCACTGCCCCTTTTTGGGCCACATTACAACTCTCGGGTTATTTGTGCTACAGCAGCAATAGCCATCTTATTACCTTGGGGACCCTGTACAGCTTGTGTGTGTGGAATCGCCTGGTGTCTGTGCATATTTTCCCTTGAATGCTAGCTTTGTGTGTGCAAGGGGGGTGACGTAAGATTAGTTTACCAAATCTGTTCGATTTAGGTCTAGGAACTTGTAGATTGGCTTGTTGAATGCAATGGTGTCTCAGCCCTCTACTGCTTTGACTCTGGAAAATTTTATTTAGCTGCCTTATATTCTGGCAAGGCTGTTGACTCTAGAGTATTATGCCTGTTGTAGCAATCCTCCTGAATCATGTCTCTACTTTCAGATTCTGTGAAAGTGCGCAGGATTTTTTATAACTTGTTTCAAGAATACAGGCAACACTGGCAAGGCTGCATTTATTGCTCATCCCAAGTTACCCTGAGGAGGTGTTGTGCCTGTGTTGTCCTAATCATTGTGTAGAAGTTGCTAAGGAGCATATCTATACACCTGCTTGGATGTTGATTTTGTTTGGTACTTTTGGGTTAATATTGGATGAGATGAAAGTCTCCCAGATTGGGTCTGCTGGTTGTAAGGGCCTTGTATAAAATGATTTCTAGTTATTAACTAGCTCTCATTTTTTGGTACTAAACTAGCGTTTGCCAAGCCACAAGATAACAGTATAGTGCCGTTGAGGACTCCACTCTGCAGCCAATACATTGTTCTGCAGCACTTGATGCTGGGTGCTCAAAGTTTCATTCCCTAACACTAACGCTTGCTTTTCTAAGTTCTGCAATTGTTGTAAAAGTGAAGTTTGGCAATAGTACAATGGCTGCTTAGACACCAGCAGTAATGGCAACAGATCAGGAATCCAAGATCTTGATCTGTTGCTGCAATTTTGGGTTTTTCAGTAACTCAGATTTGTAAAGGCTGCATAGTACCCAGAGGAGATCTTTCATTGTGTGTAGAAGAGGTTCTGTGGATGCTACCAAATTTGAGTAACGTCACCTCCTTTCCAAATTAATTTGGGCTGTTTCTTTCAGAATGTGGAGAGTATTACCGCATCCGTAACATTTCTGTAGGAGCTGGTTGAGAAACTACAAGGATCTTGTGCACATTTTTCCCCTAATGTGTCTGCTTTACTCGGGTAGAGTTTCCGCTTTGGGCAAAATGGGTGCAAGTTTTGAAAAATGTTTTGTATATTGCAAAATGCAAAACCTGCCATGAACCAGTGCAATCGGGCAGTGTTGTAGAATGTAAATTGTTTTAAAAGTAGCTTTAAAAAATATTCCTTGATGTGGTAACTGGGTACCATTTGATTTAGCTGAAAATGGGTGTTCTCAAAAAATAACCACTTTTAAGCAGTCAGTCCACCACCTGAGTAACCTGATTTTTAAATTGCTGAAAATGACAATGATTTGCTAGTTATATTGGGTACATTAGTCAGTTTTTAGTAAATTAAAAATATTAAACTCTTAATGTTCCTGTTGGTGTCCTTTCTTCCAAAAGAACGCACAATATTGGGAGCCTCCTTGAAGGCCAGCAAACGAGCTCAATTAGCAGAAAGTCCTCATTGTGATTACTTCATCCTGGGGGCGTGGCCAGTTTTGTGTACAAGGCCTGCTTCTAGCACTTTAAACTAGTGCAAAAATCACACTCTGATCTCTTGTGCCTGTTCCACTAATTTTGGGTGAATTGCAGTGCAACCAAGTGATCCAGGGACTTGAGTACATCATCTAAGCTGATAATGGATGGAGCTATAGTCAATGGTATATAGCCAATGGTATCTAGAATAGATTTACTGATGTAATTTTGCTCCAAGCAAGATCGATTAAAGGCTGCCTGCTAACTGCATTGCAAGTAATTTATTGTGTATGATGTGCTTTGCGAAACTTGATCTGTGTGGTACGAGTTTTCATAAACCTGCATTAGAGACTATACATCTACGATGTAGATGGTGTAATGGCTAATTGAATCTTTAGCTTGCTTTGCATTTAGGTTCCGGTCGAGTCACTTTTAATAACCAGCGCAGTTACCTGAATGCAGTTGGAGCAGCCTTTGTAGAGATAAAGACTCCAAAGTTCACTAAAAAGGTAAACCCTTAATTCTGAATCTCTACTTTTGATGGAAGAAAATGTCTCTAACTGACTTAATGACATCTTTCTTGCTAAAGGTGCAGATTGATCCCTACCTAGAAGACTCCATGTGTCAGGCGTGCAATGCTCAGCCAGGACCATTCTTCTGCAGAGATCCGGTGAGTTTTCTTGGGAACATGATGCTTCATTTCCAGTCTTTTGAAAATCCATGCTATGATGCCATTTAATCACCATTTGGCCGATTGTACAAGGGTGTGTTTAGCATTGTGGCTGAACTTGCTCTTTGTCTGCCTCTTCGGTTTGTAATCTCTAATTTGAAGTTGGGTAGACTACTTAATTAGTGGATTAATGAGCTCAGTTTTGCAATGACGTGCAGGAAAGTGGGTTCAAATGCAGCAAGAATTGACTTTCAGATCACAATCTCAGGTTTGTTGACTAGTGGGCTTTGTCCTGACATTTGGTTAATGTCAAGACCCATGGGAAAAACAAAGGCAGAATATTTTTAAATGGCGATAGATTGGGAAATGTTGATGTACAAAGGGACCTGGGTGTCCTTGTACACAAGTCACTGAAAACAAACATGCAGGTGCAGCAAGCAGTTAGGAAGGCAAATGGTATGTTGGCCTTCATTGCAAGAAGATTGGAGTACAGGAGCAAGGATGTCTTACTACAGTTATACAGGGCCTTGGTGAGACCACACCTGGAATACACTGCAGTTTTGGTCTCCTTACCTGAGAGGATATATTTGCCATAGAGGGAGTGCAGCGAAGGTTCACCAGTCTGATTCCTGGGATGGCAGGACTGTCGTATGAGGAGCGATTGGGTCAACTAGGCCTGTATTCACTAGAGTTTAGAATGAAAGGGGATCTCATTGAAATGTATAAAAGTCTGACTGGGCTAGACAGACTGGATGCAGGGAGGATGTTTCCCTTGGCTGGGGGTCCAGAACGAGGGGTTACGGGGTAGGACATTTAGGAGTGAGATGAGGAGAAATTTCTTCACTCAGAGGGTGGTGAACCTGTGGAATTCTCTACCACAGAAGGCTGTGGAGGCCAAGTCACTGAATATATTTAAGGAGATAAAAAGATTTCTAGACGCAAAAGGCGTCAAGGGGTATGGGGAGAGTGGGAATATGGTATTGAGATGAGGATCTGCCATGATATTGAATGGTGGAGCAGGCTTGAAGGGCTGCATGGCCTACTCCTATGTTGATGTACAAACTCCTATGTTTCGATGATGCTTCAGTGCTTCAATCTAACCAGATATGGCTTAGAATTACTAAACCTATTAATGCCCAATAACCCCAGGTTGCTTCAGATGAATGGGTTGTTTGACCCAGATCGCAAGTTTGATTTGGTGTATGTTGTATTTGAAATTATTAAGCCTTGGGACTTGCATCCTACCAAAGTAATAGACAAGATGGAAATGCATGTGTATCAGAGCTTGGCTCAGTTCAACTAAAACCAGTCAACTTGTCCTGCTTCCTACAGGTCTGCTTCAAATATTTCTGTCGTTCATGCTGGCAGTGGCAGCACTCCCTTGAGGTCCTCCGCCACCACCGCCCGTTGATGCGCAATCAAAAGAACCGCGACTCCAGCTAAAAACCGCAGAGAAAATGTGCGTTTTTTTTCTATTTCAGTTGAGTGTTGAGCTGGGATTGGCTCAGACTGGGAACAGCGATTATGGACTGAAGTTCACTCCTGCACTTGCTATTTGCTGTTAATATTCACAATCGCACTATGCACAGTGAATTCCATGGGGTATTGGGGCCCACCACAGCAGTTCCCAGACAAAAGTTCTGCACCGAGGTGATGGCCAGGTCTTGAAGGTGTTGAAGCAAATGGCTTCACATTTAGATTTTTAGGCTTTTTTACATTCCTTGCATTTTGACAATGTTGCAAGTTCATTACCTTTCCACTAGCGGTTGCCATACAGTGCCTTTAAATTTTTTTTTTCCATCAGGACCGCAGATACTGGTGAATATTCAGCCGGTTTTTTACTTAACTAAGAGGCAGGGGAGTGCTTTATTTAGCAATCAAATTCAATATTTTACGCTCAGTTTTTACAGATGCAACTGCCTTTTTAAGGCTTCATTTTTTTGACCAGTTTTTTTTACACTGTTAAAAAGGTTTTAGTCAAACACAACCGTGACTCTTTCCTGGCGGCTTTTAACATTTTTGTGTCTGGGGCTGCTATTATGGACCCTGGGTCATTGTTGTAAATCAAGATGTTTGCAACCATTGGTGTGGATTTATGGATTAGAAACTGGACTGAAATAACGACATTCGAGCTGCTGTACATAGTTTTAAGATGTTCTTTGCACTTTTTAATTTGCACTATGGGTAGGTAGAGGTTTTTAATCACCATTCTCACTGATGATGTGTTTTTCTTTTTGTACTTGAGCAGAAGGGGTTTCATGGCCGGGCCGGGCTGAGTATCTGGCTTAGGCCCCTTTCGGGCAGTTGCTCATTACTGTTGAAAAGGATGAGAAGCTATTGCTGAGGCTAGCTGAGCAGCTGCTTGGGTCTCTAAGTTACTTGAAGAGGTTTTTACTCTTGTGGTTTTTGATCTGAAGCTGTGTGCCAAAGAACCAGTGTCCTTAACTTTTTTTTTTGCTGAGCTGTTGCCTTGTCGCTCGCCCAGCTGCTGTTGAGCATTAGTCCGGTCTCTACCTCACTGTTGTGGTATGCAGGTGTGACTGCAGTTACCTGAAGTTGTGGAGTAAGCTGTTTAAATGTTGGGCACAAAAAATAAAGCTGTTGAAGCAGAAACTCTAGTGTTGAACATGTCTAATATGTACTAGTATAGTGCAAAAGTTTCTCACTGCTTCCACTAAACCAGAGGCACAAAGGAGCCTGTATTGTACATAATGGCCAAACATCCCAGTAATCCATCTGCTGATGTATTGCTGAACTTGCAGTGACTAAATTGTAGCAATCCTTCAGTGTGGTCATGACCAATGAATGGAGTATACTGGCCACTGACATCCAGACTTGCTGTAAGTAAAGACCCAAATGGAATAAAACCCATGATGTTCACAGTATAAATATGTTGTGGAGTGATTTTTATTTTTGTCCATCTCCTGTGATTCAAATTGCTATTCGTGTATTACCAGTAAAACAAATTATAAATAAACTTGAGTGGTTTCTAAATGATCGCGTAGTTCCTCTGCTGCTCAAAATATTGAAGTTTTTTTCATTTCATTATGTACAATTAATCCAGTTTACACTTGCATCAATGACCTTCCAATCTGTTGGGTGCTATCCACACTCACGATGAAAACCTGAATAGAATACTATTCAAATCGATGACTTTACACTGCTTCATGCCTGACTTGTGAATTGCTGTCCATTCAATTAACTGTCTTAATACAATATATTTTAATGCCTCACCTAAATTCACAAGTTTTTACATGAAATGTCAATCTAATTTGCATTTGTCCAGTGTTCTGTTTAATGTGTGCAAGTTACAATTCAAAAGATGTAGTGAATAATAAGTTTCCCTGTACAATGCTTTAACAAGTAAATTTGATCATCAATGAAGCAATACTAGCTATTAATTGAATTCAATTTCAGTATATGGTCCTACAGTGTTCATTATGTTTGGGAGATTGGTTTCTACTTTGAATTGAATCACACCACATTTGAGTTTAAATTTGCAGGGCTGTGTTCCACTGACTTCAGTCTGTTGAATCCCTGAACCAATATCCATAACATACAGCCAGCTTACCAATCTGTAGAATCTGTGCAAGGTAAAATTGCCTTTGCTCTCGTTGGATCAGTAACATAATTGCATGCATGTAAAATCTTGAAGTTTGTTTTTATGGGATGTGGGTGTCGCTGGCAAGGCCAGCCCAGCATTTATTGCCCATCCCTAATTGCTCTTGTGGTGGTGAGCCGCCGCCTTGAATCGCTGCAGTCAGTGGTGAAGATACTCCCACAGTGCTGTTAGGGAGGGAGTTCCAGGATTTTGACCCAGTGACTATGAAGGATTGGCAATATACTTCTAAGTCAGGATGGTGTGTGACTTGGAGGGGAACCTGGAGGTGGTGGTGTTCCCTTGTCCTTCGAGGTGGAAGAGGTTGCGGGTTTGGGAGGTGCTGCCGAAGAAGCCTTGGCGAGTTTCTGCAGTGCATCTTGTAGATGGTGCACACTGCAGCCACGGTGCGCCGATGGTGGAGGGAGTGAATGATTAAGGTGGTAGATGGGGTGCCAATCAAGCGGGCTGCTTTGTCCTGTATGGTGTCAAGCTTCTTGGAGTGTTGTTGGAGCTGCACTCATCCAGGCAAGTGGAGAGTTAAATGTTCAAATGCCAGATCAAGCTGAATTTAGCACTTGAGTGGTATTTGTTCAGCTAAGGAGATAATGTGAAACCCAAATTGTTTTGTTCTTTGGCTGCATTTTTACATTCCTTAGTTGATCTCAATGTGGCCACTTACCTTGTTGAATTGCTGCAGTCCTTGATGGTGCTTTGATTGTGTTTGGTAGATAATTTTATAGAATTGTCATGGCAGATAGGAACAAATGCCTGTCCAGTGTTCAAGGCAGGATGTTTGACTTGGCGGGGATATTGCGCTCATGCAGTTGCTGTTTGTTTTCCTTCTGTGGTGGCAGTCACTGCGCTGGGAGGTGCAGTCAAACGAAGCTTGGTGAGTTGCTGCAGCAATCCCTATAGGTAGTCTACTGCAGTCACAGCACACCGGTGGATATTTAGACTAGCGGCTGTTCTAGATGGTGTTGAGCTTTTGAGTACTGTGGCTGCGGTGGAGTGAGTAAATGTGGAGGAGTGAATGGGGGCTTGTTAAGGGAGCTATTTTTGGGTTGCAGATATTGATGGTAGGGGACTTGGCAGTGGTGGTGGGGCTGCTGAAGTTGGGGAACTGGTTAGGCTTTTCATGGAGGTCATTGCCCAGCATATTTGAGTAATTGTTTACCCATAGGACAGCCATATATGCAGGCTTGGACTGGCATGAGCTGCATCATAATTGGAGTTGTGAATGGCACTAAACAGCAGAATTGGCAGTGACTAGTGCCACTCCTAACATTTTACTGAGGGAAGGTCTGCATTGATTTTAGCCTGACAACTGTACTATATTCCTGTTGGGTATGTCTAGCCGCTGGTTTCCCCTTGACGCCTTCACCACCACAACCAATTGACCAGCTTTAGGGCTCCTTGGTGCCATACTTGGTCAGAAGAGACATCGGCCCAGCTCTGCTTTGCTTATTTGCTCCCATTACTACCTCTTATGTTTTGGTTGCTACCAAAACAAACGAGCAGCGATTTAAAATTACTGGAGATCTTTAGAAGTATTGAACAGTGAAGTACTATTATGGATTGGTTCCTTCAAGCATTTACGAGTGCATTTTACATCCGGTTATTAGCTTCACAAATTTAACTAGGTATCCAAGATGTGAAACAGATTTTATTCTTGGCAGGTTGCATATTGCACAGCAAATGAGATCAATTACAAATATGATGGGGAAAGTGCACAGTTGTACATTAGTTAAAAATCTTGCTTTGTAATCTAAAGTAAGGCATTGTTCTGAAGTGCAGCTAAATACTGTAATAGGCAGAGCTGTAATTTACAGTACAGTACTAAGGCATTTGGATTCTATGCCATTCTTCATTGCTGCAGGGCAGAAATACAGATGTACATTAATGTATGGCTGCTTGAATGGCCATCATAGATGCACTCAAACAAGTGTGGTTGTTCTGTAAATTTACAGGATAATGTGCACAGCAAAATGTGACTAGCAGATCCCCATAAATCTCAAGTACCAGGGTCTATTAAATGTATTGCCCCTGATCTCACAACTAGATTTGGCAGTGATTTAAAAAAAAAACTATCCATAGTTTATCTAAATGGTGAACAGTGGTCCCAGCACTGATCCTTGTGAAACACCACACCCCACTTTTGTTGGTCTGGATTTAAGAGGGGTTAAAGGTAGTTAGACACTTTGATCCTTTTAGCCAGGCTGCAACAATCTGAAGATATGCAGAGCCACGTCTATCTAGTTTGATGTGGACAGAGGGTAATTACTAGACCTTTGCTCAGGCTGGCGGTCAGCAATGGAAGAAAAGTAGAAAGTATGGGGCAGGACTGACTAGATATGAATCTAGCTATCAGCACACATTCATCTTGGTAAGAGAACCAAAGCGATGCAGTAAGTTATTGCACAATTACATACTAATGAGGTGCTTTTAGTGGCATAGGCCAACTGTTAGAAAGCTAAGTGCTAAATTAGAGGCCAGGTTTTTCCATCCAAAGGATTTATAACCCTTAAGCCTTCAGTGCTGGTGCATAAGGGTCTCTGCAGTAAATCAGGGGTTCAGTGTCCATATTGTACCTGTAGTTGCTTCTGTCTTAGGAACAGAAGGCAGCCATTCAGCCCCTCACCTGTTCCACCAAGCAATTAAGTCATGACTACCTCCATCTGACTACCTCCATCTACATGTTAGGCAAGGGTATTCAGGGGTATGAAAGTCAGTGCCCAACTTTGGTACAGTAACTGTTGACCAGTGATACTGCAATATATTGCAGTCTGTAATCTGATCCACTCTTGGCTTTGTTTTGCTTCTGAAGACCTAGGAACATTTCCTCAAACTTTTAATCAACTAATTAGTGTCCTTTGCATGATTGATGAATCTGACATCAGTCATGAAAATATAAGAAATAGGAGCAGGAGTTGGCCCTTTGAGCTAGGGCAACACGGTGGCATAGTGGTTAGCACTGGTGCCTCACAGCGCCAGGGACCCAGGTTCGAATTTGGCCTCTGGTGACTCTGTGGAGTTTGCACATTCTCCCCGTGTCTGCGTGGGTTTCCTCCGGGTGCTCCAGTTTCCTCCCACAGTCCAAAAATGTGTGGGTTAGGTTGATTTGGCTATGATAAATTGACCCTTAGTGTTAGGGGGGGATTAAATATGTGGGGTTACAGGGATAGGGTGGGATATGTGTCGGTGCAGGCTCGATGGGCCGAGATGGCCTCTATCTGTACTGTGGGGATTCTGTGAGAAAGCAGGGACAGGGTACTGGATTTGGATGATCAGCCATGATCGTATTGAATGGTGGAGCAGGCTCGACGGGCCGAATGGCCTACTCCTGCTCCTAGTTTCTATTCAATAAGCTTATGGCTGATCTACCTCCACACCTTCCAGCACACACTCCATTCCCTTGGTAGCCAAACATCAATTGATCTGTCTTAAATATACTTGACAACTGACCTACCACAGCCCTCGGGTAGAGAATGTCAAAGGTTCACCACCCTCCTGAAGAAATTTCTCCTCATCTCAGTCTTAATTCTCAGACTGTGACCCCAGTTCTAGACTCCCCAGCCAGGGGAAAACATCCTCCCAGTATCTACCCTGGTAAGAACTTTATACCAACTGTACCAAAGTCCAATTCACTCCTATCTATTTGGATCTCTCATTTCCTGATTCCTGCCTCCCTCAAACAAAACTAGCATTATAATTCCTACCAATGATATGCTCCACCCATGACAGGATTCCCAGACTACCATCTTTTACATGAATTCATCAAGCAGAGAATTATAGAATGTACAGCACAGAAACAGGCCATTTAGCCCAAGCCAGTGTTTATGCTCCACATGAGCTTCCTCCCAATCAGCATATCCTATTCCTTTCTCCCTTATGTTTTTCTAGTTTCTCCTTAAATGTATCTGCTATATGCCTCAACTAGTCTGTGGTAACAAATGCCAGATTCTAATCACTCTGGGTAATGAAATTTCCTACATTCCCTATTTGATTTTATTTATGGCCCCTACTTTTGGTTTCCCCACAAGTGTCCTGAACCTTCTCTGTTCTAGAGAGGAGTCTCTGCCTATTCAATCTGTTCCAATAGGTATAACCTTTCAGTTCTGGTATTCTTGTAAATCTCTTGCACCTTCTCCTATATTATAATTATGGAGACCATAAACTTGGGAGTAATGTGCAGAGTTAATTTTCCAAGGAGTATTTGCCAATTACACATCCATTATGCAAGTTTGTTTATTTTGTATTTTGTCAGCCGCTATTTGGCATTGTCTGCAAATTTTGAAATTGTATGTCCCATTCCAGAGTTCAAATAGTTTATGTAACTAGAACAACAATGGTCTTGGCACTGATCCTTGTGGAACACCACTTCCCACCTTTTGCCAGTCTGCATAACTACCCTTAGCACCTACTCTGGTTTAGTGAAATTGGTCCTTTTTAGCTAGACTGTAACAGGCAAGGTAAGAAAGCCACCTTTTGCCTTTATCTATTTTGACATGGGAATTACTGTAGCCCTTTGCTCAGGGTGGGAGGTCAGTGATGGAAGAAAGTAGAAAGTGAGGAGGGAGATTTCCCACAAAAATACCTTCTCCAAGCTAATTTACTGTAAACAAAACTCTGACCCATGCCACTTACTTCCAAAAGTCTGTCGTGAAGTTGAAGCAGAAGGAGCTTGCTTTGGTGAGGCTCTGAATCAAATGTCCCCTGTTGCCATGTGCTAGTCAGTCTAGTTAAAATATCATTGGTCCTTGAACACTTATTTCCCAGTTACCCCTGGGGAATATGGCACAAAGTGTTCCCTCCCATTAAAACACAACTTGGTGCTTGATGTCTGATCACTACATCTCAATCCAGGGCATTCACTGACTGAAGGGCTAACCAGAGCCCTAGCTGAAGTTACAACATTACATTACACAGATAAAGGCACCAGTTGTATAAGGTCCAGCAATTAGTCCTTCCGGCAGAGACTCAACTCAACTCTATCTTCTTGGTGTTGGGAAGGTTGAGGCTAGCCAGACTCCCAACGAACAGTAGTACTGCCACTAGAAGGATGGGCACGGTGCAATTCACATCAACCAGCTGACCAAACACAACATTCCCCAAAATGGCGGCGATTCTGCTGATACCATTGAGCATGCCAAGGGCAGATGACCTGGTGAAGCAGAAATTGTTTAAAGTCCTCAAACATAAGGATATTAAATTAATTCTAAACAAACCCTCCATTCATTAGAATTGTACTGGTATTTTGCAAAATATTGCATTTAGGGTCAAGAAACATTGAATGCTGGACCACTATTTCAAGTCTAATTTTAGCAATGTTTGCATTTTAATAAATGTATATTACTCTAATAGTTGGATGTAGTTAAAGACTTCATTTATATATTAATTATCTCGCATCTGTGCATCCTAGCAGCTCTTTCCATTATAAAATCCTATGTCCACATTTAGAATGATTACGCCTATGTAAACAGTCACTGTAATTACACCCACCTGCCAGTGGGGACACTGCAGCACCACTACTGGCAGGAGGCTGTAATTACAGCAAGTTTAGAGGCAGTTTCAATTATCAATGTGGACACAGGAATTTAATAATGGAAGTTGTTGACAGGAAGTTCACACACAGGCATGATGTTTAATATATTGGGGATAATATAAAATTACATTAAATTAAGGACAGCATGTATGACTTTAAAATGGGAACTGAATTACACCCTGGCCCAATATGCCCAGCCCTTTAATCCCACTTCACCCAAGACCACACACTTGGTCACAACTCCCTCTGTGCAATGCCACAAGAACTCCACTAGTGAAAGAAAATAAGTTCTTAATAGTCAATCTCTTGTGTTGAACATGGGAAATCAAGATCAGGTGCAGTCATTAGCTGAAGTTGGGTAAGAAAGGTGAGGATAATTACAGCATCATATAATTCCCCATTTTTTCTAGTTGAAAACAATACTTCAACAGTGATTTAAGAAGCAGAAAAATTCAAATTCCAAGCTACAATAATCTTTGCAGCAACCCACTCTCCCTCTGCACAGCCTCAATAAAAACTAAGCGTTTCTTCTATTGCCAGGTCACACACATAGAGTTTGGCTTTAGTATGGGATCTCATTACTCATGCAGCCAGAAAAGCAGAGTACAGATCTAGAAATTATGCTAAAGCTTCACTGCACAGATCTGACCACACTTGTACAGGTCTGCTTATGCTATTAAAAGGATGTACATGCATCAAGCATAAACCCCAAGTGTGTAGGGTATGAGCTATGAAAAACAAGTTACAGTTTAGAAAGGAGGTTAATATGGAGTCTGAGGCACAAAAAATAAATGTTAACCCAGACTAATGCTAGAAAATAAGTAAGGCAGATGACAATGAAAAATAAATTGGAAACATTAAGAATTTCTTTACTGAAAGGGCAATGCACCTTATCCTACTGCCTTAACTGGCAGGCTATTTCAAAGACATTGGGAGCTTCAAAAACAGTTGGTTGCAAGGCTGGGACAGTCAGGCTATTGGAGGGATGAGCTTCACTGGACCAAAATGTCATCCTCCTTGCTCTAGGTTCTAATTGTACACATACCTAGGGCAGACCTGAGTCACCAAGGGAACATCAGAAGAGTTCCTCCAGGACTAACTCTCTCTCCCGTCAGATAAGAGTCATGCGATCTTCCCCCGAGCCTACACTACGTATCAAACTACAGCAACAGACCCATCCTCAGCTCTCTGACAGAAGCTTCCTGTAAGGAGGAGGCGTGGGGAAGATAACACCAATCAACTAGTGTATTTTGCAGCCATCCTTATTTGTCCCAAGCATACAATTTTTGGGAGGATTTTGTCTCCCGGTTTGTTCCCTGTAAAAAATATTTGTGAGGCTCCATTGGGGGCACCAAAGCTGCCACAGAGGAAAACTGACTCAGCCCCTTACAAACTGAATCTGTGAAGGGGGAGAGCCCATGTCAAGGCAAGACAGCAGAAGGCTGGAGTTTCTGCCCAGTCAGTGGGCAAAAGATGTAACTAAAATATCCTCATCCACTTCTAAATCAGAAACTTAAGAGGATTGGTCGATTTGGCAACATTTAAGACCTTCAAATT
Organism: Squalus acanthias; assembly: GCA_030390025.1. Taxonomy (NCBI): domain Eukaryota; kingdom Metazoa; phylum Chordata; class Chondrichthyes; order Squaliformes; family Squalidae; genus Squalus; species Squalus acanthias. The sequence goes on from CM059443.1 coordinate 52,003,779, forward strand.
CAACAGCGTAGGAATGTGTTCGGCAGAGACTGAAGGCTGTAATTTGGAGCGAATTACCCTTCTAAGCCTGTTATACAGAATGGATAAAACACATGAATGTCAAACAATTCCTGTTGTGACAGCAAGGCTCTGCTGCTAATGGGAGACAAAAAAGAACAGGTTTCAACCCATGCTTTTATGCAGTAGGACAGTGGGTGAAGAGTACACGTCTCGCATAAGACTGCACAGTATAAAGCTAGTCAATTTGCATTCCTTTGGAGTGATGTTCATTCATTTTGGTTTACAAATGTGACTCATTTTGATGGATCATATCCCTAGCTCAACATATGCAAGTAAGTTTCTGATCAATCTTGTTCTTTTCAATTATAAATCTCATTCCCAGTACTGACGGTTCTCAAAACACTTGGAAAGTTACTGCCCTAGTGATGCCCCCTGCCCCCTAGTGAACAATACACTATAGTTTGTGAGAATAGAATAATCAGGAATAATCCTCCCCCTTGGCCTTAAGCTGTAACCTACCGTAGTTGAGTGGGGTACAATTCTAGCCCAATGACATCGAGCGAGTTCCAGGCAATGACTGAGATGGCACTGAACAGACAGGACACGATCAAGCTCTGGCTTTTAGTCTTCACTTCCCAGATAAAGAAGGCACTGAGGCCCGAGAGAAACAGACTGATACCTAGGAGACAAAACATTAAAAATTCACTACCTAACTTGCCAATTTAATTAGGAATCTACCCTCAACCAGTAATTAACAACATTGGATTTGCCACTAGTTGTGTGTCCACAGTACCACACTAGAAAGCCATTAAACCAACAATTTAATTGTCTGCTTTTGGTACTGCATGCACACCTACAGCAGGTACATTCAAAAGGCTCTGTCCATTGGAGGAACTAATCAATATTAACCTTTTTCCCTCCCCCGCTCCATGTAATTTGTAAGAGTGCACAAGATACTCAGTCAAAGAGGGAAGGACACCAGCCTCTGGTTGGTTTCTTCACCAAGACTGGTTGTACCACTACTTAAGATGGAAGTAGTCCTTGTAGCTTAGCAGTTCTGATTGACGAGCTCACGTTCAACTTCAGTTGTGTGCTTCAGCCAGTGCTTCACTGAGCTGCCCAATACCAATATTTGAGCTAAAATGAGAAGTCGCACAACACCAGGTTATAGTCCAACAGTTTTATTTGAAATCACGAGCTTTCGGAGCGCTGCTCCTTCGTCAGGTAAAGTGAGGGAATACAAATCAGCAAAGCATATATAGACAGAGAACAATGTGTTACTGACTGCCCTCCATCACACCTCGGCAGAGATACAATCAGGTCAGTCAGGAAGGCATTACATCAAAGACACAGCAAAATACAGCTAAGACAATGAGGTGGGGTCACAGGTATTTGAACTGGGGAAGGAAAAAGCAGTTGAGGGAGCGATCTGGACTGGTTTATGATCATTGCTACCGCCCAGTCAACGACTTATTAAACCAACCCATCGTTCCTCTGCTGTAAATTACAAGAAAACAATTCCTGTTTCTCTCATATGCATTTGGGATTTTGGAACTAATGGGACGCCAAAGATTTCTCATGCACCTTAAAGTCTAGACAGCCCAGAGCCAGATCAGAAAATGCCAGAGGTAGAGTTGCTCTACGTCAATCTCAAAGCCAGCTCAATTACTGATTTCCAAAGTGATGCCAGGCTTAACTACACAGATAGCAGATCCAAGTTACTCAACTTAAGTTCAGTCCACAAAAAACTAATCAAGACCGAGCCTGTGCCAGAGAGCAGTAACCGTGAATCCGTAGACTAGTTGCCCCAGTTCAAGAAGAGTATGCATGTATGTTGGAAACCCTATTCCCTATAATCTAAATTAAATCAAAAATGCCCTCTGGGCCAAATAGGTTAAAAAAAATCCAAAACATGGCAATAATTTAAAATTTCAATTGAGGGATGAAGACTTCACATAACGTTCAAATTTAACAACAGATTGATAGCTATCTTTCGGATGAGACATTAAACCTGCCTCAAGTGGACGTAAAAGATCCCATGGCACTATTTTGAAGAAGAGCAGGGGGTTCTCCCCAGTGTCCTGGGGCCAACATTTATCACTCAACCAACATCACTAAAAACAGATTATCTGGTCATTATCACTTTACTGCTTGTGGGAGCTTGCTGTGCGTACATTGACTGCTGCGTTTCCTACATTACAACAGTGACCACACTTCAAAAAGTACTTCATTGGCTGTGAAGTGCTTTGGGATGCCCTGAGGTCATGAAAGGCGCTATCGAAATGCAAGTCTTTCTTTACATTTGGAGCTCAGATTCTCAGTGTTGTGGAATTTTAACTGAGGGCCTCTTCAAGTGCTGAGGAATCCTTTCCATTTCATTGCACGTTTCAAGGATCTGGATTCACATCACCCAAGATCCACAACTACATAAAACCCATCGCCCCATCACATTACGTACCGTCCACGGCAACAGATAAATAGTCAACCTTTGAGCTTCACCACTCAAACAGGTTAATATTGGTTAGTTCCTCCAATGGACAGAGCCTTTCGGATGTACCTGCTGTAGGTGTGCATGCAGTACCAAAAGCAGACAATTACATTGTTGGTTTAATGGCTTTCTAGTGTGGTACTGTGGACACAACAAGTGGCAAATCCAATGCTGTTTTAAAAGATGAATGGAACGTGTGCTCTCTGCATTGTTTTCAAACCCTTTTAGTTTCCAGCTTTTAAGGGCTTCCACTGGATTAAGGGTATAGCTAAAAAATGACCCACAGTAAGCTTTGCATCTTCAAATCCACAATGGGCTAGTGGGGGGGGGGGGGGGGGGGGGAATCAGTGCTAGAGTCTGGTTATTTCCCCACTCCATACTGGGCCACTGAATCTGGGAGAGAGCAAGTTTAAATGCCAGAGCTTCCCTTTCTGAGGCTGTAGCTATCCCCTTCCTTTGATTCACACCATCACAGCAAGATGAACTGCTGCAGTCCTTAGCCTGGTAGCTGGGAGGTGGAGAAACCACTGCTGTTTGCATTGATGAAAGCACGTCTCCTGTTCCCCAGTACAGACAGGCGAGTGTGCCCGTTGTCGGGCAGTCTGCAGTCTGTGTGGTCATGTTTGGGAGGGGGGGAAAGAGTTGTAAGGTGCCCAAGATTTTCAGGATGGTGGCATCTGTTCTTGTTCATTCATTTTAGTGCAAATTGACAAAAATGAAGAGAAACACTATCAAAAAAGGAACTGCGATAGTTCTGAGGTACAGTGTCAGTTTGGCTCAGTTGGTAGCACCTGAGTCAGAAGGCCGTGGGTTCAAGCCCCACTCCAGAGACTTGAGCTCATAATCCAGGCAGTATTGAGGGAGTGCGGCACTGTTGGAGGCACCGTCTTTCAGAGAATTTAAACCAAGGATCCATCTGCCTGTCCAGGTGGATGTCAAAAATCCCACGTTCACTATTCGAAGAGGAGCAGGGGAGTTCTCCCTAGTGTCCTGGCCAATATTTATCCCTCAACCAACAAAACAGATCCGTTGGTAATTTTCCTCATTTACTATTTGTGGGATCCTGCTGTGCGATTGGCTGCTGTATTTGCCTATAGAACAACAGTGACTGCATTTCAAAAGCGATTCACTGGTTGTGAAGCGCTTTGGGATGTCCCGAGGATGTGAAAGGCACTATATAAATGCAGGTTCTTTATGGGCACTCAATAGGTGCTGTGAATTGCTTGCAGCTCCTCACACTGCTATTTCTCTTTCATTTCACTTCTTTAGCTTTTGGTGTTTGTTACTCACAGAGCATCAGCTTGCCTCCCAGCAGATCCATCATTAGGATAGTGAGGATATTACCAGGAAGATTGGAAACAGCTATTATAAATCCTTCTTTGTACACTGCAAAACAAAATATTAAAAAATCCGATAATAAAATCAACAAACAAGAAAAAGGGCGAGAGAGAGAGAGAGTAGGAGATGAAAATTAATCGCAGCTCTGAGGCGATTCCATCTTTGAAGAGAGATCCTGAGGGAGACACTCTCTTTAAATGTGCACCTGCTAGTTATCCCGATGGCTCAGTGTATAATATCGCATGCTGCGGCCTCTGATTCACAAAGGAACAGGAGGAGGAGGCCATTCAGCCCCTCGAGCCTGTTCCGCCACTCAATTAGATCCTGGCTGATCTGTAGCCGCTATGTTGAGACGGTAAGATGGAGTAAGGTGGGAGGAGGCTCGTGTGGAGCATAGAAACACCAGCATAGACCAGTTGGGCCGAATGGCCCGTTTCTGTGCTGTAAATGCCCTGTAATAAATACTATGTACCTCAACTTCATTTTCCTGCCTTTGCTCCATACCACTTGACACAGTGGTGGGGAAGCTTTTAGTAACGATAATCCGGGACAAAATTAACAGTCACTTGGACAAGTGTGGATTAATTAAGGGAAGCCAGCACGGATTTGTTAAAGGCAAATCGTGTTTAACCAACTTGATTGAATTTTTTGATGAGGTAACAGAGAGGGTTGATGAGGGTAATGCAGTTGACATGGTGTATATGGACTTCCAAAAGGCATTTGATAAAGTGCCACATAATAGGCTTGCCAGCAAAGTTGAAGCCCATGGAATAAAAGGGACAGTGGCAGCATGGATACGGAATTGGCTAAGTGACAGGAAATTGAGAGCAGGGCTGAATGGTTGTTTTTCGGACTGGAGGAAGGTATACAGTGGTGTTCCCCAGGGGTCGGTACTAGGACTACTGCTTTTCTTGATATATATTAATGATTTGGACTTAGGTGTACAGGGCACAATTTCAAAATTTGCAGATGACACAAAACTTGGAAGTATAGTGAACAGTGAGGCGGATAGGGATCGACTTCAAAAGGACATCGACAGGCTGGTGGAATGGGCGGACTCGTGACAGATGAATTAACGCAGAAAAGTGCGAAGTGATACATTTTGGTGGGAAGAACGAGGAGAGGCAATATAAACTATAGGGTACAATCCTAAAGGGGGTGCAGGAACAGAGAGACCTGCGGGTATATGTGCACAAATCGTTGAAGGTGGCAGGACAGGTTGAGAAAGTGTTTAAAAAAAGCATACGGGATCCTGGGCTTTATAAATAGGGGCATAGTACAAAAGCAAGGAAGTCATGATGAACCTTTATAAAACACTGGTTCGGCCACAACTGGAGCATTGTGTCCAATTCTGGGCACCGCACTTTAGGAAGGATGTGAAGGCCTTAGAGAGGGTGCAGAAAAGATTCATGAGAATGGTTCCAGGGATGAGAGACTTCAGTTACGTGGATAGACTGGAGATGCTGGGGTTGTTCTCCTTAGAGCAGAGAAGATTGAGAGGAGATTTGATAGAGGTGTTCAAAATCATGAGGGGTCTGGACAGAGTAGAGAGAGAGAGAAACTGTTCCCATTAGCGGAAGGGTCGAGAACCAGAGGACACAGATTAAAGGTGATTGGCAGAAGGTTCAAAGGCGACATAAGAAAAAAAAAATTTACACAGCGAGTGGTTAGGATCTGGAATGCACTGCCTGAGAGGGTGGTGGAGGCAGACTCAATCATGGCTTTCAAAAGGGACTTGGATAAGTACCTGAATGAAAAAAAATTGCAGGGCTAAGGGGAAAGGGCGGGGGAGTGGGACTAGCTGAAGTGCTCGACGGGCCTGAATGGCCTCCTACTGTGCTGTAACGAGTCTATGATTCTACCACACCCTTACCCAACAAAAATCTTAGCAACCTCAGGCTTGAAAGCTCCAACTGTCCCAGCAGCCACAGTCTTTAGGGGGAAAGAGTTCCAGAATTATACTACCCTTCGTGTGAAATATGAATCTCACTGAAGACACAGTTTCTGCCGAGGTGGCAGTGGGAACATTAAATTGGATTCTCCATCGCTGAGTTGGGAAGGAGAAGGGAGGAATAGAAATTGGCAAAGTTTGCTGCTCCTAATCAGTTCTCCACCGACCAGGGGTGAGGGGCATCTGTGTGGATTCTGGGCAATGCAGGGTCTGACTTAGCAGCAAAGAGAAGTCATTTAGGCAAAGATCTGCAGGACCCGATCCCGGCCCCGGCCCACAGGACCCAAGCCCAGCCCCGGCCCGCTGGACCCGAGCCCGGCCCCGGCCCGCAGGACCCAAGCCCAGCCCCGGCCCGCAGAACCCGAACCCGAGCCCGGCCCCAGCCCGCAGAACCCGAGCCTAGCCCAGCCCCAGCCCGCAGAACCCGAATCCGAACCCGAGCCCGGCCCCAGCCCGCAGGACCCGAGCCCAGCCCCAGCTCGCAGAACCCGAGCCCGAGCCCGAGCCCAGCCCCAGCCCGCAGGACCCGAGCCCGAGCCCAGCCCCAGCCCGCAGGACCCGAGCCCGAGCCCAGCCCCAGCCCCAGCCCGCAGGACCCGAGCCCAGCCCCAGCTCGCAGGCCCGCAGGACCCGAGCCCAGCCCCAGCTCGCAGAACCCCAGCCCGAGCCCGGCCCCAGCCCGCAGGACCCGAGCCCGGCCCCAGCCCCGGCCCCAGCCCGCAGGACCCGAGCCCGGCCCCAGCCCCAGCCCCAGCCCGCAGGACCCGAGCCCGGCCCCAGCCCCAGCCCCAGCCCGCAGGACCCGAGCCCGGCCCCAGCCCCAGCCCGCAGGACCCGAGCCCGGCCCCGGCCCCAGCCCGCAGGGCCCGAGCCCGGCCCCGGCCCCAGCCCGCAGGGCCCGAGCCCGGCCCCGGCCCCAGCCCGCAGGACCCGAGCCCGGCCCCGGCCCCGAGCCCGGCCCCGGCCCCGGCCCCAGCCCGCAGGACCCGACCCCGGCCCCAGCCCGGCCCCGGCCCCGGCCCGCAGGACCCGAGCCCGGCCCCGGCCCGCAGGACCCGAGCCCGGCCCCGGCCCGCAGGACCCGAGCCCGGCCCCGGCCCGCAGGACCCGAGCCCGGCCCCGGCCCGCAGGACCCGAGCCCGGCCCCGGCCCGCAGGACCCGAGCCCGGCCCCGGCCCGCAGGACCCGAGCCCGGCCCCGGCCCGCAGGACCCGAGCCCGGCCCCGGCCCGCAGGACCCGAGCCCGGCCCCGGCCCGCAGGACCCGAGCCCGGCCCCGGCCCGCAGGACCCGAGCCCGGCCCCGGCCCGCAGGACCCGAGCCCGGCCCCGGCCCGCAGGACCCGAGCCCGGCCCCAGCCCGCAGGACCCGAGCCCAGCCCTGGCCTGCAGGACCCGAGCCCGGCCCCAGCCCGCAGAACCCGAGCCCAGCCCCGGCCCGCAGGACCAGAGCCCGGCCCCAGAGCCCAAGCCCAGCACCTGACCCTAACCTCAGCCACTGTCTGAAGAACCAGAAGGGATAAGGGGGGAAAGAGAGGAAAAAAAATATAAACACCCAACTCCAAGATAATTGGTGCAAATCCCATGCAAAATATCTGAAGTAAGAAGTGTGTGAAGGTGGAGAGAGTGACCTGAACAGTGAAGTCTGGACATTCAGTGAAGGGCAGGATCAGAGTGGTTATTCCAGCTCCACACTGCAGCTCCTGCCTGCTGTCTTTTGAACGTAGGAATTGCTGGATGAAAAAAGACCCAAGGTCCATCTAGATCAGTGGCTCTCAAAACTGGGGTGCACGGACGCCCTGGGGGTCCGTAGAGACTTTCCAGGGGGTCCGCAAAATAATGTGAAAGTGCTTACCGAGCGGGGAATTTAGCCAAACGGCAATTTTAAAAAAAATTTTTAATAGGCCTGCTCCGCAGGATTGGCAGCTTAGATCTCCTGCAGCAGGTGGACAGTGTCGGGCAACCAGAGTTCTGATCGTACTTTAAACAAGGTGGCTCTGCACAAATATATATCCTAGGCACTTGGGAATGGTTTGCCGATAGCAGATACTGGACAAAAGCAAGCTACGTGGCTGGGGTTGCTTCTGACGTGTGATGTCAAACTACTTCAGGTCATTGGTAATCTGAGCCGAACACTTAGTAAGAAAGTCCCTGGCTCCCGTGAAGCGAAAGGTGAGAAATAACCGTCTCGGAAACCTCACAAATTCATTGAAATGCGCAATAGAACAATGATCACACATCACTTCCCAAAGGCAGCGAAACAAAGGGCACCAGTTAGTCGCCATCTCCTTTCAGCATTGATGCATCCATTTATTGTGAAATCGAAGCGAGTGGGCACACTCCAGAATTCGTGTAGCCAGTACCGTTTTGAAATAAAACAACATTTTTGGAGGTTTATTAATTTTTAACCAAATGTCACTTGTAAAATAGGTATCCTTGCAGAGTTTGTGCTTCTTTTAATCGCTTTCATTTCTGTGTTTCTTGTTTTTCTCTACTGTTTCTGTATTTCTTTCTTGATCTGAGTTGAGGATTGCGAGCAGTTCTGGGCACCCCATTATAGGAAATATATTAAAGCCACAGGAATGCTGTAGCTAAGATGAACTAGCATGATTCTAGTTATGAAGAAAGGCTTAAAATATTAGGATATTTTTACTGGAACAGAGAAGATTAAGGGGGGGGGTGGAATCTAACAGTTTTTCAAAATTATGAAAGGTTTTGAGGGGGGGTAAATAGTGAATGGTTGTTTCTATTGGTTGGCAAATCCGTAACAAAAGGAGCGCCGCGGTCAAGAGTAAGCGAATGAGCGGTGGCCGGAGGCGGGGCTTGCTGTGAGCTGGGAGGCGGGGGCGGAGTGCGGCCGCCACATGTGCGGTGCAGAGTGGGCTGGCTGTCTGACCTCGGAGGGGGGCGTGCGCTGAGAGCGGCACGAAGATCGGCAGGTAGACCCGCAGTTACCAAGGCTGGCGGTGGGCGCCAGGTGAATTCAGCCTTGTTCGAGAGAAGGGGAGTGGTCATTGTCAGACAGCACACCAAGGATAGACAGACTGCAGCGAGAAGCAGGTACACCCATCTCACGGATATCTAAGTAAATACCTAGCTTCTTAAAAGCATTATTTAAACATTCTTTACAAGCAACACCTACATATTATGAGTATTATATAGTATAATTTAGATAGGGGGGTCCGTTATTACTAATCCATTTCAAAAGTGATGCTTCAAACAAAAAAGCTGAAGAACCACTGGTCTAGATCTTCTACCATCCTGGGAGTCTCATGATGCAACGATAATGGAGCTGTTGACTGATCATCAACCAATCTCCATCAATGAGTCTACACCAGACCCAGACATGAGGTGAGGGAACCCCCAGTGGTGGAGAGCTTTGGGAACCAGAGGTTCGAAGTCACCTGTTCCTCCCGAGCACTCTACACTCACCACGCGTCGTGTCTCAAATTACTTGGTCCCAAAATGTTACTTTCTGAAGCTACACAGTTTACATTAGAAATCACACTGCAGGCTAGAATACATCAAGTAATTTAATTAAAGTACTGCAGATTTGCCCTCTCGCGAACTCTCGACCCTCGTGGTGAAGGGAAGGGTTAACAGGTCATGTTGACTCCTCCGCCGTTGATTGACGAGGGAAGGGCTGTTCGAGGATATCAGAGCGCACTGCCCATGGGGAAAGTTTACTGGGAACATGCTCCCTCCAGCAGAATGTTTCATTTCCAAGCCCCAATCTTTGAACGTGCACAAACACATCCCAGTTAGGACTACAAGTCAACAATGGCGCGACAGAATTTCACAGCCCACGAGTCTTCCTTCATGTTTTTGTTGTCAAGCAGCCCAACACACGGGTAGTTTATTCAAACTCTATACTATACACTGGAAATAGAATTCTCAAATAATCAGCTACAGATTAGTTTTAATAAACTTGCACTAATAATGTCACAGGAATGAATACTCAACACCATGAAAAGCTGAGAAACTCCCAAATGGAAAGGCTCGAGAGAAAGAGTAATTTAAATGTATATGATTGGAAAGTGATGGTTCTTTCTCACACCCAGACGCCCCCCCCCACCCCGCTCCCATCACACGTCAGAATGAGTAGCTCCCATCAAACTCAAGTGGACACCCACCTACGGTTTTCACTGGGTAGCAGGTGACATTTTCCACAGCTTCACCATTGGAGCGATTCCAGTTACTCGAACACGTGGCACCTCCTCCAATCTCCATCCGTTTTAGTAGCTCAGGAAACCACATCCACAGACCATAATACCTGGAGTGGGGAAAAGGAAAGCAGGGAAACTGTTACCCAAATTCCTCAGGACAACATAAAAAGAACTTGCATTTCTACAGCGCCTTTCACGACCTCAGGACGTCCCAAAGCGCTTTACAGCCAATGACGCACTTTTTTATTTTTGGAAGTGCAGTCACTGTTGTAATGCAGGAATCGCAGCAGCCAATTTGTGCACAGCAAGATCGCACAAACAGCAATGTGATAATGACTAGATCATCTGTTTTTGGGCATTGCTTGAGATAAATATTGGCCCAGGACACCGGGGACAACTCCCCTGCTCTTCTTTGAAATAGCGCCGTGGGATCTTATATGTTTATCTGAGAGGGCAGACGGGAGCCTCGGTTTAAAGTCTCATCCGAAAGACGGCACCTCCGACAGTGCAGCACTGGGAGTGCCAGCCTAGATTGTGTGCTCAAGTCTCGGGAGTGGGACTTGAACCCACTGACATTCTGACTTAGAGCTGCCAAATACTGCCCTGCGTTGGCCAATATTAACTGCAAGAGCCAAAGTCTACACTGGGTTCATTTTAATTACTGATCACATTTCTACGAAGGATTTGCAAACAAGCAGTCGGCGTTTCGCCACAGAATGAATTGTGTGAAAGGTCCTGAACTCTGAACACAGCGGAGGCATGCATCAGAAACAGATATTCCTTTCCTCATGGTGATGTTACTGCAGATTGGCGCAGATCGGCAGTGATTGCTCCCGGGTCATCAGGATCCACGCGAGATCCACACACAACTTTATTTAACCGGCCGCCTCTTCCCCTACCCCCCTCAGTTCATTAATCGTGGTGCCCTGAAGCCCGAGTCCGAGTGCTGGGACACAGGTCTGTGGCCGTGATCCTTCACACATCGACCTCCCATCTGTGGCAATGCCAGCAGATGTTTAATGGAGGCCAGGCACTTCCCCAAGGGAAGAGAGAAAAAAAAATGATAATCTCAGGTAACTCTCACCTGCCTCCCAATGGTTCCATCTTCCCTTTGACTTTGTGGAGTGATCACAAGCACCAACCTGTATGTGGTATAGTGCATTGAAGCACCAATATATCAAACCACTATCATCACCCTGGCTTAGCTCCCACTTCTAATTTAATCTCTTCAGTTCTTGCATCGTAGCGTGGACCTACTGTGACCAAGTGCCTGTAAATCCCACACTTTCTAACTGCGGGTCCCCAGACCCATGAAGATGGGCAATTTGCCCTCAAGCCTCTGCCAGTATCGCTCTACAATTGGTTGGTGAGGGGGGTACTGGAGTGGCAAGAAGTGACGGGACTCCCTTAGGCACCAACTCCTTGACCCCCATGGTGAGACGTGGAAGAACGATGGTGCAAACCGATGGTGCAACACTCTGAAATGCCCTGCATTCAGGCCTATTCTTTTGTTAATCGACTGAAATAAATCCCCATAGAACCAGACGAGAGAAGAATTCACAAACACGGAGAGCTACTAATTAGGTTTCTTAAATCAGCAACCTGATAGCTGGTATCAGGACTTCTTCAACCAGCTCAATGTCACTAAAGCGTTTAAGGCTCCTTTACTAGTAAGAAGCGCACTTAGAACCACAGAGTTGGGAATTTTATTTTTTATTTTTCTGCCAATTTAGGTGGGCGATGTCAACAGTGGCAAATACAGCAGGTTTCCAGTGTAAGCACCCAGGAGGAGTATGGTGCAGCCTGAGGTCGGGTAAGGCACAGCCAGGAGGCAATGTAAAGCTCCCTCGACTCTGTCATGCACTAATAACACACTGTAGGTACCCTTCCATTGCCTTCCTGCGGTCTGTCAACCTGCCAATTCAGGTTCAGAAGGGAGAGACTCTTCAGCCCATGGAGCAGAGCTGAATGGACAGCGTGCTTTACGCTTATTCACTGTAACACGCTAACAACCGACTAGGAACACTCAGGATCCAATCCAGCACGCTTCCCAAAATAGTGTTTTTGGAGGGGCGGAGGGGGGGGGGGGGGGGGAAAGAGGGGGTAAACTCTATTGTATAGCTAAAAGTGAGATCCTAGGTTTGATTTGTGATGTGTGGAGTCTGCTGATCTTACAGGTCATGATGCGGAGATGCCGGTGTTGGACTGGGGTGGACAAAATTGAGAGGTCGCACAACACCAGGTTATAGTCCAACAGTTTTATTTGAAATCACAAGCTTTCGGAGCTATCGATTGCTCCTTCCTCAGGTGAAGTAAATTAGATTCTAATTTACTTCACCTGAGGAAGGAGCAATCGATAGCTCCGAAAGCTTGTGATTTCAAATAAAACTGTTGGACTATAACCTGGTGTTGTGCGACCTCTCGATCTTACAGGTGCCAGTAAGGGAGCTACAATTAGCCTCAGTACATTAGGGATGGGAAATTAGCCATGCTTCCCCTCCTGATCCCTGTCCAGTGACCCCTCCTCCTGACCCGTCCAGTGACCCCACCTCCTGATCCCTGTCCAGTGACCCCACCTCCTGATCCCTGACCAGTGACCCCTCCTCCTGATCCCTGTCCACTGACCCCCCGTCCAGTGACCCCACCTCTTGATCCCTGACCAGTGACCCCACCTCCTGATCCCTGACCAGTGACCCCTCCTCCTGATCCCTGTCCACTGACCCCCCGTCCAGTGACCCCTGTCCACTGACCCCCCCGTCCAGTGACCCCCCCGTCCAGTGACCCCTCCTCCTGATCCCTGTCCACTGACCCCCCGTCCAGTGACCCCTCCTCCTGACCCCCCGTCCAGAGTGACCCCTCCTCCTGACCCCCCTGTCCAGAGTGACCCCTCCTCCTGACCCCCCGTCCAGAGTGACCCCTCCTCCTGACCCCCTGTCCAGAGTGACCCCTCCTCCTGACCCCCCGTCCAGAGTGACCCCTCCTCCTGACCCCGTCCAGAGTGACCCCTCCTCCTGACCCCCCCTCCAGTGACCCCTCCTCCTGACACCCCGTCCAGTGACCCCTCCTCCTGACCCCCCGTCCAGTGACCCCTCCTCCTGACCCCCCGTCCAGTGACCCCTCCTCCTGACTCCCTGTCCAGAGTGACCCCTCCTCCTGACCCCCCGTCCAGTGACCCCTCCTCCTGACCCCCCGTCCAGTGACCCCTCCTCCTGACCCCCCGTCCAGAGTGACCCCTCCTCCTGACCCCCCGTCCAGAGTGACCCCTCCTCCTGACCCCCCGTCCAGTGACCCCTCCTCCTGACCCCCCGTCCAGTGACCCCTCCTCCTGACTCCCTGTCCAGAGTGACCCCTCCTCCTGACCCCCCGTCCAGAGTGACCCCTCCTCCTGACTCCCTGTCCAGAGTGACCCCTCCTCCTGACCCCCTGTCCAGAGTGACCCCTCCTCCTGACCCCCCGTCCAGTGACCCCTCCTCCTGACTCCCTGTCCAGAGTGACCCCTCCTCCTGACACCCCGTCCAGTGACCCCTCCTCCTGACACCCCGTCCAGTGACCCCTCCTCCTGACACCCCGTCCAGTGACCCCTCCTCCTGACACCCCGTCCAGTGACCCCTCCTCCTGACACCCTGTCCAGTGACCCCTCCTCCTGACCCCCTGTCCAGTGACCCCTCCTCCTGACCCCCTGTCCAGAGTGACCCCTCCTCCTGACCCCCTGTCCAGAGTGACCCCTCCTCCTGACCCCCTGTCCAGAGTGACCCCTCCTCCTGATCCCTGTCCAGTGTGACCACCTCCTGAAAGTGCCTGTGTGTGTTAACATCATGTAGGGAGAGGTTCAGTCTTGGCTCTGCTGCCTTCACCAGTTAATAGCCCAGTAACAGTCGCTGTCAGGCCTCACAGACCAAGAATGGCCAAGGGAATTGCCCATGGAAGCTCCATAACTCAATGTCTTTTGGCAAGGACAGGAGAAAATTGGCCGGAAAAAGGAATGGACAAAATGCAGCCCAGCTTGTTCAGAGTTCTGGTAGCGGTGTGACTCACCCAAATGAGATGCTGAAAAAGATGATGGAGAGAGTAATCGACGTGGACCGCAGTTTAAGGGAGAAAAGTTTCCTGATGGGATCCATTCCCTGAAAATAAGAACAGGACTATTAGCAATACCCTTTGATCATGACTTGCTTCCACACAAAAGTCTGTACAAGAGCTTCAGGAAGTAGGTGTTTTATGTAAACCTGGAGGAGAAGGAATTAACAGAGAGGAAGGAGCCAGTACTAGTTAGGGGAATGATTTTGGGCTGGGGAGATGCACTGTGAAGCCCCAGGGATCAGTGCTGGGACCCTACTGTACTGAGTAAAGCCCCAAGGATCATTGCTGGGGCTCTACTGTACTGAGTGGTGACACTATTAATTTTAATTTTTTTTAAATTTGTTTATGGGATCAGGGCATCGCTGGCAAGGCCAGCATTTATTACCCATCCCTAATTGCCCTCGAGAAGGTGGTGGTGAGCCGCCTTGAACCGCTGCAGTCCGTGTGGTGAAGGTACTCCCACGGTGCTGTTAGGGAGGGAGTTCCAGGATTTTGACCCAGCGACGATGAAGGATCGGCGATATACTTCCAAGTCAGGATGGTGAGAGACTCGGAGGGGAACTTGGAGGGGGTGGTGTTCCCATGCGCCTGCTGCCCTTCTAGGTGGAAGAGGTCGCGGGTTTGGGAGGTGCTGCCGAAGAAGCCTTGGCGAGTTGCTGCAGTGCATCTTGTAGATGGTACACACTGCAGCCACGGTGCGCCGGTGGTGGAGGGAGTGAATGTTGTGGTGGATGGGTGCCAATCAAGCGGGCTGCATTAATATGACCAGATATCACACTCACTCGCATCAATGTGCAGATGGTCAGCAACCACCAGTGCAGAATGATGCAGGTCCCTGGCAGCCTGCACTCTGCTCTCTGTTTAATCCCATCATCTGTGCCAGCGCTACCAAGAAGGTTACAGAGCATGCAACTGGCATCTTTGAAGCAACGCCCGACATGTCTCAACAGTTATGGGGCCGCTTTGCAGTACAGCCCCCCTCGGAGTCTCAAGAATCATCATCTACTGCAGAACCCTTTCTCTGCAAAGGGGCTCTCATCACAGAGCAACAACGGCAGAAACCTGAAGCCACGCCACGGCAGCGACGCAACTGCGCCAATGAAGAAATAGCTGTCAAAACACCACTGAATCCTGACCGACTGGTGTGCCGGGCGCTAATATAAGATACCTGGCGACGAGTGCCACAGATAACCGTTTCTGAAAACTGCCCAGCACGTCCGCAATGTAACTGCGCGTCAACCACTGGCTCAGTGGGTAGGACTCTCGCCTTAGTCAGTCCAAGTCCCACACCAGAGACTTCTAGGCTGACACTCCAGTGCAGTGCTGAGGGAGTGCTGCACTGTCGGAGGTGCTGCATTTCGGATGAGACGTTAAACTGAGGCCCCGTCTGCTCTCTCAGGTGGATGCAAAAGAACCCATGGCACTATTCCAGAGAAGAGCAGGGGAGTTCTCCCCGGTGTCCTGGCCAATATTTATCCCTTAATCAACATCACAAACAGATTATCTGGTCATTATCACATTGCTGTTTGTGGGAGCTTGCTGTGCGCAAATTGGCTGCGGCGTTTCCTACATTACAACAGTGACCACACTTCAAAAGTGCTTGATTGGCTGTAAAGCGCTTTGGGACGTCCTGAGGTTGTGAAAGGCGCTGTTTAAATGCAAGTTTTTTTCTTTCAATAACAGACAAACAGCAATGTCCAGGCTTGTCTGTAATAAAATACGGCATGCTGGGAAAACAGCAGCTCGGACACTGTACCTTCAGTAGCTGCTGCTTGAGCCAATCAGCACGACTCTCGTAAAACTTTGCGCTGCTTTTATCAGGAGGAGAGATCACCAGCCGCCGAACCTAGGAATCAAAGAAAAAGCAACAGAATCAGGTGCTTAAAGCAGTGAAATTACTACTTCTGAAATGTTTAGCGAATTAGACCATGAAATGCAAAATATCCAAATAACGAGAGAACACAAGCTCGCAGGAGAGAGAGCAGGAGTTCGAGAGAGCGAGAGAGCAGGAGTTCGAGAGTGCGAGAGGGGAGGAGCAGGGGAGAGCAAGAGCGAGACGGGAGGAGCGAGAGCGAAGGGAGGAGCGGGGGAGAGCGAGAGAGAAGGGAGGAGCGAGAGCGAAGGGAGGAGCGGGGGAGAGCGAGAGAGAAGGGAGGAGCGAGAGAGAGATAAGGGAGGAGCGAGAGAGAGATAAGGGAGGAGCGAGAGAGAGATAAGGGAGGAGCGAGAGAGCGAAGGGAGGAGCGAGAGAGCGAAGGGAGGAGCGGGGGAGAGCGAGAGAAGGGGAGGAGCGGGGGAGAGCGAGAGAGAGAGAGAGAGAGAGGAGGAGCGC
Organism: Squalus acanthias; assembly: GCA_030390025.1. NCBI lineage: Eukaryota > Metazoa > Chordata > Chondrichthyes > Squaliformes > Squalidae > Squalus > Squalus acanthias. The sequence goes on from CM059443.1 coordinate 52,020,132, forward strand.
GGGAGAGCGCGAGAGAGCGAGGAGGAGCGCGGGAGAGCGCGAGAGAGAGAGGAGGAGCGCGGGAGAGCGCGAGAGAGAGAGGAGGAGCGCGAGAGAGAGAGGAGGAGCGCGGGAGAGAGAGGAGGAGCGCGGGAGAGAGAGGAGGAGCGCGGGAGAGAGAGGAGGAGCGCGGGAGAGAGAGGAGGAGCGCGGGAGAGAGAGGAGGAGCGCGGGAGAGAGAGGAGGAGCGCGGGAGAGAGAGGAGGAGCGCGGGAGAGAGAGGAGGAGCGCGGGAGAGAGAGGAGGAGCGCGGGGAGAGAGAGGAGGAGCGCGGGAGAGAGAGGAGGAGCGCGGGAGAGAGAGAGAGGAGGAGCGCGGGAGAGAGAGGAGGAGCGCGGGAGAGAGAGGAGGAGCGCGGGAGAGAGAGGAGGAGCGCGGGAGAGAGAGGAGGAGCGCGGGAGAGAGAGGAGGAGCGCGGGAGAGAGAGGAGGAGCGCGGGAGAGAGAGGAGGAGCGCGGGAGAGAGAGGAGGAGCGCGGGAGAGAGAGGAGGAGCGCGGGAGAGAGAGGAGGAGCGCGGGAGAGAGAGGAGGAGCGCGGGAGAGAGAGGAGGAGCGCGGGAGAGGAGGAGCGCGGGAGAGAGAGGAGGAGCGCGGGAGAGAGAGGAGGAGCGCGGGAGAGAGAGGAGGAGCGCGGGAGAGAGAGGAGGAGCGCGGGAGAGAGAGGAGGAGCGCGGGAGAGAGAGAGAGAGAGAGAGAGAGAGAGGAGGAGCGCGGGAGAGAGAGGAGGAGCGCGGGAGAGAGAGAGAGAGAGAGAGAGGAGGAGCGCGGGAGAGAGAGAGAGAGAGAGAGAGAGGAGGAGCGCGGGAGAGAGAGAGAGAGGAGGAGCGCGGGAGAGCGAGAGAGAGGAGGAGCGCGGGAGAGAGGAGGAGCGCGAGAGAGAGAGCGAGAGAGCGAGAGAGAGAGGAGGAGCGCGGGAGAGCGAGAGAGAGGAGGAGCGCGGGAGAGCGAGAGAGAGGAGGAGCGCGGGAGAGAGAGAGAGAGGAGGAGCGCGGGAGAGAGAGAGAGAGAGAGAGAGAGAGGAGGAGCGCGGGAGAGAGAGAGAGAGAGAGAGAGGAGGAGCGCGGGAGAGAGAGAGAGAGGAGGAGCGCGGGAGAGAGAGAGAGAGGAGGAGCGCGGGAGAGAGAGAGAGAGGAGGAGCGCGGAGAGAGAGAGAGAGAGAGAGGAGGAGCGCGGGAGAGAGAGAGAGAGGAGGAGGAGCGCAGGAGAGAGAGAGAGAGAGAGAGGAGGAGCGCGGGAGAGAGAGAGAGAGAGGAGGAGCGCGGGAGAGAGAGAGAGAGGAGGAGCGCGGAGAGAGAGAGAGAGAGAGAGGAGGAGCGCGGGAGAGAGAGAGAGAGAGAGGAGGAGCGCGGGGAGAGAGAGAGAGAGGAGGAGCGCAGGAGAGAGAGAGAGAGAGAGGAGGAGCGCGGGAGAGAGAGAGAGAGGAGGAGCGCGGGAGAGAGAGAGAGGAGGAGCGCGGGAGAGAGAGAGAGAGAGGAGGAGCGCGGGAGAGAGAGAGAGAGAGGAGCGCGGGAGAGAGAGAGAGAGAGAGAGAGGAGGAGCGCGGGAGAGAGAGAGAGAGGAGCGCGGGAGAGAGAGAGAGAGGAGCGCGGGAGAGAGAGAGAGAGGAGCGCGGGAGAGAGAGAGAGAGAGAGGAGCGCGGGAGAGAGAGAGAGAGGAGGAGCGCGGGAGAGAGAGAGAAGGAGGAGCGCGGGAGAGAGAGAGAAGGAGCGCGGGAGAGAGAGAGAGAGAGAGGAGCGCGGGAGAGAGAGAGAGAGAGGAGGAGCGCGGGAGAGAGAGAGAAGGAGGAGCGCGGGAGAGAGAGAGAGAGAGAGAGAGGAGCGCGGGAGAGAGAGAGAGGAGGAGCGCGGGAGAGAGAGAGAGAGAGGAGGAGCGCGGGAGAGAGAGAGAGGAGGAGCGCGGGAGAGAGAGAGAGAGAGAGAGAGGAGGAGCGCGGGAGAGCGAGAGAGAGAGAGAGGAGGAGCGCGGGAGAGAGAGAGAGAGAGAGAGGAGGAGCGCGGGAGAGCGAGAGAGGAGGAGCGCGGGAGAGAGAGAGGAGGAGCGCGGGAGAGAGAGAGAGGAGGAGCGCGGGAGAGCGAGCGAGAGAGGAGGAGCGCGGGAGAGCGAGCGAGAGAGGAGGAGCGCGGGAGAGCGAGAGAGGAGGAGCGCGGGAGAGCGAGAGAGGAGGAGCGCGGGAGAGAGAGAGAGAAGGAGCGCGGGAGAGAGAGAGAAGGAGCGCGGGAGAGAGAGAGAAGGAGCGCGGGAGAGAGAGAGAAGGAGCGCGGGAGAGAGAGAGAAGGAGCGCGGTGAGAGAGAGAGAAGGAGCGCGGGAGAGAGAGAGAAGGAGCGCGGGAGAGAGAGAGAAGGAGCGAGGGAGAGAGAGAGAAGGAGCGCGGGAGAGAGAGAGAAGGAGCGCGGGAGAGAGAGAGAAGGAGCGCGGGAGAGAGAGAGAAGGAGCGCGGGAGAGAGAGAGAAGGAGCGCGGGAGAGAGAGAGAAGGAGCGCGGGAGAGAGAGAGAAGGAGCGCGGGAGAGAGAGAGAAGGAGCGCGGGAGAGAGAGAGAAGGAGCGCGGGAGAGAGAGAGAAGGAGCGCGGGAGAGAGAGAGAAGGAGCGCGGGAGAGAGAGAGAAGGAGCGCGGGAGAGAGAGAGAAGGAGCGCGGGAGAGAGAGAGAAGGAGCGCGGGAGAGAGAGAGAAGGAGCGCGGGAGAGAGAGAGAAGGAGCGCGGGAGAGAGAGAGAAGGAGCGCGGGAGAGAGAGAGAAGGAGCGCGGGAGAGAGAGAGAAGGAGCGCGGGAGAGAGAGAGAAGGAGCGCGGGAGAGAGAGAGAGAAGGAGCGCGGGAGAGAGAGAGAAGGAGCGCGGGAGAGAGAGAGAAGGAGCGCGGGAGAGAGAGAGAAGGAGCGCGGGAGAGAGAGAGAAGGAGCGCGGGAGAGAGAGAGAAGGAGCGCGGGAGAGAGAGAGAAGGAGCGCGGGAGAGAGAGAGAAGGAGCGCGGGAGAGAGAGAGAGAAGGAGCGCGGGAGAGAGAGAGAAGGAGCGCGGGAGAAGAGAGAAGGAGCGCGGGAGAGAGAGAGAAGGAGCGCGGGAGAGAGAGAGAAGGAGCGCGGGAGAGAGAGAGAAGGAGCGCGGGAGAGAGAGAGAAGGAGCGCGGGAGAGAGAGAGAAGGAGCGCGGGAGAGAGAGAGCTTATCTCCTCATAAAACAGCCATTTATAATTCTCTCAATCTGCTTGCGCTGTCACCCTGGGCTAAACACGAGTACGCATTCAGCTTTCAGATGACCAACCAGGGTTTCCACTCACTATCCAAGCATTCCTGCTGGACAGTGTACGTCACCCATTGTACTATCTGGCACTCTTTCTACAAATCAACAGTGCAGTTTGCTTTAACTGAAACTTGTGCATTCTATAGCTTATAATCATACGCTCTGGTTCTGCCTCTCTATGTTCACAATACTTTTCTCTTCATTATTTAAGTCTTGATCCATGTGCTGCACCATCTTTTTACTCCATGACCTCTGTTCTAAATCCTGAAACCATCTTTCGCTGGCCTTCTCTCAATCTTACCTACTGCCTCGATACCTTGTAGATCCCACAGCTGGGATCTGGCTTTCCATCCCAATATTTTCATCTGCATCCAACAACAACAACAAGTATTTATACGTTGCCTTTAACGTAATAAAACGTCCCAAGGCGCTTCACAGGAGTGTCATAAAACACGATTTGACACCAAGCCACATAAGGAAATATTAGGGCAGCTTGAAAGAAAGACTTGCATTTATGTAGCGCCTTTCACGACCACCGGACGTCTCAAAGCGCTTTACAGCCAATGAAGTACTTTATTGGCGTGTAGTCGGTGTTGTAATGTGGTCAAAGAGGTAGGTTTTTAAGGAGCGTCTTAAAAGGAGGAGAGGGGGGTTTAGGGAGGGAATTCCGGAGCTTAGGACCTCGGCTGCAGAAGGCACGGCCGCCAATGGTGGAACAATTAAAATCGGGAATGCTCAAGAGGCCAGAATTAGAGGAGCGCAGAGATCTCGGTCGGGGGGGGGGGGGGGGGGGCGGGGGGGCTTGGTGGAGATCACAGAGATAGGGAGGGACGAGGCCATGGAAGGACTTGAAAACAAGGAGGAGAATTTTAAAATTGAGGCACAATAACAATGCTGCAAGTGTTTGGTCAATTATTACAGATTGATCTTTTCCTTAGATGAACCTTATTTAACCAATTAATTTTAATTTTGTAACAAGCCTTTCGTGAAGTACCCCGATGCCACACTGAACTGACCAGGAGAGAGTGGTCAGCCGTCTACCAGCTTCCAACAGATGTTCGAGATAGGAAGGATCTATATCCCCTAGCAGAGGGGTCAATAACCAGGGGGCAGAGATTTAAAGTAATTGGTGGAAGGATTAGAGGGGAGTTGAGGAGAACATTTTTCACCCAGAGGGCGGTGGGGGTCTGGAACTCACGGCCTGAAAGGGTGGAAGAGGCAGAAACCCCTCATCGCATTTAAAAAGTACTCGGATGTGCACTTGAAGTGCTGCAACCTGCAGGGCTACGGACCAAGAGCTGGAAAGTGGGATTAGGCTGGATAGCTCTTTTTTGGCCATCACAGGCATGATGGGCCGAATGGCCTCCTTCTGTGCCGTAAACCTGGATGATTCTATGAAGACTCTCCCTCCGCGCTTTCCTTCACTCGCGCAATTTTACTTTTTCCGTTCCGTGTCGGCATCAAAAACTCCCAGGTTCGGCTATGTTACAGGTTAGCCCATGTTACAGGTTAGCCCATGTTACAGGTTAGCCCAGGCAAAGCTTCTCCGCCGTCCCGTCACCGAGCCTTGCCCCACGGTGACAGCAAGACCCCAATTCCTACATTCTTGTGACCCGAATCATTGACACTGAATTGCAGGCAGTATTTTGGGCTGCGGCTCCAACACGTTCATTCACAGAACAGCATCCCATCTATTCAATTACACAGACGGAGCCGAGCTCCTGGAATTCCGAACACATGGTGTAACTGGAAATTCCTTTCTTTGACGCACAAAGATCTCCGGCTGCGGTGGTGTAGTTGGAAATGTACAAAGCATCGGCGGGTTAGAGCTTACCTTTGGCAAGAGTTCAGAATCCTGTACAGCCATTAATATCTGAGCAAAGAATAAAAATAGCAGCGGAGTCAGAGACAGAGAACTAATGCACAGGAAAGTACGGAGGGCAGTGTTAAAGTGAATGAAGCTGCAGGAAGGGGACAGATGATGAGAAGAACTGCTGCTCGCTTACTGAGAAGGAGCGCGCTGTCCCACGGTGATTCCAGTAAAACATACGTTGGAAAACTCGGAGGGCGTCCTCCTCCTGACCTGCCTGAATGGGACGAAATAAAAGCAGTCGTTTTATTAGATTAATTCAAAGCCACCAATCCTCCTCGATAATCCTCCTCCACCTCTAACCCCTGCCCTCTGCCGAGACCTCCCAACACTCAGAACTTCAGCAGCAATAACTAACCCAGTCAAGGTAGGTGCTGAGCCCTCGATATAGACACACACACACAAACTTGCATTTAAAAAGCACCTTTAACATAGTAAAACATCCCAAGGTTCTTCACAGGAGCGTTATCAGATAAAGCTCGTCACCGAGCCACATAAGGAGACCAAAAGCTTGGTCAGAAGTAGGCTTTAAGGAGCATCTTAAAGGAGGAAAGGTGGAGATTTAGGAGGCGGGGAGGGGGGGGAAATTCAAGCGAGGGCCTGGACAGATGAAGGCACGGCCGTCAATGGTGGAGCAATGAAAATTGAGGATGCGCAAGAGGCGAAGGGGCAGAGAGAGGACATGTTTTCTTCTTGAGGCATAAGAGGCTTAGGTGGGGACCAGTGACCAGGAGCAACCTCAGGTCACAATGCGTCAGTCATCCTCACTGCAGCAATCATCAGCACAGCTTCCTGGAGAATTTGAGAGAGCGGGTTTGAGGGAAGTGCACTCGGTGAAACTCAGCACATGGTTTGGAGCAGGGTAGGTGGCACAGAAGGAGCAGGAAGCAGCTGGCTAGCAGGTGAGATCGCATCCCTCCACAATGGTGACCACAGGGATCCTGATCATTTAAAGATGCTCTGCCAGGATTAAGAGTCACTGAAGAACGACATACCAGCTTTCATTAGATGGCAGCGAGTGTGAAGGATTCTGCAACTCACATGTATGGCACCTTCATTGCTATCGGTTTCCCTTCTTGTGTTTGATCATGTGCGTTTGCCGAGTTCTGACAAAAGGTCATCGACCTGAAATGTTAACTCTGTTTCTCTCACTTGCAGCAGCGCTCCCTCTGGCACAGGCCCTATTACCAATCTTTGCATTTCTGATGACTGCCCAGACTCCCTGCATATAGGCCTTGGATGGTCAAAGTTCCTCCTTAGACAGGTATTCTGCGGCGAGTGTCTCACCTCCTGATTCCCCAAAGCCTTTCCACCATCTACAAGGCACAAGTCAGGCGTGTGATGGAATACTCTCCACCTGCCTGGATGTCACTGTTGATAAATTTCTGTTCATTGGTTTGTCTAGTGTTCAAATCCCTCCATGGCCGCGCCCCTCCTTATCTCTAACCTCCTGCAGCCCTACAACCCTCCAGGACCTCTGCCTTCCTCCAACTCTGGCCTCTTGTGCATCCCCCACTTCCTTCGCCCCACCATTTGGCGGCCGTGCCTTCAGCCATCTAGGCCCCGAGCTCTGGAATTCCCTCCCCAAACCTCTCCATCTCTCTTCCCTCCTTTAAGATGCTGCTTAAAAGCAACCTCTTCGAACAAGCATTTGGCCACTTGCACTAACTAATGTCGCCTTTGGCTTGGCGTCAATTTTTGTCTGTGAAGCACCTTAGGGTGTTTTACTACGTTGAAAACACTATTCAAAAGGCAAGTTGTTGTAATTCAGATCCCTTCTTTGCCCCATTGCAATGCCATTATATTCCAAAGGGAACAATGAATGTTTTCACAGGGAGGAGACAGGGAAAGAAGGTGTTAACCGGAACAATTGATTTATGAAAATGGTTGACTTTGAAGGAACAATGGGAGGATTTGGCAAGTTAGCATGGGGTTGTGGAATATTCATGAGTCAGGAATGACTCATCGCACTGCATGTGAAAAGTGCCGAATTCATGGTAAAAGCAGCCAACTAGATAATCTTTATTCTGATAAATCAAACTTTTATTTTTAGCTTACAAATGTCAAAAATTGATCCTATAATATGCAAGCTTGGTTTTGCCGACCATGCTGATACAAAGATGGTAAATTATAATTTTATAATTACATCTAACCTTTAAATTTGGAGAGGAGCTCTCCAATAAAACACACAGGCAACAATTAAGTAACTTAAGCTATTAGCAAGAGTTATGTAATATAGGTTTCGGAGTTGGCCGAGAGAGAGAGCTGCAGACATTGAACAACTGGACTGAACACCATCGGCCAAATCCAACAGTTAACTACCCATCTGTTGGTACGGAGATTGGAGTACAAAATCTAGGCAGTGCTGAGGGAGTACCACACCGTCTGAGGTGCTGTTTTTCAGATGAGATGTTAAACCCCGGACCCCGTCTGCTCTCTCAGGTGGACGTAAAAAAATCCCACGGCACTATTTCGACAAAGAGCAGGGAAGTTCTCCCTGGTGTCCTGGCCAATATTTATCCCTCAACCAACATCACAAAAACAGATCATCTAGTCATCATCACATTGCTGTTTGTGGGAGCTTGCTGTGCACAAATTGGCTGCTGCGTTTCCTACATTACAACAGTGACTGCACTTCAAAAAATGTTCTTCATTGGCTGTAAGGACGTCCGGTGGTCATGAAAAGCACTATATAAATGCAAGGCTTGCTTTCCTTTTACATTTACTAAAACACAGCTAAAGGCATCATCACATAGGTTGGGGTCCCAGAAGACTGGCACACAAAGAGAAGCTCGTCACTTCCACATTACGCACGGTTTCCCTTACAGATCCGACACTGGAAAGTGCCCTGAACAACCAGTTGCGAGAGTAAATGGCGAGGTCATTCATGGTGGTTGCTGCTGTTCTGTGTCTCCCAACTAGCCTTGAGCCGAGAGAGTGATCTAGTGACCCAGAGACCCGTTTAATAGCAGGATCACCTCGAGGAGAAAAGGAATGAGACCACCTCCCCTCCCGTCCCCCAGTTAATGCAGTGAATCACAGAAGAATCACAGAATCCCCACAGTGCAGATAGAGGCCATTTCGGCCCATCGAACCTGCACCGACACATATCCCAGCGTATCCCCGTAACCCCACGTATTTAATCCCCCCTAACATATCCCATCCTATCCCCGTAACCCCACGTATTTAATCCCCCTAACACTAAGGGTCAATTTATCATAGCCAAATCAACCTAACCCGCACATCTTTGGACTGTGGGAGGAAACCGGAGCACCCGGAGGAAACCCACGCAGACACGGGGAGAATGTGCAAACTCCACACAGTGCATCAATAAGGAAAAAGGAAGAAAGAAAGAATGTATTTCTATAGCACCTTTCACAACCTCAGGTCATCCCAAAGCGCTTTACATCCAATGAAGTACGTTTGAAGTGTAGTCACTGTTGTAATGTAGGAAATGCTGCTGCCAATTTGCGCACAGCAATGTGATAATGACCAGATAATCTGTTTGTGTGATAAATATTGGCCAGGACACCAGTGAGAACTCCCCTGCTCTTCTTCAAATAGTGCCATGGGATCTTTTACCTCCACCTGAGAGAGTATATTGGTAGAGAGCCGCTTGTAGGAATTTGGTGCTGTGCACGGAAGCGTTACTACATAGGCAATGTTCCCTCTCATTTTTTAAACCAGAGGACACAGATTTAAGATAACTGGCAAAAGAACCAGAGGCGAGAGGAGGAGAAATGTTTTTGCGCGGCGAGTCATGATGATCTGGAACGCGCTTGCCTGAAAGGGCGGTGGAAGCAGATTCAATAGTAACTTTCAAAAGGGAATTGGATAAATACTTGAAACGGGAAAATTTTTTTGCAAGGCTATGGGGAAAGCGCAGGGGAGTGGGACTAATTGGAGAGCTCTTTCACAGAGTCGGCACAGGGACGACGGGTCAGATGGCCTCCTTCTGTGCTGTATCGTTCTATTATTCTAACGAGCAAAGTGCTCTTGGCACAGATCCTAATCCTTAGTTGCGCCCAAGAGGCAGAGGCTGGTGCTGTGGTTGGACTGGACTAGCACCACCTGCTGACTGGTTTATGGATTAGATAACCGAGCTTTGTAAATGAACTGCTGCTACATTTGCATGCAGTCTAGACAGTGGAGGCACCTTGAAGAAGCCCTGCTGACTGGCACACCGCTGCCATCTTATTCACGGATTACAAGCCTGGAAATATCAGCAGCCGTCACTCTCCTAACTGTACCGAGCACATAAAACGCAAGAAAAATGCCTTTGAATCTTTGGATAATTTGCACCGGTGCAGGCTTTCGCGGTGAGGAAACTAACAACCAAACACGCGCTGGCCAAGAAATTTGTGCTTCAATCAGGATTTAACTCAATGAATTTTTTTAACAATCGTCAATTTGCAAATCGGTGCATCCCAGCCCATTTAATCATTTAGCAATTCAATCCAACGCTTAACAGCATATTTTGCACAGAAGTGATTAGATTTCTGTGCTGTGCTCCCGCCCCCGCCCCCCTGGCAGTGCTCTGTCTATATTTAGTGTGGTAAGCATTTCAAAAACAAAGTTAACTCCTGGTGCAGTTACTCATCCAGGGGGCACTCCTCCTAGGGGGTCGCTAGTGAGCATGTTCGGTCAGCGCCCCTTTCCTATTTGCTGATGGAAAGTGGGTGGCAGATCAACACGGCGACCGTCAATGCCTTCTCCATTCGATTGGCTCTTGGAACGAAGCAAATGGCAATTTTTTTCCCCAAAGTTTGGGAGCAATGGAGACCGTTTAGTTCACTGGAACCTCCTTCTTCTTAGGCAGTCCCTCGGAACCGAGGATGACTTGCTTCCACACTAAAAATGAGTTCCCAGGTGACTGATGAGTCCAATGCGGGACCTCCAGTCTCTGTCACAGGTGGGGCAGACGGTGGTTGAAGGGGCGGGTGGGTGGGGTGCTTGGGTTGACGTGCGCTCCTTGCGCTTGGCTTCCGCTTGCTCCCGGCGAAGAGACTCGAGGTGTTCGGCGCCTTCCCCGGATGCTTCTCCTCCACTTTGTGCGGTCTTGGGCCAGGGATTCCCAGGTGTCGGTGGGGATGTTGCACTTTTTCCAAGGAGGCTTTGAGGGTGTCCTTGAACTGGAACCTACACGATGGGAGTCAGCGGGTCAGGGACTGGTCCCCATAAGAACCTGCTTACGAGAGAACTGGGTGCTGTGGTGCATTCAGAGGACAAGTCATTACCAAAACAAAACATGTCCTTGTCCAAGACCTTGGTCAGGCCTCATTTAGAATAACGTCCAGTTCTGGTCTCTTCACATGTAGGGGGATATTGAAGCTTTGGAAAAGGGGCAGAGGAGGGCCACAAGATTGATTGCTAGTTTAAAACACCTTACTTACCCAGATAGGTTTATAGAGTTGGGACTGTATACCCCAGAAAGGGTAGACTCGGGGGCGATTTGATCAAGATTTATCAAACAATGAATGGACTAGATTGTGTTTACATGGACAACGGAATAGATTAGGGAGGATCAGGGGTCACACTTACAAGTTGCGTAACAGCAGAACTCGGCTGGGGGCAGTTGTTCTTTTCCCAGAGAATAATGGACCTGTGGAGCAGGCTGCCAGCCCGTGCATGAATGCTGGTTCGCTGTATACCTTCAAGGGAAAGATGGACCTGTGCTGGGTGGAGATCAGCTCGTGCAAGAGGTAGGTGCCCTGTAATACAAGTCAGGTGGTCTCCGGAACTAGTTTTAATCGCTTAAAAGGGGTTGGAGAGGAATTTTCCAGATTCTCTTCACCCTAATGGGCCTGGATTTGAAATCTGTTCTTCCCTCTCCCATCCCAGGATATTACATGTCTCCGCGTGGATAAGGAATGTCTGTATCAGATGCACGAGGGACCTCGACTGTATGGGACCGGCTGGATGGACTAGTTGGTCTTTTCCTGTCTGACATTTTGGTATGTTTGTATGTATTAGAGGCTGGCCGGTCACCTGTGGGACCTGGGTTCAAATCCAGCCGAGAGAGATGGGGAGAAAGCCTCCATCATCTGATGGTTGTAAAGGGCCTGCGTGAAGTGAGTTTGGCAGGCCCTCAGTTCAGATCCTAGTGGGGATGGGCCTCCATCACAAAACTGTCCATGATTCTACAATCGCCTGGTGCTGTGGGGAGCGCTCTTCTGATATTGGGGCAGAGTAGAGGGAGCTTTACTCTACATCTGGCTGTGCTCTCCTTTACCTGGGAGTGCTTGATGCCTTCACTAGGTGCCAGAAACAGGGAGAGTTTCATTTCCCAGCATCAACACCCTTTATCTTGAGAAACACAAAACAAATATGAAGAGGGGGGAAAATGAGAACGTGCTTATTACACGTCTGGAGTTACTATACCAATGGAGTACATATTTCACCAAAAACCTGAGCAGCATCTCGTTCAAAAGCAGGAGAAAAGTTAATCCATTCTTAGAAATCTTCTTGGCCGAGAGTCAACAACGCAAACCACGTCATAGAGTCACAACGGCACAGAAGGAGGCCATTCGGCCCATCGAGTCCGTGCCGGCTCTCTGCAGAGCAATCCAGTCAGTCACATTCCCCCCGCTCTATTCCCGTAGCCCTGCAAGTTTATTTCCCTCAAGTGCCCATCCAGTCTCCCCTTGAAAACATTGAGTGTCTCCGCTTCCACCATTTCCGTCGGCAGCGAGTTCCAGGTCCTCACCACTCGCTGTGTAAAAAAGTTTTTCCTCACATCCCCCCTGTGTCTCTTGCCCAAAACCTTAAATCTGTGTCCCCTAGTCCTTGTACCATCAACTAGTGGGAACAGCCTTTCCCCGTCTAGCCTATCCAAACCCATCATAATCTTGTACACCTCTATCAAATCGCCCCTCAACCTCCTTTGCCCTAATAAAACAAATCCAGCTTCTCCAACCTGTCCTTGTAGCTCAGATCGCCCATCCCCGGAACCATTCTGGTAAATTCAGCTGCGAATCAAAGCTACTCAAGGCACTGAGCACAATTGATGACTCCAGGCACAAAAATAGAAAGACACGGATCTACAGATTGGTTTACAGATTGATTAATATAGGCAGCAGATGACATCTATGAATCTTACTTCCCCGTAGGAACTGAACGTCAAGAGACTGGGGGGTGGGGGGGGGGGGGGTGACATGGTAGATTGTCCTGTACCCCTTCACTTCTAGTTACTAATTCATTACAGCAATAGGTATAAATGGGACAATTTTAAAGGGAGTGCAGGAACAGAGAGACCTGGAGGTTCACATACACAAATCTTTGATGATGGAGCAGGACAAGTTGGTAAGGCAGTTAAGAAACCATCCAGGATCCTTGACTTTATAAATAGACTTTATAAATCGAGGCATAGAGTACAAAAGCAAGGAAGTTGTGCTGAATGTTATTAAATCACTGGTTACCCCCTCAGCTGGAGGATTGTGTCCAATTCTGGGCACCACACTTTAGGAAGGATGGCAAGGCCTTTGAGGGGGATGCAGAGATTTACTAAAATGGTACCAAGGATGAGGGACTTCGGTGATGTGGAGAAACTAGAAAAGTTGGGGTTGTTCTCCTTAGAGCAGAGAAGGTTAAGGGGAGATTTAATAGAGGCGTTCAAATTATGAGGGGTTTTGATAGGGAGACACTGTTGCCACCAACAAGAGGGTCGGTAACCAGAGGATCCAGATTAAGATCATTGGCAAAAAAATCCAGAAAGGAGATGAGGAGAAAAATCTTTACACAGTGAGTTATTACAATCTGGAATGCACAGTCTTAAAGGGCGCGGAAGCAGATTGAAAGGGAATTTGATATATACTTGAAAAGGAGAAATTTGCAAAGCTATAGGGAAAGAGTAGAGGAGTGGGACTAATGGAATCGCTCTTTCAAAGAGCCAACACAGACACAATGGGCCGAATGGCCTCCTTCTGTGCTCTCTGATTCTAGGAATAGAATATTATGCCTCAAACACACAGAATAAATGCCAATGTACAGTGCTATGGAAATTTCTAGTTGTGTTCACAACAAAGTTAGGAATGGTTAGGAATCACTTCCTTTCTGTGGTGTGGTACACTGTTTATCTGTGCCAAGGCCCCTCCACCTTCAAATAAAAATGGGTCAGTCAGAGGATTCACCATAGAGGGAAATGTGGATATGAAACAAGAAATCTAGGTCTGACTTGCACACTGAATGTATTGATTCACTGTATAGCAGCCTATTGCTGTAATTCATTGAACATCTAGAGGCAGTTCAGAGAAGGTTCACTCGGTTGATTCCGGAGATGAGGGGGTTGACTTATGAGGAAAGGTTGAGTCGGTTGGGCCTCTACTCATTGGAATACAGAAGAATGAGAGGCGATCTTATCGAAACATATAAGATTGAGAGGGCTTGATTGGGTGGATGCAGGGAGGATGTTTCCACTGATGGGTGAGACTAGAACTAGGGGGCATAATCTTAGAATAAGGGGCTGCCATTTCAAAACAGATGAGGAGAAACTTCTTCACTCAGAGGGTAGTAAATCTATGGAATTTGCTACCTCAGAGAGCTGTGGAAGCTGCGACATTAAATAAATTTAAAACGGAGATCGACAGTTTCCTAGCTGATAAGGGAATTAAGGGTTATGGGGAGCGGGCAGGGAAGTGGACGTGAGTCTAGGTTCGGATCAGCCATGATCCTATTGAATGGCGGAGCAGGCCCGAAGGGTCATATGGCCCACTCCTGCTCCTACTTCTTATGTTCTTATAACAAGTTTACTTTGAAAACACATCCCAGTCCCACAGCCTCCATCACCAAGGACAAAAGCAGCAAGGTCACGGGAATACCATCGCCTCAAAGTTACACACCATCCTGACTTGGACAAATATGGCCAGTCCTTCATAGTCAGTCAGTTCTCTATCAAACATCATCGTGGGGGGCACCTTCACCACACGGACTGCAGCGGTTCAAGGAGAAGGCTCACCACCACCTTCTCAGGGCAACTAGGGATGGGCAATAAATGCCGGCCTCACCAGCGACGCCCACATGCCGAGAATCAATAGAAAGGCCAGCTACATGGATTGGACAGACGGCTATTTTTAAGCATGGATTTACCCCAACTATTGAAAACAAGAGCCAAGTGCTATGGCGTTGCCCACGGTGACTGGTTGAGTTGTTTTTATTTTACATGCGAGATGGCAATGGAGTTGGGAGACTGAGATTATAGCTAATTTCTTTCTTAATTAACTCACTGATTTGCTTATTGATACTTACTTTATATAAACACACACATATATGTAATCATGGGCCAGAAATTCGGCTCTCCGGCTTCCTGCGGGTGCAAGCATCGCGCACGTACTTACCTACCGCGCCTGCCGTTGTGTTTTGGGCCCACGAGGACTTCAGGTCCTGGGCCTCCTCCAGCTGCCGGCGCGCAGTGCTTGCGTATCCCAGGGGCGCAGTTAGTTCGAAGCATCCCCTGGGATCACGTGGGCCATGGAGAGCCAATCCTAGCAGGGAATTTTCATTCATAGATTTGACAGGAAGACCTGTCAAATCTATGAATTGAAATCGGCCCCAAAAACCACACTTAAACTTCAAATAAATTTAAAAAATCACATTATTAAAATAACTATAAGTTAAATAAATTAACTACTTTAAACAAAAATGTAAATTTTTGAAAAAATTAATTATACTTTTTAACGGTGCTAAAAATAAACTTACCTTTCTTTAAAGTATCTAAGAAAGATAAACCTGTTGAAAATTTTTTTTTAATTGTAATTAATTAACCACTTACCTTGTTAAAAATGGGTCTTGTGCCTCCTTTTTAAAAGAGCAGCTTTTCCATACTTACCTTCCCGGAGAAACCTGAAAAAAAAAACGAAGTTCGCTGCGTGCGCGCAGCCTCTCCCGCGCACGCGTTTCACCTCTGAACCCCTCCCTTCACGAGACCGGAAGTTCCGGTTTCCCGCGCATGCGCAGTGCATGCAGGAAACCGGCACTTCAAGTGGCCTTACGGGTGAGTACACAGCGCGTACTCACCCGACAAGTGCCGATTTTCTGGGCCCATAATTAGCTCATAAAGCAAAGTAAATAGGCATAACCAGCTTAGCAGCAAGGGTAGATGGAAATTTAAGCTAACTTGACTGACTTTAATAAAGAACAGACACATCTTACCAGCATAGACAATAGAGCATTCAAACTGCACAGCATAGAGAGACCTTGGGAATCACGAGGCTATAGAAGTTTGGAAATAAAAAAGGCACAGATGGCCTGCTATCTGTACAGCAGCAGAACCAGACAGATAAGGCTACCAATTTGGGTCAACGTTGAATCTTTTGGAATCAAAGATTTCACAAAGAGAATCTTAGACAGACAGACTTCAGAAACTCTCCACAGCATCACCTACTGGCCAGAGCCTGCAACTTAAGTGTTACAGGTAAGTGTTTACATATAGGAATTCCATTCTAAGGGGGAAAAATTCAGTTGCTTTGCACCTCTCGTTAGTGCCCAGAGAGGTAGTGCCCCGCGGCGCTGTGCTTCCGACAATGACATCACCACCTTGCGCAGCACCCCGACCGCAAACTTGGCTCACGCCCCTTGACCTACCGCCGGACGCTATGTCCGACAAGGTAAGGGTGCCGTGTTTGCGTCCGGGTCGGCGCAAATTAAAGGGCAGGTGCCGGGTGGCCTTTTTTTTTGGGCCGCCTGCCAGCACCTGCCCTCTCTCGCCTCCTCCTGCGGGATGCCGGCCACGATCAGTCAGCCCGGCACTCCTCGAGTGCTGGGGTCTTTTGCCGGCAGCCCGCTCCCCAGTGGTCCAGCTGGGCCCTGGTGCCGCTGCGCTAGGTCCCTCGCCTCTAACGAGCAGAGTGGCGCTGCTGCACGTAGGGAGCGCCCCAAGGGGGAGGGGGAGCGCTTCCAGTAGCGCCCCGCCTCCTGCTTGGGGCGCTACCATTCAATTTCGGGGGTGCTAACTTTTTCGGGGCGCTAAAAGTAGTGCCCCGGTGAAGTTAGCGCCCCAAAGGGGCGCGACAAAATTTTTCCCCCCTAAATGTTTAAGTAGACAGTTTGAATATTAAATGTTGATATAAAAGGGTGACCAAAAATCATGCCAACAGGAAATGCACACTTACACAAGAGTTTTAATCATGTGCAGATATATAGCCAAAGTCAAAAAAAAAAATCGTTGTACGCAAATACTGCCAAAGATCAGTTTAAATGTGACGCATCCTTACCTCCATCAGGTACTTGGGGCTCTCGGGCATCCCCAGAGCATAGATGAGTGCAGAGGACAGACTGGGTATTGAGCACAGCATCACAAAGATTCTCCAGCTCTGAAAGTGCAAAGAGCCCAGTTGGAAAGCCAGCGAGGTCCTGGGGATAACCAGCCAAGCGAGGCCTGAGGACAGAGAGAGCGCCACGGTGTTAGCTCATGGTTATAGTCAAGTATAGCCGCTCACTTTACACAGAGAACTAAAAACACTTCCAACTAAAGCAAATTGTATTTTTAAACTTTATGATAATGTATGCCACTTTTTTTTTTTAAATCAGATAGAAAATCAATTTGCATTTCTACAAGACACAATCAATCTGCTCAGAATAATGAAACTCCTCTTTCTACCACCTCTACTGCTGTTCTGAAAAACATCCCCCACCCCCCCTTTAATATTTTTGGATCCGTTTTAAGTGATGGATAATTAATGAATGCAGAGTAATCAGCAATGCTTCACATTATGATTCTGTGACATATTAAACTCTACACATGATATGTTAATCTTATACTGTGAAGCCTTCTTAATCCATCCCTTTCACAGAAAGATGTGTCGATTTTAAAATTCTCATCCTCGTGTTCAAATCCCTCCATGGCTTCATCCCTCCCCATCTCTGTAACTTCCTCCAGCCCTGGGATCTATGTTCCTTCAATTCTGGCCTCTTGCGCATCACCGATTTCCATCGCCCCACCATTGGCGGCCGCGCCTTCAGCTGCCTGGGCCCTAAGCTCTGGAATTCCCTCCCTAAACCTCTCCACCTCCTTAAAACCTACCTCTTTGACCAAGCTTTTGGTCACCTGTCCTAATATCTCATGTGGCTGCATGTCAAATGTTGTCTGGTAACACCTTGGAATGTTTTAGAGCGTTAAAGGCGCTATATAAATGCAAGTTGTTGATGTCGTCATGGTCAGTGATGAGCTATTGTGGATTAATTGGTGGATGTTTGCTTACTGTGGAAAAACTAGAGACTTTCACTGGGCGAGAGGCACATCTGTGCCACATAGTGGCAAATCACCCCGTGTCTGTGCGACAATGTTTTCCAGTTCAGAGGGCAGGCAGCTTTCAGGCTTCTGCCAATGATGATATTGATGCAAACCCTTCGGAAGGTCTCGGGAGCAATTAGGGGTGACTCATCGCTACTTTTCATCAGAAGGTTGGCCAAGAAGAATCCAGTGCCTCCATTTCTACCACATAACCTTCAAAAGTAAACTTCTGTAAAGTTTCCCTCGCACGCAAACTTAGTTTTGTTTCCTGTTGTATGTTTTTTTTTTAATCCAACCCACCTCCGCCACGCAGTCAACTCGCACTGGGTGTGTTTAAAAATGGTTTGGAACGATACGGGGAGTCTAAGCCTAGTCTTCACAAGACTTGAAGACTGACTAAACTCATTTAGCCTGCTCTCCTCGTAAGCTTTCGTGAGCCTAGGGATGAGGTCTGGGACCTCTGCTTCACACACACACACCTTCCAATGACCTTGATAAAAAAAATTATAATAAGGCATGTGGCAAAGTAGGCTGCTTGGAGATGGGTCGAATTTAGAGATCTATACAGAACTGTACAAAGCAAGCACTTTAAACTGAAAATGCAAGGCACCACATATTTCTGTAATAAAAATAGATAATCCAAACTGAAGGGTGGATTGTTAAACTAGATGAAAAATGGTAACACGGGGATCTCAAACAGGGTGGATGAGCTGAAGGGATTTTCAGATTTCTGCGTTATTCTCTATAAATCGCAAATAGAATAAAGGATATACTTTTTAAAAAAGGTACCAACTATAACTTGTATTTATATAGCACCTTTAACGTAGTAAAAGGTCCCAAGGCGCTTCACAGGAGCGTTACCAGACCAACATTTGACACGGGGCCACAGAAGGAGCTATTTGGTCAGGTGACCAAAGCTTGGTCCAAGAGGTAGGTTTACCTACATGAATAACAGTGGGAGGAGGAGGGACAACCTTCAACAAAATCTCAAAGAGCTTCTACTTCATTACTAAGGGGAACAAAAGGAACTTGCGTACATAAAGCTAGGCTGACACTCCTAGTGCAGTGCTGGGGGAGTGCTGCACTGTCGGAGGTGCCGTCTTTCGGATGAGACGTTAAACCGAGGCCCCGTCTGCTCACAGTACAGGGCACTATCAAGTTCAAAAGAGTAAAAGAAAGATGAATCTGCAATTAATGATTGGGTGAATCTGCAATTAATGAAGTACATAGAACGACTGAGGGAAGTAAGGAGCTCTACAGTCCGACGAAAGAATGCATCAAGAGCAAGAGATGGTGATGGGTCACCATTTTAACCCTCTGGGATGTATGGAGATTGAGTGTAGGACAGCATGTATGAAGCTTACAAAGAACAAGAGGGGAAAGTTTCAAGGAGCAGTGACTATAGCAGTTGTGAGGGACATAGGCTCCAGCCTACATCATTTAAGGTTGTGGGTTCAAGTCCCCACTCCAGGAACTTGCGCACATAAAGCTAGGCTGACACTCCCAGTGCAGTGCTGAGGGAGTGCTGCACTGTCGGAGGTGCCGTCTTTCGGATGAGACGTTAAATAGAGGCCCCGTAAAAGATCCCATGGCACTATTTCTAAAAGAGCAGGGGAGTTATCCCTGGTGTCCTGGCCAATATTTATCCCTCAACCAACATAACAAAAACAGATTATCTGGTCATTGTCACATTGCTGTTTGTGGGAGCTTGCTGTGCGCAAATTGGCTGCCGCGTTTCCTACATTACAACAGTGACTCCACTTCAAATAGTACTTCATTGGCTGTAAAGCACTTTGAGACGTCCGGTGGCCGTGAAAGGCGCTATATAAATGCAAGTCTTTCTTTTTCTTTTTATAAAATATTTCCGTATTATATCCTTTTGTAAGAATGTTTGCCAGAGCTATATTTTAATTTGGAACTATGGCGGTCAGGATTTCCTGCGTTCTTTGTTTTGAGAGGTTATAGATAGGGTGAATATACAATGCTGGATGGTGGCACACTTGAGCCAATTGTACGCAATTTCCACAGCCTTTAAAGCAAATAAATAATCCAACGGGCTTTGCGTCAGGTCGCAACTAGTAAACAGTTCTCTCAGACAGGAAAAATCGTTGCTTCCCACTTCCTAACTGCTCAGGTGATGGAAATAATTAATATCAATTACCAGCCTGTTCAGAAAGGATTTGGGATTTTCTCCAAGGCGTTTTCCTACTGTTCCAAGGTCTGCTTTGATCGGAAGCTGCCTGGACCAGGTGTAATTAGTGCAATCTAGGACCCGGGGACATACCCTAAAAATTAGAGCCAGGCCTTTCAGGAGTGAAGTTAGGAAACACTTCTACAGGCAAAGGGTGGTAGATGTTTGGAACTCTCTTCCGCAAGCAGCAGTTGATGCTGGGCCAATTGTTAATTTTAAATCTGAGATTTCTGTTCACCAAAGGTATTGAGGGATGTGGGGCAAAGGCTTGTATAGGTCACAGATCAGCCATGATCTCATTGAATGGAGGAACAGGCTCGAGGGGCTAAATGGTCTACTCCTATTCCTATGTCCTAGTTCACTTGTTTCAACTTTATTCCCACATCTGCACTGAGACAGATCTCCATGGAGGCCAAGGTGTGATCCACATAGGAAACATCAAACTAGTGAATTCAATTAAAGGACTCGAAAAAGAACTCGTAGAATTTGAATCCTTTGTTATTTTGTGTTTAGGAAGTGAGTTTCAAGTACAGGAAACTCTTTATTAACCGGCACCCAAATATCCGGAAATCTCTCTTAACCGGCAAAATTCTTGAGTAGGTAACCGGGGTTTTCCTTCATCTCTCGTTTAAAATTAACTTTTAAAAAAACCCCGAGGCGTTTGCCTTGTATCGGAGCGTGTAGATTGGGAGGGGAATGTGCAGCCCGGGTAGGCAGCGGACACGACAGATGGTCAGCTGGCGGTCCCCGGGGAGACGGAGCTCCGAATGCAGGCGCATGTCAGTGTGTACGGGGCTCTCGTGCGTTGGGAGATATAACTCTCCGTTATCCGGACTTTTTGATTAACCGGCACCACGCCGGTCCCGTCAGTGCCGGTTAATAAAGAGTTTCCTGTATCAGTGAAAGTAAAGTGCCGTATTGCTCTCTGTCTTGATTTATTTTGCTTCTGTATAAATTTACATTGTGTAATAAATAACTTGTTGCATTTTTGCCTGAAACACATGACCTGTCGCTTCTCCATCTGTCAGAGAGGTCAGCAGTATGCAGTATTCTGGGGTATACCCAAGAGCAGATTGTTAAGTGGCCTTCTAGCCCAAACACTTTGCACGGGAGGTTAAGTTACAGGCCACAGGTGGTGCAGGTCTATCTATGGAAACGGGCCTTGTAAATAAAGTGAGAATAAAGTTGGTTGGGAGAAAGCCTGAATTCTAACAATTAGTGGCAGCTGCAGACCAAAAATCAGACGTTCAAGGTCCAATTAAATGACAAGAAACAAACAGAAGTAGAAAGGGGTACAAGAGCCCAGAAAGATGGGGACTGAGAGCTAGAATTGGGTCTCCTGGCTGGGAGCAGCAGAAAGCCAGTGTCATGCTGAAGTTAAAAGGCAAAGATTTGTAATAGAGGAGGAAAAAGAAACCCATATTTTCAGGAGGGAAAAAAAAGGGGAAAAATAAGACGACTTGGTGCCAACACAAGAATGAATGGAGCGCTAGCCCTTGGCTAACGGGAAGAAGCATCAGCAGTAGGAATTCAGTGTCACAGCAGTGTCAGCCGTGGCTCAGTGGGTAGCACTTTCGCCTGAGTCAGAAGGTTGTGGGTTCAAGTCCCACTCCAGAGACTTGAGCACAAAAATCCAGGCTGACACTCCCAGTGCAGTACTGAGGGAGCGCTGCACGGTCGGAGGTGCCGTCTTTCGGATGAGACGTTAAACCGAGGCCCTGTCTGCTCTCTCAGGTGGACGTAAAAGATCCCATAGCACTATTTCGAAGAGGAGCAGGGGAGTTATCCCCGGTGTCCTGTCCAATATTTATCCCACAAACAAAATAACAAAGACAGATTGCCTGGTCATCATCACATTGTTGTTTGTGGGAGCTTGCTGTGCGCAAATTGGCTGCCGCGTTTCCTACATTACAACAGTGACTATACTTCAAAAAGTACTTAGAATCATAGAATAGAATCATAGAATGGTTACAGCACAGGAGGCCATTCGGCCCGCTGAGCCCATGCCGGCTCTAAGAGCACTTCAGCTAGTCCCACTCCCCCGCCCTTTCCCCGTAGCCCTACAATTCTTTTTCCTTCAGGTACTTATCCAATTCCCTTTTGAAAGCCACGATTGAGTCTGCCTCCACCACCCTTTCAGGCAGTGCATTCCAGATCATAACCACTCGCCGCGTAAAAAAGCTTTTCCTCATGTCGCCTTTGGATCTTTTGCCAATCACCTTAAATCTGTGTCCTCTGTTTCTCGACCCTTCCGCCAATGGGAACAGTTTCTCTCTATCTACTCTGTCTAGACCCCTCATGATTTTGAGCACCTCTATCAAATCTCCTCTCGACCTCCTCTGCTCTAAGGAGAACAACCCCAGCTTCTCCAGTCTATCCACGTAACTGAAGTCCCTCATCCCTGGAATCATTCTCGTAAATCTTTTCTGCACCCTCTCTAAGGTCTTCACATCCTTCCTAAAGTGCGGTGCCCAGAATTGGACACAATACTCCAGTTGTGGCCGAACCAGTGTTTTATAAAGGTTCATCATAACTTCCTTGCTTTTGTACTCTATGCCTCTATTTATGAAGCCCAGGATCCCGTAAGCTTTTTTAACCGCTTTCTCAACCTGTCCTGCCACCTTCAACGAGTTGTGGACATATACCCCCCAGGTCTCTGTTCATGCACCCCCTTAATTGGCTGTAAAGCGCTTTGGGACATCCAGTGGTCATGAAAGGCGCTATATAAATGCAAGTCTTTCTTTCTTTCTGTGGAAGCACAAGGTGAGCAGGAGGTAGGAGTGTTAGAACAGAGAAGATTAATCCAAATTATATAGATTCGGACGCCAGAAATAAATTAAATTAACTTATTGGTTTTATTAACATTGACAGAAAGTACAAGCAAGTTATTCATCTGTACACTTACTAGTAGGATACTCCTCGGGGTCTGCGATCTATTAACCAATCCAGGCCAGTTCTCAGTGTGGAATACCAAAGAATTACCGAAAGCAAGCCTGTTTATACACCCAGGTGGGCAATGTCAGCGTGCAGAGAGATTTACCAGACTGGTACTGGGGACGAGGGACTTCAGTTACATGTCGAGACTGGATAAACTGGGATTGTGCTCCTTGGAGCAGAGCTTAAGGGGTTCAAAATAATGAGGGGTTTTGATAAGAGTCGATGAAGAGAAACTGTTTCCACTGCCAGGATGGCCGGTAACCAGGGGCCACAGACTTAAGATAATTGGCAAAAAAAGCCAGGGCAGAAATGAGGAGAAATTTTTTACTCAGCGAGTTACGATGATCTGGAAATCACTGCCCGAAAAGGTGGTGGAAGCAGATTCAATCGTGACTTTCAAAAGGAAATCGGATATATACTTGAAAAGGGAAGATTTGCAGGGCTATGGGGAAAGAGCTGGGGAGTGGGACTAACTGGAGAGCTCTTGCAAAGAGCCGGCACAGGCACGATGGGCCGAATGGCCTCCTTCTGTGCTGTGTGATTCTGTGAGCTGTCGATTCTCAGACTGTCACGTGATCTTTGTGTGTGGGATATGACTCCACCAGTAGATGGCGATGTCACACTCCATTCTCACTGGATTGTGGGCTTTGTTTATGTAGATGGTAAACACAACTTTGCATCATAATATACATCACAACTTCTACAGCTGGATTCTAGACACATTGGCTCCAAACTAGATATAATTCTTAGAGTGCAGCGAAGGTTCACCAGACTGATTCCTGGGATGGCAGGACTGTCGTATGAGGAGAGATTGGGTCGACTAGGCCTGTATTCACTAGAGTTTAGAAGAATGAGAGGGGGATCTCATTGAAATGTATAAAATTCTGACAGGGCTAGACAGACTGGATGCAGGGAGGATGTTTCCCCTGGCTGGGGGGTCTAGAACGAGGGGTCACAGTCTCAGGATACGGGGTAGGACATTTAGGACTGAGATGAGAAGAAATTTCTTCACTCAGAGGGTGGTGAACCTGTGGAATTCTCTACCACAGAAGGCTGTGGAGGCCAAGTCACTGAATATATTTAAGAAGGAGATAGATAGATTTCTAGACACAAAAGGCATCAAGGGGTATGGGGAGAGAGCGGGAATATGGTATTGAGATAGAGGATCAGCCATGATCATATTGAATGGCGGAGCAGGCTCGAAGGGCTGAGTGGCCTACTCCTGCTCCTATTTTTCTATGTTTCTTACACAAAACCCTTTGATGCTTCGTCGAATGCATTAACCCGACACCTCCTGCTTACTTAGCGTTCCCCTGCGGAATCCCAACCGCCTAACCTAACCCACGTGTTAGCGCCTCTCTCACATCCTCATGATACCAAGATATTAATACGGACTTCCACATTGGTAAGCTACTTTTCCTATTATATTATCCACCATCCCACACAAGGAGAAGCAGCAGCATCAGCGTGCTCTTGAACTGGGGGAGAAAGACCCAACTAACTGCGGAGTAGGGGCCCAGTCGATCCAAGTCCTAACTCTGCGGGACGTTTGACTAGATTAAAGGCGCGATATAAATGCAAGTTGCTGTTTGTTGTGAGAAGTCGCACAACACCAGGTTATAGTCCAACAGCTTTATTTGAAATCACAAGCTTTCGGAGCGCTGCTCCTTCGTCAGGTGAAGTGAAGAGATGCATATAGGCACAGCATATATAGTCAGAGAACACTGCCAGATGATTACAGTTAATCTTTCTAACTGCCCTTTATCACACCTCGGCAGAGAGATAATCACGGCAATCAAAGGTGTGGATGGTGTCCAAACCGTTTGGACACCTGTGATTGCCGTGATTATCTCTCTGCCGAGGTGTGATAAAGGGCAGTTAGAAAGATTAACTGTAATCATCTGGCAGTGTTCTCTGACTATGTATGCTGTGCCTATATGCATCTCTTCACTTCACCTGATGAAGGAGCAGCGCTCCGAAAGCTTATGATTTCAAATAAAGCTGTTGGACTATAACCTGGTGTTGTGCGACTTCTCACATTTGTCCACCCCAGTCCAACACCGGCATCTCCACATCATTGTTGTTTGTTGTGCAGGATAACATTGCAGATTTGAATTTCAATGGGGCAGACGACACACGCAGATGCAGGAAGGCTTTTTGAAGTGTTCGCAAGCGAGCACGTGACATAAAGGAATGTGGACAGAAAGGCAGGTTCTGCCACGTCGCAGTAAAGGGCGTACTGTGTTTCACATGTAGATTCAAGGGACAGTGCTGCTTATATTGTAACAGTTGCTGCTTAGGTTGATGCGTCAGGTGTATAAAAGGTTACAGAGCGCTGGTGAAAATCACAGATGGTGTTACTGACAGTTGAGTTGGGGGGGGGGGGGGGGAAGGTGCATTTCATCAAGAGAGATGTCAATTGTTAAGCGGTGGAAGCAGATTCAATAGTGACTTTCAAAAGGGAATTGGATATATACTTGAAAAGGAGAAATTTACAGGGGTATGGGGAAAGCGCTGGGGGGAGCGGGACTAATTGGATATGGCTTTCAAAGAGCCGGCACAGGCACGATGGGCTGAATGGCCTCCTTCTGTGCTGTGTGATTCAATGACTTGCTCTGGAACCTTTTGGTTCACATCTGGCGGAATTGTCTCAGCATATGGTGCTTCACCGCGGAGGTACAGCCCTGGGCGTGGCGTGTGTGCACCCATCAGTTTGTGGCCTTGTGAGTGAAAGGCTAACCCCCCTCGCACTGGTCAGTGAGGAGGAGGAGGAGGTGGTGGAAACTCCCACCCACACTCGCAGCATTGGCAGTCAGGAGCTCTTTTGCCAAATAGGGGCAACACCAGGGACACAAGGTAATCCGACTAGAACAAGGTGGGACATGGAGCGGGCGAATGTAGCCCTCCGTTTCCTCGTACATGCAACTCCACCCACCTGCTGCTAAAATGTTCCCTGCCATCCAGAAGGTGGCCAAAGCACTGACCATGGAGCCTCTTTTATTCCGGGGTTGAAATTCCGAAAAATAGGAGAATATGACCGGTAAAGAACCACCAACACTAAGGAAGCAAACAGAGTTAGATTATTGCAAGGCCCACCACAATACAGCATGCTGGGATCACCCAGCAACCCAAGATAAACGCAGTATACCTACCTCAACATGCTGTCTACATCTTATAATAATACGAGAACATTTTAGATCCAGGTTAGAAATGCCATCTTTCGGATGAGATGTTAAACCCAAGTCGTCTCTCTCAGATGGACGTAAAAGATCCCACGGCACTATTTCGAAGAAAGGCAGGGGAGTTGTCCCTGGTGTCCTGACCAATATTTATCCCTCAACCAACATCACTAAAAAACAAGTTATCTGATCATTTATCCCGTTGCTGTTTGTGGGATCCTGCTGTGCATAAAATGGCTGCCACATTTCCTACAAATGTGAGAAGTCGCACAACACCAGGTTATAGTCCAACAGTTTTATTTGAAATCACAAACTTTCGGAGCGCTGCTCCTTCGTCAGGTGAAGTGAAGAGATGCATATAGGCACAGCATATATAGTCAGAGAACACTGCCAGATGTTCTCTGACTATATATGCTGTGTCTATATGCATCTCTTCACTTCACCTGACGAAGGAGCAGCGCTCCGAAAGTTTGTGATTTCAAATAAAACTGTTGGACTATAACCTGGTGTTGTGCGACTTCTCACATTTGTCCACCCCAGTCCAACACCGGCATCTCCACATCACATTTCCTACATTACAACAGTGACTATGCTTCAAAAGACCGCAAAACGCTTTGGGACATCCTGAGGTTGTGAAAGGCGCTATAGAACTGCATGTCTTTCAGGTACATCATACAGACCAGCAATAGACACTGAAAGTGAGTTGAAAGAACATAAACAGAAGAAGATAACTTATCCTCGAGTATTTGTCTACAAACTACAATCCTGTATCAAAGCTCATTAAAAGGTTAGCTGGTGGGCATTCAGGGAAAGCCTGGAAACAAAGTCAGTCGCCGTTATATTTCATTATCTAGATCTATACTGGCGATCTGTAATATTCAATCTTCTTCTTAAAATGGCAATTCAGAGGGTTTTTTTTTTTTAAAAACTGCCTGCAAGGTTTTGCCTCTGGGTCTTTATTGTAATAGGTAGAAGGGGCATTTTACAACAGTGTGATGGAGCAAGATTGAATGTTAAGTGACAGGGTTTTACTGAAAAATATACATACTGTAAAAGGGAGCAACACTCCTGTATGTAGTTCCATATTTGAAATAAAACTGTGTGTGTGTTTTATACTGGGGATCACTAGCGATGTTGCTCATGGATACTGCCAGCAAGTATATCGTGAGAGAGGAGATTGGCAAAAGGCAGATGGATACAGTGAGGGGAGACTGGTACTTTTTTTTTTATTCGTTCATGGGATGTGAGCGTCGCTGGCAAGGCCAGCACTTATTGCCCATCCCTAGTTGCCCTTGAGAAGGTGGTTGTGAGCCGCCTTCTTGAACCGCTGCAGTCCGTGTGGTGAAGTTACTCCCACAGTGCTGTTAGGTAGGGAGTCCCAGGATTTTGACCCAGCGACGATGAAGGAACGGCGATATACTTTCAAGTTAGGATGGTGTGACTTGGAGGTGGTGGTGTCCCCGTGCGTCTGCTGCCCTTGTCCTTCTAGGTGGTAGAGGTCGCGGGTTTGGGAGGTGCTGCTGAAGAAGCCTTGGCGAGTTGCTGCAGTGCATCTTGTAGATGGTACACACTGCAGCCACGGAGAGAGGAGACTGACTAGAGACAGCTTGTACACATTGGGAGAGGACTCCAAACTGAGAAATGCTGATGTACAAGTTAATTATTTAACAAAACCTGCTATAGATTCTGTCAAGTTAAACTGTTTCGCAACGCTATGTTGCTTCATGTTTGAAATCACATTCCTTGGGTAACTGGGAGTCATTTATATTCCACCAAAGTGACGAGGGAGACTTGGACAGTCCGAGAACCCTTTTTATGTCCTTACATTCTTATGTTCCTAAGCATGCAGGATATCTCTACTCCTCCATACTCCACACCCCCCCTAAATCATCTGAGTTTTCACCTCATGAGACTGTTGGCCAATTTAGAGGAAGAGGAAGGAGGAGAAAAACAGTAACAACTTGTATTTATATAGCAGCTTTAACGTAGTAAAACGTCCCAAGCTGCTGCACAGGAGTTTTTAAAGACAAAAATTTGACACCGAGCCACATAAGGAGAAATTAGGGCAGGTGACCAAAAGTCTGGTCAAAGAGGTAGGTTTTAAGGAGCGTCTTAAAGGAGAAAAGAGAGGCGGAGAGGTTTAGGGAGGGAATTCCAGAGCTTAGGGCCTTGGCAGCTGAAGGCACGGCCACCAATAGTTAAGCGATTATAATCAGGGATGCTCAAGAGGGCAGAATTAGAGGAGCGCAGATATCTCAGGGGGGTTGTGGGGCTGGAAGAGATTAGAGAGATAGGGAGGGGCGAGGCCGTAGAGGGATTTGAAAACAAGGATGAGAAATTTAAAATCAAAGCATTGCATAACCAGGAGCCAATGTAGGTCAGCGAGCACCGGGGTGATGGGTGAACGGGACTTGGTGCGAGTTAGGGCACGGGCGGCAGAGTTTTGGATGTCCTCAAGTTTACGTAGGGGAGAACGTGGGAGGCTGGTCAGAAATAGTCCTCAGTTAGTTAGGGAATGAACCCTGCTATTAAAAAATTCACTCCAAACTGCAGACAATGTAAAAGGCAGGGAGTTACCTAGAGAACAGGTGGGTCAGAGCGATTACAAACAAAGCTTCCCATGGAGGGTTCACGTTACACCCTAAAGCCCAAGAATGAATAATCATAGAATGATACAGCACAGAAGGAGGCCATTCGGCCCATCGTGCCTGTGCCAGCTCCTTGAAAGAGCTCTCCAATTAGTCCCACTCCCCCCTGCTCTTTCTCCATAGCCCTACAATTTTTTTTCCTTTGCAAGTATTTATCCAATTCCCTACTGAAAGTTAGTATTGAATCTGCTTCCACCACAAAGCTCAAACTCTCAGATGTATGCCAAGATGGGAGAGATCTTCTCACCTGTGGTGGCAACGCGCAGTCCCAGACGCTACAGCGACGTGGGTCTTACCACCACCCGCCCCACCCCTGCCATTTCCACTCAATTTCCGCTCTCTGCCAAGCACAGATCAGGCACCTCCCGACAGCGGGCAGAGAAAACTGAACGGGAACTCTCCACTAAGTTGCGCCCCACTTGGGAGGTCAACTAGGAACAGCACAGGGGAGGGCCTGGGAGCAGGCTAACTGTCCACCCCTACCACCTTCTCTAACTCCGCTGCGTGTGGGGGGAAAGAAAGACTTACATTTATATAGCTTCTTTCACCACCTCTGGACGTCCCAAAGCGCTTTACAGACAATGAAGTACTTTTTGAAGTGTAGTCACTGTTCTAATAATAGGAACAAGGCAGCCAATTTGCACACAGCAAGCTCCCACAAACAGCAATGTGATAATGAGCAGATAATCTGCCTTTAGGTTGAGGGGTAAATATTGGCCAGGACACCGGGGAAAAACTGCCCCTGCTCCTCTTCGAAATAGTGCCGTGGGATCTTTTACGTCCACCTGAGGGGGCAGACGGGGGCCTCGGTTTAACGTCTCATCCACAGGACGGCACCTCCGACAGTGCAGCACTCCCTCAGCACTGCACTGGGAGCGTCAGCCTAGATTACGTGCTCAAGTCTCTGGTGTGCGTCTTGAACCCAACGACCTTGTGTCTCAGAGGCGAGGGTGCAACCCACTGAGCCATGGTGGACACCAGTGGAGAGCAAAGCTTTGGCACAATGAAGCTTCAATATATTCCATTGCACAGCAATAGGTGGTGCTCTGTGCCTTGGGATCGCCACGTAGCCACAGATGGTACAGGGGACCGAAGGGAGGGGGAATGGAGGGAAAGTAGCAGCCCGACTTGATACTCACCCAATTCCACTAATGAATCGCAGAAGTAGAAACTGCCAATAATTAGACGCCAAGCCAGACGCAGCTCCAAAGATGCCATTCACCGTCAATGAGAAGATAAGAATTCTCTGACGGCCTCTCAGGTCTGCGAGAACCCCCCACACATACCCCCCGACCATCATACCTGCACAAACAGGGAGAAACACTGTTAATGCAAGCTTGGATCCAACATGTTGCTAAGGGACTTGTATCCATATACCAGACTTGTCTAAATAGAATGACCTTGCATCAATACAGTGCCTACAACATTCCCAAGGCATCCCTAAGTGCTTCACGTCCAATTAATTACTCTTGAAGTGCAACGCGGCAGCCAAGTTGCGCACAGCAAGATTCCACAAACAGCAAATGAGATGAATGACCCATTAATTGGTTCCTTTTTTTGTTCTGGTGTTGGTTGAAGGAGGAATTTTGGACTGGAGGCCATGAGAACTCCGAGCTTTTTCAAATTGTGCCACGGGACCTCCGACACCCACTAGTTTGATGGGGCCTCTGTTTAACATCTCATCCAAAAGACAGCACCCTCCGACAGTCCACTCAGTACTGCACTGAAGTGTCAGCTCGGATTATGTACCCGGGTCTTGGGAGTGGGGGCTTGAACCCACGACCTGCTCTGGTCCCGAGACAAAACCCATTAAAGTAGATGCCGTGCACTCAATTTGTCCCATCAGACCAGGATGGCCATTCAGATTACACCAGGGTTCAATGGGCTAACTTGAAAAAAGACACAATGTGCACAGGAAGACAAGACTTAGAAATATAAAGAGACAGGGGCAGCACTGGCACATAAAAGCACAGTGTGATAAGATGGGTGCTTACAACTCAACCCTACAATTACTGTGCTGCTGAACCCAGTCATACCACCAATGCCAAGCCAGGAGCTTCTCAGGGGACCCATGACTGCCTCTCCAATTGCACCCAAATGGCTCAGTTGATATGTGCCAATCCCAGCCAGGGCGACAGTAGGAGTACCAGGGTTTAGCTACGTGAATAGTTTGCCGATCTCTAAAGCCACAGAGTAGAATACGCCAATAAAGTATATTTTTCCCCATGTCCATCTGTCTTTACAGTAAATATTTTCGGTTGCTTGATTTGGAAACTAAGTGAGCTGTAATTTTCCACCTCAGAGGGCAAAGACAGCTTTGTCATAATGGATAGTGGATCCCAAGGGCCCAATACATTGTTTAACCCTGCTCAGCAGAGCCAGAGGGAGCTCGTTAACGGGAGTACCTGAAACCTAATGAGCCACTGCAAAAATGCGCAAAAACTATGTTTAAAAACGGTTAGAGTTTAGTGATAATGTCTCTTAATCTCTCCTTTTGTTCTTTCATCCCCTCCCCCTTTTCCCAGCTTTATCCTTGCTTTAAATCTATTTCATTTCCTGCTTTTTCCAGTTCTGACGAAAGGTCTTCGACCTGAAACGTTAACTCTGTTTCTCTCTCTCCACGGATGCTGCCTGGCCTGCTGAGTTTTTCCAGCATTTTCTGCTGTTATTTAAGAGTTTAGTGATACAAGTTCCACTCAAACTCGATTGAAATAAGAATCGTCTTCAGTGGCCGTGGTCATTTTCAGTTTCCGCCTTTTTTCTCTGTGGTGATAAATTTTGCGACGTCATCACTGTAACCGTCACTTCTCACTGTTTTTCCGAGGGCATGTTACTTTCCCCAATTTTTCTTGCTCAAACGTGCAACTACATAGAATTACTTCACAGAAACAGGCCATTCAGCCCAACCAGTCCGTGCTGGTGTTCATCCTCCACAGGAGTAGCGATCCTGAACCCCACGTGCCCGCTCTGTTCCCATATCCCGTTATTCCCCTTCCCTTAAACATCTACCTGACCTATCCTTAAACGTGGACAAGCTTTCTGCTTCAATCACCGACTCTGGCTAATGCATTCCACCGCCTCATAACCCTCTGCGCAAAAAAATTTCCCCTGCACTCTGTCCTAATTAACATTTAAAGAAAGACTTTATGCAGCGCCTTTCACAACAACAGCACTTTACAGCCAATGTACTTTTGAAATGTAGTCACTGTTGCAATGTAGGGAAACATTTTGCATACAGCAAGGTCCCACAAACAGCAATGAGATAATGACCAGACGATCCATGTTTCTCTCTCCACGGATGCTGCCTGGCCTGCTGAGTTTTTCCAGCGTTTTCTGTTGTTATTCGGATTTCCAGCATCCGCAGTATTTTGCTATTGTATTTTTTAATCATGTTGGCTGAGGGATAAATATTGGTCAGGACACCGGGAGAACTCCCCTGCTCTTCTTCGAAGTAGTGCCACGGGATCTTTTACATCCAGCAGAGTGGGCCTCTTAACCTCGTACCTACGTCCTTTATTCTAGATCACTCAACCACTGAAAACTGTTTCCATCTAGTCTGTCCCAACCCTTCATAATTTTAAGCACCTCGATCAAATCACCCTGTAGCCTCCTCTGTTCTAACTAAAAGAGTCCCAATTTCTCAAGTCTTTCGAGTAACTATTTCCGACATTACAAACAGTGAAAAGTTTCAGCAGCACCCGTGATAGCCACAGGACTGGGAGTTAGGGCCACACGCGACAGTTAGGCGAGCAGGCACCAGGTGCGTGATTCCAGCAAAATATTCCAGTCTGCTAGCAGAATGGAAACTGAAAACATATTAAATGCACCATGCAAACAGGTTTGTTTTAGAGCCTTTGTGTAAACATCATATGCAGATGGTAGTAAAGTGCAGACAACAGGCGCACCCCTCTCTCTCTATATATATATATATAAATAATCGCTCCCTTCGAAGAACCAGGGTTATATGAACTGCCGAATAAAGCAAAAGCCAATTTGTTTCCCCTGCTAAGTGTGGACAGTGTGGCACTTTCCTGCCACACTAGTGACCACCGAGAAGCTTCATCCCTTCTATTTTAATCCACTGAGCACCAAAGACAAACTTGCTTGTCCAAGTGCTACAGTTGAGCGTGTGTCAGTTGCAAGCACTTCCATGTTCATAGGACCGAACAGAGGCCCCATCTGCCCTCTCAGGTGGACGCAAAAGATCCCACGGCACTATTTCAAAGAAGAGTTCTCCCCGCTGTCCTGCCCAATATTTATCATTCAACCAACATCAGGACAACAGATGATCTAGTCATTATCACATTGCCGTTTGTGAGACCTTGCTGTGCGAATATTAGCTGGGGCATTTCCTACATTACAACAGTGACTACACTTCAAGAAGCATTTCATTGGCTGTAAAGCGCTTTGGGACATGCTGAGGTCACGAAAGGCGCTGTATAAATGCAAGTCTTCATCTTTCTTTCATCTTCAGATATAGTTATCATGTCCACCACCTTAAACATTCAGTCCCTCCACCACCGGCGCACCGCGACTGCAGTGTGTACCATCTACAAGATGCACTGCAGCAACTCGCCAAGGCTTCTTCGGCAGCACCTCCCAAACCTGCGACCTCTTCCACCTAGAAGGACAAGGGCAGCAGGCGCATGGGAACACCACCACCTCCAAGTTCCCCTCCAAGTCACACACCATCCTGACTTGGAAATATATCGCCGTTCCTTCATCGTCGCTGGGTCAAAATCCTGGAACTCCCTCCCTAACAGCACTGTGGGAAGCACCTTCGCCACACGGACTGCAGCAGTTCAAGAAGGAGGCTCACCACCCTAACCTTCTAAGGGTAATTAGGAATAGGCAATAAATGCTGGCCTTGCCAGCGACACCCACATCCCGTGAGTGAATGAATAAAAAAAAAAACACAATTACCAACCTAGTCACATCCATGATTTGAATGCGTCAATCTTCTAATTCTAAGTTACTCATTGGCTGCTAAACTGGTTATGCACCAATGGAATACTGTGGGTAGGTGGGCCAGATGGACCAGAGATCTTCTCCCGCCTGAAACTGTTGCTGTGTTACTATATTTAAAGCGGACTGTTAGACAAGCCCTTTTTCTACAAAAAGACAATAGCCCCCATTTAAAAAAAAGACAGTGGGAGCTGGGAAGCAAAACAACAAAGATATATCAAGCCTTTTAAACTCTAAAAAAGCATGGGAAGATGGGAAATAGGTAGCAGAGAGTTAGAAAAGATAGCAAAGAATGATACCTGGACTCCAAGGGTTAAATTACGAGGAGCGATTACACAAACTAGGGTTGTATTACCTGGCATTTAGAAGGTTAAGGGGTGACTTGGTCGAAGTTGTCAAGATATTAAGGGGAACTGATAGTTTCTCTCCATCTACCCTATTTCCACTGGTTGGGGAATCTCGGACTGTCTAACAATTAGAGCCAGGCCTTTCAGGAGTGAAGTTAGGAAACACACACACACACACACAAAAACACACACACACACACACACACACACACACACACAAAGGGTGGTAGAAGTTTGGAACTCTCTTCTGTAAACAGCAGTTGATGCTGGGCCAATTGTTAATTTTAATTCTGAGATTGATAGATTTTTGTATTAAAGGATATGGGCCAAAGACGGATATATGGAGTTAGGTCATAGATCAGCCATGATCTCATTGAATGGTAGAACAGGCTCGAGGGGCTAAATGGCCTACTCCTTGATCTTTTACACCGATTCCGGTTTGTTGGCTACAAACTTTAATTTTCATGTGGTTGTTAACGTTCTGGTGCTTGCTGGCGAGATCCTGCAAATTTTGTCAGAACCTGCCAGGAAAATACGGGCCATTATTTGTAAACTTGATTGACTATAAACAGCCTTTAGTACAAATACTGATTTGAACATCCTAGGAAATTAATTTTAATGGTTGCCTCGAATTATCCATTTCTACAGTGCGAGTGATACGAAAGGCAGGCCAGGCCATGGACAGGATCCATATATTATCAGCTGCTGGCAACAGATAGCAGATAAACACACTGCACACCTGCAGGATTTAGCCAACAAAATAGGGTGTGTTTATTTTGGCTTCCTCACCTTTGATGAGATGTTAAGCCGAGGCCCCGTCTGCCCTCTCGGGTAGATGTAAAAGATTCCGTGAAACTATTTTTGAAGAGCAGGGGAGTTCTCCCCGGTGTCCCAGTCAATATTTATCCCTCAAACAACAGCTAAAAACTGATTATCTGACCGTTGTAATGTTGCTGTTTGCGGGAGCTTGCTGTGCGCAAATTGGCTGCCACATTTCCTACATTACAACAGCGACTACACTTCAAGAAGCATTTCATTGGCTGTAAAGCGCTTTGGGACATGCTGAGGTCACGAAAGGCGCTGTATAAATGCAAGTCTTTCTTTGTAAACTGGAGTGAAAAGACGGACATTTGAGTCTCGCTGGCATGAGGACTTATTTGGCAGTTTGTACAACCATTTATTTGTGCGTACGAGTCGTCTGCCATGGTCAGGCGCTCAGCTAGGCTACTTGTGGGTATACTGTCAAATTATAATCTAAACACGTCCCACAAACTGCTGCTAAACAGAAAATCCCATTCCTCTAAGCAGCTACTACTCTTCAACTAGTGCAAGTGGCTGCTGGACTCAGTGCCCTAATTTGTCTAGCAGTTAAACTGTGGAACTCCCACCTAGAAGATTAAAAGTTTCAACCCAAGAGTTGACCAGCTCTTGGAGCCCATTGACTCCTACCAAAGACTTTGAGATCTCGGTCTGACTACAATCAGCACAAGGAACTATTTTCATTATATTTGTTCTCGTGATGCGGGCGACACTGGCAAGGCCACAACTATTGCCCATGCCCAATTGCCCTGAGGGCATTGAGTCAATCATGTAGAGTGGGACTGGAGTCACATGTAGGCCAGATAGGGGTCCCTGAAGGACTTTAGCTTTTACAGCAATCTGGCAGCTTTCACGGTCATTTTATCGGGTGGCAGCCCAGATTGTACTGAATTCCAATTCCTAGCTCCATGGCGGGACTTGATCTTGCAACCTCTGGATTGATAAGTCCAGTACCATAACCACGAGGCTACCGCAGCCAATGGGTCCAGTGCCAGCCTGCAGGATGCGCCACCAGCCATTCGCAAACCAACACTGGGTTTGCTGTAGAGAAGCTCTTGGATGGTCACACAGTCTTGGTGGAAGGAGGACAGACCATTCAGACCCCAACACCCCCGCCCAGCTGAAGGCGGCACGATGGGCAAAAATGGCACGGGGGAAACATTTCCCAGTCAGTCTGCTCATTTTCAGCTTCACGTTTGGCACCTCTACTGTCCCGGCTACCGACTTGAGTTGAGACCAGAGTGGACGTCGGCCGCTGGCACAACGAACAGTCATCGGAGGTTGTAAAAGGTGTACCTAGGAAGATACTTGCTGTAAGCCAACCCATATCTGCTGTGCTGAGTTGAAGGTCGCACCGGGCAGTGGGAAGCAGAAACGACACACACAGGATTTCAATGGCGTCGCTGGCATTGGCCCATCCGCAGATAATCAAGAGCGCCACGTGGAAAGTGCCAAAACCTGAAAATAAAAAACAGGACACACACAACAGCAATAAAGTATAAACCACAGGAAAAAAAAAACACTATTGCAACGCTTAACAAGAGTTATCTAAACTCTCAGGGTTCAAATCTCTACAGTACATCTGGCACTGAAGCATCGCAGAGCAGGGTGCTCTGCAGTGATATCAGTGCTGCCTTTATGGCCAAGAGTTTTACTCTGGAGTGCTTCAGGTTCCCAATGAACTTGGGCTTTAGAACAACAACTTGCATTTATATAGTGCCTTTAACATAGTAAAACATTCCAAGGCACTTCACAGGAGCGTCAGCAGACACAAATTGACACCAAGCCAAAGAAGGAAACAGTGGGACCAAAAGCTTGGTCAAAGAGGTATGTTTTAAAGAGCGTCTTAAAAGAGGAAAAAGAGGCAGAGAAGTTTAGGGAAGGAATTCCAGAGCCTAGGGCCGAGGCAGCTGAAGGCAGGGCCCACCAGTGGTGGGGCAAAGGAAGTGGAGAATTGACAAAAGGCCAGAATCGGAAGAACGCAGAGATCTCGGAGGGTTGTAGGTAATGTTCCCTGTAATATTATTTTGGGCCGCACGGCTCCTTTAACGGTCTGCGCGGGCCCATTCAAATGTCCGCGCATGCGCGGCTTTTTCCAATTTAAAAGCCAGCTCACCGGCTGCGCGGGATCTCCAGAGCGCTGTGCAGTCGCGCAACTTAAAGGGAACATTGGTTGTGGGGCTGGAGGAGGTTCCAGAGAGAGGGATGGGCGAGGCGAGAGATTTGAACACAAGGATGAGATTTTTTTATTTATTTATTTTTTAAATGGAGGCGTTGACGGACCGGGAGCCAATGGATGTCAGCGAGCACAGGGGTGAGGGGTGAATGGCACCTTGTGCAAGTTAGGATACGGGCAGCAGAGTTTTGGATGACCTTAAGTTTATGGTGGGTGGAAGATGCAAGGCCGGCCACGCGAGCAGCGGAATAGTCAAGTCTGAAGGCAACAGAAGCATGGGTGAGGGTTTCAGCGGCAGATGGGCGATGTTACGGAAGCGGATATAGGCGGTCACGGTGATGAAGAGGATATGGGGTCAGAAGAACAGCGGAAGGTCAAATAGCACGCCAAGGTGGCGAACAGTCTGGTTCAGCCTGAGACAGTAGCCAGGGAGGTGGATGGAATCGGTGGCTAGGGAACGGACTTTGGAGTGCACTGGAGTGTCAGCCTAGACTCTGTGGTCAAGTCCCTGGAGTGGGACTCGAACCCACGGCCCTCTTGACTCAGAGGCGAGTGTGCTACCACTGAGCCACGGCGGAAGCACTAATACACCAGTGGTTTGTGCAATTTACCCACACGCCGAGTATCCCGCCTCAGTCTGAAGGCAACACTAAACTTAAGTGAAGCACTTGCCCCACAGTGAGGGAGAGAGAGAGAGAGAGAAAATATTACAATAGAGCCAATAATGGTTTTTAAACCGTCACCAAAATGCAAAAGGATCACAGAAACAAATCTTTACCGGATTCTTCGACTGCTTCTTCAAAGGTAAATGAGACTTGGTCACTCTCAGCAGACTTGCCAGTTTTCTTCTCTTCAGAAAGAAATTCGCCTGCAAGAGAAGTCGTCATTCTGTTACTGGGCAGATTAGTGCAAAGCAGCTCCACTCCGAGGAGGGCTGGAGGAGTCCGGCAATGATCGGAAGTTGGCACGAAACCGCGGTTTAACGACATCGATTTGTTGCTATCTGCAATGCATCAGAGGGGACCCGGAAGCAACAGGGATGTTGAGAAACAGGCTGTTGCCAAGAACAAATACACCTCCAAAACTGCCTTCAGTTAACAAGAAAGTCCAGTTTCTCTTGAGACAGGATTCAATATTCCAGCTGGACCCCTCTGGCAAACAAACCTAAATCAAAATTGGCCCGTTTCGAAACAGCATTGAAAAAAAAAGAAACTCATTCTGATTTTTTTAAAAGTCAGAAATGTGTTGTTAGGAGAGAAACAGCAAGAGAGGCGCACCAAGTTTTGCAAGTAGGATATAAAGGAAGCACTGGATTAAGTCACACCCCAAATCATTTGACTGTGCAATCTACCTCTAGGCAGGAGCTACCATGACTAGGTGTATTCACTTTAAAAATTCAAAGTGCCTTTAAATTACCATTCCTGCGCCCCTATGCTTTGGGACAGCAATGCTATAATGACCTCAGTGCGTGGCTCCCCCATGTTTAAACGCTCCTCTTGTTCTCCGATTGACCTGCCGGGGAGGCCAATTCGTAAAGCAGAGAGCCAGTCTACTAAACAGACCATCAATGGGCCTTTAGAGAATGGGGGCAGAGAACAGTATAGAGCATTCTTCACTTTTAAATAACACTTTTCTATTTTGTTTTGAAAACAAATCATACAAACAAAAAAAGAACTAGTCGCGTGCTTCCGAACAGAAGCTGAGCGGGTCCAATTCGCCACCGGCGCTTGTGACATTGCAGTGGGGAAAGAGTTAAACTGACATCGCTGGCAGTTTCACTGAATGGTGTAATAAAGACAATAATCTAATCGGCCTTTGCAGTAAGCTTTTTCTAAATTGCTGAACTGGCAGTTGAGATAACCTAAGCAGCAGTGTTAGAATGATTAACGACTGCATACTGTGTCACTTAGAGACAATTGCAACTAGCCGGATGTTGAACCATAAGAGGCCTAGAGGATGCAAGTCCTGTTCTGGCAGGAAGGTAAAACAATGGGCTAGAAGTAAAAAGGCCTAGAGAGGCAGGAAAGGAGGACAATGAGTCAGAAGTACAATGTTGATGAGACCCCATTCGGCATAAACATAAACATGTGACTACGAGTGAGGCAGGTACGGGGATCCAGGAGGTAGTGTTGGAGGAGCTGCAGCCCTTGCTCTTGTCCAACAGGTTCGAGGCTCTTACTCCCTGTGAGGACGGGAGCAGGGACTGCAGGGAGGATGAGCACTGTGGTACGGGGAGCCATTCAACCCTTGGAATGAGTGACCATAACATGGTTGAATTCCATATCCAATTAGAGGGTGAGAAGGTTGGTTCTCAGACAAGCGTACTAAGCTTGAATAAAGGAGACTATGATGGTATGAGAGCGGAATTGATTAAAGTGGACTGGGAAAATAGATTAAAGGGTAAGACGGTACATGAGCAGTGGTGTTCATTTAAGGAGTTATTTTACAACTTTCAAAAAATATATATTCCACTGAGGAAAAAAGGGTGTAAAAGAAATGACAGCCATCCGTGGCTAAGTAAAGAAATTAAGGATAGTATCCAACTGAAAACAAGGACATATAAGGTAGCCAAACTTAGTGGGAGGATAGAAGATTGGGAAGTCTTCAAAAGACAGCAAAAAGTAACTAAAGGATTGATTAAGAAAGGGAAGATAGATTATGAAAATAAATTAGCAAAAAATATAAAAACAGATAGCATGAGTTTCTATAGTTATATAAAAAGAAAAAGGGTGGCTAAGGCAAATGTAGGTCCCTTAGAGGATGAGACCAGGAAATTAATGGTGGGAAACATGGAGATGGCAAAAATGCTGAACAAATATTTTGTTTCAGTCTTTACGGTAGAGGACACTAAGAATATCCCAACACTGGACAAACAGGGGGCTCTAGGGGGGGAGGAGCTAAATACGATTAAAATCACTAAGGAATTGGTACTCAGTAAAATAATGGGACTCAAGGCGGATAAATCCCCTGGACCTGATGGCTTACATCCTAGGGTCTTGAGGGAAGTGGCAGTAGGGATTGTGGATGCTTTGGTAATAATTTTCCAAAATTCCCTGGACTCAGCAAAGGTCCCGGCAGATTGGAAAACTGCTAATGTAACACCCTTATTTAAAAAGGGTAGTAGGCAGAAGGCTGGAAATTATAGACCAGTTAGTCTAACATCTGTGGTGGGTAAAATTATGGAGTCTATTATTAAGGAGACAGTAACGGAACATTTAGATAAACACAATTTAATAGGACATAGTCAGCATGGCTTTATGAAGGGGAAGTCATGTCTGACAAATTTGCTTGAGTTCTTTGAGGACATAATGTACAGGATGGATAAAGGGGAACCAATGGACGTAGTGTATTTAGACTTCCAGAAGGCATTCGACAAGGTGCCACATAAAAGATTATTGCTCAAGATAAAAAATCACTGGATTGGGGGGAATATTCTGGCATGGGTGGAAGATTGGTTATCTAACAGGAAGCAGAGAGTTGGGATAAATGGTTCATTCTCGGACCGGCAACCAGTAGCCAGTGGTGTTCCGCAGGGGTCGGTGCTGGGTCCCCAAATCTTTACAATCTATATTAACGATTTGGAGGAGGGGACCGAGTGTAACATATCAAAGTTTGCAGATGATACAAAGATGGGAGGGAAAGTAGAGAGTGAGGAGGACATAAAAAACCTACAAGGGGATATAGACAAGCTGGGTGAGTGGGCGGAGATTTGGCAGATGCAATACAATATTGGAAAATGTGAGGTTATGCACTTTGGCAGGAAAAATCAGAGAGCAAGTTATTATCTTAATGGCGAGAAACTGGAAAGTACTGCAGTACAAAGGGATCTGGGGGTCCTAGTGCAAGAAAATCAAAAAGTTAGTATGCAGGTGCAGCAGGTGATCAAGAAGGCCAACGGAATGTTGGCTTTTATTGCTAGGGGGATAGATTATAAAAACAGGGAGGTATTGCTGCAGTTATATAAGGTATTGGTGAGACCACATCTGGAATACTGCATACAGTTTTGGTGTCCATACTTAAGAAAAGACATACTTGCTCTCGAGGCAGTACAAAGAAGGTTCACTCGGTTAATCCCCGGGATGAGGGGGTTGACATATGAGGAGAGGTTGAGTAGATTGGGAATCTACTCATTGGAGTTCAGAAGAATGAGAGGCGATCTTATTGAAACATATAAGATTGTGAAGGGGCTTGATCGGGTGGATGCGGTAAGGATGTTCCCAAGGATGGGTGAAACTAGAACTAGGGGGCGTAATCTTAGAATAAGGGGCTGCTCTTTCAAAACTGAGATGAGGAGAAACTTCTTCACTCAGAGGGTAGTAGGTCTGTGGAATTTGCTGCCCCAGGAAGCTGTGGAAGCTAGATCATTAAATAAATTTAAAACAGAAATAGACAGTTTCCTAGAAGTAAAGGGAATTAGGGGTTACGGGGAGCGGGCAGGAAATTGGACATGAGTTTGAGTTCGGATCGGTCGAGGCCCTGTGGGTGGCGGAGCGGGCCCAGGGGCTGAGTGGCCGGGTCCTGCTCCTACTTCTTGTGTTCTTTAGATTTGAGGTGAGGATCAGATCAGCCATGATCTTATTGAATGGCGGAGCAGGCTGGAAGGGCCGATTGGCCTACTCCTGCTCCTATTTCTTATGTTCTTATGTTCTTATAAACAAAGGTCATAGGTGCAACAACAGCTTGTGGGATAACGGACATATACTTTTCCGATAATAAAGGCAGTATTTTAATGTAACGCAGCATAGGCAACCAATCAGTGAAGATGCATGCAGGCCAAGGTCCAATCAGGTGGCAGAAATGAATTTTGCATGAGCTGGACATATGTATTGTAATGTATAAAAATGTAGTGTTTGCTGTAACAATTTGGAGAAGTCTGGCTAAGACAGAGTAGGCTGTCTCCCCACCGGTGTAATAAAGATGACTTGATTATCGATCCGAAAACCTTGTGTCGAGTGTTGGTTTAAAATACTCCACAACAACATGTTGCAATAGAGCATCGTGGGACAAGCTCAGTAGGCTGAATCGCCTCAGGCCGTCTAGGGAAGTAAAGTTTGCAGCAGTTAAATTACGAGTCCCACCAAACAGAGGGTGTCCGCTGCTGTCGGCTGAATCAAGGCTGGTTAAGGTTGTATTTGGTAATGCCATCGAGTCTGCAGTAGAACCAGGAAGGGGTGCACGAGCGCATGCAAAAACCCAAGACCAAAAGTAATTCTTCCAATATTCTGCACCTTCAGTTCTGGGCACCCCATCTCAAGAGAGGATATATTGGCCTTGGAGGAGGTGCAGTGCAGATTCGCCAGAATGATACCAGGGCTAAAAAGGTTAGATTATGAGGACAGGTTGCATAGACTTGGCTTGTATTCCCCATGGTACAGAAGATTAAGGGGTGATCTAATTGAGGTGTTTAAGATGATTAAAGGGTTTGATAGGTTCTCTCTACCTACCCTATTTGCTCTGGTGGGGGAATCCTGAACAAAGGGGGGGTGGGGGGGAATAACCTACAAATTAGAGCGAGGCCATTCAGGGGTGATGTCAGGAAGCATTTTTTCACATAAAGGGTAGTGGAAATTTGGAACTCTCCCCCCCAAAAAGTTGTTGAGGCTGGAGGGCAATTGGAAATTTCAAAACTGAGATGGATAGGGTTCTGTTAGGCAAATGATAGTGTTAAGATCCAAATCAGCCTTGCTCTAGTTGAATGGTGGAACAGACTCAAGAGCCTGAATGGCACACTCCTGTTCCGATGAACTCAACAGTAATCTGGGAGAAAAAATTAAATCTCTTACGGACCACGTGGAATTGAAAGTGAGTTTGATAGTAAACCACTTGGCAGGTGTCAAGAATCATTATCCACCATCAAACACATTCTGTGCTCCAATAGTGAAGCCAAGGTTCCAAATAGCTTCAAAGGGCAGAAAAGCTAATGAATCCCCAAGGACGGATGAACTGAACCCCAGGATAGAGAGACACGGGAGGAGATTCGTGAAGCACTGACAGTCATTTTGAGGGAGCCAATGAACACTGCAGAGGTTCCAACAGAACGGAAACAGGCAAGTGTACTTTCTTATTCAAAAGTGAGAAGTCGCACAACACCAGGTTATAGTCCAACAGCTTTATTTGAAATCACAAGCTTTCGGAGCGCTGCTCCTTCGTCAGGTGAAGTGAAGAAATACATATGGGCACAGCATAAATAGTCAGAGAACAATGCCAGACGACTACAGTTAATCTTTCTAACTGCCCTTTATCACATAGGGCAGTTAGAAAGATTAACTGTAGTCGTCTGGCATTGTTCTCTGACTATTTATGCTGTGCCCATATGTATTTCTTCACTTCACCTGACGAAGGAGCAGCGCTCCGAAAGCTTGTGATTTCAAATAAAGCTGTTGGACTATAACCTGGTGTTGTGCGACTTCTCACTTTTGTCCACCCCAGTCCAACACCGGCATCTCCGCATCATTTCTTATTCAAAATAGGGAGACAGAGCCACATCTTATAACTGGAGAACCTGACCTGAATAATCGCAAAATAATTTGAAGCAAAACAGAAGAGTCTCTGTGTTCTAAATAACTGTCAATGTGACTTCATAAGAACATAAGAAATAGGAGCAGGAGTAGGCCATTTGGCCCTTCGTGCCTGCTCCGCTATTCAATATGATCATGGCTGATCTTCTGCCTCAACTCCATTCACCGGCCCTATCGCCATATCCCTTGATGCCCTTACTAGTCAGAAATCTATCGACTTCTGTTTTGAATATACCCAATGACTGAGCCTCCACAGCCCTCTGGGGTAGAGAATTCCAAAGATTCACCACCCTCTGTGTGAAGAAATTTCTTCTCAGCTCAGTCCTGAATAGCCTACCCTTTATCCTGAGGCTGTGGCCCCTGGTTCTAGACTCCCCAGCCAAGGGAAACATTCTCCCAGCATCCACCCTATCAAGCCCTGTAATAATTTTGTATGCTTCAATGAGAGCCCCTCTCATTCTTCTGAATTCAAGAGAATACAGGCCTAGTTTACTCAATCTCTTCTCATATGACAGTCCCGCCATCCCAGGAATCAATCTTGTGAACCTTCGTTGCACTCCCTCCATGGCAAGTATATCCTTCCTTCGGTAAGGAGACCAAAATTGGACACAGTACTCCAGGTGTGGTCTTACCAAGGCCCTATATAATTGGAGTAAGACTTCTTTACTCCTGTACTCAAATCCTCTTGTAATGAAGGCCAGCATACCATTTGCCTTCCTAATGGTTTGCTGCACCTGCACATTCACTTTCAGTGACTCATGGACAAGGACACCCAGGTCCCTTTGAGCATCTGCATTCCCCAGTCTTTCACCATTTAGGAAATACTCTGCCTTTCTGTTTTTTCAGAAGGGACAGATCTCGTCTTACCAGCTTCATAGAGGAGATGATAGCCCATATTGACAGGGAAAGCCATACATCATAGTCAAACTTCCAAAAGACCTTTGATAAGTAAAAGCACCTCCTTACTAGACTATCTTCCATTAGACCTCACATTGTACCCCTTGCTACACTGTTGGCTACCTCCTCTTCACATTGAGTAGACCAGGCCTATATTCTCTGGAGTTTGGAAGAATGAGAGGTGATCTCATTGAAACGTATAAAATTCTTCGAGGGCTTGACAGGGTAGATGCTGGGAAGATGTTTCCCCTGGCTGGAGAGTCTAGAACTAGGGGTCATAGTCTCAGGATACCGGGTCGGCCTTTTAGTTCTGAGGAGGAGAAATTTCTTCACTCAGAGGGTGGTGAATCTTTGGAATTCTCTACCCCAGGGGGCTGTGGAGGCTCAGGTGTTGAGTATATTCAAGACTGAGATCGATAGATTTTTGGACACTAAGGGAATCAAGGGATATGGGGATAGTGCAGGAAAGTGTTGATGTAGAAGCCATGATGCGGAGATGCCGGTCCAGTTG
The DNA here is from genome assembly GCA_030390025.1 of Squalus acanthias. Lineage (NCBI taxonomy): Eukaryota > Metazoa > Chordata > Chondrichthyes > Squaliformes > Squalidae > Squalus > Squalus acanthias. Next base: position 52,064,690 of record CM059443.1, read on the forward strand.
GACTGGGGTGGACAAAAGTGAGAAGTCACACAACACCAGGTTATAGTCCAACAGTTTTATTTGAAATCACAAGCTTTCGGAGCGGCTGCTCCTTCGTCAGGTGAAGTCAGCAGCGCTCCGAAAGCTTGTGATTTCAAATAAAACTGTTGGACTATAACCTGGTGTTGTGCGACTTCTCATTGATGTAGAAGATCAGCCTTGATCTTATTGAATGGCGGAGCAGGCTTGAGAGGCCATATGGCCTACTCCCGCTCCTACTTCTTAGGTTCTTAAGTATATTGTGCTACCCATTGGCGACATCATCCGCAGGCATGGGATCAGGTTGCACATACACACCAATGACACCCAGCTTTGCTCCCTGCCACTCGTTACAGCTATCTGTCTGACATCAAGACCTGGATCAGCCAAAACTTCCACCAGCTAAAAGTCATCAAAACTGGAGCCATCCTCTTCAGCTCCAGCTAGTGCTCAACTCGTCGCTCCTTTAGGCACTAATGCTTTCACCCTAGGAACTCCCTCCCTCGGCACCTCTGCATTGTCACCTCCCTCCCAGTCACCAAAAACTTACAAGACACTTCTCTTTGATGGTGCTCTTGCCACCCCCGCCAATCTCCAACTCTTGCTGCTCCCCTCCGCCCTCCTGGTCGGGGTCCGCTCTTTGTCTGCTGCCCAGTAAAGCACTTGATCGCTCTCTGCAGTTGTAGAAATCCAGGATGTTATGTCGGTGAGTTAGTAATTGGATAAAGGGAAGGAAGCTGAGGGTAGTCATAAAGAAAGCTCCATTGAAATAGGGGAAGTAATGAGGAAGCAATGAGGAAGCGGGCCAGTCATGCTGGGTTACCTCCAGTTATGGGATACATAAAGAACCAGGATTTTCAGCCTCATTGCAAATCCCTCCATGGCCTCGACCCTTCCTAGCTCTGTAATCTCCTCCAGCCCCACAACCCTACAAGATCTCTGCACTCCTCTAATTCTGGCCTCTTGAGCATCCCTGATTTTAATCGCTCCACCATTGGCGGCCATGCCTTCTGTTGCCTGGGCACTAAGTTCTGGAATTCCCTCCCTAAACCTCTCTACCTCTCTTTCCTCCTTTAAGACGCTGCTTAAAACCTACCTCTTTGACCAAGCTTTTGGTCATCTGCTCTAATATCTCCTTATGTGGCTCGGTGTCAGATTTTCATCTTATAACGCTCCTGTGAAGCGCCTTAGGACGTTTTACTACGTTAAAGGTGCTGTATAAATACAAGTAGCTGTTGTTGCAGCAAGGTAATTAAATTCACAGATGATGCCAAGATGGAGAAGATGGGGAAAGAGATTGTGGACTCGAGTCGTAGGCGACAGCCAAGATCTTAGAAAAAGAGCTTGACGTGGCTGATAAAAGTCAGTACATCAAGTGCATTGTACTACACACTGAAAGTAGGCAAATAGGAGTCATGTGTACTTCATGAGTCGACAGAACTTGCCAAGGGGGAAGTTGAAAATAACCTATTGATGTTTTTACTTCTCACTCACCAAATGCAAACAGAGTGATGCAATAAGGGCCTACACCAGCTCCTATTCCTTATGTTCCTATGTTAGAAGTCAAGCTGAAGTTGTAGTGTCCTGGTCATACTGCACCTAGAATAATCCTCATCGTTCAATCAGCACAACTTAAGGGGTCCATCGAGACTCTAGAGGCGGTACAGAGGAAAGCGACAAGGGTGATGCCCAGTGTCGGAACGACTGCATAAGCCAGAAGGAATGACTGGACAAATCAGGTCTAATCGACCTCATAAAAGATACACTTCCAGAGGGGACCTTATAAAAAGGTTTATAGGATGCTTATCAGGATGTTCAGATACACCAGGGCAGCTGGATAAGAGGGTACAGGTTCAGGAGTGGGAACAAAAAGATATCTGGAAATATTCTCGAGGGTGATCAGCAGCAGGAATGGGTTGTCAAGGTGGGCAGTGGAACAGCTGGGTGTTGTAAAGGCAAGGGGGTATGGCCAGTATTCTGGAAGAATGAGGTTAACTGGGTTAATCAGCTTCACCTGAACCTGTTTTATGATTTTTTGTTACCCCCCCCCTCCCAGAGCAGAAAGTAATATCAACTCCATTATTGAACTCTGAACAGGTCAAATACACCTATTTATTGGGGGGTCTTAGCACTCGCAGATACTGACGGGGAGGGTTCCTGAATTACTAACACGATTCTAGACACCACTAGTCAATTTCCTGTGGCGTTGCTCGGGGGAGTCAGATCAAGCGCAGTCATCCGGTTGAGCAGTGTTAGAGGCTGGAGGAGAGAAAATACTTGCATTTCTATAGCTTCTTCACAACCTCAGAACAGCCCAAAGTGCTTACCAGCCAATCAAGTACTTTTGAAGTGTAGTCACTGTTGTAATTTGGGGAAACGCAGCAGCCAGTTTGCGCACGGCAAGGCCCCGCAAACAGCAATGAGATAAATGACCAGATAATCTGTTTTAGTGATGTTGGTTGAGGGATAAATATTGGCCCAGGACACCGAGAGAGAACTCCTCTGCTCTTAAGAAATAGACCACGGGACCATTTTATGTCCACCCGAGTGGCCTGTGGTTAATGTCTCATCCGAAAAGACGGCATCTCCAGGAGTGTCAGCCTAGATCACGTGCTCAAGTCTCTGGAGTGGGACTTGAACCCACATCCTTCTGACTCAGAGGACAGTGCTGCCCAGTGAGCCACGGCGTCGGCAGGTAGAAGATGTCAGGGAAGAATAAGAGGTCTGGGAAAGAGGCGTGGAGAAGAAAACTGAGCAGGGCTGGAGACCAAAGGGAACAACTGCATTGCTGTAACCAGGGACATCAGTACAGTAATCCCAACCAGGGAGGTGGGGGGCGGTGAAAGAGAGTAAAGAGGGGCTCTCTGTTTGGCATTCTTATTGATGGCTGTGCTCCTTCTTTCATACATTCTGCAGAATTTTAGTGGAGTAAAATTCAGATAATTGGTGAGATTGAGGGGAAAAGCTCAAAGAGTAGATTAGTTACAAACACATCGAACATAACCACTGTGTCCCATCACAACTTAAACAGCGAGGACTTGAAACAACTGCGCTTTCATTTGTTTGGGGGGGGGGGAATTGGAGGAAAAGATTCTTTTTAAATATGTAGTGATTTTTCATTTTAAAAAATTCCACAAATATTTACCTGCTCAGGCGTAAACCTGATGCAGATACATTCCCCGCAGCCACAAAGTAATAATCTGAAGTCGCTAATCATCGAGTAAGTTCAGTATCTCATTCTCACTGCCTTTGCCTCTGGCAAGTCTCCACACTTCTCCTCTGCCTTTCCAGTGGGTCAGGTTTGCACTCGCATGCAAGTCATGTGAATCACAGAATGCAGCCTTTCTAGTAACCTTACCACAAGCTTTAATCACAACAGTGAATAAATGTGGCCGATTCAAAAAGAAGCAGGGGAGTTTCTCCTTGCGCCCTCAACCAACATCACCAAAACAAACTATCTGGTCATTTACATCATTGCTGTTTGTGGGAGCTTGCTGTGCACAAATTGGCTGCCACGATTCCCACATTACAACAGCAACTACACTTCAAAAAGTACAATCTTTCGGATGAGACGTCAAACAGAGGCCATTCAGGTGGACGTAAAAAATCCCACAGCACTATTTCGAAGAAGAGCAGGGGGAGTGCTCCCTCGGTGTCCTGGGGCCAATATTTATCCCTCAACTAACATCACTAAAATAGATTATCTGGTCATTTATCTCACTGCTGTTTGTGGGACCTTGCTGTACGCAAATTGGTTGCCGCATTTCCCATCAAAAATACATTGGCTGCGATGTGCTGAGGGGCATCCTGGAGACTGCGACAGGCGCTATATAAATACAAGTTCTTTTCTTTCAATGGAAAGAATGGCCCATATAGCAATTGTTAATATTTTAAAGATACATTATGTTGAAGTGCAAGTGGGGGAGGGGGAGGGGGGAGTGGGGGGGGAGAAAAGAGTAGGACTGAATTAGTAGCTGTGGCTATCTTTGGGGTTCGAAGTCACAGTGAGTCGTACCTCCCCACGGTCCCGCTGGGCAGCTCTTTGGTGCTGGCTAAACGACTGACCGAGTAACCCCACAAACAGGCCGGGTAACCAAACCTTCTCAACCGCTTAAGAGGTTACCGCAGGGCTTTCGAGAATCCTCAAGCCTGCAAGTCTTTCTTCCAAATGTTGGGGCGCTGGTGTTACGTTGTAGCTGTGGCAATCTTTTGAGTCCCAAACCACAGTGAGTCATACCTTACGCAGTCCCGCCGGCGACACGTAGGTGTAGCCAAACTGACTTAGCCGAGTTACTCAAAGATGATCGGCGGCGATCATTCCTTCCTGTAGGAGGGGACTGAAAACCTACAAAACACCATGCTTTTGATACCCTCCAGGGGTCAAACTGAGAAGAGGCCTCAGTACAAAAACCTCACGTCAGACTCGCTGCTGCAGGAACAAGACTCTGCCAATCAAGATCGCGACCAGGCGAGAGTATTGACGATTTGAACGCGACCAATAGCGGTTAATCAACTCAGGTTACCCTGGATAGGAAGCCGCCGCCATTCCAAGGGATCAGGGGCCTTGAGAAGATTTTCCAAAGTTAACGATGTCCAAGATGTAACCTCCAGAGCCCCAAATGGTGGGTATGGACCCAGGCCGGACTCCACACAGGGGTGTGAGTGTACATAGTTGTTGTTGTCATACCCGGTTAATTTTTTTTGTCCGTCATCATTGATGTATTGTTTGTTACAACCCCGCGTGTCTGTTGTACTCTCTCCGTACACATCAAATGATGACTTAGGGCGACTAACTTGAACCTTACGACACTGACTCAGTTTCGCTTCTACCTTTTATGGTGGCTTCCATGCTTGGCAGACCTGTGCTGGCTGCCCGTATTCACAAAATCTACCCGGTCCGCCTTAACACCCCAGAATCTGCTGCCCTCCTTGGCCCGTGACGAGTCGCTAGGACTTGACCCGTGGACAAGCCACGTAAATACTCGAAAAAGACACTCACTTAATGGGACCTGTCCCACAAGTGTATCCAAATAGCTGGCTTAGCATCAAGATAGAGTCCAACTGAAGAATCAGGGCTACATAGGAAGCAGAATTTGACATGGGTCCAAAATGCATTGGGGAATCATCTGACCAAATAGAGGTCACATTGATACTTAACTCGTGTGTATGAGATAATTTGAAACCATAACTCAGCATATTTCAGAAGCCTGACTCAACTGGTTTAAATGATGCTCATTTGATATTTTCTGACAATACTTAACTTCCTATTTTTAAGCAAGTGTTCTTGTTAATGGGGGCCTCCCCACCCCTGGTCATACTGGAAGATGCCATTTGTACTGGGCTTTTTTAAAAAATTGCTAGAATGCTTTTTTATATTTACATAATTGATCTTTGGTGTCAGCCGTGGCTCAGTGGGTAGCACTCTCACCTGAGTCAGAAGGTCGTGGGTTCAAGTCCCACTCCAGAGACTTGAGCACAAAAATCTAGGCTGACACTCCTGGTGCAGTGCTGAGGGAGTGCTGCACTGTCGGAGATGCCGTCTTTTGGATGAGACGTTAAACCGAGGCCCCGTCTGCTCTCTCAGGTGGACGTAAAAGATCCCACGGCACTATTTTGAAGAAGAGCAGGGAAGTTCTCCCCGGTGTCCTGGCCAAAATTAATCCCACAATCAACATAACAAAAACAGATTATCTGGTCATTATCACATTGCTCTTTGCGGGAGCTTGCTGTGTGCAATTTGGCTGCCACGTTTCCTATATTACAACAGTGACTACACTTCAACAGTACATCGTTGGCTGTAAAGAGCTTTGGGACGTCCTGAAGTTGTAAAAGACACTATACAAATTCAAGTCGTTCCACAGCATTGCTCACAGTGAGTCGGAGGATAGAGCTCATCACTTGGGTATATCGGACCTCCTGGTGGGATCGTCCAAATGCACAAAAGAAGTTACGGCCAATGTTCCCGCTAAGGTGCGCACGCGGCGGCACACTAAGCTGAAAAGACCCGCGCAGGCCATTCACCGGTATTTAAATATCGTGCATGCGCGGAAATTTAAAGGGACCGCGCATTAAAAGAAACAGGCCGTGGGCATAACAAAGCGCAGCTTAAAGAACATAACATAAGAAATAGGAGCAGGAGTTGGCCATTTGGCCCTTCGAGCCTGCTCCACCATTTAATAAGATCATGGCTGATCTTCTACCTCATCTCCATTTTCCTGAACTATCCCCATATCCCTTGATTCCCTGAATATTCAAAGGGAACATTGGTTAAGACCAAGTGTTGTTTTCAACTGGAGCGGGGTTAGAGGACAGAGGTCAACTGTCACAGGGCGCACAGACGCAATTCGGTCACAAATTTTAAAGTAATACTTTCTGCTCTTTTTAAAAAAAATATAGACTATTTGATTTTACATTATTTACAGCTCAACTGGAAAAACGCACCACAATTAAGGAAGCTGAGGAGGAGAGGTAGGTGGAGCAGAGGAAGATTCCCTGCAGTGCAGGCTGAGGAGGCAGAAAGGTACCAAACTGAGGTGAGTGAATCACTGGCAAGGAGTGAAAAGTTTACAGAGGCAACTTGCATTATAATTATATATATATATAAAAAAAAACAGAAAATGCTGGAAATACTCAGCAGGTCAGGCAGCATCTGTAGAGAGAGAAACAGAGTTAACGTTTCAGGTCGGTGACCCTTCGTCAGAACTGGAAAAAGTTGGAGATGTAACAGGTTTGTAAGCAAGTGTAGGGGCAGGGAGGAAAAAGGGAAGGTCCGTGATAGGCTGGAAGGCAGGAGAGATTAAGAGACAAAAGGGATGATGGTGCAAGGCAAAAGGAGATGGTGATGGGACAAGTTAAGAAACAAAAGAAGACGACTCTAGATGAAGTGTAAATGGCAATGGCAGAACGATTGACAGCTGCCATGTGAGAAAGAGAAAAAAAAATGATAGGGGCTGGGGTTATGATCTGAAATTGTTGAACTCGGTGTTGAGTCCAGAAGGCTGTAAAGTGCCTAATCGAAAGATCAGGTGTTGTTCCTCGAGCTTATGTTGAGCTTCATTGGAACAGTGCAAGAGGCCGAGGACGGAGAGATCAGAGTGGGAGTGGAGCGGAGAATTAAAGCGACAGGCGACCGGGAGCTCGGGGTCACCCTTGCGGACTGAACAGAGGTGTTCCGCAAAGCGGGGTCGCCCAATCTGCGTTAAGTCTGCCCAATCTAGAGGACAAAAATGAGAAGTCGCACAACACCAGGTTATAGTCCAACAGATTTATTTAATTTTACAAGCTTTCGGAGCTGTCGCTCCTTCGTCAGGTAAGTTAGCAATGAGAGAATCTCCCAGAATTCACAATTTAAACCCAGACAAAATCTATTCACATTATTCGCTACAACAAAGAGCACAGCCAAGACAATGAGATGTGTCCCAGGGGGTCCAACGTGTCAAACCACCTGCTGGCTGCATATCCTGTCAATTTGTGTTCTTGTGTTAGCCTTTTTAAAAAAAAAACCAAAAAAAAAACCCCCAAAAAAAACACCAATCTAGAGGAGACCGCACCGTGTGAGCAGCGAATACAGTAGACTAACTTGTAAGAAGTACAAGTAAATGGCTGTTTCATCTGGATTGCATTATGTATAGGTGGACATGTTATTTAGAATGGAGACAGGGAGGGCGGGGAAGGGGGTATGGTGGAGGGAATGGGAGAGTGGGGTGGGAGGCAGGAGGGAGGGGACCGGTGGACAGGGGGTAAGGGGCAGGGGGGAAGCTGGGGAATGGTGGACCCAGGGACCGACACCCATCCCCTTCTCCCTCTCCCAATACCTTCACTCTCCGACTCCTCGGACCGCAGCAGCAGCGGCTGCCTGTCCCGCGCCGCCATCCGGCCCCTCATTCAGCCGCCGAGTCCGGAGCCCCGGCAACCGCGGCCCGACAACCCCGCCGGCTGCCCTGCGTCATCACGCCCAGCACGCGGGGCGCGGCAGGGCGGTGCGGCTCCCCATTGGTCACAGCGCTCTGCGTCTGACGTCACTGGCCAACGGAAGGGGGCGGGGCAGGTTGTTGTTGCCCTGTTGTCCCGGGTATTGCCCTGTCCCGGGTATTGTCCTGTTGTTCCGGGTATTGCCCTGTTGTCCTGGGTATTGTCCTGTTGTCCCGGGTATTGTCCTGTTGTTCCGGGTATTGCCCTGTCCCGGGTATTGCCCTGTTGTCCCGGGTATTGCCCTGTTGTCCCGGGTATTGCCCTGTTGTCCCGGGTATTGCCCTGTTGTCCCGGGTATTTCCCTGTTGTCCCGGGTATTGTCCTGTTGTTCCGGGTATTGCCCTGTTGTCCCGGGTATTGTCCTGTTGTCCCGGGTATTGCCCTGTTGTCCCGGGTATTGCCCTGTTGTCCCGGGTATTTCCCTGTTGTCCCGGGTATTGTCCTGTTGTTCCGGGTATTGCCCTGTTGTCCCGGGTATTGCCCTGTTGTCCCGGGTATTGTCCTGATGTCCCGGGTATTGCCCTGTTGTCCCGGGTATTGTCCTGTTGTCCCGGGTATTGTCCTGATGTCCCGGGTATTGTCCTGTTGTCCCGGGTATTGTCCTGTTGTCCCGGGTATTGTCCTGATGTCCCGGGTATTGCCCTGTTGTCCCGGGTATTGCCCTGTTGTTCCGGGTATTGTCCTGTTGTCCCGGGTATTGCCCTGTTGTCCCGGGTATTGTCCTGATGTCCCGGGTATTGCCCTGTTGTCCCGGGTATTGCCCTGTTGTCCCGGGTATTGTCCTGTTGTCCCGGGTATTGCCCTGTTGTCCCGGGTATTGTCCTTTTGTCCCGGGTATTGTCCTGTTGTCCCGGGTATTGTCCTGTTGTCCCGGGTATTGTCCTGATGTCCCGGGTATTGTCCTGTTGTCCCGGGTATTGCTCTGTTGTCCCGGGTATTGTACTGATGTCCCGGGTATTGTCCTGTTGTCCTGGGTATTGCTCTGTTGTCCCGGGTATTGTCCTGTTGTCCCGGGTATTGCCCTGTTGTTCCGGGTATTGTCCTGTTGTCCCGGGTATTGCCCTGTTGTCCCGGGTATTGTCCTGATGTCCCGGGTATTGCCCTGTTGTCCCGGGTATTGCCCTGTTGTTCCGGGTATTGTCCTGTTGTCCCGGGTATTGCCCTGTTGTCCCGGGTATTGTCCTGATGTCCCGGGTATTGCCCTGTTGTCCCGGGTATTGCCCTGTTGTCCCGGGTATTGTCCTGTTGTCCCGGGTATTGCCCTGTTGTCCCGGGTATTGTCCTTTTGTCCCGGGTATTGTCCTGTTGTCCCGGGTATTGTCCTGTTGTCCCGGGTATTGTCCTGATGTCCCGGGTATTGTCCTGTTGTCCTGGGTATTGTACTGATGTCCCGGGTATTGTCCTTTTGTCCCGGGTATTGTCCTGTTGTCCTGGGTATTGCTCTGTTGTCCCGGGTATTGTCCTGTTGTCCCGGGAATTGTCCTGATGTCCCGGGTATTGTCCTGTTGTCCCGGGTATTGTCCTTTTGTCCCGGGTATTGTCCTGTTGTCCCGGGTATTGTCCTGTTGTCCCGGGTATTGCTCTGTTGTCCCGGGTATTGTCCTTTTGTCCCGGGTATTGTCCTGTTGTCCCGGGTATTGTCCTGATGTCCCGGGTATTGCTCTGTTGTCCCGGGTATTGTCCTGTTGTCCCGGGTATTGCCTTGTTGATTTCCCGGGTATTGTCCTGTTGTCCCGGGTATTGCCCTGTTGTCCCGGGTATTGTCCTGTTGTTCCGGGTATTGTCCTGTTGTCCCGGGTATTGTCCTGTTGTCCCGGGTATTGCCCTGTTGTCCCGGGTATTGTCCTGTTGTCCCGGGTATTGCCTTGTTCCGGGTATTGCCTTGTTGTCCCGGGTATTGCCCTGTTGTCCCGGGTATTGCCTTGTTCCGGGTATTGTCCTGTTGTCCCGGGTATTGCCCTGTCCCGGGTATTGCCCTGTTGTCCCGGGTATTGCCCTGTTGTCCCGGGTATTGTCCTGTTGTCCCGGGTATTGTCCTGATGTCCCGGGTATTGCTCTGTTGTCCCGGGTATTGCCCTGTTGTCCCGGGTATTGCCCTGTTGTCCCGGGTATTGCCCTGTTGTCCCGGGTATTGTCCGGTTGTTCCGGGTATTGCCTTGTTCCGGGTATTGCCCTGATGTCCCGGGTATTGCCCTGTTGTTCCGGGTATTGTCCTGTTGTCCCGGGTATTGTCCTGTTGTTCCGGGTATTGCCCTGTTGTCCCGGGTATTGTCCTGATGTCCCGGGTATTGTCCTGTTGTCCCGGGTATTGTCCTGTTGTCCCGGGTATTGTCCTAATGTCCCGGGTATTGTCCTGATGTCCCGGGTATTGTCCTGTTGTCCCGGGTATTGTCCTGATGTCCCGGGTATTGTCCTGTTGTCCCGGGTATTGTCCTGTTGTCCCGGGTATTGTCCTGATGTCCCGGGTATTGTCCTGTTGTTCCGGGTATTGTCCTGTTGTCCCGGGTATTGTCCTGTTGTCCCGGGTATTGTCCTGATGTCCCGGGTATTGTCCTGTTGTCCCGGGTATTGTCCTGTTGTCCCGGGTATTGTCCTGTTGTCCCGGGTATTGTCCTGATGTCCCGGGTATTGCCCTGTTGTTCCGGGTATTGTCCTGATGTCCCGGGTATTGTCCTGTTGTCCCGGGTATTGTCCTGTTGTTCCGGGTATTGCCCTGTTGTCCCGGGTATTGTCCTGATGTCCCGGGTATTGTCCTGATGTCCCAGGTATTGTCCTGTTGTCCCGGGTATTGCCCTGTTGTCCCGGGTATTGTCCTGTTGTCCCGGGTATTGCCTTGTTCCGGGTATTGCCTTGTTGTCCCGGGTATTGCCCTGTTGTCCCGGGTATTGCCTTGTTCCGGGTATTGTCCTGTTGTCCCGGGTATTGCCCTGTCCCGGGTATTGCCCTGTTGTCCCGGGTATTGCCCTGTTGTCCCGGGTATTGTCCTGTTGTCCCGGGTATTGTCCTGTTGTCCCGGGTATTGCCTTGTTCCGGGTATTGTCCTGTTGTCCCGGGTATTGCCCTGTCCCGGGTATTGCCCTGTTGTCCCGGGTATTGCCCTGTTGTCCCGGGTATTGCCCTGTTGTCCCGGGTATTGTCCTGTTGTCCCGGGTATTGCCCTGTTGTCCCGGGTATTGTCCTGTTGTCCTGGGTATTGCCCTGTTGTCCCGGGTATTGTCCTGTTGTCCCGGGTATTGTCCTGTTGTCCCGGGTATTGCCTTGTTCCGGGTATTGTCCTGTTGTCCCGGGTATTGCCCTGTCCCGGGTATTGCCCTGTTGTCCCGGGTATTGCCCTGTTGTCCCGGGTATTGTCCTGTTGTCCCGGGTATTGCCCTGTTGTCCCGGGTATTGTCCTGTTGTCCCGGGTATTGCCCTGTTGTCCCGGGTATTGTCCTGTTGTCCTGGGTATTGCCCTGTTGTCCCGGGTATTGTCCTGTTGTCCCGGGTATTGCCCTGTTGTTCCGGGTATTGTCCTGTTGTTCCGGGTATTGTCCTGTTGTCCCGGGTATTGTCCTGTTGTTCCGGGTATTGCCCTGTTGTCCCGGGTATTGTCCTGATGTCCCGGGTATTGTCCTGATGTCCCAGGTATTGTCCTGTTGTCCCGGGTATTGCCCTGTTGTCCCGGGTATTGTCCTGTTGTCCCGGGTATTGCCTTGTTCCGGGTATTGCCTTGTTGTCCCGGGTATTGCCCTGTTGTCCCGGGTATTGCCTTGTTCCGGGTATTGTCCTGTTGTCCCGGGTATTGCCCTGTCCCGGGTATTGCCCTGTTGTCCCGGGTATTGCCCTGTTGTCCCGGGTATTGTCCTGTTGTCCCGGGTATTGTCCTGTTGTCCCGGGTATTGCCTTGTTCCGGGTATTGTCCTGTTGTCCCGGGTATTGCCCTGTCCCGGGTATTGCCCTGTTGTCCCGGGTATTGCCCTGTTGTCCCGGGTATTGTCCTGTTGTCCCGGGTATTGCCCTGTTGTCCCGGGTATTGCCCTGTTGTCCCGGGTATTGCCCTGTTGTCCCGGGTTTTGCCCTGTTGTCCCGGGTATTGTCCTGTTGTCCCGGGTATTGCCCTGTTGTCCCGGGTATTGTCCTGTTGTCCCGGGTATTGTCCGGTTGTTCCGGGTATTGCCTTGTTCCGGGTATTGCCCTGATGTCCCGGGTATTGCCCTGTTGTTCCGGGTATTGTCCTGTTGTCCCGGGTATTGCCCTGTTGTCCCGGGTATTGCCCTGTTGTCCCGGGTATTGTCCGGTTGTTCCGGGTATTGCCTTGTTCCGGGTATTGCCCTGTTGTTCCGGGTATTGTCCTGTTGTTCCGGGTATTGCCTTGTTCCGGGTATTGCCCTGTTGTTCCGGGTATTGCCCTGTTGTCCCGGGTATTGCCCTGTTGTCCCGGGAATTGCCCTGTTGTCCCGGGTATTGCTCTGTTGTCCCGGGTATTGCCCTGTTGTCCCGGGTATTGTCCTGTTGTCCCGTGTATTGCCCTGTTGTCCCGGGTATTGTCCTGTTGTCCCGGGTATTGCCCTGTTGTCCCGGGTATTGTCCTGTTGTCCCGGGTATTGTCCTGTTGTCCCGGGTATTGTCCTGTTGTCCCGGGTATTGCCCTGTTGTCCCGGGTATTGTCCTGTTGTCCCGGGTATTGCCCTGTTGTCCCGGGTATTGCCCTGTTATCCCGGGTATTGTCCTGTTGTTCCGGGTATTGTCCTGGTGTCCCGGGTATTGCCCTGTTGTCCCGGGTATTGTCCTGTTGTCCCGGGTATTGCCTTGTTCCGGGTATTGCCCTGTTGTCCCGGGTATTGTCCTGTTGTCCCGGGTATTGCCCTGTTGTCCCGGGTATTGCCCTGTTGTCCCGGGTATTGTCCTGTTGTTCCGGGTATTGCCTTGTTCCGGGTATTGCCCTGTTGTCCCGGGTATTGCCCTGTTGTCCCGGGTATTGTCCTGTTGTCCCGGGTATTGTCCTGTTGTTCCGGGTAATTGCCTTGTTCCGGGTATTGCCCTGTTGTCCCGGGTATTGCCCTGTTGTCCCGGGTATTGTCCGGTTGTCCCGGGTATTGCCCTGTTGTCCCGGGTATTGCCCTGTTCCGGGTATTGTCCGGTTGTTCCGGGTATTGTCCGGTTGTTCCGGGTATTGCCTTGTTCCGGGTATTGTCCTGTTGTTCCGGGTATTGTCCTGTTGTCCCGGGTATTGTCCTGTTGTCCCGGGTATTGTCCTGTTGTCCCGGGTATTGCCTTGTTCCGGGTATTGCCCTGTTGTCCCGGGTATTGTCCTGTTGTCCCGGGTATTGTCCTGTTGTCCCGGGTATTGTCCTGTTGTCCCGGGTATTGTCCGGTTGTTCCGGGTATTGCCTTGTTCCGGGTATTGCCCTGTTGTTCCGGGTATTGTCCGGTTGTTCCGGGTATTGCCTTGTTCCGGGTATTGTCCTGTTGTTCCGGGTATTGTCCTGATGTCCCGGGTATTGCTCTGTTGTCCCGGGTATTGCTCTGTTGTCCCGGGTATTGCCCTGTTGTCCCGGGTATTGTCCTGTTGTCCCGGGTATTGTCCTGTTGTCCCGGGTATTGTCCTGTTGTCCCGGGTATTGCCCTGTTGTCCCGGGTATTGCCCTGTTGTCCCGGGTATTGTCCTGTTGTCCCGGGTATTGCCCTGTCCCGGGTATGGTCCTGTTGTCCCGGGTATTGTCCTGTTGTCCCGGGTATTGTCCTGTTGTCCCGGGTATTGCCCTGTTGTCCCGGGTATTGCCCTGTTGTCCCAGGTATTGCCTTGTTCTGGGTATTGTCCTGTTGTCCCGGGTATTGTCCTGATGTCCCGGGTATTGCCCTGTTGTCCCGGGTATTGTCCTGATGTCCCGGGTATTGTCCTGTTGTCCCGGGTATTGTCCTGATGTCCCGGGTATTGCCCTGTTGTCCCGGGTATTGCCCTGTTGTCCCGGGTATTGCCCTGTTGTCCCGGGTATTGCCCTGTTGTCCCGGGTATTGCCCTGTTGTCCCGGGTATTGTCCTGTTGTCCCGGGTATTGCCCTGTTGTCCCGGGTATTGCCCTGTTGTCCTGGGTATTGCCCTGTTGTCCCGGGTATTGTCCTGTTGTCCCGGGTATTGCCCTGTCCCGGGTATTGCCCTGTTGTCCCGGGTATTGTCCTGTTGTCCCGGGTATTGCCCTGTTGTCCCGGGTATTGTCCTGTTGTTCCGGGTATTGTCCTGTTGTTCCAGGTATTGTCCTGGTGTCCCGGGTATTGCCCTGTTGTCCCGGGTATTGTCCTGTTGTCCCGGGTATTGCCTTGTTCCGGGTATTGCCCTGTTGTCCCGGGTATTGCCCTGTTGTCCCGGGTATTGCCCTGTTGTCCCGGGTATTGCCCTGTTCCGGGTATTGTCCGGTTGTCCCGGGTATTGCCCTGTTGTTCCGGGTATTGTCCGGTTGTTCCGGGTATTGTCCTGTTCCGGGTATTGTCCTGTTGTCCCGGGTATTGCCCTGTTGTCCCGGGTATTGCCCTGTTGTTCCGGGTATTGCCTTGTTCCGGGTATTGCCCTCTTGTTCCGGGTATTGTCCTGTTGTTCCGGGTATTGCCTTGTTCCGGGTATTGCCCTGTTGTTCCGGGTATTGCCCTGTTGTCCCGGGTATTGTCCTGATGTCCCGGGTATTGCCCTGTTGTCCCGGGTATTGCCCTGTTGTCCCGGGTATTGCCCTGTTGTCCCGGGTATTGTCCTGTTGTTCCGGGTATTGCCTTGTTCCGGGTATTGCCCTGTTGTCCCGGGTATTGCCCTGTTGTTCCGGGTATTGTCCGGTTGTTCCGGGTATTGTCCTGTTGTTCCGGGTATTGCCTTGTTCCGGGTATTGCCCTGTTGTCCCGGGTATTGCCCTGTTGTTCCGGGTATTGCCCTGTTGTCCCGGGTATTGTCCTGTTGTCCCGGGTATTGCCCTGTTGTCCCGGGTATTGTCCTGTTGTCCCGGGTATTGTCCTGTTGTCCCGGGTATTGTCCTGTTGTTCCGGGTATTGCCCTGTTGTCCCGGGTATTGTCCTGTTGTCCCGGGTATTGTCCTGTTGTTCCGGGTATTGCCCTGTTGTCCCGGGTATTGTCCTGTTGTCCCGGGTATTGTCCTGTTGTCCCAGGTATTGCCCTGTTGTCCTGGGTATTGCCCTGTTGTCCCGGGTATTGCCCTGTTGTCCCGGGTATTGTCCTGTTGTTCCGGGTATTGCCCTGTTGTCCTGGGTATTGCCCTGTTGTCCCGGGTATTGCCCTGTTGTCCCGGGTATTGCCTTGTTCCGGGTATTGCCCTGTTGTCCCGGGTATTGTCCTGTTGTTCCGGGTAATTGCCTTGTTCCGGGTATTGCCCTGTTGTCCCGGGTATTGCCCTGTTGTCCCGGGTATTGTCCGGTTGTCCCGGGTATTGCCCTGTTGTCCCGGGTATTGCCCTGTTCCGGGTATTGTCCGGTTGTTCCGGGTATTGTCCGGTTGTTCCGGGTATTGCCTTGTTCCGGGTATTGTCCTGTTGTTCCGGGTATTGTCCTGTTGTCCCGGGTATTGTCCTGTTGTCCCGGGTATTGTCCTGTTGTCCCGGGTATTGCCTTGTTCCGGGTATTGCCCTGTTGTCCCGGGTATTGTCCTGTTGTCCCGGGTATTGCCCTGTTGTCCCGGGTATTGTCCTGTTGTCCCGGGTATTGTCCGGTTGTTCCGGGTATTGCCTTGTTCCGGGTATTGCCCTGTTGTTCCGGGTATTGTCCGGTTGTTCCGGGTATTGCCTTGTTCCGGGTATTGTCCTGTTGTTCCGGGTATTGTCCTGATGTCCCGGGTATTGCTCTGTTGTCCCGGGTATTGTCCTGTTGTCCCGGGTATTGCCTTGTTGTCCCGGGTATTGTCCTGTTGTCCCGGGTATTGTCCTGTTGTCCCGGGTATTGCCCTGTTGTCCCGGGTATTGCCCTGTTGTCCCGGGTATTGTCCTGTTGTCCCGGGTATTGCCCTGTCCCGGGTATTGTCCTGTTGTCCCGGGTATTGTCCTGTTGTCCCGGGTATTGCCCTGTTGTTCCGGGTATTGCCCTGTTGTCCCGGGTATTGCCCTGTTGTCCCGGGTATTGTCCTGTTGTCCCGGGTATTGCCCTGTCCCGGGTATTGTCCTGTTGTCCCGGGTATTGTCCTGTTGTTCCGGGTATTGCCCTGTTGTCCCGGGTATTGCCCTGTTGTCCCGGGTATTGCCCTGTTGTCCCGGGTATTGCCCTGTTGTCCCGGGTATTGCCCTGTTGTCCTGGGTATTGCCCTGTTGTCCCGGGTATTGTCCTGTTGTCCCGGGTATTGCCCTGTCCCGGGTATTGCCCTGTTGTCCCGGGTATTGTCCTGTTGTCCCGGGTATTGTCCTGTTGTCCCGGGTATTGCCCTGTCCCGGGTATTGTCCTGTTGTCCCGGGTATTGCCCTGTCCCGGGTATTGTCCTGTTGTCCCGGGTATTGTCCTGTTGTCCCGGGTATTGCCCTGTCCCGGGTATTGTCCTGTTGTCCCGGGTATTGTCCTGTTGTCCCGGGTATTGTCCTGTTGTCCCGGGTATTGTCCTGTTGTCCCGGGTATTGTCCTGTTGTCCCGGGTATTGTCCTGTTGTCCCGGGTATTGCCCTGTTGTCCCGGGTATTGCCCTGTTGTCCCGGGTATTGTCCTGTTGTCCCGGGTATTGCCCTGTTGTCCTGGGTATTGTCCTGTTGTCCCGGGTATTGCCCTGTTGTCCTGGGTATTGTCCTGTTGTCCCGGGTATTGCCCTGTTGTCCTGGGTATTGCCCTGTTGTCCCGGGTATTGTCCTGTTGTCCCGGGTATTGCCCTGTCCCGGGTATTGCCCTGTTGTCCCGGGTATTGTCCTGTTGTCCCGGGTATTGTCCTGTTGTCCCGGGTATTGTCCTGTTGTTCCGGGTATTGCCCTGTACCGGGTATTGCCCTGTTGTCCCGGGTATTGTCCTGTTGTTCCGGGTATTGCCCTGTACCGGGTATTGTCCTGATGTCCCGGGTATTGCCCTGTTGTTCCGGGTATTGCCCTGTTGTCCCGGGTATTGCCCTGTTGTCCCGGGTATTGCCCTGATGTCCCGGGTATTGTCCTGATGTCCCGGGTATTGCCCTGTTGTCCCGGGTATTGCCCTGTTGTCCCGGGTATTGCCCTGTTGTCCCGGGTATTGCCCTGTTGTCCTGGGTATTGTCCTGTTGTCCCGGGTATTGCCCTGTTGTCCCGGGTATTGTCCTGTTGTCCCAGGTATTGCCCTGTTGTCCCGGGTATTGCCCTGATGTCCCGGGTATTGCCCTGTTGTCCCGGGTATTGCCCTGTTGTCCCGGGTATTGTCCTGTTGTCTCGGGTATTGTCCTGTTGTCCTGGGTATTGCCCTGTTGTCCTGGGTATTGCCCTGTTGTCCCGGGTATTGTCCTGTTGTCCCGGGTATTGCCCTGTCCCGGGTATTGCCCTGTTGTCCCGGGTATTGTCCTGTTGTCCCGGGTATTGCCCTGTCCCGGGTATTGTCCTGTTGTCCCGGATATTGCCCTGTCCTGGGTATTGTCCTGTTGTCCTGGGTATTGCCCTGTTGTCCCGGGTATTGTCCTGTTGTCCCGGGTATTGCCCTGTCCCGGGTATTGTCCTGTTGTCCCGGGTATTGCCCTGTCCTGGGTATTGTCCTGTTGTCCCGGGTATTGCCCTGTCCTGGGTATTGCCCTGTTGTCCTGGGTATTGCCCTGTTGTTCCGGGTATTGCCCTGTTGTCCCGGGTATTGCCCTGTTGTCCCAGGTATTGCCCTGTCCCGGGTATTGCCCTGTTGTCCCGGGTATTGCCCTGTTGTCCCAGGTATTGCCCTGTCCCGGGTATTGCCCTGTTGTCCCGGGTATTGTCCTGTTGTCCCGGGTATTGTCCTGTTGTCCCGGGTATTGCCCTGATGTCCCGGGTATTGCCCTGTTGTCCCGGGTATTGTCCTGTTGTTCCAGGTATTGTCCTGGTGTCCCGGGTATTGCCCTGTCCCGGGTATTGCCCTGTTGTCCCGGGTATTGTCCTGTTGTCCCGGGTATTGTCCTGTTGTCCCGGGTATTGTCCTGTTGTCCCGGGTATTGCCCTGATGTCCCGGGTATTGCCCTGTTGTCCCGGGTATTGTCCTGTTGTTCCAGGTATTGTCCTGGTGTCCCGGGTATTGCCCTGTTGTCCCGGGTATTGTCCTGTTGTCCCGGGTATTGCCTTGTTCCGGGTATTGCCCTGTTGTCCCGGGTATTGCCCTGTTGTCCCGGGTATTGCCCTGTTGTCCCGGGTATTGCCCTGTTACGGGTATTGTCCGGTTGTCCCGGGTATTGACCTGTTGTCCCGGGTATTGCCCTGTTGTCCCGGGTATTGCCCTGTTCCGGGTATTGTCCTGTTGTCCCGGGTATTGTCCTGTTGTCCCGGGTATTGCCCTGTTGTCCCGGGTATTGCCCTGTTCCGGGTATTGTCCGGTTGTCCCGGGTATTGACCTGTTGTCCCGGGTATTGCCTTGTTCCGGTTATTGTCCTGTTGTCCCGGGTATTGTCCTGTTGTCCCGGGTATTGCCCTGTTGTCCCGGGTATTGCCCTGTTCCGGGTATTGTCCGGTTGTCCCGGGTATTGACCTGTTGTCCCGGGTATTGCCCTGTTCCGGGTATTGACCTGTTTTCCCGGGTATTGCCTTGTTCCGGTTATTGTCCTGTTGTCCCGGGTATTGTCCTGTTGTCCCGGGTATTGCCCTGTTGTCCCGGGTATTGCCCTGTTCCGGGTATTGTCCGGTTGTCCCGGGTATTGACCTGTTGTCCCGGGTATTGCCCTGTTCCGGGTATTGTCCGGTTGTTCCGGGTATTGTCCGGTTGTTCCGGGTATTGTCCGGTTGTTCCGGGTATTGCCTTGTTCCGGGTATTGTCCTGTTGTCCCGGGTATTGTCCTGTTGTCCCGGGTATTGCCCTGTTGTCCCGGGTATTGCCCTGTTGTCCCGGGTATTGTCCTGTTGTCCCGGGTATTGTCCTGTTGTCCCGGGTATTGCCCTGTCCCGGGTATTGCCCTGTTGTCCCGGGTATTGTCCTGTTGTCCCGGGTATTGCCCTGTTGTCCCGGGTATTGTCCTGTTGTCCCGGGTATTGTCCTGTTGTCCCGGGTATTGCCCTGTTGTCCCGGGTATTGTCCTGTTGTCCCGGGTATTGCCCTGTTGTCCCGGGTATTGTCCTGTTGTTCCGGGTATTGTCCTGATGTCCCGGGTATTGCCCTGTTGTTCCGGGTATTGTCCTGTTGTCCCGGGTATTGCCCTGTTGTCCCGGGTATTGTCCTGTTGTCCCGGGTATTGCCTTGTCCCAGGTATTGTCCTGTTGTCCCGGGTATTGTCCTGTTGTCCCGGGTATTATCCTGTTGTCCCGGGTATTGCCCTGTTGTCCCGGGTATTGTCCTGTTGTTCCGGGTATTGTCCTGTTGTCCCGGGTATTGTCCTGTTGTCCCGGGTATTGTCCTGTTGTCCCGGGTATTGCCCTGTTGTCCCGGGTATTGTCCTGTTGTTCCGGGTATTGTCCTGTTGTCCCGGGTATTGTCCTGTTGTCCCGGGTATTGCCCTGTTGTCCCGGGTATTGTCCTGTTGTTCCGGGTATTGCCCTGTTGTCCCGGGTATTGCCCTGTTGTCCCAGGTATTGTCCTATTGTCCCAGGTATTGTCCTGTTGTCCCGGGTATTGCCCTGTTGTCCCGGGCATTGCCCTGTTGTCCCGGGTATTGCCCTGTTGTCCCGGGTATTGTCCTGTTGTCCCGGGTATTGCCCTGTTGTCCCGGGTATTGCCCTGTTGTCCCGGGTATTGCCCTGTTGTCCCAGGTATTGCCTTGTTCTGGGTATTGTCCTATTGTCCCAGGTATTGTCCTGTTGTCCCGGGTATTGCCCTGTTGTCCCGGGCATTGCCCTGTTGTCCCGGGTATTGCCCTGTTGTCCCGGGTATTGTCCTGTTGTCCCGGGTATTGTCCTGTTGTCCCGGGTATTATCCTGATGTCCCGGGTATTGCCCTGTTGTCCCGGGTATTATCCTGATGTCCCGGGTATTGTCCTGATGTCCCGGGTATTGCCCTGTTGTCCCGGGTATTGTCCTGTTGTCCCGGGTATTGTCCTGTTGCCCTGGGTGATGCCCCCTTTCTGTTCCTCATTTCCATGGCAATAAGTGATGAGCTCTATCCTCCGACTCACTGTGAGCAATGCTGTGGAACGACTTGAATTTGTACAGTGTCTTTTACAACTTCAGGACGTCCCAAAGCTCTTTACAGCCAACGCTGTACTGTTGAAGTGTATTCACCGTTGTAATATAGGAAACGTGGCAGCCAAATTGCACACAGCAAGCTCCCGCAAAGAGCAATGGGATAATGACCAGATAATCTGTTTTTGTTATGTTGATTGAGGGATTCATTTTTGCCAGGACACCCTGGGGAGAACTCCCCTGCTCTTCTTCAAAATAGTGCCGTGGGATCTTTTACGTCCACCTGAGAGAGCAGACGGGGCCTCAGTTTAACGTCTCATCCAAAAGACGGCACCTCCGACAGTGCAGCACTCCCTCAGCACTGCACCAGGAGTGTCAGCCTAGATTTTTGTGCTCAAGTCTCTGGAGTGGGACTTGAACCCACGACCTTCTGACTCAGGTGAGAGTGCTACCCACTGAGCCACGACTGACACCAAAGATCAATTATGTAAATATAAAAAAGCATTCTAGCAATTAAAAAAAAAGCCCAGTACAAATGGCATCTTCCAGTATGACCTAGGGTGGGGAGGCCCCCATTAACAAGAACACTTGCTTAAAAATAGGAAGTTAAGTATTGTCAGAAAATATCAAATGAGCATCATTTAAACCGGTTTAGTCAGGCTTCTGAAATATGCTGAGTTATGGTTTCAAATTATCTCATACACACGAGTTAAGTTTCAATATAATCTCTATTTGGTCAGATGATTCTCCAATGCATTTTGGACCCATGTCAAATTCTGCTTCCTCTGTAGCCCTGATTCTTCAGTTGGACTCTATCTTGATGCTAAGCCAGCTATTTGGATACACTCGTGGGACAGGTCCCATTAAGTGAGTGTCTTTTTCGAGTATTTACGTGGCTCGTCCACGGGTCAAGTCCTCGCGAGTTGTCACGGGCCAAGGAGGGCAGCAGATTCTGGGGTGTTAAGGCGGACTGGGTAGATTTGGTGAATACGGGCAGCCAGCACAGGTCTGCCAAGCATGGAAGCCACCATAAAAGGTAGAAGCAAAACTGAGTCAGTGTCCCGTTGTCCCGGGTATTGCCCTGTTTTCCCGGGAAAACAGGGCAATACCCGGGACAGGGCAGTACCCGGGACAACAGGAAAATACCCGGGACAACAGAGCAATACCCGGGACAACAGGACAATACCCAAGACAATGCAATACCCGGGACAGGGCAATACCTGGGACAACAGGACAATACCCGGGACAACAGGGCAATACCCGGGACAACAGGACAATACCCGGGACAACAGGACAATACCCAGGACAACATGACAATACCCGGGACAACAGGACAATACCCAGGACAACAGGACAATACCCGAGACAGGGCAATACCCGGGACAACAGGACAATACCCGGGACAACAGGGCAATACCCCGGGACAGGGCAATACCTGGGACAACAGGACAATACCCGAGACAGGGCAATACCCGGGACAACAGGACAATACCCGGGACAACAGGGCAATACCCCGGGACAGGGCAATACCTGGGACAACAGGACAATACCCGGGACAACAGGGCAATACCCGGGACAACAGGGCAATACCCGAGACAGGGTAACGCCAGGCAGGCAGTAAGAAAAAATCAGAGTAACAACAAGGTAAATGTATAGTAGCAGAGAAACAGTTGGAGATCACAAGTGCCAAATATTCAAACAGCTGCAGGGAATTATCAAGACTGCATCAGGCAATGTCAGAAAAGCACCAAGACAACACCAATCTTCATTGAATAACTGTCTCGTAAATCATGTTTCACTTGCTTCCAATGAAGATGCTATTACCTTCCAAACAGCAAATTTAGGGTTAAAAATTGAGTAGCGCCCCCTTAGGGAGTGCTAACTTCGCTGGGGCGCTACTTTTAGCACCCCGGAAAAATTAGCACCCCCACGACTGAAATTGAGTGGTAGCGCCCCAAGAGGGAAGCGGGACGCTACTGGAAGCGCCACGCATCTCTCTTGGGGCGCTGCGAGGGAATATCACGGCGCTACGTGCCACGGTATTGCAGGCCTTCTTCCCCTTATAGGGGAGGGGCCTTGCGCAGCGCGACCCGGGGCCTAGCTGGGCCACCGGGGATCGGGAGTGGCGGCAAAAGAGCCTGGCACTCCGCAGGGGGGGGGCGGTTCAGGAGGCCGGGGACGGCAACGGGGGCAGGTGCTGGCAGGCGGCCAGCAACAAAAATGGCCGCCCCCGCATCTCGCCTTTAAATAGCGCCTCCCCGGCCGAAGGTAGGCCCCCCTGTCCCCGTCGGACATAGTGTCCGGCGGTAAGTCAGGGGGCGCTACCGAAGATCGCGAGCGGAGCGCTGCGCACGGCGATGACGTCATTGCCGGCGGCGCCGCGGGGCACTACCGGTTACCGCCGCTGCTTACCTCCCGCTGAATTTCGCGGGAGGTGTGGGCGGTGCCGCGCCCGGGCGCTAGTTGCTTTGGGCGCTAACGGGAGGCGCAAAGCAACCAAATTTTTCCCCCTTTATTTTTAATACTCGTCAATTTCTCATACGCATCAAAATGTTGCAGGTCTATGGGGAAAGAGCAGGGGAGTGGGGCTAATGGGATAGTTCTTTCAAAGAGCCGGCACATTCATGATGGGCCGAATGGCCTCCTTCATTGTTGTATGATTCTATGGTTTGTGAGTGTTATTAGAGCAGGTACAACAGGTACATTCAAAGACAACACAGCTAAATGGAAGATAAAGTTACTTCTACTCTGCCCTTAACAACATGCCCCCACCGCAACATCAGACATAACCCCCCATCGCACCAAAGACATTGTTTCCGCACTAGCCACCCATCCTGTGGCCTCTCTAAGTGAGATTGCTAATTAGTGCACAATTAAGGACATTTTGGTGCTGTAGGCCCATGCTCACTAGGCATGGGATTGAAACTGCCCAAAACTCATTTCATGTCGGACCCGTACAGTCGGCTAATGGAGGACCGGATTTGAATCAATGTTTCCAAGGTGAAAAGGCCACTGCTAACTCACTGCACCTCCTGTTACCGCTCCCTAAACTACGCACCATCCCTGAGCTGGGCCAATGGCAGTAGACCTGCTCCCAAGCTTCTCCCTCTACTGCTGTTAGGAGCATCAGGAACAGGAGTGGGCCATTCAGCCCCTCGAGCCTGTCCTGCCATTCCAGTAGATCCCGGCTGATCTGCACCTTAACTCCATTTTTCTGCCGTTGCTCCGCACATCACTTGATGCCCTTACCCAACAAAAATCTGTTGACCACAGTCTTGAAATTGTTTCACAGCATCCACAGCCTTTTGGGGCAGAGTTCTAAATTTCCACCACCCTTTTTGTGTATAAAGTGCTTCCTGATTTCACTCCTGAACGGCCAAGCTCTGATTTTATGATTATACCCCTTTGATCTTGAATCCCCCACCAGAGGAAACAGTTTCTCCGTATCTACCCGATCAAATCCTTTTAACATTTTAAACACATCGATCAGATCACCCCTCAACCTCCTAGACCTAAGAAAATGCAACCTGTCCTCATAATTTAACCTTTGAAGCCCCGGTATCTTATTGAAACATATAAGATTCGGAGGGGGATTGACAGGGTGGATGCTGAGAGGATGTTTTCCCCTAGTGGGGGAATCTAGAACGAGGGGGCATAGTTTCAGAATAAGGGGTCGCCCAGTTAAGACGGAGATGAGGAGGATTTTTTCTCTCAGAGGGTCGTGAATCTTTGGAATTCTCTACCCCGGAGAGCTGTGGAGGCGGAGTCACTGAATATATTCAAGGCGGAGATTGACAGACATTTGAACTACAAGGGAGTCGAGGGTTATGGGGAGAGAGCGGGAAAGTGGAGTTGAGGCCAAGATTGGATCAGCCATGATCTTATTGAATGGCGGAGCAGGCTCGAGGGGCCGATTGGCCTCCTCCTGCTCCTGTTTCTTATGGTATCATTCTGGTGAATCTGCGCTGCACCGCCTCCAAGGCCAATATATCCTGTAGAGTTTCGCAATTATCGCGATTCAAAATAATATGAGAGAAGCAGGTTCAATTGAACATTTTTATTGAACGGAAAGCTGCTTTTAAAATAAAGGACACAGAAGCCTGTAAAATGGCCGCCGCGCATCGTGGCAGAAGCTTCCAGAGACACAGTGGGCAGACAAGATGGCGTCGAATATACATTCAGTATGAGATCATACCTGGTACAAATTGAAAAGGCAGGATGCAACCCGTTTGCATCCTGGACAATAGCAATGATATAAGTGCTTGAATCGTTTCATATGCACAGTAAGAATCATTGAACTGGACAATCGGGGGCCCATCCAGACACATCAATACACAAATACCCCCCCCCGGCTCAACAATGAGAGAGACATTGGCGGGTGATTAAGCCAGTATTCGGGGGGCCCCAAAACCAATCGAGGAGACGATTCATACACATCCTGGCTGACTCAACAATGGAGAAGGTATTAACGGATAGTTGGCCAGTTTCAGGTGTTACCGAAACCCGTTAAGAAGATAATCGCCCCATGCTGGGAGTTTTGGGCGCCAAAATCACACAAAGAATAAACATTTAGATTTGAGCGGGAGATAAGGCCGACAAAACAGTATAACTATAGAGGATAAATGTCCATCGGTCTCTTGACTCTCTTGGCTCTTGGCTCTTTTGACTTTCGCTCTTCGCCCTTGTCGTGCGCTGGTTCCTTCGGCGGTGCTGTGCTGGTCGGTTATTCGAGTGTTGGGTGGAGTTCAATCAGAACGAGCCACCTCGACACGGCAGGCAGCAGGGTACACCATCCCGATCGTTGGTAAACGGTGTCCGGACCCATCAGGGCAACACAGCGGTGTGTTCCCGAGCGAGGCCCGAGTGACGAGAAGAAAGACGAGAAGAAATTCCATGTGCCGCCACGGTCAGTAAACCCCGACCGCGCCCGAAGATAAACGGCAGAGTCCACCGGTTTGAATTCCACAAACTACTTCATGACATCAGGGAGTCTGGCTTACCCTCCGGCTCTTTGAGCGGGTAGCCCGAGCCATCCGCGACGAACTTTACCGGGGCCGTCTCAAGTAGACCCATTCGCGGCAGCAAGAGTAAACAAGTCGGGTGCAGAAGCCCTTACAGCCACGTGACAGTCAGGTGCCGCAGCGGAGCGAGCCGAGAGCCTCAATTTTAAATTTCCGAAGTGAACCGAGTGGTGAGCATGTTTCCCGATCCTACAAATCCAGACGTAGTTTAGGTATATTAAGGGAGGGTGGTTTTTCTAAGGTTAATGTAGAATGTGTTCCCCCTTTTACGATGTGTTGTGTGTTCCCCATTTCCCTAGACCAAGTTTTATGAACGTGTGTATACTGGTACTCTCTTTGATCTGTGCCTACGATATGTATTTCATGATTTTAGACGCCATGCAATAAAGACATTCGTTTCGTGATATTCAACCAGGTCTATGTGAGTCTTTTCTCTGCATTACTGCTCCTTGCATCTAAGTCCAGGTGTCAGAACCGTAGGGGCGAGTGGGTCGAACCACTCACAGGTGCTTATTGTCAAATGCTGGCCGGAGACCAGAGCAAACAATAATACAGGCAACGAAAGCCTCACCTCGCACCAGTCCTAGAGACAAAACCCCTTACAATCCTTCCTGCGATGTGGTGCCCAAAACTGAATGCAGTACTCCAGATGGGGGTCTGACCAAGGCAGATGTGTTTGAGGTATCTGATAAGAACTAGGTAAAATTGGTCGCCCTCTGGCGTTCCTTTCTTCCACGCAGGTTAAAGACCTGTTCTCTGGCAGTCTTCCCTTCACGACATAGTGGGAAAGTCTGCAGTTTTACTGCTGGCTCTCTACTCTGGAGGGTGTTTAGGGCCAAGGCAGCAGAAAGCACGGCCGCCAGTGGTGGCGCGATTAAAATCGGGGAAGTGCAAGAGGCCAGAATTGGAAGAGCGCCGAAGATCTCGAAGGCTTGTAGGGCTGGAGGAGGTGACAGAGATAGGGAAGGGGGGGGCGAGGCCATGGAAGGATCTGAAAACAAGGATGAGGATTTTACAAATTGAGGCATTGCCAGTGAAGGTCAGCAAGCACAGGGGTGACGGGTGAATGAGATTCGGAGCGAGTTAAGAGACGGGCAGCAGAGTTTTGGATGAGCACAATTTATGTCGGGTGGTAGATGGGAGGCCGGCCCAGGAGAGCATTGGAATGGTCAAGTCTGGAGGTAACAAAGGCACGGATGAGAGTTTCAGCAGCGGATGAGCGGAGGCAGGGGCGGAGTCCAGCGATGTTACGGAGGTGGAAATAGGTGGTCTTGTTGATGAACAAAAGGCAGTATAACTAAGCCAATGTGGCCAGGGATACAGTGGTGTTGTGGTTATGCTATTGGACTAGCAACCCGCACAGTTTGTGAGTTTGCCACATGAAATCGAATTCAATAAATCATATCATTTGTGAGCTGGCAACAGAAAAAAAAAATGAAAATTGGCAATTGTACGAAAGACAATAAGTTCACTAAGGTCCTTCGGTGAGGGAAACCTGCCACCCTCCCTTGTCTGGCAATCCCACACTATAAGGTGTCAGCTGTGGCTCAGTGGGTAGCACCCTGGCCTCTGGGTCAGAAGGTTGTGGGGTTCATAGTCCCACTCCAGGGGACTTAAGCACAAAAATCTAGACTGACACTCCCAGTGCAGTGCTGAGGGAGTGCCGCACTGTCGGAGGTGCTGCATTTCGGATGAAACGTTAAACCGATGCTCCGTCTGCCCTTTCAGGTGGACGGGAGAGCTCCCGCGGCACTAATTCGAAGAAGAGCAGGAGAGTTCTCCCCCCGGTGTCCTGACCAATATTTATCACTTCACCAAAAAAACAGATTATCTGTTTGTGGGAGCTTGCTGTGCTTAAGTTGGCTGCTGTGTTTCCGTCATTACAACAGTGACTGCACTTCAAAAGTATTTCACTGGCTGTAAAGCGCTTTGGGACGTCCTGAGATCGCGAAAGGCGCTGTATAAATGCAAATCCTTATTTCTTTATGGTTGACTCTTAATGCCCTCTGAAGTGGCCCAGCAAGCCACACAGATGGAGAACACTCACTATCGAAGAGCCAGTAAGAACAGGCAATAAATGCGGCCCTTGCCAATGTCACCCGCATCCTGAAACAAATAATAAAGAACAAAGAGGCCAGTGAATCCAATCATTCAAAAGACATTTTTCTTGTCACGGGTCAATGCCATGTTGACTTGTCGTCCCTTGGAGGTCCTTGGTTGCTACAGTGATGCTCGAAAACTGGGAAATCATTGAATAGACGAGAAACCATTGCAAAAAAAAAAGTACAACTGGTACCATAGAAACAAGACACTTGATCCAATTCAGTGGCTCGATCATCCCTCCAGCAGCGCCAGATGAAGATCTCCTCTGTGTCCTAGTGCTAACTGTGTGCAGCATCGAGACTCTGCTGCCAGACAGACAATGCTGCAGAGTCTGGGGTACTGTACACAGCACCAGTGAAAAGGGAAATGGGGAACATTGGAAAATCTGGAATAAAACAATAACTTGCATTTACGTAGCGCCTTTAACATAACATAAGAACATAAGAAATCGGAGCAGGAGTCGGCCATTTGACCCTTCGAGCCTGCTCCGCCATTCAATAAGATCATGGCTGACTTCTACCTCATCTCTACTCCCCTGCAATGTCCCCATATCCCTTGATTCCCTTAATATCCAAAAATCTATCGATCTCGGTCTTGAATATACTCAACGACTGAGCCTCCACAGCCCTCTGGGGTAGAGAATTCCAAAGATTCACCACCCTCTGAGTGAAGAAATTTCTCCTCCCCTCAGTCCTAAATGGCCGACCCCTTATTCTGAGACTGTGACCCCTGGTTCGAGTCTCCCCAGCCAGGGGAAACATCTTCCCTGTATCTACCTTGTCAAGCCCTGTAAGAATTTTGTATGTTTCAATGAGATCACCTCTCATTCTTCTAAACTCTGGAGAATATAGGCCTAGTCTACTCAATCTGTCCTCATAGGACAATCCCCCCATCCCAGGAATCAGTCTGGTGAACCTTTGTTGCACTCCCTCTATGGCAAGTATATCCTTCCTTAGGTAAAGAGACCAAAACTGTACACAATATTCCAGGTGTAGCGTAATCAGACGAAAATTTGACACCGAGCCAAGCAAGCAGACTTTAGGACAGGTCTTGGTCACGGAGGTAGGTTTTAAGCAGCGTTTTGAAGGAGGTGGGGAGGCAAAGAGGTTTAGGGAGGGAATCCCAGAGCTAAAGGCCGAGACAGTTGAAAGCGCGGCCGCCAAGGGTGGTGTGAAGACAGTGGGGGATTGACACGAGGCCAGAGCTGGAGGAGATTAGAGAGATCGGGAGAGGTGAGGCCACGGAGGGATTTGAACTTGAGGTTGAGAAGTCCACCAGCATCTGGAAAGAGAAAAGACAGTTTCGGGTCACAAGATGTGTACTGATGAGGAAGGCCATTTGAACCATCTTAACTCAAATATCAAAAAAGAACCTAGAGCTCCCCCTTCACAATCACATCACCTATATGCTTCTTAAATTATTCCAGAGTTGTCTTTTCCACCGCCCGAGCCAGCAGCCCAGTCCATGTGTCAGTCACTCTTATGCAAAGAACCTCCTGATATCGCTGCTAAATTTGTCTTTTGCTACTTTGAACTTGTGCCTCTTTGTCCTATTGACATTTAGGTCTTGGAAGCGGTAAAACAAAGAGCCACAGGACTGATGCTTAGCATCAGAGAACTGCATTATAATTAAAGACTGGAGAGACTTGGACTCCTTAGCCTTGAAAGGAGGTGTCTGAGGGGGGACCTTGTAGAGGCATGCAAAGACAATGATGGTCCAGCAGGTAAGTGTAAAGCAGTCCTCGTCTTACTTTAGTTGCCGGGTTTCACGAGGCCTGCAAAACCCAACCAGCCAGAGTTAAATTTAAAATAGAGGTTAAATCTGAGGCATGGCAGACTCATTATAATATTTAAATAGATGACCCGCCTCCTGGCAGCAGGTTGGCTGCCTATCCCCCCGTCCCGCCTCCGTTAAAACCGGAAGTGGGCGGGTTGGAGGCGGGATCAGGTCGGGATTCAGACTTTTAACACTTTAACTTCCCACACAACCCACCTGTTTTTTGGGGTTAAAATTGCCCCCATTGTCTCTCTTAGTATCTTAAAGTAAATACTTTCACCCCTGAGACATTTTAGCCTGTTCAGCACCTCATTTACATCAAAGACATTATGGATGTTAAGTCCCTCATGTCCTTCCTAGTGAATACTTGGAGGATGGAATTGTTTATTATGTTGACTTTCTTATCTTCATTCTCAGTAATGGCACCACTAATATTCTTTAGGATTCCCACCTCTTCTCCCATTGGCCTCGCCTCTCCCTATCTCTGTAACCTCCTCCAGCCCTACAACCCGCCGAAATCTCTGCGCCCCTCCAATCCTGGCCTCTTACGCATCCCCGATTTTCATCGTCCCACCATTGGCGGCCGTACCTTCACATGCCTTGGCCCTAAACTCTGGAATTACCTCCCTAAACCTCTCCGCCTCTCTACCTCTCTCTCCCCCTGTAAGATGCTCCTTAAAACATACCTCTTGTCCTAATATCTCATGTGTCAAATTTTGATTGATAATGCTCTTGTGAAGCACCTTGGGACATTTTACTATGTTAAAGGCGCTATATAAATGCAAGTTGTTGTTGTTACTGCTATAGATTGAATTTCTTACCATTATGTTTTATATCTGCAGTTATCGGACCTCTTGTGTAATTACAGCATTTTGCAGCAATTTTTTATTTCCCAAAAGCATTTGCCACCCATGCAGGGATTTTAACATTTTTGTTATTTTCTTCCCTAAAATAAATGCAAAAGTGTCATATCAATAATATATTAAAAACAATTCATCTGTGCAACCTTGCTATCCACAAAGTCTTACTTCCTGTTGACATGCTTTTGTCACGCTTTTGTGTAAACTTTCTTCATCATAAATCCCACTGTCCACATTTATACTGGAAACTGCCTATGTAAACTTGTCACGCTGTAATTACACTTTTTCACCAGCGATGGCACTGTAGCGCCTCAGTTTTATGTCTCGTAGCTCAGCCAATACTGCGGAGAAACTCCTATACTGCAACAAACTCTACTTCTCTGCTTCCCAAATTGTCATAAGTTTTGCAATTTACATAAAAATAATAATATAAATAAAAAGTATTAACTAAAAACAAGGACAGAATTTATGACTTTAAAGTAAGGATTGAATTATGCTTGCAAGCCCTGGCCCAATTATTCCCCACCATCTGACGTCCCCTTCAGCTGAAGACTACACTTGATCTTGACTCCTATGTGCAATGTCACAGACAATTGAATAGATTTTATTATAAAGTCAGAAAGTTCCTGACCGAAGGACATTTTCACCAAATTCCACTGTATTTTTGTTGTGAGACCCTCATCCATGCTTTTGTTACCTTCAGACTCAACTATTCCAACGCTCTTCCACCCTCCGTAAACTTCAGCTCATCCAAAACTTGCTGCCCGTTTCCTAACTCGCAACAAGTCCTGTTCACCCATCACCCCTGTGCTCGCTGAATTACATTGGCTCCTGGTCCAGTAATGCCCCGAATTTAAAGTTCTCATCCTAGCGTTCAAATCCCTCCACAGCCTTGCCCCGCCCTAGCTCTGTAACCTCCTCCAGCCTGATAACCCTCCAAGATCTCTGCGTTCCTCCAATTCTGGCCTCTTGTACATCCACACTTTCTATTGGCCCACCATTGGCTGCCTAGGCCCTAAGCTCTGGAATTCCCTCCCTAAACCTCTCTATCTCTCTCTCCTCCTTTAAGATGCTCCTTAAAACCTACCTCTTCCTGTCCTATTATCAACTTCTGTGGCTCAGTATCAAAGTTTGTCTGATAACACTGAAGCGCCTTGAGACATTTTACTGCATTAAGAACATAAGAAGTAAGAGCAGGAGTAGGTCATACGGCCCCTCGAGCCTGCTCCACCATTCAATAAGATCATGGCTGCTCAACGACCTCAACTCCACCTTCCCGCCCGATCTCCATATCCCTCGATTTCCCTAGAGTCGCTGTATAAATACAAGTTCTTGTTGTTGATACAGTAGACGAAGGTTCAATGGAGATAGTAAGCAAAAGTGTTGGAGCAATCTGGAATTTTCATGTGCAATCTCTGAAGCCTCATAGCATGAACTGAGTTGATCTCCACAGTTGGCCTAGCCATTTGAGGTGGACAGTATTGGTTGGGCTGTTGCAGTACGTGGAGGAAAACTGGGCCACGGTCCCTTTCCACAACGTAAAGCACCTTCCAGAGTGGGCGGGAGAGAAGCTGGAGAGGAAGCAGCATTGACAGGATTCGTGGAGTTGCCTGTGAGCTGGAACATTCCGCTTTCCCCGAGTAGAAAGGATGGTATAACATTTAAAGCAGATGGAGGGGAGTGTTGGCGAAGAGACAGTAGAGAACAAAATTAAACAATGTGTTGTTAGCACTAAGCTGTTACATTTAACAGCGAGCTCTTTGTTCCAAGACTTGGGCAGTACAGCATTTCATTGTCATTTTGTATCCAGTACCCCAGTCTCCACTCCCCATCTCTCCTGGACATGGATGGCGCCATTTCCATGCCATAATATGAGGTCTCACACATACTACAGCAACCATGTTCTGTGCCATCCTGCCACTTTACAATCAATGGACTTTGTTCTCTCCATTTTTCCCTGGTCACTAATTATCCTGAAATGATGCGGAGATGCCGGTGTTGGACTGGGGTGGACAAAAATGAGAAGTCGCACAACACCAGGTTATAGTCCAACAGATTTATTTAAAATTACAAGTTTTCGGAGTTGTCGCCCTTTCGTCAGGTAAAGGTACAGTGAGTGAATCTACAATATTACACAGTATATAAACACAGAAACTGCAGAGATACAATCTTTCAGGGAAGGTGTCCTTATATCAAAGACACACCAGAGCACAGCCAAGACAATGAGATGTGTCACAGGGGGTCCAACGTGTCAAATCCTGCTGTCTGCAGTGGAGCTTTTTTTTTTTGGGTTTGTTTTTTTTAGTGTTTTTTTTTTAAAACTGGAAAGACAGACAACGATGTCGAGTCACGTTCTGTAGCATGACATGAACCCGATATCCCTATTGAGGCCGTCCTCATGGGTGCGGAACTTGGCTATCAGTTTCTCCTCGATGATTTTGCGTTGTCGTGTGTCTCGAAGGCCGCCTTGGAGAACGCTAACCCGCAGATCCGAGGCTGAATGTCCTTGACTGCTGAAGTGTTCCCCGACTGGGAGGTAACAATCCTGCCTGGCGATTGTTGCGCGGTGTCCGTTCATACGTTGTCTCAGTGTCTGCATGGTCTCGCCGATGTACCATGCTCTGGGGCATCCTTTCCTGCAACGTATCAGGTAGACAACGTTGGCAGTTTCTGTGTTTATATACTGTGTAATATTGTAGATTCACTCACTGTACCTTTACCTGACGAAGGGGCGACAGCTCCAAAAGCTTGTAATTTTAAATAAATCTGTTGGACTATAACCTGGTGTTGTGCGACTTCTCATTTTTATCCTGAAATGAGCTTCCGACCACATATCCACAGCATAACAAAGACCGCCTA
This sequence comes from Squalus acanthias, assembly GCA_030390025.1. Lineage (NCBI taxonomy): Eukaryota > Metazoa > Chordata > Chondrichthyes > Squaliformes > Squalidae > Squalus > Squalus acanthias. The sequence continues at coordinate 52,097,481 of CM059443.1, forward strand.
TTTCCACCTCCGTAACATCGCCTGTCTCCACCCCTGCCTCAGCTCATCCGTTGCTGAAACCCTCATCAATGCCTTTGTTACCTCTAGGCTTGACTATTCCAACACACTCATGGCTGGCCTCCCACATTCCACCCTACGTAAACTTGAGGTCATCCAAAGCTCGGCTTCCTGTGTCCTAACTTGCACTGTTCGCCCATCACCCCTGTGCTCGCTGACCTACATTGGCTCCCAGTTAAGCAACGCCTCAATTTCAAAATTCTCATCCTTGTTTTCAAATCCCTCCATGGCCTCGCCCCTTCCTATCTCTGTAATCTCCTTCAGCCCCACAACCCCCCGAGATATCTGAGCTCCTCTAATTCTGCCCTCTTTAGCATCCCTGATTATAAATCGCTCAACCATTGGTGGCCGTGCCTTCTGTTGCCTAGGCCCTAAGCTCTTGAATTCCCTGCCTAAACCTCTCCGCCTCGCTACCTCTCTTTCTTCCTTTAAGACGCTCCTTAAAACTTACCTCTTTGACCAAGCTGTTGGTCACCTGCCCTAATTTCTCCTTATGTGGCTTGGTGTCAAATTTTTTGTCTTATAATATACCTGTGAAGCAACTTGGTATGTTTTACATGAGCATGAGCAAGGTTTATGGCAGAAGAACCCAGTGTGTGTGAAAGACGGGAGCAGGAGGAGGCCATTCAGCTCAATGAACCTTTTCCACCATTCAATTAGGTCATGGCTGATCTGTATCTCAGCTCCATATCCCTTGACACCCTTACTTAACAAAAATCTATTGATCTGAGTCTTGAAAATGTCACTTGACCCAGCACCCACAGCCGTTTGAGAGGACAAGTTCCAGATTTCATCCACCCTTTGTGTGAAAAAGTACTTTGTGATTTCATTCCTGAATGGCCTAGCTCTAATTTTAAGGTTATGCCCCCTTGTTCTGGATTTCCCCACCAGAGGAGATCATTTCTCTGTATCTACCCTGTTGAATCGCTTACTCATTTTAAATACCTCGATTAGATCACCCCTCAACCTTCTAAACTCAAGAGAATACGAGCCAAGTTTATGCAACCTGTCCTCATAATTTAACCCTCGAGGCCCTGGTATCATTCCGGTGAATCTGAGATGCACCTCCTCCTAGGCTTTACTGAGGTCCAGTGCCAAAACGGAACGCAATACTCCAGAGGGGTCTGACCAAGGTCGTACAACTGAAGCATCACTTCCTCACTTTTGAATTCCAATCCCCTTCAGTATAAGCCAACATTCCATTCGCCTTTTGGATTACTTATTGTACCCATGCACTAGCTTTTACTGAACATAAACACCTATTAGGCACTTTACAGCCTTCCGGACTCAATATCGAGTTCAACAATTTCAGATCATAACCTCGGCCCCTACCATATATATATATATATATCCACACTTTTGGTTTGTGCCTTTTCCCTTTTTTTTCTCTCTCCCACACAGCAGCTGTCTTTCATTCTGCCAGCATTTCACACTTCACACTTCTGAGCCATCTTTTGTTTCTTAACCTGTCCTATTACCATCTCGTCTCGCCTTGAGTATCTCTTAATGTCTCTACTTCTCACAGACCTTCCCTTTTGTTCTTTTATTCCCTCCCCCAGCCTCCAACTTGCTTTTTCATCTGTTTCATTTCCTGCTTTTTTCTCAGTTCTGACGAAGGGTCTTCGACCCGAAACGTTAACTCTGTTTCTCTCTCCACGGATGTTGCCTGGCCTGCTGAGTTTTTCCAGCGCTTTCTGTTGTTATTTCAGTTTTCCAGCATCCGCAGTATTTTGCTATTGTACCTAAATCCCCTTGCTCCTCCACAGCTCCGAGTCTCTCACCGTTAAGAAAATGTTCCAATCCGTCTTTCTCAAATCCAAAGTGGATGACTTTGGTGTGCCCTTTGTGCTTCTGATATAACCCACAGTGTTTCCTCGGTGTACATTTGGACTAGTATCCCACTGATTGAACTGTGCACAGGGCCAAGCCCAGAAATTCCGCGCCCTTCTGGGGCACTATTCGAGGGAAGAATCAGCAGGCGTAACAGAAGTTGGAGTGGAACTCGGATCTGATCTTAAATGCGTTGGAAGCAGTTCAGAGAAGGTTTACTAGACTAATACCTGGAATGGGCGGGTTGTCTTATGAGGAAAGGTTGGACAGGCTAGGCTTGTATCCGCTGGAGTTTAGAAGAGTAAGAGGTGACTTGATTGAAACATATAAGATCCTGAGGGGTCTGGACAGGGTGGATGTGGAGAGGATGTTTCCTCTTGTGGGAGAATCTAGAACTAGGGGGGTCACTGTTTAAAAATAAGGGGTCGTCCATTTAAGACAGAGATGAGGAGAAATTTTTTCTCAGAGGGTCGTGAGTCTTTGGAACTCTCTTCCTCAGAGGGCGGTGGAAGCAGAGTCTTTGAATATTTTTAAGGCAGAGGTAGATAGATTCTTGATAAGCAAGGGGGTGAAAGGTTATCGGGGGTAGACGGGAATGTGGAGTAATCGGATCAGCCATGATCGTATTGAATGGCAGAGCAGGCTCGAGGGGCCGAGTGGCCTACTCCTGCTCCTAATGCGTATGTTCGTATGAACATCTGACAGCAGGTATAGCACATTCCAACTTGGGTTGGAACAACAACGCACCCTCTCTGTCCTGGCAGCAGTTTGGGGGCATAGTGACGCGCGGTGGGCTAGCCATGAATACTGCTAGATAGGTCTTTGATAGGCCCAGTGGTACCACAGTGACATCCAGAAATGACAGTCCCGTCCCCGGGGAAATCGATAGACATTGCATTGTTACCGTTGGATCAAAAATAAAGGCTTTATTCTACTTGCCCTCTTTGTCCTGACTAAACCCCTGACTCCCCCCTCTCAGAGTGGTAGAATGCTACTCCAAGATTTTGTTGTGCACGCACGATGGTGGTGACTGAATTTGTTTTTGCAACTGCACCTTTAATTAGGCACAGTCGAGGCACTAGGACCCAGGAGAAGTGGCTCCATGTGTGGTAACGTTCTGACTCACCGGGCAGCACATCTATTCTGAACTATTTAGTAACTCAACACTCCAGGATCACATTCACATCTCTGGACATTGGCGTAAAATGCACCGAGCTTATCAACCCATCGTGCCAACCTGCAATAAGTATCTGCAGCAGAAATGGGACAAGGATGATTACCAAAAGCACAGGACAAAGGTCAGGTGGTGCCGAACATATGAATACCGTATTAAAAATGTTTCATCTTTTGTTAATATCTTGTTACTGGTGTGCTTCTAGACTCTGAATTTTGTTGCCTTTATTTCTTAGTCTATCTCCCATGATGTTACTCAGTCAGTCTCTGCTGTGTTACAATCATCCCTTTCCCCTCCCTAACCCTCTGTCACTTAGCATACCCTTCCCTCACTGCCTCATAATCCTGTCTCTTGTTCCTCAGCTATTGCCGCATTCCTCCTGCCCTACAACTCTCCGGGCTCATAGAATCATAGGATGATGCAGCACAGAAGGCGGCCATTCGGCCCATCTTGCCTGTGCCAGCTCTTTGGTAAAGCTATCCAATTAATCCCACTCCCCCCTGCTCTATCTCCATAGTCCTGTAATTTTTTATCCAATTCTCTTTTGAAAGTTGCGATTGAATCTGCTTCCACCGCCCTTTCAGGCAGAGCATTCCAGATCACAACAGCTCGCTGTGTAAAAAAATGATTCTCATGTCGCATCTGGTTTTTTTTGCCAATCACCTTAAATCTGTGTCCTCTGGTTACCGACCCTTCTGCCACTGGAAACAGTTTCTCCTTACTTACTTTATCCAAACCATTCATGATTTTGAACAACTCTGTCAAATCTCCTCTTAACCTTCTCTGCTCTGAGGAGAACAACCCCAGCTTCTCCAGTCTGTCCACATAACTGAAGTCCCTCATCCCTGGGACCATTCTAGTAAATCTCCTCTGCACCCTCACCAAGGCCTTGACATCCTTCCTAAGAACTCTGCGCTCCTCCAATTCTGCCCTCTTGAGCATCCCCGAATTTAATCGCTCCACCATTGGTGGCCATGCCTTCAGCTGCCTGGGCCCTGAGCTCTGGAATTCCCTCCCTAAACCTCTCCACCTCTCTCTCCTCCTTTAAGATGCTCCTTAAAACCTACCTCTTTACCTGTCCTACTATCTCCTGACGTGGCTCGGTGTGTTTGACAACGCTGCTATGAAGCACCTTGGGACATTTACTACATTAAAGGCGCTATATAAATACAAGTTGTTGTTGACATGAATCTTGTCATTCATGTGGAAATGACTTATGAAATAATACTGGGTGGCCTGCTGGTGGCGCTGTCCAGGGAGAGTATAAATACTCGGGCATTGGCCCAGCTTGCTCAGGACATTCTTTAACAGGAACTAGTAAAGGACACAACGAGACCTCCATGTTGAAAAACAGTTGATTAAAGCTTTGTTTAACGCTTAGACCAAGTGCTGAGTAGTTTTCTTACGTCAGTTGTTGTTGTTGCTTTATCTCCAATTGCTTCTTGTCCATATATTATATTGTCCATATAGGAAATAAGGTTTATGGAAGTGTGTGCCCTATGCAAGAATCTTAATATAAAATAGATATTTAAATTGATATGCGACTGGTTATTATCATTAAAGTCTGATGCACATGGAGACTCACAGAGAGAGAAAAATGTATGCTCATACAGACATGTACACCAATAGAGACATAAATGCACTCACATATATGCCCACAGAGAGGTACACATATACATGCAATTACAGAGAAATACATGCACTCATGTGCATATATTTGCATACTTAAAAAGAAAAACACTCATATATATATATAGATATATAAGCGGACAAAAAAGTACACTGACAAATGTACACTCATGTAGAAGTGCATTTGTACGCACTGACATGAATCTGTCATTCATGAAAGAAAGACTTATGAAATAATACTGAGTGGCCTGCGGGTGGCGCTGTCCAGGGAGAGTATAAATACTCAGGCACGGGCCCAGCTTGCGCAGGACATTCTTAACAGGAACTAGTGAAGGACACAACTAGATCTCCATGTTGTAAAACAGTTGATTAAAGCTTTGTTCAACGCTTAGACCAAGTGCCTAGTAGTTTTCTTACGTCACGCACCATATACCCATATGCATCTAGAGAGACAGACCCACACAAAGAAACAACGCACCCTTAATAAGAGACAGACAAAACAGTCATACACAGAGACAGAGAACGATGCCTCGACATGAGTTAGTCAGACTCGTACTAATATATAGATATAGAAAAACTCGGACAAACAAATACCTATCGACGCTGGCATCTACAGGCAGTGATGTCAGGCCATGGCAGCTCAAACATTCGCTGACAGAAGGTTAAGGGGAAAACCCGGTGGCTTCTTCCATTGCTGCTACCACTCTTCCCCTTCATAGGCAGTCCCTCGGAACCGAGGATGACTTGCTTCCACATTAAAAATGAGTTCTCGGGCGACTGATGAGCCCAATGCGGGAACTACAGTCTCTGTCACAGGTGGGGCAGACGGTGGTTGAAGGGGCGGGTGGGTGGGGTGCTTGGGTTGACGTGCGCTCCTTGCGCTCGGCTTCCGCTTGCTCCCAGCGAAGAGACTCGAGGTGTTCGGCGCCTTCCCGGATGCTTCTCCTCCACTGGTCTCAGCAGAGCCTCCCGCGGCTCCTCCAAGCCGTGCCGAGCCTGCCCTTTAAATTACAAGCTAAAAATGTTCGGGAGAGGCTGCGGATCTCCAATTTTGCGGAACAGTAGAACGGCTCTGGTACTGGAAGAGGCTAGCCGTACTCTTCCACTCAAACAAATTCAGCCGCAGGAGCATTTGCCGCACCAATGCTGTCGGTGACGCTTTCTTCTGCATGAAATGTTTGACACCATGTTATATAAGTGTCTTCCATCCACAGGTCCAAAAGGCCACAGCAGTTGTGGACACCAAAGGACCTCAGACTCCTGCACATCTTCAAGTCAAGCTAAAAACACTACAGGTATAATGTGCAACATCTTTTTTTAAAATTCATTCCCAAGTTGTGGGCATCGCCGGCAATTTGTTGCCCATCCCCGGTTGCCCTGAGGTTTGAGGCAAGGCAACTTCAGAGGGCACGTTGGTGTGGGACTGGAGTCACATATAAGCCCAGACTGGGTAAGGACGGCAGGTTATGGGGAGTGGGCGGAGAAGTGGCTTTGAGCCCAAGATCAGCCATGATCTTAATGTGGAGATGCCGGTGTTGGACTGGGGTGGACAAATGTGAGAAGTCGCACAACACCAGGTTATAGTCCAACAGCTTTATTTGAAATCACAAGCTTTCGGAGCGCTGCTCCTTCGTCAGGTGAAGTGAAGAGATGCATATAGGCACAGCATATATAGTCAGAGAACACTGCCAGATGATTACAGTTAATCTTTCTAACTGCCCTTTATCACACCTCGGCAGAGATTGCCGTGATTATCTCTCTGCCGAGGTGTGATAAAGGGCAGTTGGAAAGATTAACTGTAATCATCTGGCTGTGTTCTCTGACTATATATGCTGTGCCTATATGCATCTCTTCACTTCACCTGACGAAGGAGCAGCGCTCCGAAAGCTTGTGATTTCAAATAAAGCTGTTGGACTATAACCTGGTGTTGTGCGACTTCTCACATGATCTTATTGAATGGCGGAGCAGGCTCCAGGGGCCAAGTGGCCAATTCCTGCTCCTATTTCTTATGTCCCCTTCCCCAAAGGGCATCAGTTGGGATTTTATGATAATCCAACAGCTTCGTAGTCACTTTTACTGAAATCAACTTTTTTATTTTCCCCAGATTTTTTTTTTTTTAAACTGAATTCAAATTCTCAAACTGCCGTGGTGGGATTTGAACTCATGTTCTCTGCATTACCAGTCCAGTAAGATAACCACTACATTACCATGTCCCATCTCCAGTACAGATTCCAAATGTCACAGACAACAGACCATGATGTCATTTTTAAAAGGCTCTGCTCCCAATGTGGAGCCTTTCTCGGGAATGCTGTGACCTGTGCTGCCATCTAATGAAGTTCCAGATGTTCTCTTCCCTAATACAAGGGCACTATGGTCAATTGTATTATTCGCCCTGACTGAGATTAACTGTCTCAGCAGAGGCCAGGGATTGAAACTGGGATCTTCCAGAACTGGTTTAACGCCTCGATTGTAAAATTCTCATCCTTGTTTTCAAATCCCTCCCAATCTCTGTTACCTCCTTCAGCCCTACAACCCTCCATGATCTCTGCGCTCCTCCAATTCTGGGCTCTTGCGCCTCCCTGATTTTCTTCGCTCCACCATTGGCGGCCGTGCCTTCAGCTGCCTGGGCCCTAAGCTCTCCCTAAACCTCTCTGCCTCTCTCTCCTCCTTTAAGACGCTCTTTAAAAACCTACCTCTTTGACCAAGCTTTTGGTCACCTGTCCTGAAAGCTCCTTATGTTAAGGGCACTATATAAATGCAAGTTGTTGTTGTTGTACGGCTCAACCACTCACTGCATTGGTCAAATAAGTGATCAGGTGATCTGCGGGTTCAATTCTTCAAGATGCACCACAGAGTGGACCAGTTGGGAACTTGGGCAGTTTTTTTTGACTGTGGTTGACAGAATCAAGAGTCAGGCAAAGTTCAATATAAACATCGGCAGGACAGTGAACGACAGCACCAACACGCTGTGTCATGGAGTGGAGATGCCGAGGTGCACACCCACAGCCCCCCTCCACATTGAACTCCTGTCCTTAACTGTGCTGTCATATGGAGACAGCAAAGAGAAGCCAGACACTTGGGAGCTGGTTGCCCGCCTGTTCATTCGATCACAAGTGGTCGGTACGCGGCGGACTAGAACAGGGGAGGAAACAAGTTCCAAACACAAGAGGTAAAGTCTCTCATGAGTGTTATATTTTGTTGAGAAGTCGCACAACACCAGGTTATAGTCCAACAGTTTTATTTGAAATCACGAGCTTTCGGAGCGCTGCTCCTTCGTCAGGTAAAGTGAAGGAATACAAATCAGCAAAGCATATATAGACAGAGAACAATGTGTAGCGTACAATGTCAGACGACTACAGTAAATCTTACTGACTGCCCTCCATCACACCTCGGCAGAGATACAATCAGGTCAGTCAGAAGGCATTACATCAAAGACACAGCAAAATACAGCTAAGACAATGAGGTGGGGTCACAGGGGGTCCAACGTGTCAAATGCTGCAGTCTGTATGGTTAAGCTTTTTACTTTTTTTTAAAACTGGAAATCACATCTGTGAACAAGCCAACGATGACTCGAGTCTGGATGACTCTACGTCATGTAGCGTGACATGAAACCAAGATCCCGGTTGAGGCCGTCCTCATGGGTGCGGAACTTTTATTTTGTTGGTGAACTCAACGGTAATTAGCCCAAAAGTCTGCAGAGAATGCAGATGCATTGAATGTAGCTGATGACTGACTGTCCTTTCTTCAGATACAGAAAGAGCGTTTGGCCATTATCACAAGAGACAATCAGATCCTTTCCTCCAAATTAGCTGGCATCATGAGATCCAACGGGACAGTGGAGAATTGGAATAACTACGCATATAAAAGGTACAGAAATTAGCGGGAGGCAGAGAAGGCTTAATATTTGGGTTCTTATTAAGGCAATCGGAAAGTTTCTGCCAACATGCGTTGCGTTGAGTGGTGTTCACTGACAGCCCCTAATGTCCAATTCATTACTCTTAAAAAAAGAGAAAGACTTCCATTTATGTAGCACCTTGCACGACCTCAGGACGTCACAAAGCGCTTTACAGCCAATTAAATACATTTGAAGTGTTGTCACTGTTGTAATGTAGGAAACGCGCCAGCCAATTTGCACACAGCAAGCTCCCACAAACAGCAATGTGATAATAACCAGATAATCTGTTTTGGTGATGTTGGTTGTAGGATCATTATTAGCCAGTGACATATAAAGTCTCATGGACACATGCTTGATGCAAGACATTTATATAAATAGCTTATACACAGCGGATTGCTTTAACTCATTAAAGATCATTTATCGCAATGATCTGGATTGCACTGTCTGAGAGGTTGGTGGAAGCGGTTTCAATAGTAACTTTCAAAAGGGAATTGGATCTCTACTTAAAAACTTTGCAGGGCTATGGGGAAAGAGCAGGGATAGTGGGACTAATTGGTAGCTCTTTCAGAGAGCCAGCACAGGGACAATGGGCCAAATGACCTCCTTCTGTGCTGTATTATTCTATGATTCTATGAACAGGTTCCTGTCAGCTTTCACCAATTAATAACAGCTCATGTGGTGATTATAGTGTGCAACATAAGGTTCTGGATAGACTCCTGATAGCATGACGACAAGACAGATGATTGGCAAAGGTCTATGTGGGCCCTGAAAAAGAGCCTGAATGACAAGACCAGCTGGATGGCCTGAAATTACTTTTCTTGTCTTTCTTAATTCATTCTCTGGATATGGACGTCATTGGCAAGGCCGGCATTTATTGCCCATTCCTAATTGCCCTTGAGAAGGTGGTGGTGGGCCTTCTTGAATCGCTGCAGTCCGTGTGGTGAAGGTGCTCCCACAGTGCTGTTAGGGAGGGAGTTCCAGGATTTTGACCCAGCGACGATGAAGGAACGGTGATATACTTCCAAGTCAGGATGGTGTGTGACTTGACAGGGAACTTGGTGGTGGTGGTGTTCCCACGTGCCTGCTGTCCTTGTCCTTCTAGGTGGCGGAGGTCACGGGTTTGAGGTGCTGCTGAAGAAGCCTTGGCGAGTTGCTGCAGTCCGTCCTGCGTGTTGCTACCTTCTGATTTAATTATTTTTTTCCCTTTACTCTTTTGATGTCATCCCTTAACTGATATTTTCTAGTATCCTTCCATACAGTCTGAATGCAGAGAAGCGTCAGAGGGAGCTCGTGCAGATATCACATGAGAACCAGGCCATTCTTCACCGCATCACGCACTGTGAATCGGAATATAACCGGAGCAGGCTGAAAGAGGAATGGGAGAAAGCGGAGAGAGTACAAAAAGATATTGCTCGTTATCCACGTGGGTTAAACACTGAGCAGGTAAGAAAGACACTGGGTGAGAATGTGGAATTTTCCACCACAAGGAACAGTTGAGGCGAATAGCATAGATGCATTTAAGGGGAAGCTGGATAAGTACATGAGGGAGAAAGGAATAGAAGGATATGCTGATAGGATGAGATGAAGTAGGGTGGGAGGAGGTCCATGTAAATCATGTTGGGCTGAATGGCCTGTTTCTGTGCTGTAAATTCTATGTAACTGTGAGACTCTGAGATCCTATGGCAGGTTCAGAGAGGAGACCCTGAGATGTAAGATCCCACAGCAAGTTCAGAGATAAAAAAAAGACTGAGATCCCATGTCATGTCCAGCGAGGAGCGAGAGAGTGAAACTCTTGGCGCTTATAATCCTGGAGAGGGAGTTATACTGATGTTGACATGTTTTCTTGCCAAAGCTTCTAAGATGAGCACCTAGATTAAGCGGTTGATGATGAACAAGATTGGTACATAGCATTGGACATGGGCATCTAGAAACTCAAGGTGGTTCACTCGGTTGATTCCTGAGATGAAGGGGGTTGGCTTATGAAGAAAGGTTGAGCAGGTTGGGCCTATACACATTGGAGTTTAGAAAAATGAGAGGTGATCTTATTGAAGCATATAAAGATACTGAGGGGGCTTGACAGGGTACATGCTGAGAGCATGTTTCCCCTCGTGGGGGAATCTAGAACTAGGGGGCATAGTTTCAGAATAAGGGGTCGCCCATTTAAAACTGAGATGAGGAGGAATTTCTTCTCTTAGAGGGTCATAAATCTGTGGAATTCTCTGCCCCAGAGAGCTGTGGAGGCTGGGTCATTGAATATATTTAAGGTGGAGATAGACAGATTTTTGAACAATAAGGGAGTGATGGGTTATGGGGAGCGGGCAGGGAAGTGGAGCTGAGCCCAAGATCAGATCAGCCATGATCTCATTAAATGGCGGAGCAGGCTCGAGCGGCCAAATGGCCTACTCCTGCTCCTATTTCTTATGTTGACATCTTGCAAAATGTCTCCCCTACACGCTGAAGGCAGATGTTCATCAAGTAGCTGATGTTGAAAGTCTGAGGCTTTAACATGAGCTGCTGGAAAGTGTTAGCTAGATATGACCCTGTACTCATATATTCATGGTTCACTGCCTACCTTGACTGGGTTGCAGAACGGCTAGTAGTTGTTGCTGAGGCTCCACACAGCCAACTGCAGAACATAAGAAATAAGAGCAGGAGTAGACCATTCGGCCCTTTAAGTCTGCTCCGCCATTCAATAAGATCATGGCTGATCTTCTACCTCAACTCCACCTTCCTGCACTATCCCCATATCCCTTGATTCCCTTAATATCCAAAAATCTATTGATCTCTGTCTTAAATATACTCAACGACTGAACATCCACAGCCCTCAGGGGTAGAGAATTCCAAAGATTCAGAAGCCTTTGAGTGAAGAAATTTCTCCTCATCTCGGTCCTAAATGGCTGACCCCTTATCCTGAGACTGTGACCCCTGGTTCTAGACTCCCCAACCAGGGGAAACATCCTCTCAGCATCTACCCTGCCAAGCCCTGTAAGAATTTTATACGTTTCAATGAGATCACCTCTCACTCTTCTAAATTCTCGGGAATATAGGCCTAGTCTCTCAATTTCTCCTCAGAGGACACACACAGAATCCCCACAATGCAGATAGAGGCCATTTCGGCCCATCGAGCCTGCACCGACACATATCCCACCCTATCCCCGTAACCCCACGTATTTAATCCCCCCTAACACTAAGGGTCAATTTATCATAGCCAAATCAACCTAACCCACACATCTTTGGACTGTGGGAGGAAACCGGAGCACCCGGAGGAAACCCACGCAGACACGGGGAGAATGTGCAAACTCCACACAGACAGTCACCCGAGGCCGGATTCGAAGCCGGGTCCCTGGCGCTGTGAGGCAACAGTGCTAACCACTATGCCACCGTGTTGCCCAGGACAATCCCACCATCCCAGGAATCTTGGCTGCACTCCCTCCAAGGCAAGTATATCCTTCCTTAGGTAAGGAGACCAAAACAGAGCATAGTACTCCAGGTGTGGTCTCACCAAGGCCCTATATAATTACAGTAAGACTTCTTTACTCTTATATTCCAATTCTTTTGTAATGAAGGCTAATATACCATTTGCTTTCCTAATTGCTTGCTGTACCTGCATGTTAACTTTCAGTGATTCTGAATTCTTATGTTCTTATGATTCGTTTACAAGGACACCCAGGTCCCTCTGAACACCAACGTTTCCCAATCTCTCACCATTTAAAAATATTCTGCTTTTCTATTTTTCCTACCAAAGTGGATAACTTCAAATTTTGCCACATTATTTCCATGTTCTTGCCCACTCACTTAACCTGTCTATATCCCTTTGCAGCCTCTTTGTGTCCTCCTCTTACTTACTTTCCCACCTAGCTTTGTATCATCAGCAAACTTGGATACATTACACTCGGTCCCCTCATCTAAGTCATTAATATAGATTGTAAATAGCTGAGACTCCAGCGCCGATCCTTAAGGCACCCCACTAGTAACACCCTGCCATCCCGAAATTCCTGGCTGTAGCAGAGAGCACTGATGCATTTAAGGGGAGGCTTGATGCATACATGAGAGAGAAGGGAATAGAGGGATACAGGGGTAGGATGGGAAGAGGTAATTAGAGTGGGAAGAGGCTCGTTTGGCCTGTTTCTATGCTGTAGATCATAGAATCATAGAAGATAGGAGCAGGAGTAGGCCATTCGGCCCCTCCAGCCTGCTCCACCATTCAATGCGATCATGGCTGATCATCCAAATTCAGTACCCTGTCCCTGCTTTCTCCCCATATCCCTTGATCCCTTTAGCCTTAAGAAATATCTCCAACTCCTTCTTGAATCTATTTAATGAATTGGCCTCTACTGCCTTCTGTGGCAGAGAATTCCACAGGTTCACCACTCTCTGGGTGAAGAAATTCCTCCTCATTTCTGTCCTAAATGGCTTACCCCTTATCCTTAGACTGTGACCCCTGGTTCTGGACTCCCCGACCATCGGGAACATCCTTCCTGATAGAATTCTATGTATGCAATTCTATTATATCCTCTTAACACTACAAGGGTTATTTTAGAGATGGATAATGGCGTGAGCCCTGGTCAGGAACCGTGTACAGGCCTTTAACAATGTTAACACTCACCAGGAAGGATCAAGAAAACAATTCCCATATAATGGCTGCTACTTTGTATCAGCTGTGGCTCAGTGGGTAGCACCCTCGCCTCTGACGCAGAGGTTGTGGGTTCTAAATCCCATTCCAGGGACTTGAGCACAAAAATCTAGGCTGACACTCCCAGTGCAGTGCTGAGGGAGTGCTGCACTGTCGGCGGTGCCGTCTTTCGGATGAGACGTTAAACCGAGGCCCCGTCTGTTCTCTCAGGTGAATGTAAAAGATCCCATGGCCACTATATCGAAGAAGAGCAGGGGAGTTATCCCTGGTGTCCTGGCCAATATTTATCCCTTAATCAACATCACAAAAACAGATGATCTGATCATCATCACATTGCTGTCTGTGGGAGCTTGCTGTGCGCAAATTGGCTGCCGTGTTTCCTACTTTACAACAGTGACTCCACTTCAAAAGTACTTTGTTGGCTGTAAAGCGCTTTGGGACGTCCGGTGGTCGTGAAAGGCGCTATAGAAATGCAAGTCTTATAGAATCATAGAATGGTTACAGCACGGAAGGCGGCCATTCGGCCCATCGAGCCCGTGCCAGCTCTCAGCTAGTCCCACTCTCCCGCCCTTTCCCCGTAGCCCTGCAATTTTTTTTCCTTCCAGTACTTATCCAATTCCCTTTTGAAAGCCGTGATTGAGTCTGCCTCCACCACCCTTTCAGGCAGTGCATTCCAGATCCTAACCACTCACTGAGTAAAAAAGTTTTTCCTCAAGTCGCGTTTGGTTCTTCTGCCAATCACCTTAAATCTGTGTCCTCTGGTTCTCGACCCTTCCGCCAATGGGAACAGTTTCTCTCTATCTATTCTGTCCAAACCCCTCATGATTTTAAACACCTCTATCAAATCTCCTCTCAAACTGCTCTGCTCTAAGGAGAACAACCCCAGCTTCTCCAGTCTATCCACATAACTGAAGTCCCTCATCCTGGAATCATTCTCGTAAATCTTTTCTGCACCCTCTCTACGGCCTTCACATCCTTCCTAAAGTGCGGTGCCCAGAATTGGACATAATACTCCAGTTGAGGCCGAACCAGTGTTTTATACAGGTTCATCATAATTTCCACACTTTTGTACTCTATGCCTCTATCCATGAAGCCCAGGATCCCTTAAGCTTTTTTAACCACTTTCTCAATCTGCCCTGCTACATTGGCTCCTGGTTAAGCAGCGCCTCAATTTCAAAATTCTCATCCTTGTTTTCAAATCCCTCCATGGCCTCGCCCATTCCTATCTCTGTAATCTCCTTCAGCCTCACAACCCCAACCCCGCCCCCCCCCCCCAAGATATCTGCGCTCCTCTAATTCTGCCCTCTTGAGCATCCCTGATTATAACCATTGGTGGCTGTGCCTTCTGTTGCCTAGGCCCTAAACTCTGGATTTCCCTGCCTAAACCTGTCTGTCTCGCTACCTCTCTTTCCTCCTTTAAGACGCTCCTTAAAACCTACCTCTTTGACCAAGCTTTTGGTCACCTGCCCTAATTTATCCTTATGTGGCTCGGTGTCAAATTTTTTGTCTTAAAATACTCCTGTGCAGCGCCTTGGGACGTTTTACTACGTTAAAGGTGCTATATAAATACACATTGTTGTTGCCACCTTCAACAATTTCTTAGCAGAGATAATTACATCGAGACTGCCACCACTTTTGCTCTACGTACACGGGAGCAATTCAAATAATGTGCATCTTGCACTCTCTCATGTTACCATCTTCACGTTGGCTCTCCCCTCTGGTAATGAGGGCTGCATTTCCCACAGTGCATAGCGAAGTAGAAAGCGCCCCGGCGATTGCACGAGCCGCGCGGCCTTGTGGGGGGAAAAGCTGCCCCCCCCCCACCGACGCATGCGCATAGGCGTCCACTCGGCCAGAGAAAGTAGAGGCAAAAAGTTTGAAGAGTTCTCGGGACAGCCCAGGGGGAGGGATCGTCCGCACCGGGGAAACTGCAGCGGCTCCGCGTGTTCCAGAGCCCAAGAACCATCAGGCTCTTCTGTTATGCCCGAGATAATCGCCTGTTAATGTGTATATCGGTGAGCTTTCTGCAGAAAGTACTTGCATTCGTGATAAGCGCCTTATCAGGTGGCGCCAGGAGTCCGCGGCAACGCAGGCATTACATTTAAAGCGCAGTCACTTTGTTTTGCAAACAAACATCCAATTTTACATAGAAATTACAGCACAGACACATTCCATTCGGCTGTTGTATCTGCTCCACGCAAACCTCCTCCCACCCTACTTCATCTCACCCCCTCAGCCAGCATAACCTTCTCCTTCTATTACTTTCTCCCTCATGTACTTATCCAGCTTCCCCCTTAAATGTATCTATGCTATTCGCTTCAGCTACTTGATGTGGTAGTAAGTTCCACATTCTCATCACTCTCTGGGTAAATAAGTTTCTCCTGAATTCCTTATTGGATTTATTAGTGACTATCTTGTATTTATGACCCCTAGTTTTGAACTCTCATACAAGTGGAAATACCTTCTCTACATCTAGTCTATCAACCCCCTTCATAATTTTGAATACCTCTATTAGAAAAAAAAGACTTGCATTTATACAGCGCCTTTCACGACCACTGGACGTCTCAACGCGCTTTACAGCCAATGAAGTACTTTTTGGAGTGTAGTCACTGTTGTAATGTAGGAAATACGGCAGCCAATTTGTGCACAGCAAGCTCCTACAAACAGCAATGTGATAATGACCAGATAATCTGTTTTTAGTTATGTTGATTGAGGGATAAATATTGGCCCCAGGACACCAGGGATAACTCCCCTGCTCTTCTTCAAAATAGTGCCATGGGATCTTTTACATCCACCTGAGAGAGCAGACGGGGCCTCGGTTTAACGTCTCGTCCAAAGGACGACACCTCTGACAGTGCGGCGCTCCCTCAGTACTGCACTGGAGTGTCAGCCTAGATTTATGTGCTCAAGTCCCTGGAGTGGGAATTGAAGCCACAACCTTCTGACTCAGAGGTAAAGATCTGTGATAGAGTGGAGGACAGGAGTGATTAAATGACAAACGTGATGACAGTGCAAGGCAAAAGGTGGTGATAATGGGACAAGTGAAAAAACAAAAAATGGGTCCAAAGCAGGGTTGCCAACAACATTCCCTCTAAGCTGCGCGGCTTTTCTATGTTAAGTTTCGTGCATGCGCGGAACTGTAAATGGGCCGCGTGCCCAAAAAAAATTCGGGGGAACATTGGTTGCCAACCCTTCAGGATTGTCCTGGAGCCTCGAATTAAAGACACTACTTCCAGCAACCCTGGAGAAAAATTATTAGGGCATTAATAAAACATTTTTTTTGAACACTTTCATTTATTAGTCGAACAAATGTTGGAGATGGAGGAGAAAAATGGCTGTTTGACTGAGAGTCAAGAATAATCCAATCGGGTAATGAAGAGTCTATTCACTATCCAATGGGTGTGGGAAGGTGATGTGACGTGAGGATGGTCTTGTTGGGCAACCAATGGTGGGAGTATGGGGACGGGGTGGTTGGGGGGGGGCGGGATGACCATCAGGTGATGACACCTCCAAGAATACGTCCAACCAGAGCTGGCAACCCGAGCCCAGAGGAGGTGTAAATGGCTACAGCCGTGGGAGAGAAGAGCAGAATTTCTTCAAGGTGGGGCATTCCTGGAAGAGAAGTGGCAGTGAATTACAGACGGCAGAGAGAAGAGCGGAACTGAGCACTGAGCAGCAAGTCTGTTTTGGTGGTGCTGGTTGAGGCTGGGGATGTCCCCCTGTTCTTCATTAAATAGAGCCATTGGATCTTTGACAAACAGACAGGCGGGCTTAACGTCCCATCCGAAAGAGGCACCTCTGACACGGCAGCAGTGGAGTGCCAGCCTAGTGCTCAAGTGGACTTAAACCCATGACCCATATGACTCAAGAGACAAGGGTGCTACAGAGCTAGGCCGACACCTAGCATTTTGTAGCAAGCTTTCGAATAGCTGTATTTCATATATTTGGCATACAATTTATAATCATTTAACTTTTATAATCATTAATTGACAATGTAATCACCTATTTGCGGAGCTATGTGGAAAGAGCAGCTGAGTGGGTCTAATTGGATCGCTCTTTCAAAGAGTCAGCATAGGCACAATGGGCCGAATGGCCTCCTTCTGTGCTGTATCATTCTATGATTCGATATGATAACATAGATATCTCCATATGTTAAATTACGTAATTACTCCAGTAATGAACTGCGTAGCCACCTGGCATACAATGTAGTTACAAAAATAATTAGTATGAATTTGTATTAATGTATTATGAAGAGAAATCTTTGTTATTTTCCACAGAAAAGTAGGAAGAAAGTGCGCATTAGAGAAGTCGATGGCTTGATGGGCGGTGACACCTCCAATGAAGTCCATGAACAGAGAAGATTGCAGCAGTGAGGAGGGACCTCAACAACAGGGTGACCAGTTAAGAAGCAACTCCAGGCCCTTCTCCATCCAAATATCTCACTTCTGCTATTCGCCCAAATCTATACCCTTAAGACACCACACAAATAACTTGTGGCGCATTCTTAGTTAAGTCTTTCAGATATTTTTGTTTTCTCTCTCTGCATTTCATCCTACGCTGGGTTGAGGGGACGCTCACCAGAGGCTGCTCCACATTGATGATACGGAGATGCCGGTGTTGGACTGGGGTGGACAAAAGTGAGAAGTCGCACAACACCAGGTTATAGTCCAACAGTTTTATTTGAAATCACAAGCTTTCGGAGCGGCTGCTCCTTCGTCAGGTGAAGTGAAGAAATACAAATGGGCACAGCATATATAGACAGAGAACAATGCCTGTGCAGAGAACAATGCCAGATGACTACAGTTAATCTTTCTGACTGCCCTTTATCACCTGTATGGTTTTCCATACAGACTGCAGCCTCTGCCACATTAGACCCCCTGTGACCCCACCTCATTGTCTTTGTTGTATTTTGCTATCGTCTTTGATGTAATGTCTTCATAACTGACCTGGTTGGATTTGATTGCCGTGATTGTCTCTCTGCCGAGGTGTGATAAAGGGCAGTCAGAAAGATTAACTGTAGTCGTCTGGCATTGTTCTCTGCACAGGTATTGTTCTCTGTCTATATATGCTGTGCCCATTTGTATTTCTTCACTTCACCTGACGAAGGAGCAGCCGCTCCGAAAGCTTGTGATTTCAAATAAAACTGTTGGACTATAACCTGGTGTTGTGCGACTTCTCACTTTTGTCCACATTGATGACGCCGATCTACATTCAACCCAACAGTGGGTGGATGAGCCTGCGGTGGATTGGGTTTGTGATGCTCCTTGTTTTAACCTCACAGCAGTGGTACCGTCCCATTGGACTGCTCTCACATTTCCTAAAGGTTTGACGTTTTTGTAGGGCCAGAAATAGTTGCATGCCATCAAATCCCTCCCTGCACACAACCTAAAACGCTTCGATCTGGCTTCCTGCCTCTCTTCCGCGATGTTGTCCGTGTCTGGGTGGCCTTGGCGAGGGAACATGCGGTGACCACTGGTTCCTTCAAATCCTTGCCCAACCCGTGGGCACCGTAGGACATGCACTGTGTAATCGACAGCGCTTCGATTTCAAAATTCTCATCCTTGTTTTCAAATCCCTCCATGGCCTCGCCCCTCCCTATCTCTGTAATCTCCTTCAGCCCCACAACCCCCTGAGATATCTGCGCTCCTCTAATTCTGCCCTCTTGAGCATCCCTGATTATAATCGCTCAACCTTTGGTGGCCGTGCCTTCTGTTGCCTAGGCCCTAAGCTCTGGAATTTCCTGCCTAAACCTCTCCGCCTCTCTACCTCTCTTTCCTCCTTTAAGACGCTCCTTAAAACCTACCTCTTTGACCAAGCTTTTGTTCATCTGCCCTAATTTCTCCTTATGTGGTTCGGTGTCAAATTTTTTGTCTTAAAATACTCCTGTGCAGCGCCTTGGGACGTTTTACTACGTTAAAGGCGCTATATAAATACAAGTTGTTGTTGTTCTGATGACAATATTATGATTTAGTTTTAAGCTTTTTTAGTTTTGATTGGACTTCTCGTTTAGAATGTTTTATTAGTGGTGCCACCTCGGATGAGGAGACAATTGTTTTTCCAGTGGAGTAACGCCTTTATTGGTTCAATCAAAAATAGGCACAATCTGAAATGCTTTTAAACCCCTTGTGGTCTGCTGTCACCCATCAACACTGTACTCGCTGACCTACATTGGCTCCCGTCCCACCAACTCCTCGAATTGAAAATTCTCATCCTGTGTTCAAATCCCATCATGGCCTCAGCCATCCCTATCTCTGTGACCTTCTCCAGCACTACAACCCTCCGAGAACTCTGCGCTCCCCCAACGATGGCCTCTTGTCCGTTCCCGACTTCCTTCGCTCCATCATTGGTGGCCGTGCCTTCAGCTGTCTCAGCCCTAAGCTCTGGAATTCCCTCTCTAAACCTCTCTGCTTCTCCGCCTCTCCTCCTTGAAGATGCTCTTTAAAACCTACCTCTTTAACCAAGCTTTTGGCCACCTGTCCTAATATCGCCTTATGTGGCTCGTTTTCAATTTTTCTTGTCTGATTGTGCTCCTGCGAAGGGCCTCGGGATGTTTTGCTATGTTAAAGGCGCTGTATGAATGCAAGTTGTTGTTGACCTGACAGATTTTAATTTTATAACTAGGGGGGAATATTCAAAGGAATGCATAGCCTTGCCATCTCTGCAGATTCCACCAGTTTTTAACCAGCTCACTGGGATTTTCCATCGTACCTGTTAACAAAGAATATGAACACAAAGTAAAACACTGCGGGTTCTGAAACTCTGATAACAAAACCAGGGGGAAAAAAAGCTGGAAATACTCAGCAGGTCAAGCACCAACTGTAGAGAAACAAAAGTTAAGTCAGTCTGACTTTCAAGTCTAAGACCCTTCCCCAGATCTGAGGAAGGGTCTTTAGATCTGAAACACCGACTGACCGACCAGCTTCTGCACAGATGCTGCCCGAACTGCTGAGTATTTCCAGCTTTTTCTCTTCCTGCTATTAGAAAAGAGAACACGACGTCTTTAATGTCCACCTGAGCCACTGGACCAGGCAAATGGGGCCACGGTTTCATGACTCATCCAAAGGATGGCACCTTTGACCTGTCGTAATGCCTCGATGCTGAGCTGAGGTGTCAGGCGAGGTTATGTGCTCAAATGTACTGACTCAGGCAAGGAGTGCTACCAGCTGAGCCAAGGTGACGCAATAGATAGAAAAAAGATCAACCTCAATGCGTGCGGCCAACTGGATGGTTCAAATACAAAAGCGTGCTCTCGCGTCTTGAGTTCTGACTCGAGATTCAAACTCCGTGGATTGGAAATTCACCTTGTCCAGGCACAATTTTGTGTCGTGACATTCTACAAAAAACTTTTATCCAAATGTTTGTTACCAAGCAGTGCAAAAAAAAAAAATTATGCAAAAGGATATTTATCTACCAAACAGAAAACAGAAGATGCTGGTACATATACACCAGGTCATTCAGTACCTGTAAAGAGAAAAGAAAGAACTTGCATTTATATAGCATCTTTCACATCCTCAGCCAATGAAGTACTTTTGAAGTGGTCACTGCTGTAATGTAGGAAGCAAAGGCTGATTGTGACATTTTTGACATGGCACCCTTCCTCAAAAGGTTTATTTAACCCCCTGTGGATTGACTCGACCCTTACTGTGTTTCAGGATTGTGCTGTCAAAACCATGCTGTGTCTTATTGCTCCTGTGTACTATCGTTCGAAACATACCTCCTGCACACATTGGTATGATGCCGTGGTATTTTCCACATTCTGATAGAACCAGGGGAATATGGTGGGCATCCCACATGACCTCCAGTGGATAATACCATTATTAGGAGGTGAATGTTAATTTTGAGCATGTTATCCCACTCATGGCACGAATAAAGGTGCAGGTTTCAGACCATACGAGACTCAGACTGGTTCAGAAACTCTCTTTGCAGTGAGCAGAAGTACTGGGAAGAAACCCAAACTGCAACAGGCTCCATATTTCAAACTCACATTTACATCGAATCACATAGAATGTACAGCACAGAATCAGGGCATTCGACCCTACCCAACTGGTCTATGCCGGTGTTTATGCTCCACATGAGCCTCCTCCCACCCTACTTCATCTCACCCCAATACAAAAACCTTCTATTCCTTTCTCCCTCATGTGTTTATCCAGCTTCCCCTTAAAGGCATCTATGCTGTTCACCTCAACCACTCCCTGTGGTAGAGAGTTCCACATTCTCACCACTCTCTGGGCAAAGAGGTTTCTCCTGAATTCTTTATTGGGTTTATTGGTGACTATCTTATATTTGTGACCAGCGTTCCCTCTAAGCTGCGCGGCTGTGCTGCCATGCAGCTCTCTGCCAGTCCCGCGCAGCCCTGGACCGGCTTTTTCAATGTTATGAGCCGTGCAGCCCCTTAAAAGGGCTGCACACCCCCCAAGAAAAATTAGGGGGAGCGTTGTTTATGGCCCCTCCCACAAATGGAAACATTTTCTCTACGTCTATCCTATCAAACTCCTTCATAATTTTAAAGACTATTAGGTCATCTATCAGCCTTTTCTTTTCTAGAGAAAAGAGCCCCAGCCTGTTTCGCCTTTCCTGATAAGTATATTTATTCATAAAAACCCCAATATTCAAGCGTGCTGTGTCTTATTGCTCCTACGTACTATCATTCGAAACATACCTCCTGCACACATTGGTATGATGGCGTGGTATTTTCCACATTCTGATAGAACCAGGGGAATATGGTGGGCATCCCACATGATCTCCAGTGGATAATACCATTATTAGGAGGTGAATGTTAATTTTGAGCATGTTATCCCACTCATGGCATGAATAAAGATGCAGGTTTCAGACCATACGAGTCATGCGCTTGAATATACCATCTTGTGCTGCAATCTTAGGTTTCCTATACTACATCTTCAATCTTTGTAAAAATCGGCTATTTCAGTGCAGAAATCGCTTGATAAAAACACAAAAGCCTTGATTTTAGGCCCTCACGTTGTTGGTATTATGGATTGAAGCAGCAGGGTTTTGGGAGTTTGGCTTCATCACTCAATAATCTGAACAAGATTTCTGAAACTTGATGACTCTGTTTTCTACACCACCCTCTGTTATAATCAGGAAGATCTTAATTGTTCATCTGAGCTATTGGAATTCTCAGCTATTATTTTTTTCCAACCAATTTTTTTCCCCAGAAGATGTTGACTCGTGCTTGGGATTTAAAAAAATAAAAATTCTTGGGATGCTGGCGTCGCTGGCAAGGCCGGCATTAATTGTCCCATCCCTAGTTGCCCTGAGGTTTGAAACAGCTGAGTGACTTGCTAGGCCACTTCAGAGGGCAGTTTCTTAAGAGTTAACTACGTTGGTGTGGGACTGGAGTCACATATAGGCCAGACCGGGTAAGGACGGCAGGTTTCATTCCTTAAAGGGCATTAGTGAACCAGTTTGGGTTTTTAACGACAATTTGAATTTTAAATTTGAGGTGTTGGGGGGAACCAGGAGGCAATCTAGGCCAGCAATCACAGGTAATGGATGAGCAGGACTTGGTGTGTGGGATTGGATTGGATACAGGCAAAATACCTGTGGCTTCCAGTTTGCTGAGAAAATATGTATTTTCTATCAGTATATTCAGTTATGTAGTGTGATTAACACCACCAACTGACTTCAGTGGCAAATAAAAGTTGTTTTTTTAATCAAGATTGACCCCTGTACCTAATTGAAATAGGGAGCGAGAGAGAGAGAGCATAGAGGAAGGTAATGAATATTCGGAACATAGGAACAGGAGGAGGCCATTCAGCCCCTCGAACCTGTTCCGCCATTCAATTAGATCATAGCTGATCTGTATCTGAACTCCATCTACCTGCCTTGGTTCTGTAACACCCTTGCCCAACAAAAATCGATCAATCTCAGTTTTGAAATTTTCAATTGACCCCCTCCCCCCAGTCTCAACAGCTTTTTGGGGGGGAGCGTGTTCCAGATTTCCACTACCCTTTGTGTGCAGAAGTGCTTCCTGACATCATCCCTGATCGGCCTAGCTCTAATTTTAAGGTTATGCCCCTTGTTCTGGACTCTCCCCACCAGAGGAAATAGTTTCTTTCTATCTACTCTATATAGAATATTGAGACACGACACAGAATATCTATTAGATATGGATTCATAAGAGAAAGTCTATGTCCCTAATCGCTCCACGACAGATTATTCCTCTATTCTGCCCCAATAAACTACCTCAGTGCTAACCTCAGAAGAACAAATTCTGCTGTGTGCTCACCAGTGTTAGAATCTTCTGTTTGCAACATCAACTCTCAAAAGATCAGTTAACAAAACATCCAGAGACAGAGAATATAAAATTAAACAGTCCGCATGGATTTCTAAAAGAAAGGTCATGTTTACCCAAACTTACTCGGAATTATTTGAAGAAGTAACAGAAAGAGTAGACAAGGGCAATGTAGTGGATGTGGTATATATAGACTTTCAGAAGGCCTTCAAATAAGGTGCCACATGAGAGACTTATGACAAAGGTCAGGGCGTGTGGAGTCAGTGGCCAGGTAGCAGAATGGATTGAAAGATGGCTACAAACAGAAAACAGGGGAAGGAGTGACAAGTGGGAAGTGGTGTCCAGCAGGTTTTTGTGCTGGGACCACTGCTGTTCACCATATACAAAAAGACTCAGAAATTGGAGGTATGGTGTCGAAATTTGTAAATGATACCAAATTGGGAGAGTATGGCTAATAATGTGGAGGACTGCACCAAAATTCAGGCAGACATAAATAAGCTTGCAGAATGGGCCAATGTACGGCAAATGAAATTCAATTGAGCAAAGTGCGAGGCGGTTTATTTTGGTATGAGGAATGAGGAGGCCACATTCTTTGGAAGGTAAAAAATTAAATGGGGTCGGGGCGAGGAGCAAAGAGATCTGGGAATGCAGATACATGAATTACTAAAAGTAGCAACACAAGATGATAAGACCATAAAGAATGAAAACAATGTACAGTAAACTCTTTATTAACCGGCACCCAAATATCCGGAAATCTCTCTTAACCGGCAAAATTCTTGAGTAGGTAACCGGGGTTTTCCTTCATCTCTCGTTTAAAATTAACTTTTAAAAAAACCCCGAGGGGTTTGCCTTGTATCGGAGCGTGTAGATTGGGAGGGGAATGTGCAGCCCGGGTAGGCAGCGGACACGACAGATGGTCAGCTGGCGGTCCCCGGGGAGACGGAGCTCCGAATGCAGGCGCATGTCAGTGTGTATGGGGCTCTCGTACGTTGGGAGATATAACTCTCCGTTATCCGGACTTTTTGATTAACCGGCACCACGCCGGTCCCGGTTAATAAAGAGTTTCCTGTACTGGGGTTCACTTCTAGAGGAATAACACCAACTTGCATTTATATAGCGGCTTTAACGTAGTAAAACGTCCCAAGGCACTCAATATAATATGAAAGCAGGAAGGTAATGCTAAATTTATATATGAGAAGTCGCACAACACCAGGTTATAGTCCAACAGTTTTATTTGAAATCACAAGCTTTCGGAGCTGCTGCCCCTTCGTCAGGTGAAGTGAAGGAATACGAATCGGCAAAGCATATATAGACAGAGAACAATGCCTGTGCAGCGTACAATGTCAGACGACGACAGTTAATCTTTCTGACTGCCTTTTATCACATTTATATATAACGTTGGTTAGATCATACGGAGTACTGTGTGCAGTTCTGGTCTCCATACTACAAAGAAAATATTGAAGGACTGGAGAAAGAGCAGAAAAACATACAATTTATTGGAGCTCCGCCCTCATTTCTACGTGTCAAATTTTTCGTCTTAAAATACGCCTGTGCAGCGCCTTGGGAGGTTTTAACTACATTAAAGACGCTATATAAATACAAGATGTTGTTGTTGCCATGGTCACGTTACCTTTTTTTAAATTCGAGATTTATTTAATTAGCTGAATTTAAATTCCCCAGCTGCTGTGGTGGTGGGATTTGAACTGACATGGATCATCAGTCCAGGGCCTGACAGGATTACCAGTATAGTCACTATGTGGCCCATTTTGAGATGTTCACAGATGTGATTTCCAGTAAAAAAAAGTAAAAAGTTTAAAGTTTATGGTTTTCCATACAGACTGCATTTGACACATTAGACCCCCTGTGACCCCACCTCATTGTCTTAGTTGTATCTTGCTATGTCTTTGATATAATGCCTTCCTGACTGACCTGATTGTCTCTCTGCCGCGGTGTGATAAAAGGCAGTCAGAAAGATTAACTGTAGTCGTCTGACATTGTACGCTGCACAAGCTTTGTTCTCTGTCTATATATGCTTTGCTGATCTGTATTCCTTCACTTCACCTGACGAAGGAGCAGCAGCTCCGAAAGCTTGTGATTTCAAATAAAACTGTTGGACTATAACCTGGTGTTGTGCGACTTCTCACATTTTGAGAAGGTGCTGACCTGTGGGCTGCTGGCCCTGAGTGAGCAGGGATTGTGTGTGGGGGGTGATTCAGGCAGTGCACCAGCCAGCCGTGCGCTGGGGTCCTTATAGAGCCGCTCCCAGCAGCCTTCGCCCTCTTCTCTCCGCCGGAATCCAAGATGGTGGGTCTGAAGGCGCCGGGGCTGCTGAACTATCCGCCGCCATCCTTTGGCAAATCGGGCACCCCAGCTCCCTGCGCCGCTGCACGCACATTCCCAACTCGTCCCGACAGCTTTATCCGCCATTATTACTGGGGTGGGAGAGGGAGAAAGAGCGGATAAAGATCATGGCGATGAGCCCCTCTCCCCCCTCTTCGCGGCCCGGACGCGTCCGTGTTGTTGAGTGCGGCCCCGGCTGCGGGGTTTAATGTAACCGGGCGTGTTCTTCGATGAATCGAGGGATGCAGGGGGGGGGGGGAAGGAGGCGTTTGGGCAGGCCGTCCTACTCGTGAGACGAGGCCTCAGGCTTTCCTGAGTACTGACTGGCCTGGGTTGCGATGGAGTCCGACCGAGAAAAGGCTTCTCCTTTGATTCAGTGAAAAGGCTTGATTCTGGTCCTCGGCAGATGGAGAACCTGTGCGGGGAGGCTGGGCTGGGCTGGGAGAAACTTAAACCCCAAATGTTCATTCAGTTTATGTGGAGAAGCTGGAATTGTTCTCCTTAAGAGCAGAAACAGTTAAAGGGAGATTTAATCGAGGTGGTTTCAAATCATAGGAAGCTCTGATCGAGTAAATAGGGAGAAACTGTTGCCACTGGCAGGAGGGTCGGTAACCAGAGGACACAGATTTAAGATCATTGGCAAAAGAACCGGAGGGAAGCTGAGAATTTATTTTTCTGCAGCGAGTTATGATCTGGAATGCACAGCCTGAAAGGGTGGTGGAAGCGGAGTCAATAGTAACTTTCAAAAGGGAATTGGATAGGTACTTGAAAAGGAGACATTTGCAGGGCTGTGGGGAAAGAGCGGGCCTAAATGGCTAGTTCTGAGGGAGCCAGCACAGGCAAGATGGGCCGAACGGCCTCCTATGATCTATTATTCTATGCAATAGTTTGGGTTTATTGATCTTAATTTTACCTCTTAGTTGGCAACAGTGTGTCTGCAGTACTTTTACTGCATTAAAAGGGTATTCAGTATGAAAATTAATGTACAGTAGATTATGAAAGAATTATGTATTCAGGGCTCATTTGATGAAGGCAGTAAATGACCTATTATCTTTGAATTATCGCTCAATAGCTGTTGGTCTGAGGGAAAACCTGCAAATGCTGGAAATCTGAAACCAGTTGGTTTGTTTACCCGGCTCATCTTGAGATGTATATCGGCACCGATTGGCCCAGAACTGTAATGTTAAAACGATTCTGATGCCTTGAACTGTCATAAATACACGTGCTGTTCCAAATGCTGTCCTTTGGTTGCCGTTGGATTAAAAGGGTTGTCGACTGAGAAGGCTTTGTATAACTTTGTGTGTGTTTCTGTCCTCTCAGGGTCGTGTCAGGACTAAGACGGTCAAGAAAGCCGCGCGAGTGATCATTGAGAAATACTACACCCGCCTCGGCAATGACTTCCACACGAACAAAAGGGTTTGCGAGGAGATCGCCATCATCCCCAGCAAGAAGCTCCGCAACAAGATTGCAGGGTAAGAAATGTTATCCCTCCCCATACGCTCCTGAGAGCAGGTTGATACCTAGCTGGATCTAATTGAATGGCGGAACAGGCTAGAGGGGCTGAATGGCCTACTCCTGTTCCTCTGTATACAGTTCCACCGGTGCCCTCTTGACGTCTTGCACAAAATGGCTGCTATTCTTGCGTGAGCCTTAGTAGTGAGTGTTGGCAAACTATTCACCTGTGGGGCCACACGTCAGGTAGGGGGGGCGTGCAGGAAAGAGTAGAGAAAGAGATGATCTCATCTTCACTCGACTTCTAAACGTGCATGATCCTGGCTAGTTTCCCCCCCCCTCTCTTTAATGGGAGTGAGAGGAAGTGTTGAGGCCCATTGTAGCACCATCCATGTTCTATTCTATTGAGATCAGCTAGATGCAAACAAGCCCAGGATCGGACGAGGGACTTCCTCATTCTTTGAGTCAACCTCTCCAAATTGGAGGGAAGTACTCAACTCGAACCAGTGGCCTGGATTTTCTTTTGGCGGTCTCTTCCTCCCTGTCCTTGCACAGTCACCGCTGTGACCATGTCTTTTGGTACTACTCCATTCATTGTGTTGCCCAATCTTAGTTGATCAGTGGATGTATTAGTGGGTCCCGTGCTCTTCTCCTAATCCCCATTTAATGATTCCCACTTATTGCATCAGTATATCCAAGGAAAAATGAGGTGGTCTTGCTTCCCCGACAGGAGGAATAAGTTGAGTGGAATCATTTTGGTTTCTATGCACTGCCCATCTTCAGTGGTTATGGGGAACCTTGCAGTATGTTGTTAATGACATTTGAGGAATTTTCACCATCTATTGATAGATTTAAATTAACACTAAGAGGTAAATACCAAGAATGTGAGTTTGAAAAATCTGAAATTTAAAAAGTGCTGGAAATTTTCCGTTTCGTTGCCACCTTTTTTATTATTTGTTCCTGGGATGTGGGTGTTGCCAGTATTTATTGCCCATCCCTAGTTGCCCTTGAGAAGGTGGTGCTGAGCCGTCTTCTTGAACCGTTGCGGCCCGTGTGGTGAAGGTACTCCCACAGTGCTGTTAGGGAGGGAGTTCCAGGATTTTGACCCAGCGACGATGAAGGAACAGCAAATATACTTCCAAGTCGTGATGGTGTGTAACTTGGAGGCGGTGGTGTTCCCATGCGCCTGCTGCCCTTGTCCTCCTAGGTGGGAGAGGTCGCGGGTTTGGGAGGTGCTGCCGAAGAAGCCTTGGCGAGTTGC
Organism: Squalus acanthias; assembly: GCA_030390025.1. Taxonomy (NCBI): domain Eukaryota; kingdom Metazoa; phylum Chordata; class Chondrichthyes; order Squaliformes; family Squalidae; genus Squalus; species Squalus acanthias. The sequence continues at coordinate 52,126,004 of CM059443.1, forward strand.
TGCAGTGCATCTTGTAGATGGTACACACTGCAGCCACGGTACACCAGTGGTGGAGGGAGTGAATGTTTAAGGTGGTGGATGGGGCGCCAATCAAGCGGGCTGCTTTGTCCTGGATGGCGGCGAGCTTCTTGGCGGCTGTTGGAGCTGCACTCATCCAGGCAAGTGGAGAGTATTCCATCACACTCCTGACTTGTGCCTTGTGGAAAGGCTTTGGTGAGACACTCGCCGCAGAACACCCAGCCACCTGAAAGAAGAGATAGCTTTCAGTTCAGTCAGCTGAAAAGTGAAGTTGAATTGTCTTCAAATTATAATGACACTGTCTTGGTTTGAACCTGTTGTAGATCCGCTTTGTAACTTGTTGCCACCTAGTCCTGTGTGCAGGCATAGCAGTTGACTACGGTAGGATATAGCAATGAAAACATGCAATAACTGGTGTCTGTAATTAATCTAGGTATGTGACACACTTAATGAAACGTATCCAGCGTGGGCCTGTCAGAGGCATCTCCATCAAACTGCAGGAAGAGGAGCGAGAGAGGAGGGACAACTATGTCCCAGAGGTGGGTTTACTTTCAATCGCGTTCACTCACTGGTTTATTCATTGAGTCTTATCTGAGGCTGCATCTGGAGACTTGCTCGGGATTGTTTAGAACTTGGGTTTTGTATTTGAATAACAATATGGGGAAACTGGAAGTCTTTCGGCAAAATACTGCAACTTACCTGTAAATTAGCGTGTTCAAGATTTATATTTATATAAGGCGAATCATTCTGCGACTGAACTTGGATCATAAGTTAGATTCAGATGTCGAAGGCCCAAATTGAGCTCATCCTTCCAGATTACCTGTCTTGTCGTGACATCTAGCTGTTCCTTTAGGAAGTGAGCTGTAGCACGGAGAGTAAATGAGCCTGCCGTACTTCTTTCAAAGGCCTCATGCACTCCGACATCCAAATCACCATATTGCTACTCTGTCCCGCTCGCTCTCCTCCAATTGTGTAGTCCCTTTGGGCTGTGTCCTCCTTTGTTGCAATTCGAGGTTGGTCAGCAGAGGCTGGCTGTCGGAACCTCCCCAGCATTCTGATTGACTGCTTCAAAACTCTCCCTCGTTTCAAGCCTATGTTGAGCTGGTGTTGGCTTGTTGGTAAAGTGCATACAAACACCACAAATTTAGTACCGGTACCATATTAACATGGCTTGAGTATCTGAGCCCAAATATTTCAACCGCGCTCGTCTCAATTGTACAATACACTTCTTGCATTTTTGTTATACAGAGCTCAATTTCCCAGCCCTGTAGACAGTTCTAGTACAGGCAGTGTCCATATCTTTATTTTGTTGCAGCTGGAATCGCAAAACCGTGCTACTCAATTGCAAGTCATAGAATCATAAAAATATATGGCACAGAAGGAGGCCAGTTGGCACACCGTGTCTGTGCTGGCCGAAAAAAAGCTGTCCGGGCTAATCCCACCTTCCAGCTCTTGGTCCGTAGCCCTGTAGGTTACGGCACTTCCAGTGCATATCCAAGTACTTTTTAAATGTGATGAGGGTTTCTGCCTCTACCGCCCTTTCAGGCAGTGAGTTCCAGACCCCCACCATCCTCTGGGTGAAAAAAGTTCTCCTCAACTCCCCTCTAATCCTTCTACCAATTACTTTAAATCTGTGCCCCCTGGTTATTGACCTCTCTGCTGAGGGAAATAGGTCCTTCCTATCCACACTATCTAGGCCCCTCATAATTTTATACACCTCAATTAAATCTCCCCTCTGCCTCCTATGTGCCAAAGAAAACAACCCCAGCCTATCCAATCTTTCCTCCGAGCTAAAATTCCTAATAGGAAACATTGATTAGATCTTTAGCACTGTTACAGGATTTATGGAAGGCCTAGCCTGCATCTAAAGAGCGGCACCGCTCGATATATTACAGCTCAATCCCCACTTCGCCTCTTGCACTCAATGTTTGTTATATCATACCTCATTAAGCAATCCCAATGCCTCCCCTGTGGATCCCTACAAAATTCTTAATAGCAACTTGTTCACCACAGCCCACACTTAACTAATATATGTAAAACTGATAAACCCTAGAAATAATACTGGTTAATTTTTCTCTTTGGACATTTTGCCTATTACATTCATGATTTGTAATTAACAAACTAAATCTTGCTGTTTTCGTATTTACAGTTTTATTGGCCTGCTTGATTACGCTCCGTGTATACTTGTGATCACAGTAAATGGAAATGTAGATTGCTTTTAAAGATGGAAATTTGCGCAGAAGCATTCATCTCGCAGTGGTTCGGAGTTGTTGAGCCTGTATGTAATGGGTTAAAGCCTAGCAGGGGTTAGGTCCTTTAATTGAGCTGCTACCAGTGGCTAACGGTGTAATCAATTCTAGTTAGTACCTGGTAGTTTCCTGGCGCAGGGCATTGATGCAAATAGTGCTTCTGGTGTCTCCAGTGAATGAGGTTACATTTAAAACCAGGTTTCCTTGAAGAGAGAAGTATTTGTATATTGCCTTTCATGCCTACAGGGTGTCCCATGGCCTTGCATTCAATGGCTTGCTCTTGTAGTGCAGCTACTGTTTATGTAGGCAAATGTGGCAGCTACAGGAAGGTCCCAGGAACGAGAAATGAATGAACGACTAGATAATCTGTTTGTAGTTGAGGGAGTGAATGTTGGCCAGGAGAACTTCCCTGTCTTCGTATAGTGCCACGGGGAACCTTTCGGTCCATCTGAGCTTGAGCTAGCAGTGGGGGCTTGGGTTTAATGTCTCGTCCGAAAGACTGAGCTGGAGTGCCGGCCTAGATTGTGTGCTCAAGTCAGTGGTGGAGCCTGAGCCACAAACTCCGGCGCGAGTATTAGCAACCGAGCGAAGCTGACTGTTGAGGAATAATTTGGAAAGATTGTGGTCTTTGTTGTGACTGGGAGAAGTGTCTGGTCTGTTTCCTGATTTTTTTTGTTTCGGTTTCTCAGGTCTCTGCTCTGGATCAGGAGATGATTGAGGTGGACCCAGATACCAAGGAGATGCTGAAGCTGCTGGTGAGTAACGGGAGGTTACTGCTTCACCGTGCTAAGAATTTGTCATTCATCTAGTTTTGGTGACTCCCAAAAAAAAAACCTTGAAGATGTGGCTTGTTGACGTGCCAACTGCTGCATCAGTCTTGTGGAGTGAATTTCTCGTCTGATCTACCACGTGTGCAGGTGGAGTGTCCTCGTAAGGAAAGGAGCAGAAGACAAGTCAACCCAGTGGCGTTGGTTGAAGTGGGGGCTGGATACCTGCGGACATGGGAGGGTGGCAAGGGAGGAAGTAACTGTAAACCCTCAATGTGATGCCCACTTAATACGATGTGCCTCACGGGAGTAGATGACTTCTATTAGTATTTGGGGCTCTCATCCGAGGAAGAGACTCCGATATAGTTTACGAATTTGTATGTTGTTAGACCTAGGGTGCTCGCTTCACATTAATTTTCTTTTGCTGCGTAGACAAACAAAATCAGACTGCTTCAGCAAAGATTGTGACCAGTGTTCCCTCTAATTGTTTTTCCGTGTGCGGTCCTTTGAACTGGCTGCGCGGCCCATTTGAATTTTCGCACGTGCGCGGTTCTTCAAAGTAAAAGCCGGTGCGGGACCTCCAGGCCGCTGCGTGACCGCACAGCTTAGTGGGAACGTTGTTTGTGGCTATTTCCCACCAATAAACCCTCTTAGGCGGTGAAAGGGAAGTTGAATAGTCCGTACAGTAGTCGTGAAATTTTGGTGTATCTACAATCCCAGTATTGCACTGATGGTTGTGCACCCAGAACGAATCTGACCTTTCACAACTCTTGCACCTGCAGGATATGAAGTCTTTGTGTCTGTCTCACCAAGTTTTCAAAAAGACAGGAGAGTGAAAATATAGCTGAACAAAAGGGCCAAGTGACACTATGCATAGCCGTAATAGTGTATGTTAAACAGTGATGCACAGAGCATTATGCTTCAGTTTTGCAAGACTGGGGCATTATTTTGGTATCATGGGAGTCCTTATTTTCATAAATGGACAGTAATTATTGGGAATAAAAACAGAAACTGCTGGAAATACTCAGCAGGTCAGGCAGCATCTGTAGAGAGAGAAACAGAGTTAATGTTTCAGCTCGATGACCCTTCGTCAGAACATTGAGCTGAAACGTTGACTGCCTGACCTGCTGAGTATTTCCAGCATTTTCTGTTTTTATTTCAGATTTCCAGCATCCGCTGTATTTTGCTTTTGTAGTAATTATTGGGGAGTAGCTTGTGGTCTCCTTTCCTAGAGCAGCATGACTCTTCAAGATGAGAAGAAGTTGCAGACAGGTTTCTGTTCTGAGGTTAGCGGGGGGGTGTCCAGCCCTCCTTTCTCTGTCCCTTGCCCCATCTCTTTTTAGCTGGCCCCTCCCCCCAACAAAGATTGTGCTACTAAGCTGAATGTAATTAATGACATTCTCTTCCCCCACCCCCCTCCCAAACTCCCAGAATACTATCTGCAAGAACACGTTGAAGGATAGAATCATAGAATGGTTACAGCACAGGAGGCCATTCGGCCCGCGAGCCCGTGCCGTCTCTCTGCAGGAGCACTTCAGCTAGTCCCACTCCCCCACCCTTTCCCCTGCAAATTTTTTTCCGTCAGGTACTTATTCAATTCCCTTTTGAAAGCCATGATTGAGTCTGCCTCCACCACCCTTTCAGGCAGTGCATTCCAGATCCTAACCACTCGCTGTGTAAAAAAGTTTTTCCTCACCTTAAATCTGTGTCCTCTGGTTCTCCACCCTTCCGCCAGTGGGAACAGTTTTTCTAGCTGCTCTGTCCAGGCCCCTCATGATTTTGAACACCTCTATCAAATCTCTCTCTCTTCTCTGCTCTAAGGAGAACAACCCCAGCTTCTCCAGTCTGTCCACGTAACTGAAGTCCCTCATCCCTGGAATTATTCTCGTAAATCTTTTCTGCACCCTCTAAGGCCTTCACATCCTTCCTAAAGTGCGGTGCCCAGAATTGGATACAATACTCCAGTTGAGGCCGAACCAGTGTTGTATAAAGGTTCATCACAACTTCCTTGCTTGTGTACTCTGCCTCTATTTATGAAGCCCAGGATCCTGTATGCTTTTTTAACCACTTTCTCAACCTGCCCTGCCACCTTCAACGATTTGTGCACATATACCCGCAGGTCTCTCTGTTCATGCACCCCCTTTAGAATTGTACCCTTCAGTTTATATTGCCTCTCGTTCTTCCTACCAAAATGTATCACTTCGCACTTTTCTGCGTTTAAATTTCATCTGCCACGCGTCCGCCCATTTCACCAGCCTGTCTATGTCCTCTTGAAGTCTATCACTATCCTCCTCACTGTTCACTATACTTCCAAGTTTTGTGTCATCGCAAATTTAGAAATTGTGCCCTGTACACCCACATCCAAGTCATTAATTTATATCAAGAAAAGCAGTGGTCCTAGAACCGACCCCTGGGGACCACCACTGTATACCTTCCTCCAGTCCGATAAACAACCGTTCACCACTACTCTCTGTTTTCTGTCTCTTAGCCAATTTTGTATCCATGCTGCCAATCCCTTTTATTCCATGGGCTTCAACTTTGCTGGCAAGCCTATTATGTGGCACTTTATCAAATGTCTTTAAGTCCATATGCACCACGTCAACCGCACTGCCCTCATCAACCCTCTCTGTTACCTCATCAAAAAACTCGATCAGGTTATTTAAAACCGATTTGCCTTTAACAAATCCGTGCTGGCTTTCCTTAATTAATCCACACTTGTCCAAGTGACTGTTAATTTTGTCCTGGATTATTGTTTCTAAAAGCTTCCCTACTACTGAGGTTAAACTGACTGGCTTGTAGTTGCTGGGTGTATCCTTGCACCCTTTTTTGAACAAGGGTGTAACATTTGCAATTCTCCAGTCCTCTGGCACCATCCCCGTATCTTAGGGGGTTTGGAAGATTATGGCCAGTACCTCCGCAATTTCCACATTTAACTTCCCTCAGCATCCTAGGATGCATCCCATCCGGTCCTGGTGACTTGCCTACTTCTAAGTACAGCCAGCCTTTCTAGTACCTCCTCTTTATCAAGTTTTAGCCCATCCAGTATCTCAACTGACGTTGGTAGCATCTTCTTCCTTGGTGAAGACAGATGCAAAGTACTCATTTAGTACCTCAGCCATGCCCTCTGCCTCCATGCATAGGTCTCCTTTTTGGGCCCTAATTGGTCCCACCCCTCCTCTTACTACCCGTTTACTATTTATATGCCTATAGAAGACTTTTGGATTCCCTTTTATGTTAGCTACCAGTGTATTCTCATGCTCTCTCTTTGTCCCTCTTATTTCCTTTTTCACTTCTCTTCTGGACTTTCTGTATTCAGCCCGGTTCTCACTTGTATTCTCAACCTGACATCTGTCATATGCGTCATCTTACTCTCTCGTCATCTAGGACGTTTTTCTTTGTTTGCCCTACCTTTTCCCCCCCTCATGTGAATGTACCTCGACTACCCGAACCATCTCCTCTTTAAAGGCAGCCCACTGCTCGATTACAGTTTTGCCTGCCAATCTTTGATTCCAATTTACCCGGACCAGATCCGTTCTCGACCCACTGAAATTTGCCTTCCTCCAATTAAGTATTTTTACTCTAGATTGCTCCCTGTCCTTTTCCATAGCTAATCTAAACCTTATGATACTATGATCAATGTTCCCCTACTGCCACTTGCTCCAACTGACCCACCTCATTCCCCAGAACCAGATCCAGCAATGCCTCCTTCCTCATTAGGCCGGAAACTTACTGATCAAGAAAGTTCTCCTGAACACACTTCAGAAATTCTTCCCCCCTCCCTGCCCTTTACACTGTTACTATCACTGTCTATATTAGGATAATTGAAGTCCCCCATTATTACTACTCTAAAGTTCTTGCACCTCTCTGTAATTTTCCTGCAAATTTGCTCCTCTATATCCTTCCCACTAGTTGGCAGCCTATAGAATACACCTAGTAGTGTAATGGCACCTCTGTTGTTTCTTAACTCTAACCAAATAGATTCTGTCCTTGACCCCTCCGGGACATCCTCTCTCTCCAGCACTCTCCTTAACCAATACTGTCACCCCACCTCCTTTCTTTCATTCTCTATCTTTCCTGAACACATCCAGGAATATTTCATACCCAATCCTGCCCTTTTTTGAGCCAGGTCTCTTAATGGCACGGCATCGTATTCCCAAGATTTTTTTCAGATTATGCACATTGGCAGGCCTGGCCATCAATGTTCCCTCATTTTTTTTAAAGAGGCCTGCATGGGCCGTTCAAAATACTGCGCATCCGCGGTTTTTACATTGAAAAGCCAGCTGCGTGGGATCCCTGGAGAGCTGGTGGCTGCGCAGCTTAAAGAGGGCGTTGCTGGCTATATTTCTGAGCGTCATTCTGTGGTGTAGAGCAGTAGCGAGCAAGTGGTCCTGGGGTGGAGTCCAGATACGCAGTGAAGTGGGACAGATTTGGTCAAGATTCCAATGAATGGCTTGATTCTCCTCTAGTCAGTATAATCCCAGTATGGATAGCTGCTCCAGACTCCTGCCATCTATCCAATGTGCACTGGGCTCCTGGTGGATCCCACATCTACACTGGAGCTTGGAATATACTATAAACTTAGTATAAATATGACTTGGCTCTCCACTTGTTTCATGTAGAAGTTCCCACTCTTTGCTCTTGGGGGGCGGGGTGGCAACACTGGGAAGAATTTCTTCTCAAGTCAGGGGCACAACCCATTTTTAACTTGTAGTGACTTTAATTAGTTTTAAGGTTCGTTAATGTTTTAAATTGAGTTGATGCTAATGTGCCATGTGTAAATAAATAAATGAGTTATGGTAAATGTTCAAGTACTTGACGACGTTTGAACATTGTGTATAGCCTTATTGGAGTTTTGTACCTGGACTGCAGGCAGTGCTTATTGGTGCGTTACTCCCTCCTGTGGCTGCTTTGCCTTCTTAGTCTCATCCCCACTCCCTCAAATGGAGGCATTCCATGCATCATGTATCTCTTGCCCATCAAGGATCTCCAGGTTGCATTGCAGTCAAGACCAGGGCTGTCGTTTCAGCATATGGGGGTTAATTTGTTGTCCTGCAGGTGTTAGTTCACCCTTGGTGTGCTCCAGATGAGTTCCCAACTCGGCAAATCGTGGTGTTGATGCCTCAGACAAGAGATTTCATCCTGCGAACGTGCTTTTTTTGGACTTTACATTAAGTCAAACATCCCATTAATTCTGGGCAGTGACTGCGCAATCGTTTTTTGGGAACTGTTTTCTGTCAGTCAAAGGCTGATTTTTTTTTTTCCAAGTTGGCTGCCGCCTCAAATGGATGGTGGAAAGTAGGATGAAAAGGACAGCCAAGTCTGTAAGCGTGAGATGAAAACTCCCCACTGTCCTCTGGTGGCTTGGCATTCCCTGGGACCTGTGGAGTGGACGGAGTTAATTGGAGTTTTAACTTCATTCGAGCTGCTCGAACTTGCCTATTTTGTAACTGTTCACTAGCAGGGCAGTTAATTGAATTCAAGCCTCTGACATATAACATTGTTGGATGCAAGATCCCTTAAAGACTGTCTTGCTGGTCTAGCAGTATCTGTGACTAAACTAACCGGTTTGTGGTATGGATGTTGTCTGCCTTGCGTTTAATGGATTTTTTTCCCCCTCTTTTGCAGGACTTTGGCAGCTTGTCCAATCTGCAGGTCACACAGCCTTCGGTCGGCATGGCTTTCAGGACCCCAAGAATCTAAAATTATTTGTACCACATTGTTCTAATAATAAAAAAAAGTCAAAAGAAAGTTGCTAGTTTGTGTGTCTTTATTTATGTTCCATTGCACTGAACGCCTACAGTTTCCTCCCCTGGGCAGCAGTTTGGGGACAGCATGGGTGACCCACTTACAGTCCTGTAAAGTAATTGATGGAGATTCTCCAGAGATGGCATAAAATGCTGTAAACTGAATGCTTAATGTTTTTGATCAGTAAGTTACTGTAATCTCTGATTTCTAAATCTAACTATACTAGGGAGTTAACATTCCTTTTAATCTTGTGCATCAGTCAGGTTATTGTTGCTGAGTAACTGAGGTAAGGCATTCTTCTTTGGGGAATGTTTAACCCGATTCCTGTACTAAGCTGCCGTGTGGATTGCAAATTAATGAGACGTGGATTTAAACTTTATATGTAAGGTAACATTCAAAAGGAAATGGGATAAATACTTGCAGGGCTACGGGAAAGAGCATGGGATTAATTGGTTAACTAGCAAAGAGCCGGCACGATGGGCCGAATGGCCTCCTCCTGTGCTGTATCATTCTGTGGTCCCTCGGGTTCCATGGTACACGACTGTGCGGCTCAGGCAACCAAAAGCTTGGGCAGCTCTGTCTTGCATGGTGAGGTCGGAAAGGTTTATAGGCCTAACATTGTAATTACTGGTGAGCTCATTCAAGTGGTGGAGACTGCTCGGGGGAAAGTGAGGTGACCGAATCGGAATTGGTGCATGTACAAGACAGCCTCTCGAGACAGTGTCGTGGACTCCACTAGAGGGAGCTCACAGCTAAACTCTGTACAAGCACTCGGGACGGCATCGACTGAAAGCAGTTAGAGCCTCGGGTGATTGACCATATAATGTGATCAAATTTGAGTCTGACAAATTGGTGCAGCAAGGACCAGGATAGAGTTATTGCCGTTACTTGACTGAGACGATCTGTTTATATCCTGTAGCGATCACATCCCTGCTTCCTTATTTAACTTAAATCATCCCTGGTTACTGCCAGCTTCGTTCATTGCTTACAGACTGGAGCTGAATTTAATCCCATCACAAAACCTGGTTTCAACCAAGCCCAGATTCTTTGTGCTGTCTCAGCATTTCAGGCACAGCTTTGACTGGACTTTCCCACCTTTAGTGAACGGGATAGCAAAGTGAGTGGTGACCAACTTCAGCAGTAGTCCCACTGCTTCCTGCCCACAAACTAACATTGAAGAGGAAGGGGTTTTGGGCATAGCATGATAAAACATGAGCGAGGAGGTAAGTAAATAAAGAGGTGAAATATGGGATAAGGGAAGCACCGATACTAAAAAGAAGTGTTGTATAAATATCTCAAATTGTTAAATGTGAGTTCGCAGAGGGTAAGTGGAAATTGGTTGGAATACTTAATGAGTACTTTGTGTTTCCAAAAGATTATTGAGGAGGAGATAAATCTTGGTTAAAAGCAAGTTGAGCGATACAATAAATAAAAGGAAGGTATTCGAGAAGTTAATAAAACTAAAGGAGGCCAAAGTGCCGGGACATGACTGGATATATCCAAGGATCCGGAGGGAAATGGGAGGAAGAAATAGCAGCGATCATAGAAATGATATTTGACGGTTCTGTTTAGATTGGTTGTGTGCTAGACGACTGGAGACAGTGTAAAAACCCATTTTGAAAAGGGAGACCCGCTAACCTGTGTAATCACAGGCCAGTTCAACATTGCTGGTGGGGACAATTTTGGAGTGTTTAATGGTGAAATTACTCAGTAGATGAAGATAATTATAAGCAGCCGACACAGATTTCAGAAAGGAAGATGGTGCTCGAACAAACCAGATAAGAGTTCTTTGACGAGGTGGCAGATACTGTGGATGATTGTCTCTCAGTGCTGTATTATGCAGTCACTTCTAATTCCCTCCCCTTCATCTAGGGAGATGGAGGCTCATACTGAGCTGCACTTCTTCAAGTGCTCGCTGCCCTCTGGTACTTTAACCCAGTGGTTGCTCTTGATCTTGGCTAGACGGTGAGTGTTGGCAGGATGTTTGGGCCAAGGCAGCACAGACAGGTATGGCCCCAGTTCACCAGCACTTCCCAGCTGGGGTAAGCAATAGGGATTAGGCTCTTTCTCCCCTGCCCCCCCCCCACTGGCCCTGTGGGTGCTAATGCCAATTGATGCAGCCTGTTCTGTGCCAAGTTCAGTTCACTCAATGGAATATGAATTGACCACCCCCCCGGCCCCTCACCCTTCCAGTTCTGTATTGTTTTCTGTGCACTTGCCCACATATAGAGTTCTTTGGAGCTGATGGTGGTTCATGCTGGGCTGTGTAAGCAAGTAAATGCACAGTTATAGGGAGTACTGAGCCCATACAGAGCAGGAAAAGCTCCAGCTTCGATCCGTGGTCTGTGCTGAGTTACCTGATCTTTTGCTATCGTTGATTGGGATGATGATCGGGGTCCCACAGTCAATTTCAATGCCCCGGGCCATCGCCTTTCTCTTCTGCGGGACATGAGAGAACTAATTTCTTCCACCATCCTGTGTGGTGCTACTTCTAAAACTGTGTTGCTCTGAGTATCTATTCTACATTGGCCTGTGCTGCATTGCCCTCGGCGCCTGTGCTGGGTTGCCCTCAGTGTTTGTTCTGCAGCTGCAGGTTTGAGGTTGTCTGAAAGCTGGGCGGGACGAGGTTTATTTTGTCAGTCGCTTTTGGACGAAGAGCTTTGCTGCACCAACTAATAGGGGCGTGACCTCAGTGCCAGGAACTGCTTGCACAATTTCTTTAGGAGGAGAGGGGGATATTGGGACCTGTTTACGGTAACCACCTCTACCGAAACAGATCAGTCAACCCCATTAAAAACCTCCGGCCCTGGGACTGGAGTGGGTGCACAGGACTCGGTCTGTGAGCAGAGCAGTGTGGTGAGTGGCCTTGGCTCGATTTGTCATTAAGGTGTAATTTACCCATTGATGACCAGTTTGGTTTCCAAAGTAAAATATGAAAGGGTGGTAGAAGCAGATTCAATCGGAACTTTCAAAAGGAATTGGATATATATTTGAAAAGGAAAAATTTGCAGGGCTGTGGGGAAAGAGCAGGGGAGTGGGACTAACTGGACAGCTCTTTCAAAGAGCCGGCACAGGCACGATGGGCCGAATGGCCTCCTCTGTGCTTTATGGTTCTATGTGCTGGGTGACTTGCCTGTGATTGATGAATCCAGCACTTTTTGCATTAAGTGTACAAACTTATACAGCTCTCATCTGAATTATTTATTAGATTCAACGATCTTGGGTGATTTCTGATTTAATGAGAGGCTTTTAAATCTTCTCACATTGATCTTTCTGTTCACTTAATGGCCAAAATATAATTTTGCTGGTGTGAATTATTGGTTCCTACCATCACTTGTATGAAATTATCACTCTCACCCACAGCATTAAGTGAGCTTGTTGGTTTGTGTGTACTGGAGAATATTGACATGAGGGAATGTTCTGCATCCTGTCTCTCTAAAAGTTAACTTTGATAGAATGTCTTGCAAATGTGATTATGCATGTTTTTTTGTGTATAATGCCTTGTTGGCTCGTGTATCCCTGTTAACTCTCAACTGAATACGGCAATACTTTAACCGAAAGGCAGGGGAATGGGGAATTCTTTGAGCTAGTACCGCTGCAATGGGCCAAACGACCTCCTCCTGTGCTGCAAAATCTCTCGATTCTAGGGAATGTTTTTCTTTGCGTGCATCTCATGTTTCCATGACCCAAGAGGAATTTATGGTTTACGCTTTGAGATGTCAGATTCAGGGTTCTCGAGGTTAATTCACAAAGGTCCAGCATCCTTTCTGTTAGAAAGAAAGACTTGTATTTATATATAGTGCCTTTCACGACTTCAGGACGTCTCAAAGCGCTTTATAAACCGAAGTATTTTGCAAGTGTAGTCACTGTTGTAATGTAGGAAACACGGCAGCCAATTTGTGCACAGCAAGCTCCCACAAACAAATAAATGACCAGATAATCTGTTTTAGGTGCTGGTTGAGGGATTAAGTATTTGCCAAGACACCAGGGAGAACTCCTCTGCTCTTCTTCGAAATAGTAGCATAGGATCTTCTACGTCCACCTGAGAGGGCAGATCGGTTTATCGTCTCATCCAAAAGACGGCACCTCTGCCAGTGCAGCACTCCCTCAGTACTGCACTGGGAGTGTCGGCTTAGATTTTGCGCTCAAGTCCCTGGAGGGTGGGGCTTGAACCCACAACCTTCTGACCCAGGAGCACGAGTGCTACATTAAGTCACAGCTTACACTTGTATCTCGACAGAGGAAAGGCAGCCTGGATTCACTGGGACAAGGGAGGGATCAATACGTTAACGGATTCTCCTGAAGGTTAATGAGTCTCAGCGAGCAGGGACAGCAGGTGGATTGTTCTCACTTTCAAACTCTTCCAGTCGGCATTCCTACTTGAGATGCTGGGAGGCAGTGTTGGTCTGTATACAGAATGAAGTTGGCTGACTGAAGTCCACATCGAGGGGTGTGGGGTGGTAGCTGGTGTAATTGGCGGTCTGACTGCTAAACTCCTGAGTCAGCGAGAGGGTCAGAAGTCACTTTCTGTCCAGCTTCTTCTCATTGAAGTGCGAATTCATCTGCCTGAAGGAATGTTGGAGAAATGCACATGGACGTACCTGCGAGATCACCTAGTTCATATAATGAGAGGGGTTAATTATTATGGCCCCTGGGTCACACTATCATATAACTAGATATTGGGCAATAAAGGTAAACTCCTGTTCCTAAGGGACACGGGATCTGCTTATGGGAAAGACTGGTGATGCTGAGCTCGGGGGGAATACTGATCTGACATATTTTGAAAGGTAGTCAGCTCTTGGTTACTTTACTCCATTTCGTTACACTTTCGGTACTCTATTCACTTTGGTGTATCAGCTGATCAGAGCCATCTCTCTGACCGAGCTTTCGGTCACCCTTCTGGTGGGTCTGGACACCCACCATCCTGTTTGCTATCCAGCGATCCTCTGCTGGCAGATTCACTCCCTCCACCAACTTCAACATTCACTCCCTCCACCACCGGCGCACCGTGGCTGCAGTGTGTACCATCTACAAGATGCACTGCAGCAACTCGCCAAGGCTTCTTCGGCAGCACCTCCCAAACCCGCGACCTCTTCCGCCTAGAAGGACAAGGGCAGCAGGCGCATGGGAACACCATCACCTCCAAGTTCCCCTCCAAGTCACACACCATCCTGACTTGGAAGTATATCGGCCGATCCTTCATCGTCGCTGGGTCAAAATCCTGGAACTCCCTCCCTAACAGCACTGTGGGAGCACCTTCACCACACGGGCTGCAGCGGTTCAAGAAGGCAGCTCACCACCACCTTCTCGAGGGCAATAAATGCTGGCCTTGCCAGCGATGCCCACATCCCATGAACGAATTTAAACAATGTGGATGGCAGCTGAGAATGGGATAGGGTAGCACTTGGTTGTGACGGTACGTGGTTGGCCACATTTCCACGAATCACTGACCAGGCTTGCACGTGAAGAATGAAAATTTTTGGACAATGTATCAGAGAGTGGCTGGTGAGGAGAAGGTTGAAAAAACAAGTCACGTGGCAGAGGCCTTGGTCTGAGGATCGGAACAGGAGTAGGCCATTCAAGCCCCTTGAGCCTGTTCCATCATCCAATGAGATCGCGGCTGATCTGTATCAAAAACAGAAAGGCAGACTATTATCTGAATGGCAATCGATTGGGAAAAGGGGAAGTGCAACAAGACCTGGGTGTCCTTGTGCACCAGTCGCTGAAAGTAAGCATGCAGGTGCAGCAGGCGGTGAAGAAGGCAAATGGTATGTTGGCCTTCATAGCGAGAGGGTTTGAGTATAGGAACAGGGATGTCCTGCTGCAGTTGTACAGGGCCTTGGTGAGACCACACCTTGAGTATTGTGTGCAGTTTTGGTCGCCTTATCTGAGGAAGGATGTTCTTGCCATGGAAGGAGTTCAGCGAAGATTCACAAGGCTGATACCTGGGATGGCAGGAATGACATATGAGGAGAGATTGGGTCGATTAGGCTTATACTCGCTGGAGTATAGAAGAATGAGAGGGGATCTCATCGAAACATATAAAATTCTGACAGGTCTGGACAAACTAGATGCAGGAAGAATGTTCCCGATGGTCGGAGAGTCCAGAACCAGGGGTCATAATCTAAGGATAAGGGGAAAGCCATTTAGGACAGAAATGAGGAAGAATTTCTTCACCCAGAGAGTGGTGAACCTGTGGAATTCTCTACCACAGAAGGTAGTTGAGGCCAAGTCATTAAATATATTGAAGAATGAGTTAGATATATTTCTTAAAGCTAAAGGTATCAAGGGATATGGGGAGAAGGCAGGTACAGGGTACTGAGTTTGGATGATCAGCCATGATCTCATCGAATGGCGGAGCAGGCTCGAGGGGCCGAATGGCCTACACCTGCTCCTATCTTCTATGTTTCTATGTTAGATGTGGGAGTACCTTCGCCACACGGACTGCAGCGGTTCAAGAAGGCGGCTCACCACCACCTTCTGAAGGGCAATTAGGGATGGGCAATAAATGCTAGCCTAACTCCATCCACCTGCCTTGGCTCCATATCCTTTTATACACTTGGCTGGCAAAAATGCATCAATCTCAGATATAAAATGATTAATTGGAGGGAAGAGCTGCTCTGTCGGCCCTTATTGCATGGACTTTACAGCAGAGAAACCAGCCATTCAGTCTGTGCCGGCGTCTATGTTCCACAGGAGCCTCCTCCCACCTTACTTCATCTCACCCTTTCAGCATATCCTTCTATTCCTTTCTCCCTCATGCACTTGCCCAGCTTCCCCTTATTGCCCATCAGGTTTGATGTGTTGCCAGTTTTGTTCCTCCTTGACCTCTCCGGCTAGGATGCAGTTCCACGGGCGCTGGGCACCGTGGCACACTGCCCCGATGGCAACTTCCCGCGTGTGAGTTGAAGCAGCAGCTGCTCGTACGGGCACCGAGTAGACAACGGGGATACTGGCAGAAGCCGTCCAACCTTGGCGAAAGATTGAGCAGGTCTATGTTGTTCTAATAACAAGGAGAATGGAAACTTTATTAAAAAATAAAATGCATTTCGACCCTGCCCCCCCCCCCCCCCGATCATTTAATCATTAATCGTCAGGTGTGGCTCCTTGCTGGGAGCTCAGGATGACAGAATCAACCCATGAGGTTGTTTTTGAGTAAACTAAGGCGAATGGTTTTATGTTTTCATTTTTCTGGAGGGCAAGGGTTTGGCCTTTAACCAGGTCTCCCTCGATGGGTCTGTGACAGAACGGAGGACTTTTGTAGGTAGTCGATAGGAATTCTCTGTGCCTAACATCACGGGTGCACGGGATATTGGAAAATTGGATGGATCAAAGCACAGGACTGTAAAGGAACCAGATTTTCTGATACTCACGGCTCCCAGGCCTACCAGTGCACCTGGGCTCAGACCCTGGAGAAAGCTTCACTGTGACCTCTGAGGAACAGCAATGACCCAACTACTGGAAACACATCACATGGGCAGTGAATGAGCATCACATTGTATTCAGAACAACCTTAGCTTGGACAACCCTCCACATCCCACCTCCCCCATCCATCCATGGTACAGGAAACTCTCGTTTAAACGGCACCTAAATATCCGGAATTCTCTAATAACCGGCAGAATTCATACTCCGAAAACTACAGTATACAGTCATTTATAAGTTTTGTTTTACTGTTAAGTAATTAAATGTTTGTCTGTAATGTAATGTTTTCCTGACTGACCTGTTTGGACACCATCCACACCTTTGATTGCCGTGATTATCTCTCTGCCGAGGTGTGATAAAGGGCAGTTGGAAAGATTAACTGTAGTCGTCTGGCGGTGTTCTCTGACTATATATGCTGTGCCTATATGCATCTCTTCACTTCACCTGACGAAGGAGCAGCCGCTCCGAAAGCTTGTGATTTCAAATAAAACTGTTGGACTATAACCTGGTGTTGTGCGACTTCTCACATTTGTCCACCCCAGTCCAACACCGGCATCTCCACATCACAAGTAATTAAAGAGTTATGGATTACCCTCAACTGGCATTACTGTACTTAATCAAGCATCTTCCACCATCCATTTAACACAACATTCTGTCGGGGAGTACCCAATTATACTGCACATTTCTTGATTTTTTTATTTTTGTTTGTTAAAAATAGCCTCGGTAGATATGCCTCTCCGTTATCCGGAATTTTTAATCAACCGGCGTCCCGTCGGTGCCGGATACCAAAGAGTTTCCTGTACTTGTAATTGGATGAGCCTTACGATCTGGTTTCTCAAAAGCATTAAGAAGGCGCAAAGTGTCGGTTAGACCCCACCGCACAGGAAATGGGGACAAACTGGTGGGAAATTAGACTTTCGGCTCCCTTGGAAACTCTACCAGACAGTTACATTGGGACATTGTCAAAGAGCTAGAGGCAGATTCTCCCTGGCTTCTTAAATGGTGCGCGATGGAGGGGGCATTCAGGAATGGGGAAGAGAATATTTAAAAATATGGAACAAAAGTACAAATAAAAACCTTGGTGGTCATTTTGCCTAATGTATAATGAGTGATATTGATTCACCTGCCCGTTACACATCTCTCCCATGATAGGAAAAAATAAGAAAGACTTGCATTTATATAGCGCCTTTCACCAACTCAGGACGTCCCAAAACACTTTACAGCCAATGAAGTACTTTTTGACGTGTAGTCACTGTTGTAATGTAGGAAATGCACCAGCCAATTGCGCACAGCAAGCTCCCACAAACAGCAACGTGGTAACGACCATGGCTGATAACCTATTGGTTCACATGTCACAGAAAATACATGCTTGTTTCTAAAGATGATGTTGTGTAGAAATCACACAACAATGTGCTTTGATCTTTTTATTCAATCTCGGGGTGTGGGCGTCGCTGGTAAGGCCGACAGTTATTGCCCATCTCTAGTGCCCTGAGTGGGCCTTCCTCTTGAACATTTACTAGAACTGGGTAGCTCACTAGGCCACTTCAGAGGGCAGTTAAGAGCCAGACCGGGTAAGGACGGCAGGTTTCCCCTGGCTGGAGAACTAAATTGAGAGGTCGCACAACACCAGGTTATAGTCCAACAGTTTTATTTGAAATCACAAGCTTTCGGAGCTTACTACTCCTTCGTCGGGTGAAGTAAAAAGATACAGAATCGCCAAAGCATATATAGATAGAGAACAATGCATGTGTACCTTACAATTGCAGACAACTAAATTAAATCATCCTGACTATCTGCCGAGGTGTGATAAAGTTAATCAGGTCAGCCAGGAAGGTACCACATCAAAGACATAGCAAGATACAACTGAGACAATGAGGTGGAGTCGCAGGGGGTCTAACGTGTCAAAAGCTGCCGTCTGTATGTAAAACGATAAGCTTTAAAAATTTTACTTTTTTACTGGGAAAATTTTTACTTTTTTACTGGGAATCACATCTGTGAACAAGCCAACGACGACTCGAGTCCGGATCACGTCATGTATCGTGACAACTAAAACCAGGGGTCACAGTCTCAGGATAAGGGGTCGGCCATTTAAGATCGAGATGAGGAGGAATTTCTTCACTCAGAGGGTTGTGAATCTTTGGAATTCTCTGCCCCAGAGGGCTGTGAATGCTGAGTCTTGGAGTATATTCAAGGCTGAGATCGATAGATTTTTGGACTCTAGGGGAATCAAGACATATGGGGATCGGGTGGGAAAGTGGAGTTGAGGTCGATGATCAGCCATGATCTTATTGAATGGCGGAGCAGGCTCGAGGGGCCGAATGGCCGACTCCTGCTCCTGCTCCTATCTCTTACGTTCTTATATAGCATCTTTCACATCCCAAAGCGCCAATGAGGTGTAGTCACTGTTGTAATGTGGGAAACGCAGCAGCCGATTTGCGCACAGCAAGCTCCCACAAACAGCAATGTGATAATGACCAGATAATCTGTTTTTGTGATGTTGATTGAGGGATAAATATTGGTCAGGACACCAGGGAGAACTTCCCTGCTCTTCTTCGAAATAGTGCCCATGGGATCTTTTATGTCCACCTGAGAGAGCAGACGGGGCCTCGGTTTAACGTCTCATCCGAAAGACGGCACCTCCGACAGTGCAGCACTCCCTCAGCACTGCACTGGGAGTGTCAGCCTAGATTTTTTGTACTGAAGTCCCTGGAGTGGGACTATGAACCCACAACCGTTCTGACCCAGGAGGCGAGGGTGCTACCGACTGAGCCACGCCTGACACTCTGGAAGGGCACCTGTTTATCCGGATCATCCAGGCAGACTCACCACTTTTGATGCCATCCCATCCCAATCCCAGGCTCCTCTCACACTAAGGATCGGCAGACGTCCTCCAGCTCCAACGATACCGGGTCCCTCGGGATTTACCAGACGGTGAGGTTTTATTTTTTAACTGAGTGAGTTTGCAGGTTGGAGGAGGCACAGGGTGGATCGATTCAGGGCCGAACCCAGGATTCCCCCCACCGAGTGGGCTTCTGATTTTAACCAGAGGGACCCTGAGATTCAGCACATTCACCGGAAATGACACCGGGACCTCGAGGGTTCAGTTATGAGGACAGGTTGCATAAACTTGTATTCCCTTGAGTTTAGAAGATCGAGGGGGAGATCTGAACGAGGTGTTTAAAATGTTAAAAGGATTCGATAGGGTAGATACAGAGAAACTATTTCCAGAATTAGGGGACAGAACCTTAAAATTAGAGCCAGGCCGTTCAGGGGTGATGTCAGGAAGAATTTCTTCACACAAAGGGAATGACATATGAGGAGAGATTGGGTCGATTGGGCTTATAAAATTCTGACAGGTCTGGACAAACTAGATGCAGGAAGAATGTTCCCGATGGTCGGAGAGTCCAGAACCAGGGGTCATAATCTAAGGATAAAGGGTAAGCCATTTAAGACAGAAATGAGGAAGAATTTCTTCACCCAGAGAGTGGTGAACCTGTGGAATTCTCTACCACAGAAGGTAGTTGAGGCCAAGTCATTAAATATATTCAAGAATGAGTTAGATATATTTCTTAAAGCTAAAGGTATCAAGGGATATGGGGAGAAGGCAGGTACAGGGTACTGAGTTTGGATGATCAGCCATGATCTCATCGAATGGCGGAGCAGGCTCGAGGGGCCGAATGGCCTACTCCTGCTCCTATCTTCTATGTTTCTATGTTTCTATGAAATCTGACCTCTCTCCCCCAAAAGGCTGTGGATGCTGAGGGACAATCCG
Organism: Squalus acanthias; assembly: GCA_030390025.1. Lineage (NCBI taxonomy): Eukaryota > Metazoa > Chordata > Chondrichthyes > Squaliformes > Squalidae > Squalus > Squalus acanthias. The sequence continues at coordinate 52,145,977 of CM059443.1, forward strand.
AGCTTTCAAGACTGAGATGGGTGGATTTTTGTTGTGTAAGGGTATCAAGGGATGTGGAGCAATGGCGGGTCAATGGAGTTGAACTGCTGATCAGCCGTGATATCATTGAATGGCGGAACAGGCTCGAGGGGCCGAATGGCCTCCTGCTTTCCCCAATGTTCCGATGGACACGGAGCACGGCACGGCAGCGATACACGTCCCTCCGTCTCTCGCTTCGCCCTCGTCTGCGTAGCTGGAACCCGCGGCGTGAGTCAGGAAAATGGTCACGTGCGAAGATTTCGGGGGGGGGGGGGGGGTTTCCTCCCGCTCCTCGTCGGTCCGAGCGTTTCCCCGGCCGTGTGGCGGCTTGTGCCGTGAGCTGGTGTGCCCCACCCGGCCTGGCGCAAAGCTGGTGAATTCGGGCGTCGGGGTTGGCGGGAGCCAAGCCGAGAACAGGCCGCCCTGCTGCTGACCCGCCCTGGCTCGTGACACGGCGCGAGGGAAACGGGGATGGGGTCGAATCCCAGGAGAGCAGGTGTTCCCTGACAGCCTTGGCATTTAGCAACAGAAAATCTCTTAAATATAAATAATTAAGGACATAAGAGAATCACGGAGGGCAGGGGGTTAGTCGTTAGGGGTCAACAACAACAACAACAACAACAACTTGTATTTATATAGCACCTTTAACGTAGTAAAACGTCCCAAGGTGCTGCACAGGAGTATTATAAGACAAAAAATTTGACACCGAGCCACATAAGGAGAAATTAGGGCAGGTGACCAAAAGCTTGGTCAAAGAGGTAGGTTTTAAGGAGCGTCTTAAAGGAGGAGAGAGAGGTAGAGAGGTGGAGAGGTTTAGGCAGGGAATTCCAGAGCTTAGGGCCCAGGCAACAGAAGGCACGGCCACCAATGGTTGAGCGATTATAATCAGGGATGCTCAAGAGGGCAGAATTGGAGGAGCGCAGAGATCTCCGGGGGGGTTGTAGGGCTGGAGGAGATTACAGAGATAGGGAGGGGGCGAGGCCATGGAGGGATTTGAAAACAAGGATGAGAATTTTGAAATCGAGGCGTTGCTTAACCGGGAGCCAATGTAGGTCAGCGAGCACAGGGGTGATGGGCAAACAGGACTTGGTGCGAGTTAGGACACGGGGCAGCCGAGTTTTGGATGAGCTCAAGTTTACGTAGGGTGGAATGTGGACCATGCCAAGGGCTTCCTGAACTATATGTCCCTGCTTTGCCCTGGGGTGCAAATGTTAGCCGGACCGTAATGCGAATGCCATACAGCTTGCAGGAACCACTGTCAGTAACTGGCCGTAGCCCTGGTGTGTGTGTGTGTGTGTCGTGTCCAGCATTGAAGTGTCCGATTAACAGTCTAGCAAAAGACAAAAGCGCTTCACTTTTTGTCACAATCGGCACTTGCTTCGCTCCCACTGGCGGTGAGGAGGCGGCTGCAGGAAGCAGGGTACAAAGATTCATTGGAGACTCAGCACCAGAGTGCAGCCCCCCCACCCCACCCCCCCAGACTGGGGATGCTCTATCACTGACTGTCTTTAACCAGAGACTCGAGGTGTTAGAGGCAGGATGCTGTGTGCAGATTGAAAGTGATAAATACAATCCCCAGGGGCTCGGGCCTTCCATTAGACCACAGTAATGCACAGCAAGGTGTGCCTGAAGGATTCTCTGTGAAGCCTGCGTGGCCTTGATTAGCCGCTTTTCAGAGATTCGCAGAAATTTACAGCACAGAAGGAGGCCATTCGGCCCATCGTGTCCGTGCCGGCCAAAAAAGAGCTCTCCAGCCTAATCCCACTTTCCAGCTCTTGGTCCGTAGCCCTGTAGGTTACAGCACTTCAAGTGCGTATCCAAGTACTTTTTAAATGTGTTGAGGGTTTCTGCCTCTACCACCCTTTCAGGCAGTGAGTTCCAGACCCCCACCACCCTCTGGGTGAAAAAAGTTCTCCTCAAATCCCCTCTAATCCTTCCACCAATTACTTTAAAGCTTTTCTGTGTGATTTTGTTTGACGATCTTCAGCTCTCCGCTGAACATGGTTCGCACGGAGTTGGCTGGGTTGGATTGTGTTGTCCGTAGCCTTGATCCTGTTACAGAAGTTCCACATATCTCCAGTGTTCCTCAGTGGTGGAGAACCCAGGGTGAGCACTTTGAATGTAGCCCTTTATATAAGGCTGGTAAGCATGGACCGTGATGACCTCGCCCCTCCCTATCTCTGTAATCTTCTTCAGCCCCACAACCCCCCCGAGATATCTGCGCTCCTCTAATTCTGCCCTCTTGAGCATCCCTGATTATAATCGCTCAACCATTGGCGGCCGTGCCTTCAGCTGCTGAGGACATAAGCTCTGGAATTCCCTCCCTAAACCTCTCCGCCTCTCTTTCCTCTTTTAAGACGCCCCTTAAAACCTACCTCTTTGACCAAGCTTTTGGTCACCTGCTCTAATATCTCCTTATATGGCTCGGTGTCAATTTTTTTGTCTGATTACGCTCCTGTGAAGCACCTTGGGACGTTTTACTATGTTAAAGGCGCTATATCAATACAAGTTGTTGTTGTTGTTGTTGGTAATATGGGAGTAATGCTCAGAGCTGCCACTAGATGGAGCCAGAGCCACAATATTAATTATTAATACTCGTTAGTTTCTTAAAAAGTGAAAGAGACGGTGTACATACACAATTCTTTGAAGGTGGCAGGACTAGTTGATAAGGCTGTTTAAAAAAAGCATACGGGATCCTGGGCTTTATAAACAAAGGCATAGAGTACAAAAGCAAGGAAGTGTTGCTAAACTTTAATAAATCGCTGGTTCGACCTCAGCTGGAGTATTGTGTCCGATTCTGGGCACCGCACTTTAGGAAGGATGTCAAGGCCTCAGGGAGGGTGCAGAGGAGATTTACTGGAATGGTACCAGGGATGAGGGATTTCAGTTATGTGGAGAGACTGGAGAAGCTGGGGTTGTTCTCCTTAGAGCAGAGAAGGCTAAGGGGAGATTTGATAGAGGTGTTCAAAATCATGAGGGGTTTTGAGAGAGTAAATAAGGAGAAACTGTTTCCAGTGGCAGGAGGGTCGGTAACCAGTGGACACAGATTTAAGATAATTGGAAAAAGACCAGAGAGGAGATGAGGAGACATTTTTTTACGCAGCGAGTTATGATCTGGAATGCACTGCCTGAAAGGGTGGAAGCAGATTCAATAATATCTTTCAAAGGGGAATTGGATAAATTCTTGAAGGGGAGAAATTTGCAGGGCTATGGGGAAAGAGCAGGGGGATGTGGGACTAATTGGAGAGCTCTTTCAAAGAGCCGGCACAGGCACGATGGGCCGAATGGCCTCCTTCTGTGCTGTAAGATTCTATGATTCTATGACGGGGCGGTTTTAACTCCAGCGGGAATGGGGCGGTAGCGGGGTTAAAATGGAGGTGGTCAACTTACCGCCTGTTCCCACTCCGCCGGTATTTTAACTTGGGCCGAACTTCTGGGCCACCCAGATCCTCAAGCACAACCCTCTGACACTCACACACGTGTGCCTGTGAGTTGGTTACCCAGCGTATGGTGGGTGCAGGGCAGAGTCACCAGGACGCCACGGGTTAGATTATGAGGAGAGATCACATAAACTAGGCTTGTACTCCATGGAATATAGAAGGTAAAGGGGTGATTTGATTGAGGTTTTTAGAATTTTGAAGGGAATTGATAGGATAGATCGAGAGAAACTGTTTCCGCTGGTGGGGGGAGTCTAGGACAAGGGGACATAACCTAAAAATCAGAGCCAGACCAGTCAGGGGGGAGGTGGTAGAAGGGCGGAACTCTCACAAGAAGCAGTCAATGCTGGCTCAACTAATAATTTTAAATCTGAGAGAGAGAGATTTTTCCTAGACAAGGGTGACGTTAGAAAACTACTCAGCACTTGGTCTAAGCGTTAAACAAAGCTTTAATCAATTGTTTTACAACATGGAGATCTAGTTGTGTCCTTCACTAGTTCCTGTTAATAATGTCCTGCGCAAGCTGGGCCCGTGCCCAAGTATTTATACTCTCCCTGGACAGCGCCACCCGCAGGCCACTCATTATTATTTCATAAGTCTTTCTTTCATGAATGACAGATTCATGTCAAAGGGTATTAAGGGATATGGAGCCAAGGCGGGCGGATGGAGAGAAGATACAGATCGGCCATGATCTCACTGAATGGCGGAACAGGTTCGAGGGGCTGAATGGCCTCCTCCTGCTCCTATCTGTATGCTCTATGGGGTAATTTTTTTAAATATATCGCTCCTCGCACTCTCTCAGGGGAAGAGTATATCAGGGTTTCGGGTGTGGAGGGGCAGCACACCTGATTTTCCTGCTCAGTTTTCAGTCCACGTAGCAGGGCCCAGCATTGCCTTGGAGTCTCCTCGTGAGTTGAGATGCTGATCTTGTTACAGAGATGCTGCGCCCTGGTCCAACCACTGGAGGTGCCCGCTGCCTGTCAGAGTGAGGGGCCCCTGGATACGCAAGAATGGCTGCCGATCGTGACCAGGCGATGTGACACTCTGCTAGTTGGCAAGAGACAGACCTGCTTCGGCAAAGGGTGTAAATAATTAAATCGTTCCATCGCACGTTGCTCAATGTCTCACCGTTTACACTGCTACCTCAACTAGAAGATGTAAAGAAAGTAAGAGCTACAGAAGTAAGAACTCGAGCTCATCCAAACCTCGGCTGCCCGTGTCCTAACTCGCGCTGAGTCCCGTTCGCCCATCACCCCCCGCAGTGCTCGCTGACCGACATTGACTCCCGATCCGGCAACGCCTCGATTTCAAAATTCTCATCCTTGTTTTCAAATCCCTCCATGGCCTCGCCCCTCCCTACCTCTGTAACCTCCTCCAGCCCCACAACCCCCCGAGATCTCTGCACTCCTCCAATTCTGGCCTCTTGCGCATCCCTGATTTTAATCGCTCCACCATTGGTGGCCGTGCCTTCAGCTGCCTGAGGCCCTAAGCTCTGGAATTCCCTCCCTAAACCTCTCCGCCTCGCTCCCTCGCTCTCTGCTCCTTTAAGACGCTCCATTAAACCTACCTCTTTGACCAAGCTTTTGGTCACCAGTCCTAATATCTCCTTATGTGCCTCGGTGTCAAATTTTGTTTGATAAACGCTCCTGTGAAGCACCATGGGACGTTTTACTATGTTAAAGGCGCTATATAAATGCAAGTTGTTGTTGTTACATCTGGCACCATTAGTGTTGCAGGAACAAACAAGCACCTTGACCAACACCACAAAAAACAAGATTATCCGGTCATTATCTCATTGCTGATTGTGGGAGCTTGCTGTGCGCAAATTGGCTGCCGCGTTTCCTACATTACAACAGTGACTGCACTTCAAGAAGTGCTTCATTGGCGCGTTGGGACATCCTGAGGTTGCGAAAGGCGCTATATAAATGCAAATTTGTTTGTTATCCTTCTTGTTCCTCCTATAATCAACCTTGGTGGTGTTCTGCACTTAGATTTAGCCCATCAGGTAAGTGCCTCGATGAAAAAAATGAACAAACTGCTTCTAAGAAAGAAATAACTTGCATTTCTATAGCGCCTTTCACCCCCTCAGGATGTCCCAAAGCGCTTTACAGCCAATGAAGTGCCTGTGAAGTGCGGTCACTGTCGTAATGTAAAGGCCAACTCTCAGATCTGATGCTCTGGAGAGGCAGGAATCTCAGGGAACATTGGTTGGGGAATCATGGACCCCCCCACAGGTCCTAACACTTCCCCTGCCAGCGCTCTGTGTGAGCTCTGCTCCTCACCGGGAGCATCCGATCAGAGAACCAGCTCTGTAAAATTAAACCTACCTGGTGACGAGGAGCGTGTACCACGGGCAGGGTCGCCAACTCTGGTTGGATGTATTCCTGGGGCTTTCATCAGGTGACCTTCCCCGTTCTCGCTCCCACCATTGGTCGCCCAACACGTCAATCACCGCCAGGCCCCGCCATCCCAACACCAATTCATTACCTGATTGGATGATCCTTGCCTGTCAGTCCAATGACCTTTTCCCCATCTCCAAGATTTTTATAACTGATAAACGTCTTTATAGAAAATAGAGGCAAAAAAATACCCCATTTTTTTTTTAACGCTCCTCTGATTTTTCTCCCGGGCTGTTCTGGAGATTAATCTTCAGTTCTTGGAGACTCCAGGACAATCCTGGAGCGTTGGCAGTCCCTAACCACGGGAAGGCGGGGGAGATTTGCTCGGCCCCAGCATAAGGACATAAAAAACAGGAGCAGGAGTCGGCCAATCGGCCCCTCGAGCCTGCTCCGCCATTCATGGCTGATCCAATCTTGGCCTCAACACCACTTCCCCACTCTCTCCCCATACCCCTCGACTCCCCTGTAGCTCAAATGTCTGTCAATCTCCGCCTTGAATATACTCCACAGCTCTCTGGGGTAGAGAATTCCCAAGATTCACGACCCTCTGAGAGAAGGAATTCCTCCTCATCTCCGTCTTAAATGGCCGACCCCTTATTCTGAAACTATGCCCCCTAGTTCTAGATACCCCCACTAGGGGAAACATCCTCTCAGCATCCACCCTGTCAATGCCCCCTCAGAATCTTATATGTTTCAATAAGATCACAGTGCTGTTAGGGAGGGAGTTCCAGGATTTTGACCCAGCGACGATGAAGGATCAGCGATATACTTCCACGTCAGGATGGTGTGTGACTTGGAGGGGAACTTGGAGGTGGTGACGTTCCCATGCGCCTGCTGCCCTTGTCCTTCTAGGTGGAAGAGGTCGCGGGTTTGGGAGGTGCTGCCGAAGAAGCCTTGGCGAGTTGCTGCAGTGCATCTTGTAGATGGTATACACTGCAGCCACGGTGCGCCGGTGGTGGAGGGAGTGAATGTTTAAGGTGGTGGATGGGGTGCCAATCAAGGGGCAGTATTAATCCTGTTGAACCAGGCAGTAGTGATGGTGTTGCCCTGTGCCGGTAATATCACTGTGTGCTGATAGTAATGACATCAATCGAAGCCACTAGTGGATGACATTGCCATGTATTATAAAAGCCGGCGTATAGTGACACCACAAGTCCCGCCTATAAAGGAGATGATTGGGTAATTCCCCCGTCAATCACTGCTGTAAGTGACTGGGATTGATGTTACACACATAATCTGTCTGTAACTATCCTCCACTCACTGCGTTTTGATGGAGAAATAATCCTGCTGTACTCGGGAGACTTTGCTGTAGTTTCGGCCAAGAGTTCCGCCCCCGATTCCAACTCCTTGTCTGACGCAGTGGTGCCAATATTCACTCTGATTATAACAACACTGTTCCTCTTCTGTGAAGTTGTCCGTGTCCTACTGGGAGCTGACGCCGGTCCAGGCGCCCTGGTGTATGAAGCAGACTCGATGTCGTTAATGAGCACAGCCGCTGATCAAGCAGCGACAGGGGGTGAGATGTCCCACCGAGCTCACAGTACTGAGCACAGCGCTTCCTCAACACTTAAGGGCTGTAATAGCCTTTCTTTAGAAATAGCCCCAAAATCACTTAGATCAGCCCCTTGTTTTTAATCGCCTCCTGTTCCTTTGCTGATCAGTGTCCAGGCCATTCTACGTCAGCCAATAGGAAGCATGCCTTAGTTGCGACATGGAATAAGTCTCCCTGCTGAGTTTATCTTTTGTAAGCTGAGGCCTTACGACTGGAAACGGACATAATTATTCTGACCGGGCTAGACAGACTGGATGCAGGGAGGATGTTTCCCCTGGCTGGGGGGTCTAGAACGAGGGGTCACAGTCTCAGGATACGGGGTAGGACATTTAGGACTGAGATGAGGAGAAATTTCTTCACTCAGAGGGTGGTGAACCTGTGGAATTCTCTACCACAGAAGGCTGTGGAGGCCAAGTCACTGAATATATTTAAGAAGGAGATAGATAGATTTCTAGACACAAAAGGCATCAAGGTGTATTGGGAGAGAGCGGGAATATGATATTAAGATAGAGGATCAGCCATGATCATATTGAATGGCGGAGCAGGCTCGAAGGGCTGAATGGCCTACTCCTGCTCCTATTTTTCTATGTTCTATGTTTCTATACGATCAGTGGTGGACAGGAAAAGGCCCACCGTCCCATCCAGCCTGTCCCACACAACTGCCACGCCTTGTGCATCACAGCATATACTTTCCGCACACCCCATCCGAAACCACGAGATCTCCTGGGAGAGGCGGTAGACCCGAATAAAGCCCAGGGAATAAAATCTGGAAAATTCCTCTAGGCGAACGAATCTAGCTCAGGAGGTCACTCTGGCCCTAATTAATATTATGCAGAACCCGCCTTTTATCTGAGGTGATCTCCGCCCCAGACCGAAACAAAGTCTGTCACAGAGTGGAGATAGAAGAATTATTTTAACATGGAAGTAAATGATTAAACCGACCAATAGAACAGCACTTTTTGTGTTCGAGATGCCTCTAACAAGGCCTCCCATTGGTGCTTGTGAGGACCCTGAGCCTTGAGTTCAGTGATGGCTCCCCACCTGCCTCCAATCTGCATATCTGTTTCCTGATTAATGGCAGGAGTGGCCATTCACAGGGTCCACTTTGTACATCAACATTTCCCAATCTACCACCATTTAAATAATCAATAATCACCATTTAAATAATCCTCCACGGATGCTGCCTGGCCTGCTGAGTGTTTCCAGCATTTTCTGTTGTTATTTCAGATTTCCAGCATCCGCAGTATTTTGCTTTTGTACCAGTTAAATAATACTCTGCCTTTCTGTTTTTTCTACCGAAGTGGATAACTTCACATTTATCCACGTTGTACTGCATCTGCCATGTATTTGCCCACTCACTCAACTTGTCTAAATCGCCTTGAAGCCTCTTTGCATCCTCCTCACAGCTCACAATCCCACCTCGTTTTGTGTCATCAGCAAACTTAGAAATATTACATTTGGTTCCCTCATCCAAATCATTGATATATATTGTGAATAGCTGGGGCCCAAGCACTGATCCCTGCGGTACCCCACTAGTCACCGCCTGCCACCCCGAAAAAGACCCATTTATTCCTACTCTCTGTTTCCTGTCTGTTAACAATTTTCAATCCATGCCACTATATTACTCCCAATCCCATGTGCTTTAATTTTGCACACTAACCTCTAATGTGGGACTTTATCAAAGGCCTTCTGAAAATCCAAATACACCACATCTACTGGTTCTCCCTTATCTATTCTACCAGTTACATCCTCATCACAGGCACCTCCGACAGTGAAGCACTACTCTCAGTACTGCACTGGAGTGTCAGCCTAGATTTATATGCTCAAGTCTCTGGAGTGGGACTTGAACCCACAACCTTCTGACTCAGAGGTGAAGTGTGCTACCCACTAAGCCACAGCTGACACATCTAAGACAAAGTATTTTTTTATGTATCAGTTTACCTGTAGTGAGTCAGGAAAAATGCTACTTATCGCCAAGGAACCAATCACTTGCTTCAATGTCTCTAAGAGTTCTTTTACAAACTTCTTTTTCAAATGCTTTCTGTGGAGATGTGCAGCTTTCCCCCAGTGCTGCACCTGAGTATTTCCAGCCTCCGTACCAGTACAACTGCTAATTCTCCAAGAGCAATGCCACAGTACATCAGCTGGCGTTATGAATAATTTATTCCCCCATCCTTCAATGTGATGGTGCAATTCTCTTAATTCTCAACCTCGTCCAGTGTCCCACGCCTTTCATTCAGCTGTCGGCCATTTATGTAGCACCTGGCATTTATGTAGCACCTGATCGCACCCTCGGGGCCTCCCAAAGCACGTGACAGCCAATGAATGACTTTTGAAGCACAATCGCTGCTGTGACGGAGGCGAACACGACGGTCAATTTGCACGCCGCAAGGTCTCACGCCAGCGAACGAGATAAATGACCAGATGACCTGTTTTTTGGTGCGCTGGTTGAGGGATGAATACTGGTCAAAACACCTGGTCAAGAGTTAAAGGGTTAACCCCTGCCATCCGCTTAGGGTTCATTTTCCCCCCAATCCAAGTTAAAGGCAAATCTCTGGAATCCGTTTAAATTCAGAAGAAACATTTTTTCGCTGCGATATTTCATTTTGAACAGTCGTTCTACAAAAGAGACCAGATTGAGTTGAGAACTCTTCAATTAGCGTCGTGGGACCTTGTGCTTTCGCCTGAGCTGGCAGACTTTGACATCATTTCCCACATCACAACAGTCACTCCACTTCATTGGCTGTAAAGCGCTTCGGGACGTCCGGTGGTCATGAAAGGCGCTATATAAATGCAAGTCTTTCTTTCTTTTATCTCATCCAAAAGGCAGGTGACACTTACTCCGACTGACTCAACCCCTTAATTCTAACTCTTATAATCTGCTGCTCTACCCCGATGTTATAATTCACTTCCCCACCCCTTCAGAAGGGACCCACTGTGTAGCTCGCTCGGTTTTAACAATTGTGTTGTGCGCTGTGCCACCTCGGCCTCAGCGAGGACAGCAGCACCAACAGCAGATTGGAGGATTGATGGGAACCTAACTCTGAGCAGAGATAAATCACGGAGGCTGATGGTAAAATCGTATTAACAAGTCTATTTCTAATCAGCAAACCAAGATTAATTATTTACTGGCCAGGCAGTGATCTTTCGATGGTTACTGGTGCGTAGTAAAGGCAGCCTCATTAGTCTTTGCAAAACAGGGGCCAACCGATCTACGTAGGGCCCCTCCCCTCTCCTCCATCGGCCCTCCGCCCACACGACCTATCTCTTTGCCGGTCAGTCAGTCTCCGGAGCCGGTGAGCTGCAGCGGGACAACCCGTTCTTGGCCATGCCGGTTAAGGAGACCCCGCCCTCAAAAGTGGCTGTTCGGTCGGGGAGTTCCAGGATTTTGACCCAACGACCGAGAAGGAACGGCCGATATATGTCCAAGTCGGGCTGGTGTATGACTTGAAGGTGCACTTGGAGGCGATGGTGTTTCCACGCACCTGCTGCCCTTGTCCCGTTGGGAATGGAACCCTGTGGTTGGTCGGATAGTTAAAACCAGTGTTTAAAATGTTAAAAGGGTTCGATGGGGGAGTTAGAGATAAACTGTTTCAGCTGGTGAGGGAATCAAGAACAAGGGGACACAATCTTAAAATTAGAGCCAGGCCCTTTAGGAATGAAATAAGGAATCTCACAAAGGGTGTGGATGTTGGGGGTCAATTGGAGCTTTCAAGACTGAGATCGATAGATTTTTATTGGGTAAGGCTATCGAGGGAAATGGAGCAATGGCAGGTAAATGGAGTTGGGTACAGATCAGCCGTGATTTAATTAAATGGCGGAACACCAATCAGGTGCTGCCTCAGTGGGCGATCAGCAGATCTACGGCGGTACCGAAGGGACGTCGAGCGCGCTGCTCCTCATTCGGGCCTTTGTTTGGTTTTTCTCGCTGCAGGAGCTGAAGTCACAACGAAGAGCCCACTGTTACGGACCGGAGAACGATGGAGTCGCTCACAAACTCCCTGATCACACGGCTGTAACCTGAGGGCCCTGCGGCAAGGCCTGGTCTGTGGCCGACCTCCGAGAAACACGTACGAGGTGAACGAAGACCGTCCATTCTCATTGGGGTCAGCAGGTCAAATAGCCAACAGATTGACTAACTGAACCCAACCAGACCCAATGCCTGGTTACCTCAACCCGACCCAATGCCTGGTTACAGTAGTGTTTTAGGAATTGGCCCCAAACCTAACTCCGGCCTCGATGTAGAACACCTGGAGCAATTTTGGTTGCTGGGCAGTAATTGGCCAGGCTGGCTCCACGGCTGTTTCTCTCCACCTTCCCCCACGCTTTCCTTTCTGTGGTGAAATGATAATGGAGCCGATTTTCTTGCCCCCCCCCCGCACCCCCACACCCCGGTCTTGGTGCTGTTGAGGCCCAGGTGCACTGGAATTTCAGCTCCCAGGTCAATAACATGGCCCCAGGGGAATCTTCAGCACAGGGCCCAGGCCCCAGGGGCATCTCCTGCACAGGCCCCAGGGGAATCTCCTGCACAGGCCCCAGGGGAATCTCAGCACAGGGCCCAGGGGCATCTCCTGCACAGGCCCCAGGGGCATCTCCTGCACAGGCCCCAGGCCCCAGGGGAATCTTCAGCACAGGGCCCAGGCCCCAGGGGCATCTCCTGCACAGGCCCCAGGCGCATCTCCTGCACAGGCCCCAGGGGAATCTTCAGCACAGGGCCCAGGCCCCAGGTCCCAGGGGCATCTCCTGCACAGGCCCCAGGCCCCAGGGGAATCTTCAGCACAGGGCCCAGGCCCCAGGCCCCAGGGGCATCTCCTGCACAGGCCCCAGGGGAATCTTCAGCACAGGGCCCAGGCCCCAGGGGCATCTCCTGCACAGGCCCCAGGGGAATCTTCAGCACAGGGCCCAGGCCCCAGGGGCATCTCCTGCACAGGCCCCAGGGGAATCTTCAGCACAGGGCCCAGGCCCCAGGTCCCAGGGGCATCTCCTGCACAGGCCCCAGGCCCCAGGGGAATCTTCAGCACAGGGCCCAGGCCCCAGGTCCCAGGGGCATCTCCTGCACAGGCCCCAGGCCCCAGGGGAATCTTCAGCACAGGGCCCAGGCCCCAGGTCCCAGGGGCATCTCCTGCACAGGCCCCAGGCCCCAGGGGAATCTTCAGCACAGGGCCCAGGCCCCAGGCCCCAGGGGCATCTCCTGCACAGGCCCCAGGCCCCAGGCCCCAAGGGAATCTTCAGCACAGGCTCCAGGCCTGAGGCCTGAGGCGTGAGTTAAAATGGCGTCGGGGTCCGATTGATGTCATCTGACCCTGATTTTCATATTTAAAGAAGGACCATGTCAGCTTTGGACAGGAGACTCAGCCGCCCGTCTAGGAGCCCTAGTCAAAATCGTCATTAACGTGATCTGAGGTGGCTTTCTGGTGGGTCAGTAACCTGGGGCATCTTAATGGCCCACCTGCCCGGTTTCCACTGGGTGGGCAGGGTCAAAATCGCGGCCCGCTGTCCCTCAAATAGTTTTAAAAATTCGTTCACGGGATGCGGGTGTCGCTGGCAAGGCCAGCATTTATTGCCCATCCCTAATTGCCCCTTGAGAAGGTGGTGGTGAGCCGCCTTCTTGAACCGCTGCAGTCCGTGTGGTGAAGGTACTCCCACAGTGCTGTTAGGGAGGGAGTTCCAGGATTTTGACCCAGTGACGATGAAGGATCGGCCGATATATTTCCAGGTCAGGATGGTGTGTGACTTGGAGGGGAAGCAGCAGGGTAAGAACAGGCTTGCATTTATATAGCGCTTTATACAAAGTCCCAAAGTGCTTTACAGCCAGTGAAGTACTTTTGAAGCGTAGTCACTGTTGGAATCATAGAATCGTGCCTGTGCCGGCTCTTTGTTCGAGCTCTCCAATTAGTCCCACTCCCCCGCTCTTTCCCCACAGCCCAGTAAATTTTTTCCCTTCCAATATTTATCCAATTTCCTTTTGAATGTTACTATTGAATCTGCCTCCATCACCCTTTCAGGCAGCGCGTTCCAGATCACAACAACTCGCTGCGTAAAAAAATGTTTCCTCATGTCAGGTAGCAATAATCCGGAGATGTGAGTTCAAATCCCACCACGGCTTAGGGGATTTAAATTCAATTAATTAAATAAAAAATCTGGAATTAAAGAGCGAGTATCAGTAATGGTGACCATGAAACTCTCGGATTGTCGTAAAAACCCACCTGGTTCACTAATGTCCTTTAGGGGAGGAAATCTGCCGTCCTTACCCGGTTTGGCCTATATGTGACTCCAGACCCACAGCACTGTGGTTGACTCTTAACTGCCCTCTGAAATGGCCCAGCAAGACACTCAGTTGTAACAAACCACGGCGACAAAGTCAGCACTGTGGGAGTACCTTCACCACACGGGCTGCAGCGGTTCAAGAAGGCGGCTCACCACCACCTTCTCAAGGGCAACTAGGGATGGGCAATAAATGCTGGCCTTGCCAGCGATGCCCACATCCCAGGAACGAATTAAAAAAAAAATCTGTTGATGATTTTGAACACCTTAATCAAATCTCCTCTTAAGCTTCTCTGCTCTAAGGAGAACAACCTCAGTCTCTCCACATAACTAAAGACCCTCACCCCTGGTACCATTCCAGTAAATCTCTTCTGCACCCTCCCTAAGGCCTTGACAGGCCCTATCGGAAATGTGGCAGCAAGGTCCCACAATCAGGAATGAAATAAGTGACACAACAACAGAAAGCGCTGGAAAAACTCAGCAGGCCAGGCAACATCCGTGGAGAGAGAAACAGAGTTAACGTTTCAGGTCGAAACCCTTCGTCAGAACTGAGAAAAGAGCAGGAAATGAAACAGATAAAAATGCAAGGGGGAGGCTGGGGGGAGGAATAACTATGGTAAGTAGAGACATTAAGAGATGCTCAAGGCAAGACGAGATGGTAATGGGACAGGTTTAAGAAACAAAAGGTAAGGTGTGAAATGCTGGCAGAATCAGAGACAGCTGCCGTAGGGGGAGAGAGAGAAAAAAAAAAGGAAAAAGGCACGAACCAAAAGGGTGGATAAAATGTATATAAATGTGATAGGGGTCGGGGTTATGATCTGAAATTGTTGAACTCGATATTGAGTCCAGAGGGCTGTAAAGTGCATAAACGAAAGATGAGGTGCTGTTCCTCGAGCTTACGCTGAGCTTCCGTGGAACAATGCAAGAGGCCGAGGACGGTGAGGTCTGAGTGGGAGTGGAGCGGTGAATTAAAATGACAAGCGACCGGGAGCTCGGGGTCACCCTTCCGGACTGAACGGAGGTGTTCCGCAAAGCGGTCACCCAATCTGCGTTTGGTCTCCCCAATGTAGAGGAGACCACATCGTGAGCAGCGAATACAGTATACTAAATTGCAAGAAGATACTGGATGAAATAAGTGACCACTGACCAGATAATCTGGGTTTTTTTGTGATGTTGTTTGAGGGATGAATATTTTCCAAGACATTCCGGTTTAATGTCTCACCTAAAAGGTGAAGTGCTGCTGATTTTACCCATTTTTTTTCTGCCTTAAAACTGTGACTTCACCCACTCCAACACTGACTCCTTTAACCGCTTCGGAAAATCCTGGCCCTTCCACCAACGTTCCAGCTAAGCTGCATGGCAGGCCAGCGGTCTGGAGGTCCCGTGCAGGCCGCTCATCGGCTTTTACATGGAAGAAACCGCGCGAAAATCTGAATGAGCCGCGCACGGAAAGAAAAATTCGAGGGAACATTGCCTACCTTAGTCCCGACAGAGCCAGCCCCTCACGCCTGCAATGCGCACACGCCCGTACGCACTGGGGTAGACCTTAACTTTCTGTGATCGTGTAAAACGGGAGAACTCCCCCTGCTCTTCTTCGAAATAGTGCCACGGGATCTTTTACGTCCACCTGAGAGGGCAAACGGGGCCTCGGTTTAACGTCTCATCCGAAAGACGGCACCTCCGACAGTGCAGCACTCCCTCAGTACTGCACTGAAGGGTCGGCCTCGATTTTGTGCTCAGGTCTCTGGAGTGGGACTTGAACCCACAACCATCTGTCTCAACCAAATGTAATATTTCCAAGTTTGCTGACGACATGAAACTAGGTGGGGTTGTGAGTTGTGAGGAGGATGCAAAGAGGCTTCAAGGCGATTTAGACAAGTTGAGTGAGTGGGCAAATACATGGCAGATGCAGTATAACGTGGATAAATGTGAAATTATCCACTTCGGTAGGAAAAATAGAATGGCAGAGTATTATTTAAATGGTGATAGATTGGGAAATGTGGATGTACAAAGGGACCTAGGTGTCCTTGTACACCAGTCACTGAAAGCAAATATGCAGGTGCAGCAAGCAGTTAGGAAGGCAAATGGTATGTTGGCCTTCATTGCAAGAGGATTTGAGTACAGGAGCAAGGATGTCTTACTACAGTTATTCAGGGCCTTGGTGAGACCACACTTGGAGTACAGTGTGCAGTTTTGGTCTCTTTACCTAGGAAAGGATATACTTGCCATAGAGGGAGTGCAGCAAAGGTTCACCAGACTGATTCCTGGGATGGCAGGACTGTCGTATGAGGAGAGATTGGGTCGACTAGGCCTGTATTCACTAGAGTTTAGAAGAATGAGAGGGGTTCTCACTCATTGAAACGTATAAAATTCTGACAGGGCTAGACAGACTGGATGCAGGGAGGATGTTTCCCCTGGCTGGGGGTGGGGGGGAGTCTAGAACGAGGAGTCACAGTCTCAGGATACGGGGTAGGACATTTAGGACTGAGATGAGGAGAAATGTCTTCACTCAGAGGGTGGTGAACCTGTGGAATTCTCTACCACAGAAGGCTGTGGAGGCCAAGTCACTGAATATATTTAAGAAGGAGATAGATAGATTTCTAGACACAAAAGGGGTATGGGGAGAGAGCGGGAATATGGTATTGAGATAGAGGATCAGCCATGATCATATTGAATGGCGGAGCAGGCTCAAAGGGCCGAATGGCCTACTCCTCTTATTTTTCTATGTTCTATGTTCTATGTCCTACCAACTGAGCCGCGACTAACACACATGGTGACAATTCCAAAGTAGCACTAGTGTGCAAGAGGAGTAACAAAATGTGACACTGGATGTATTTAGCGCGTTTTTAAACAAAATTCTTTGTTCATGCGTGTGGTTGTACAGCTAAGATATGAATTCAATTTTCACTCTACCCTCCAATATGAAGCAACAGGATTGGCTTCACTCAGTGATTGCCCCTTATTCTCTTGTGCAAGAGACCTACATACGCTATTCGTAAAGAAGGAATAAATCCTGGTGTCCAGAAGCTGGGAGACAGTTTCCCTGCCAACAAACCTGCGCCTTTCTCTGATGGAATCAGAGGGCTGGATTTTGATACTGGGGCGGGTTGGGGTCGTGTCATCCGCTTTTCGTGTTATCCACCCGACTGCAATTGGATGTGGGAGATTGATGCAATTTTCACCTAATTGGGCAATTGAGTTCCAGCATGTGGGAAGCCATGAACCAATTAGTGTTTTCAGTCTGAAAGTTGCCTCTGATGATGTCATCATTGCTGCTGCATTGAAGGTCTTCAGAGACTGCCTGGGCTTTGCTGTGAGAGGACCTGGAGGCACAATGAGCAGCAGCAGTCCTAAGTCTGCTCCCAGATATTTTAACAGCACCACTCCCAGATATGTCTCCTCCCCATCCATCCATATATGCAATCCATCCACATAGCCATCCATATATGCAGCCCCATAGCTAGCCAGCCAGCCAGGTTTCACATTCGTGGTTCAGAACAGGCGTGCTTCACGTAGAAAAAGGGTTGAAATCACAAAGGCCTTTCAAAATGGCATTATAGAGGCAGTTTAGTGCTTGCGTGGAGGTGGACTTGTGCCCACCCACCAGTTTTCGCAATTTTAACCCCCCACACGCCTCCAAACCCACCTCCACGGGTCAATGAAAATCCAGCCCATAGATTCTACAACTGACCGAAAATCTCCGCCTCAAGCCATTTGATCCTGAGTTCCCATTGGCTCCGAATCAAGTGTCTCCGATGGATTTCACGCTTCAGATATCAACAAACAGCGTGTGTGTCCGTATCACTGTTTTATGTGTTGTGCCTGGATGTTTAATTATTTGTATTGTGTTGTGTTGTAAGTCTTTAAGTAACAAACCGGGTGAGACTTGTATCTCTTGGTGATTCTGTGCAAGTCTAAAGTGTAAAAGGCTTACAGTTAGGAACATACAAAAATCAGGCAGGAAAAGACTACCTGATCCATCAAGCCCCTGCTTCATAAGCGGAACGTTTCCTGATTTGCAACGTGGTCCCTTAGTTTATGGAGCTTTCCTGAGATGGGGTTTGCAATGGTTAAAGATCGGAATTCAAATCAGATTCAATGAGCCAGTTAATCGTATGCAGTGAAACCTCTCTCAGCCACCAACTGTTAACGTACTTAATGTGCTCATCGGGTGAAGCATGGAGTGCCATTTGTATCAGACAGATATCATTCAGACCCCCCCTGCTTAGCACATCGCCACAGCAACACGGGTGAGAACGGGCATGAGGGAACCTTGGTGAGACCCACATCTCACCCTGGTGCCCACTGATCCAACTAGCATCTACGTCCTACCTCGGTACCCAGCCCATTATCCTTTACTCCCTCTGAAATCAGGTCCTGTTTCCTTTTAATCCTTCAGCCGTTTATTACGGTCGGTCACAAGCTATTCCATAAGTTAACTCTAATGAGTATATTTAGCCCGCATTAGTAAAAAGTCGGCGAGTATAAAATGGCCTCCTGGGTACATTTTTCACCAACAACGATCAGCACCACATACACCCTGACCATAACTTATATCGTCTAATACTGGCCATCCTAAGACGTCACGGATTGGAAAAGGCAGAGGAACAGACGCTGAGCCAGAAAGGGAGATTAGGACAGCATTTATATAGCGCCTTTCACAACCTCAGGAAGTCCCCAAAACGCTTTACAGCCAATGAAGTACTTTTTGAAGTGTAGTCACTGTTGTAATGTAGGAAACACGGCAGCCAAATTGTTCACAGCAAAAGCTCCCACAAACCGCAATGTGATATTGACCAGATAATCTGTTTTTTTTAAACTGACAGAAAGCTTAGTCGAAAAGATGGGTTTTGAGATTTTAAAAGATGAGAGAGAGAGAGGTGGAGGGAGATTCCAAGAGAGGGGCTGAGCATCAGAAGGCTCTGCCACCATGAGTTATGTTTCGCTTGTGGATTCCTTAGCCTAATATCATGGTGATTACTTTCTCTCCTGCTTCTGCAGAAAACATCTCCAGATCACCGTTGACTGTCACGATTTGATGAATTTGGATGACGTCCGTAAGCTGTGTAGTGTCATAGTAAGTCAGGTGGCCATGTTGTGCCGTGAAGAGGTACGTTTTGGGTTCGTAAAGCTTCCACAGTTCGACTTCCTGATCTCAGCTGTGCTGCAGGCGAGAGTTGCCAAGCAACGGCCAGATGCTCCCCCCCCCCCCCCCAGAAGGATGATGGGGAAAGTCAGAGGGTGTTAACCAGCAGTGCAGCATCTCCTAGCATCCTACTGCTGAACAGAATTAGGGAGCAGGGCAATCGCTATCCTGCACCTTGGACAGGGATAATAGGGAAAAAGCCTGCATTCACCCTCTTCCCATATTGATGTCATAGAAACATAGAAACATAGAAGATAGGAGCAGGAGTAGGCCATTCAGCCCCTCGAGCCTGCTCCGCCATTCAATGAGATCATGGCTGATCATCCAAATTCAGTACCCTGTCCCTGCCTTCTCTCCATATCCCTTGATCCCTTTAGCTTTAAGAAATATATCTAACTCCTTCTTGAATATATTTAATGAATTGGTCTCTACTGCCTTCTGTGGTAGAGAATTCCACAGGTTCACCACTCTCTGGGTGAAGAAATTCCTCCTCATCTCAGTCCTAAATGGCTTACCCCTTATCCTTAGACTGTGACCGCTGGTTCTGGACTCCCCGGCCATCGGGAACATCCTTCCTGCATCTAGTCTGTCTAGTCCTGTTAGAATTTTATAAGTTTCAATGAGATCCCCTCTCATTCTTCTGAACTCCAGCGAGTATAAGCCCAATCGACCCAATCTCTCCTCATACGTCATTCCTGCCATCCCAGGTATCAGCCTGGTGAATCTTCGCTGCACTCCCTCCATGGCAAGAACATCCTTCCTCAGATAAGGCGACCAAAACTGCACACAATACTCAAGATGTGGTCTCACCAAGGACCTGTACAACTGCAGCAAGACATCCTTGTTCCTGTACTCGAACCCTTTCGCTACGAAGTCCAACATACCATTTGCCTTCTTAACCGCCTGCTGCACCTGCATGCTTACCTTCAGCGACTGGTACACAAGGACACCCAGGTCTTGTTGCACTTCCCCTTCTCCCAATCTATTGCCATTCAGATAATAATCTGCCTTCCTGTTTTTGACACCAAAGTGGATAACCTCACATTTATCCACATTATATTGCATCTGCCATGCTTCTGCCCAATCACCCAACCTGTCCAAATCATACTGGAGTTTCTTGGCATCCTCCTCACAGCACACACTCCCACCCAGCTTTGTGTCGTCTGCAAACTTGGAGATATTACATCCAATTCCCTCGTCTAGATCATTAATATATATTGTCACCTCCCTCATTAACGCTATTTTAGCACCAAATGTGCAATACTTAATATTTCTGAATATTAAATTCTGACTGCCATCCATTTGTTCAGTTCCTGTATTTCTGTAGCTCTCTACATTTGAACCATGTGAGAAGAGCAGAATTCTTGTTGTGACAAATAGTGGCATTTCTGGCTTTTATTTCAGTGTGTTTCCAAATAGCCAGACTTAAAATGGAAATTGCCTCCCCTCACCCAAGTTCAACATGGAGGACCTAAGACCGGGTGGGGTGGAGGTGAGTTTTAACCCTGAGCCAGTTGTGGGCGGGCAGAGGGGTGAGCGCAAAACGCACCCACTGTCGGAAATTCGCTCTGATGGCATGCCATTTTTCCAACTTTTGAAGGAGACAGAAGATCCCACGTGATCTCTGATGTGGTGTAATTTGAGGTTAATTTTAGTGTCATCACTGTGGCTCAGTTGGTAGCACTCTCACTTCAGAATCAGAAGATTGTAGGAACCAAAACCCACCCGAGCAACTTGAGCACATAATCTAGGCTGCCACCTCAGAAGTGCATCTTTCAGATGAAGCATTATGCTGAGGCCCTGTCTGCCCTCTCAGGTGGACGTCAATAGATTTGAAGAAGAGCAGGGGAGTTCTCAAGATCGTGAAAGATGCTGTATAAAGGCATGTCTTTATTGTCAATTTATCTACCCTACGCACAGCAGGTTTCAATTCATAGGATATTCAATTTGCTTATGCGTTGGGAGAATCCCAAACCTTAACACTCCTTTCCTTGGAAAATCCTGCTCTCTGACAACAGCTTGGTATCCTTCATAGACTTAAACATTCTACTTATAAGTTCTAACACCTTATTGGAGCTTACTGAAAGATTGAATTACTAGCAGGGAGCCAAGGATTGATTTTTCCATTTGGTTTGGCTGGTAGCAATCTCACTTGAGTTAAAAGGTAGTCTAGTCAGTCCAAGTCCCAATGCTGGACTTCCGCACATCATGTCTAAAACCGAGGTAGTCCTGCATTGTTGGTGATGCTGTCTTCTGGATGAGATTTTATACCAGGATTCAAGTATAGGCCGGGAATTCTCCCAATATCTCTGCCAGTAATCTTCCCCTCAATTAAAACCGCCAAAGCCAGATTTGACCACACTTTGAGAGTAAGTCATTACTTTTGGATGTCATGAAGACATGCTAAGGCAATATATGTATATATATATATACATACTTCTTTCCTTCTCTCTGCAAGCCACATCAGGTGATGCAGAAAGCATCAGACGGCCAACATCCCAGGATTAGAATACATTTTTGGAACCAGCTTTTAAACTTTTTCTGACTGATTTTTAATATCCCAGCTGCATTTCTATCCTTCAACTTATCCCCTTTCATTTTAATCTGGAACTCTTATCTTCACCCTGGTTTCTCTCTTCACGTACTGTGAGCAATGCCACAGGTGATTTACTGATGTGCAGAACTATTTTGAAACGTAAATGTGTCTTAGTGAACCTCCTGTGGCCCTGCTCATGGTGAGTCAGAGGATGCCGCTGTTTCATAAGGACATATAAAACCTTATAGGCGGGTGTCCTTTTAAGGCTAGAAGGTGTCATTGCTTAAGGTACCTAGTAGGGTCAGTTGGAGTCTAAATTGCAGATAAAAATCCTGCCTTTAATGGATTGACAGATTGTCTAAATTGCCTTGAAGCCTCTTTGCATCCTCCTCACAACTTACAATCCCACCTAGTTTCGTGTCGTCAGCAAACTTAGAAATATTACATTTGGTTCCCTCATCCAAATCATTGATATATATTGTGAATAGCTGGGGCTCAAGCATTGATCTCTGCGGTACCCCACTAGTCACCGCCTGCCACCCCGAAAAAGACTCATTTATTCCTACTCTCTGTTTCCTGTCTGTTCACCAATTTTCAATCCATGCCAGTATATTACCCCCAATCCCATGTGCTTTAATTTTGCACACTAACCTCTTATGTGGGACTTTATCAAAGGCCTTCTGAAAATCTAAATACACCACATCCACTCGTTCTCCCTTATCTATTCTACCAGTTACATCCTCAAAAAACTCCAGTAAGTTTGTCAAACACGATTTCCCTTTCATAAATCCATGTTGACTTTGTCTAATCCCGTTGATATTTTCTAAGTGTCCTGTTATCACATCCTTTATAATAGACTCTCGCATTTTCCCTACTACTGATGTTAGGCTAACCGATGTGTAATTCCCTGTTTTCTCTCTCCCTCCTTTTTTAAATAGTGGGGTTACATTTGCCACCCTCCAATCTGCAGGAACTGTTCCTATAATCTATAGAATTTTGGAAGATGACAACCAATGCATCCACTATTTCCATGGCTACCTCTTTTAGTACTCTGGGATGCAGATTATCAGGCCCTGGGGATTTATTGGCTTTCAGTCCCATTAATTTCTCCAGCACTATTTTTTTACTAATACTAATTTCCTTTAATTCCTCCTTCTCACGAGACCCTTGGTTCCCTAGCATTTCTGGGAAGTTATTTGTGTCCTCTTCCGTGAAGACAGAACCAAAGTATTTGTTTAATTGCTCTGCCATTTCCTTGTTCCCCATTATAAATTCTCCCGTTTCTGACTGTAAGGGACCTACATTTGTCTTCACTAATCTTTTTCTTTTTACATACTTGTAGAAGCTTTTATAGTCCGCTTTTATGTTCCTTGCAAGTTTACTCTCATACTCTATTTTTCCCCTCTTAATCAATCTCTTGGTCCTTTTTTGCTGAACTCTAAACTGCTCCCAATCCTCAGGCTTGCTACTTTTTCTGGCAACTTTATATGACTCCTCTTTGGATCTAATACTATCCTTAATTTCTTTTGTTAGCCATGGTTGGGTCGCTTTTTCTTTTGTATTTTTGCACCAGAAAGGAATGTATAACTGTTGCAATTCATGCATTCGTTCCTTAAATGTTAGCCATTGCCTATCCACCATCATGCCTTTTAATGAAGCTCCCCAATCTATCATAGCAACCTCACTCCTCATACCGTCGTAGTTTCCTTTGTTTAGATTTAGGACCCTAGTTTCGGATTGGACTACTTCACTTTCCATCTTAATGAAGAATTCTATCATGTTATGGTCACTCTTCCCTAAAGGACCCCGCACAACAAGATTATTAATTAACCCCTTCTCATTGCACAATACCCAATCTAGAATAGCCTGTTCCCTAGTTGGCTCCTCAACGTACTGGTCTAAAAATCCATCTCGTACACACTCCAGGAATTCATCCTCCACAGTATTATTGCTAATTTGGTTTGGCCAGTCTATATGTAAATTAAAGTCACCCATGATTACTGTAGTACCCTTGTTACATGCATCTCTAATTTCCTGTTTGATGCTGTCCCCTACATTACCACTACTGTTTGGAGGCCTATAGACAACTCCCACCAATGTTTTCTGCCCCTTGGTGCTTCTTAGCTCCACCCAGACTGATTCTACATCTTGATTTTCTGAGCCAATATCCTTTCTCACTATTGCTCTGATTTCATCCTTTACTAACAAGGCCACCCCACCTCCTTTTCCTTTTCGCCTGTCCTTCCTAAATATCGAATAACCTTGGATATTCAGCTCCCAGCCTTGGTCACCCTGCAGCCATGTCTCCGTAATCGCAATTATATCGTATCCGTTTTCATCTATTTGTGCTGTTAATTCGTCTACCTTATTACGAATGCTTCGTGCATTCAGATACAGTGCCTTTAGATTTGTCTTTTTAACATTTTTAGACATCTTAACATTTTTTTGTACTATGGCCCTATTTGTTTTACCATTTTTTCTTACCCGGACCCTATTTGTTAGTGCACTCTTTTGTTTGTACGCTCTGTCCCTTCCTGACACTATCTGGTTATCCTTACCCCAATCACTTTCCTGCACTGCTTCCTTGTCTTTTCTTTTTAGCATTCTAGATTTCTCTCCACCGGGACCCTCCCCCCCCCCCTTATTTAGTTTAAAGCCCTATCTACCTCCCTAGTTATTCGATTCGCTAGAACTCTGGTCCCAGCATGGTTCAGGTGTAGTCCGTCCCAACGGAACAGCTCTCTCTTTCCCCAGTACTGGTGCCAGTGCCCCACGAATCGAAACCCACTTCTCCCACACCAATCTTTGAGCCATGCATTCATCTCCCTGATCCTATTGACCCTGTGCCAATTTGCTCGAGACTCCGGTAATAATCCAGAGATTATGACCTTTGCGGCTCTGCTTTTTAGTTTAGTCCCTAGCTGCTCAAACTCTCTCAGCAGAACCTCTTTCTTAGTCCTACCTATGTCGTTGGTACCTACGTGGACCACGACAACTGGATCCTCCCCCTCTCACTCCAAGTTCTTCTCCAGCCCGGAGGAGATGTCCTTTACCCTAGCACTGGGTAGGCAACTTAGCCTTCAGGACTCACGCTCCTGCCTGCAGAGAACAGTGTCTATCCCCTAACTATACTGTCGCCTACTACAACCACCTTCCTTTTTACTCCCCCCACTTGAACGGCTTCCTGTACCACGGTGCCGTGGTCAGTTTGCTCGTCCTCCCCGCAGTCCCCGCACTTGTCCACAAGGGTTGCAAGAACCTCGAATCTATTGGACAAGTGCAGGGACAGAGGCTCCTGCAATACTACCTCCTGGATCCCCGTACCTGCCTCACTCGCAGTCACACCCTCCTGTCCCTGACCACGTGTCAATTCTAAAGTATTTAATCTAAGGGATGTGGCTGCCTCCTGGAGCAAAAGGTCCAGGTAACTTTAGGTTGGATTTAGCTATGATAAATTGACCCTTAGTGTTAGGGGGGGATTAAATACGTGGGGTTACGGGGATAGGGTGGGATATGTGTCGGTGCAGGCTCGATGGGCCGAAATGGCCTCTATCTGCACTGTGGGGATTCTGTGATTCTGTGATTCTGTGAACTTTCTCCCTCCCTGATGTCTCGCAATGTCTGCAGTTCGGACTCCAGCTCCTCAACTCGGAGCCGAAGTTCCTCGAACCGCAGACACTTATTGCAGAGGTACTCGCCCTGGACACAAATGTCCACAAGCTCCCACATATTGCAGCAGCAACACATCCCCTGTTCTCCCATTATTTTATTTATTTATTTAATTAGTTTAGTGTTAATCAAATTATTTACCTCGTTTAGTTTATTAAATTTATTAAATTAAGTTTAGTTTTTTAAATTTAGTTATATGTTAACTTAAAACTTAGCCCACAGTCACTACCAATCACTTACCTGCCTTACCTGTGACATCACACTGTAGTTTTCTCTTGTAGTTGCAGGTCTGCTGCTGCTTTTAGCCCCGCTCTCGGGCCTCGGTCTGCTCCCGCTCAGGTCCACCGTCGCTCTGCGGGAGAAGTTAGGAAAAGCAAGCACCTCCTGCTCCCCACTTCACCAAACTCCCACACTTACCAAACTCCCAGGTTGTTCACTCTATTCCAGCTGCCCTCCGTGACAAACTGCACTCCAACCTCCCTTGTTTATACTGCGGAGATGATTCATAATGGCCTGGATTTTGCAGACAGCGGCAAAGGAACGGCGCTCCCCATTCATTACGCTTGCAGCTGCCCACAGACTTTTTGTGGCAGCTCAGTTACTGGAGAGCCCATTCAGCGCAGCGCCCTCTACAGGGGATCGGTGGTGCGTGTCTGCAGGACAAGCAACAGCACGTCTCTTCAACCAGTCAGGTTGCAGAATCCTCATTGGGACACGCCGGCCGGAATTTTAAATTTTTGACCTGCCCGGAACGGGGGTGGGGGGGGGGGAATCCCGGAAGGCCGCACGCGATGTCACCGGCAGGTTCCTCACCCGGAAGTCAGCCGGATTGACAGGCTGGCTTCCAGTCAGGCGGGGAACGCTGGACAGGAGGCCGCAACCACAGGTAGGTGCGAGCCCCGACCCCGGCGGGGGTCTGATTCCCGGTGGGGGTGGGAGCCAAACCCCAACCTTGGGGGCGGGTCCGATCCCCAACCCCGAGGGGGGGTTTGTATGAGAGGGGCGGGTGCTGATGGTGGGAAAGCTTGGGGGAGCTGCGGGGGGGTGGGGGTGGGGGAAGCACTCCTGCTCCTCCTGGCCCACTAGGATTGCTCCCCAAGGCTACCCTTGCCTCGCTGCAGCTGCCAGGAATTATTTGAATTTTGAATTTTTTTTTTTTACAAATCTCCAACAATAATTAAATTCTGAAGGAATGAGACTCTACACTTGTAAAAGTAAATTTTCAGGGTCAGAGAGGTGGTTTGGCAGTAATTATGACTTAGCACGCCATTAAAAATCCACTTACACCTGAATGCACCAGTCCTAACTTTTTCTGGCGTGTTTAGTGGGTAAGTACAGCAACTTCACACCCTTCTTGTACTTCAATGCCGAGTCTCTCGGCGAGGTACCGGTGTAGAGAAGCTTGTGGAGAAACAGGGCAAATTGGACAGCAACTTCCTGAATTCCATGTTTAACTGCGCATGTGCGGACACCTGCAAATCCATTGACAGGATAGGTGCAGCAACGTCAGTGTTCTCGCTCAGGCCAACATCCCCAGCATCGAAGCTTTGACCACGCTCGATCAGCTCCGATGGACGGGTCACATCGTCCGCATGCCCGATACGAGACTCCCAAAACAAGCGCTCTTCTCAGAGCTCCGACACAGCAAGAGAGCCCCAGGTGGACAGAGGAAACGTTTCAAGGACACCCTCAAAGCCTCCTTGGAAATAGTGCAACATCCCCACCGACACCTGGGAATCCCTGGCCCAAGACCGCACAAAGTGGAGGAGAAGCATCCGGGAAGGCGCCGAACACCTCGAGTCTCTTCGCCGGGAGCAAGCGGAAGCCAAGCGCAAACAGCGGAAGGAGCGCACGTCAACCCAAGCACCCCACCCACCCGTCCCTTCAACCATCGTCTGCCCCACCTGTGACAGAGACTGTAGGTCCCGCATTGGACTCATCAGTCACCTGAGAACTCATTTTTAATGTCGAAGCAAGTCATCCTCGGTTCCGAGGGACTGCCTAAGAAGAAGAGAAGACCGGAGGTTGCTGTCCGATTTACTACACAATGGGCCAAAA